>CP136056.1:258699235-259899235 GCA_032464435.1 Aegilops umbellulata
AAAAAAAATTCTCGCAGACTAAAGAAAATGTTCACATAGTTTTAAGAAAATTTCATGAAATAAAAAAATTACTGGCTAAAAAATGTTTGTGAATTCAAAAAAACATGAATTTGAAAAGTTCATGAGAACTCGAAAAAATGTCCGCCGATTCAGAAAAGTTCATGGATGCAAAATAGTTTACAAATTCGAAACAAATCGGATATTTTAAAAATGTTCGCTAATTGCAAATAGTCTATGCAAAGTTAATAAAATGTTCCCAAGTCAAAAAAATGAACACAAATTTGAAAAACATTCATGCAACTCGAAGAATTGTTCACAAACTAGAAAAATGTTCACGGGTTCAAAAAATAATCACGGGCTCATTTTTTTTTAAAACACGAATTTGAAAGAAAATCATGGAAACTCAAAAGATAGGTTCGTGAATTCAAAAAGTGTTCATGAATTAAAAAAATCGTGAATTAAAAAATGTTCACAAATTTGAAAATATTAGAAAATCTGATAGAGTTTGTGGACTTTACTTTTTTTGTGAATTCAAAAACGTTCTGGAATCGAAAAAGAATATAAAAAAGAAAACATAAACACAAAACATGAAGAGAAAAAATCAAAGAAAACCATGCAGGAAAACATAATAAAAAGTTTTTTTTAAAACTCGAACCCTAAGATCGAAACAATCGCACCCGAACCAAACCTATATGAATGCCCATAGCGAGCGTTACTGGGACGGCTCTCGCTCGTATTGCAGTGAGCGGTTTTGCCCGTAGCACTTGCTGGGTGATATCTATCATTTGCGCGTGCGAACTCCCCCTTCCATGGGTTTGAAGCTCTTGCTGGTGATCTTTATGTCCCAAGAATTTGGTTACTTTGGATTGCAAGGTGGCAGTTGATGCGATAAAACAAGGAAGTGGAGCTGATTTTGGTGCCATAGTTCGAGAAATAATAGCTAGGACTAGTGATTTTTCTGCTTGTATCTTTAGCCATGAATTTTGAACCTCAAATGATGAGGCTCATAATCTCGCAAGGTATACTTTATCTCTAGGATTCGGCTGCCAAGTTTGCTTAGGCTATACCGACGACCTTGTATTCATCCCTGTGAGATGCCGTAATAAAACTTTTGTGAGATTTTGAGAAAAAGGTGAGTTCGTTTCTGAAAAAAGAGTTTGTTTCCCGTTTGAAGAATTTTAGACACGCGGACCATGTCACGGACATTTGATGCACGATATTGGATCGTAAAAAGTGCTTTGACTGCATTATCTAGACATTTAGGGGGAGGGGGATTGATGCACACTGCTGAAGTTGCCCTTAGATTATCTACGAACAGTCCACTCAAATACTTCCCAAATGTCGCCCGACCACTGCCCACCCAACCGAACCCCCCACTTTGCTCTCATATGTTTAGGTTGCCCGCAAATTCTCACACTCAACACATATATGGGGAGGATATAAAGAATGTTCGGACTCTGTAGCGACCCGACCTCAAACGGTCAAGCCTCTGTGTATCCGTGCCATCCCTGGATCGGTATGCTGGCACACACAGTACATCAATGTGTATATCAAAGTGCAATCACATGTATAAATAACGTAAAACTGATATATACCTCATAAGTCTCTGCGGAAATAATCAAACGGGTGTGGAGTCCCACCAACGCCAACGACAAGTTGAGTGTAGACCATAACCCTACAACGTAACTCTTACCCGTCGTAGAAATTCCTGCAACATAAGACGTTGCAGCCATGTAGGTCAGTACATTGAATGTACTGGCAAGTCACATCATAAGAATAATGAACCTATTTGTACATGCAATTTGGCTGGTGGAAAGCTCTAAGTTTAGTTTTTGCATAAAGCTAGTTTTTTCCTAGAATAAAATATATTATTCTACCACTACTGTATAGCATAGGATGAGTTGGCAAACCCAACTCAATCCATTCCCAAAGTTTCATTTAAAACCCAACTGTTTAATTAAGAGTGATGAGATCTCCCGACATTTCCACTACTAGATGCTCAAGTTGTCCGTAACCGGGGACACGGCTAATCGATTAGGTTTTAACACTCTGTAGAGGTTTGCGCACTTTTTCTCACAAGACTCGATCGCCTCCCTTGAAATTCTCGCACTGCCTGGTGTTTAAGAACAGGATGACTGAGACATAGTCTTTCGAAAGTATTTCCCCTTAACCCACGGATAGGTCGGTACACCTACTCATTCTACATCTGCTAGCCCATCCGGGTCACACTAACTACTCAACTAAGCCAGAGCCCATATTGGCTTGTGACTGCACACGTAAGCTTCTAGACATGAGAATACGATTGATCTCTTTGAGCCTGAGCGGCCGACCACTAGTGGTGCACCACCATGGATTAACCATGCATGCTCCCACTGTACTTCGCCACCATTCAAACCAAATACCGCCCAGGTAGTTCATTTACAAGTCTTGGTCCTGCTTACTACTTTGTCACTCATGTCTCACCATGTTCGCTTCCCAAACCACGTCTACATTTAGCGAGGCAAAAATAAATTTACACGGTGGTGACAAAGGTATATGGTTGAAACCTACCTCAACCTCAATGAACTACTAGGTAAAAACGTAGCCAACCTGCATAAATTTTCCTAGCATGCATTCCTACTAAAACGGACTAATTGCAGATAAAAAAACATAGGGAATTAAAAGTATGGTCAAATGTGAACTTGCCTTGATACTGGTAGTTGAATTCTAGAGATCGATAGTACTCGGCTTCGCACTCCGGACAGTCTATCGTTAAAGTAAAATAACATACATAAGCAATCATTCTAGAGAGCAATAACATGCAACACAAAAGACTCGGAAAACCAAATGGCAATCCAACACACATAACTTGCATGCAAATAATTCTAGGTGCTAACAATAAGTGACATAAGGTGCAAAATTGTGATGTGATCTATCGTGCATACTTGGCATAGTAATAAACTATCATGGACAGATACTAATTGTGTGAAAAGTATAGTGACAAAGGTCAAGGTGGTAGGGTTTGGCTACGGTGACACGGTGCAAAAAGAATCACATCAATCGGAGCTACGGTTTAGGAGATATGGCCAATTGAAGTTTGAATTCAAACCTGAATAAATTCAAATTTGAATTTGGCCAAAAGTTTTCAAAGCTGGTTCTCTGGATAAAGCTATTCGAGACGAACATTTTGCCGCTGGTTTCGTCGAATTTGGAGTTAAGGTGAAAAAGATACAACCATTCAAAGTTTAGGGGCTAAACTGAAAACTCAGGGACTTGACTGTGAAAGTTTTATTTGCGACCAGGTCCCTGGCCACGTGGCGGCTTCCGGGTGGCTGAGCAGCGTTTGCTGCGGAAGCGTATACGGCGAACGACCGCTACTTAAGTAAAACATCTACCGCGGCTAGAAAAAAAAAACTAAAACCGAGATCGGTTTATCTAAACTTATCGGTTTAATCTAAAACCGGATGAGCCGATCTAATTAGAAAACACTAAACTAAACCGATCTAGAAAAAAATAAGAAAATAAACGAACAACGAGCGAGCGGTTCACTCACCTTGACGACGACGACGACGTATAGGGCGGCGGCGTTGGCGTCGGGCGGTGACGGGGCGGCGTCGGCGTGTCCGGGCGACGGCGGAGGTGTCGGGGAGGATGGGTGCGGCGGGGGTGGTCCTGTGGCGGGGTCTGCGGTGGTCGGGGCTTCCGGGAAAGCGAGGTAGAGGGCGGCGGCTCCGGCACTCCAGCGAGGACACAGGTCATGGGGACAGCGTCTCCGGCGAACCTAGGGGCAAAATACGACGTCAACTAGGTGCGGAAGAACATGGGGAGTTGTTTGACGGAGTTTGAGGCCTCGGGGTGGCTTACGGTCGTCGAGCTCCTTCGGCAAACGGAGCTCCGGCCGGCGAGATCCAAGCAGCAACTGCGGCGGATGCGGGTGGTTTGACGGCGAATCAACTGGCAGAACGGAGAGAGGGGGCCCTGGGGGTTTTATAGGCGCGAGCAGAGGGCTCGGGGCTGCGGGATAAGGCTTATCCCGTGGGCAATGGCGCCGGTGGTTGCGGGAGCACGAGCGCGTGCTCTATCCCGAGCGGAGCGAGCGGGAGGTTGGGGACGATGCGGGCGGGGCCCATCTGGCAGCGAGCGCACGTGCGAGCAGGAGAAGAGGCGGGCGAGCGTGCGGTGGTCTTCGGGCGCGGGGGCGGCCTGGCTCGGCCTGCTATGGCCGTGGGCCGGCCCTGGCCAGCGGTGGCTGGGCCTGCGCGCGGGTGCGTGTGTCTTTTTTTTACAGAACAAAAACTACAACCAAGCAAAAATAAAACAAAAAATTACATAGGCATATTATATACAAAAATGCTCAGAAAAATAGCAGCAAAGATGAACTATTTTGGAAGTTCAACTAAATTCTATAAAAATTCCTAAAAGTCAAAGAGCGCTACTGTTGCATTTAAAATCAATAAAAATCATTTTTAAAAATAGCAAAATAATTTCAAATTAATTTCCCCCTAATTTTCTATTGAAGGGAATCATTTTACCCTTATTTCCATTCATTTATTTTTAGGAGAAAAATAATTTGAATTAAAACTAGATAACTCCCAAAAGGATTTGAAATTTGGAATTTCAAACAACTTCAAATGGAAAATGAGTTTCAAATAACTTCAAAGTGACTTCCAATTTATTTCTTTGAAACTTCCAACTCTCTTTCTTCAAATATGAAGAAGTCATTTTATCTTCCCTCATGAACTCATTGAGTTGCTTAAAGTTTCTAAATTTGAAATATTTCAAATGGAAATTCAAATCATTTTCGAACCCCTTTTCATTTCTTTAAATGGAAGAAGTCATATTATCTTCACTCTAGGGTTTTGTGATGGAATGAATTTGAATTCTTGGAGATCAAAATGCAAGATGAATTTTTTGGGAAAGTCCTTTTATTCCCTCTCATTCAACTTTCAAGAAGTTTCAATTTCCACTCAATTTCACACAACAAAGAAACAAACAATCAATCAAAAAAATAGACACAATTATTTATTTAATATAACATTCCAAAATTTAGAATTTTGGGATGTTACAGACTCCTATGTGTCCAAGCAGTGCCACATAGGATTTGACCCATATGGACCGCCTTTTCTCTTTCTTTATTTTTTCTTTATTTTCTCTCTCTTTGTCCACACCAATCATGTGCATGTGAGAGCATCTAGAGCTGGACTTGGCAAATTCTACACCTCAAACGTTCGGGTGCATCCGCCGACACCGATCGGTCAAGTCTAAAATTTCCATTCTCGCAACCAGACACCTCAATTAGCATACCTCAAATCCATACAAACCCATGCAACTATATAACGATGTATTACACACATCGTCCGCTACTACATCACAACATGCATAGTACCAAAATTTGGCATGTTTGGCTATGGTGGACAAGATTATCCACGGTTGCCCTTGCCCTTCCCAACGCCGTTGTCGTCCTTCTCGCGAAAGTACCGATCGAAGACGTAGTAGGGATCGAGCTGGATCTGCTCGTCGCCGGAGCTGTCCGTCTCGTTGTTGTCCTCCTTCTCCTCCTTGGGTGGTAGTCCGGCCATGGCTGGACCACTGATAACCCACAAGTACAGGGAATCAAGTGTAGCTTTTTTCATAAATAAGAGTGTCGAACGCCATGAGGAGCTAAAGGTAGGATTTATATTCCCTTCAAGTTATATCGACCACCGATACAACTCTACGCACGCTTAACATTCGCTTTACCTAGAACAAGTATGAAACTATTTTGTAGGTGATAGGATAGGTTTGCAAGAATAAAACTAGATATACTTAGTGAGAATAAAACTACGAGTAATTTGCAAGATAATAAAAGTTAGTTGTTTAGTAGATAGCTTTTGTAACACAAGAAAGTTATTTGTCTATAGGCAATCGATAACTAGACCGGTAATCATTATTGCAATTTTACATGAGGGAGAGGCATGAGCTAACATACTTTTCGTCCTTGGATCATATGCACTGATGATGGAACTCTATCAAGCATCCACAACTACCAAAGATCATTAAGGTATAACCCAACCATGGCATTAAGTGTCGAGTCCTCTTTATCCCATACGCAACAACCCCCTTACTCGGGCATAAGTTTCTGTCACTCTAGCCACCCACCATAAGCGAATCATGAACATATTGCAACACCCTATAACGGGGATCCCTCATGTTTGCGCGACATGGAGGGCACTATAGGACAACACCAAAATGAAATATACAACTCAAACCAATCATGATCATCAATCAACCCATAGGACAAAACATATCTACTCAAACATGGAAAACCACATACCATTGGATAATAATATATAGTGTTGAGCACCATGTTTAAGTAGAGAATTGCAGTGGGAATATAGAGGTTACACCGCCGCATAGAGGGGGAGAAAGTTGGTGATAACGGTGGCGAAGTTGTTGGTGTAGATCGCCATCACGATGATTGCCCCGGCGGCATTCTGGCGCCACCGGGAGAGAGGGGGGAGATCCCCCTCCTTCTTATTCTTCCTTGCCCCCTTAGCTAGATGGGAGTAGAGTTCCCCCTCTGGTCCATGGCCTTCATGGCGGTGGAGGGGCGGGAGCCCCTCCGAGATTGGATCTCTCTCTCTCTCTCTCTCTCTCTCTCTATCTATCTATCTATCTATCTCTCTCTCTCTCTCTCTCTCTCTCTCTCTGTTCTCTTCTGTTTCACGTTCTTATTTTCTGGCCGAAAATTGTTTCTTAAATTCCTAGAGATCCCTAACTTCGATTGGGCTAAAATTTTAACCCTATTTTTTCTGGATATTATCTTTCTTGCGGCGAAAGAAGGGCAGCAACCGACCTACGAGGTTCTCAAAAGCCACCATGGCGCGGCCACCCCCTGGGCGCGCCCTGGTGCCTTGTGGCCACCTTGTGCACCATCTTGCATTGATTCTTCTTCCCAAAAATCACATATATTCCAAAATAAATCTCCGTAAATTTTTATCATGTTTGGACTTTGTTTGGTATGGATATTCTACGAAACAAAAAACATGCAACAAACAGGAACTAGCACTTGGCACTGGATCAATATGTTAGTCCTAAAAATAATATAAGATGTTTCCAAAAGTATATGGAAGTTGTATAATATTGGCATGAAACAATAAAAATTATAGATACGACGGAGACGTATCAACCGCCTGATTATGCTCTCAGATGAGAGCGCACGTGTTCCTCCGCTGCCGCTTCTTTATAATGTGGGCGCGGATGGCTTCCTCCTCTACGGCCGCGCGCGCTGCTGCATCAACCACCCTTACCCTATCCTTCTCACAGTGGGTACACCGGTCCCAACGGGACTCATACTTCGCCGGACAGGTGATGGGGAAGGGGAGATTTGAAGCTCCCAGGGCCGCGACGATCCAGCCCCAGAGGATCCGAGCGCCTGATGTGTCGATGCTATGGAGTCGCACCGGACAGATCCTGCCATCGGCCGGGCGTTGTCTTCCCAACAGCGACGGAGTGCAATGAGGATGGCCATTGCCTCCTCCAACCCGCATGGGATGACACCCTAGTAGACGGATCCAGACTGATCGGTGTCAGACCCGTTGCCCGCCATGCCGGAGAAGGCCTAAGTGCGCCGGACGGAAGCTTGGGTGGTGGAGGGGAGTGGAAGGGAATGGAGTGAAGTGGCTAGGGTTTGGTCCCGCGAGCTGATGGGGAGGAATATATGTGGGGTCGGGTGTGCCAGCATGGGCTGGGACCGATGTGGCGGACACGCCCGGGTGCCCCCATATCGGCCCCACATTTGGGCTGCTAGTCAGCCTAGGCGTTTGAGGCCCTTTTGAGGTGGCCGTCTAGGTCGCATTTTCGTGACCGGTCGGTGACCTGGCCATTTGTCTGGGTGTTTAGGACGGGTTTGAGATGCCTGACTGTAAATGCTCTTACCAGACATATAAGGAGAAAAGTAGGAAGCACGCTTGTGCATGGACAAATAGAAGCTCAAAATATACACACATCGACGCTGACTGAACGCATCCGCACAGGTTTGAGGGGTCAAATTTGCGCGTTGTGATTATCGTTGCTCGTAGTTGAAGGACATATGCCCTAGAGGCAATAATAAAGTTATTATTTTATATTTCCTTATTCATGATAAAGGTTTATTATTCAACTAGAACTGTATTGATCGGAAACTTAAATACATGTGTGAATACATAAACAAATACCATGTCCCTAGTAAGCCTCTACAAGACTAGCTCATTGCTCAAAGATGGTTAAGGTTTCCTAACCATGGACATGTGTTGTCATTTGATAATGGGATCACATCATTAGGGGAACGATGTGATGGACAAGACCCATCCGTTAGCTTATCATAATGATCGTTCAGTTTATTGCTATTCCTTTCTTCATGTCAAATACATATTCCTTCGACTATGAGATTATGCAACTCCCGGATATCGGAGGAATACCTTGTGTGATATCAAACGTCAAAACGTAACTGGGTGATCATAAAGATGCTCTACAGGTATCTTCGAAGGTGTCTCTTGAGTTGGCATAGATCGAGATGAGGATTTGTCACTCTGAGTATCGGAGAGGTATCTCTGGGCCCTCTCGGTAATACACATCATAAGCTTGCAAGAAAATGACTAAGGTTTTTGGTTATATCTGAAAGAAGAAAATAAAAGGGAAAATCAAAAACAAGAAAAACTATTTACACGGGAAAGCTCCCAACAAGCAAAAGAAGAACAAGGAAATCTTTTTAGTGCTACGTCTAACTACTCTAGAAAGAAAAGTAAAAAAGAAGCATGAAATATTTTTGTATTTTCTCAAAGTTTTTCAAACACATAAGAAAGCGAGAAAATAAAATTAAGCATGGATAATACAATGAAAAAGTGTGAACACCGACAGCTGAAATATGTGAACATGAATGTAATGTCGGTGGGAATATGTACTCCCCCAAGCTTAGGCTCTTGGCCAAACTTGGCAATCGATCAGTAGCCTGGATAATACTCAGATTGTAGCTCACGGAGGCTCTTGGTGCAGATGTCTCAGCCTACAGTGCAGCCACAACCGTCGCGTTGTGGGCTCTGGCCTCACTCTCAAGAACAAAATATCTTCCCCTGTCGTGATAGTCAAAGAGAGCAGGCGCAGGCAAATATGTGTATACAACAGAGTCTTGATTAAACATCAATTTATAGGTGAAATTATCAGGTTTACCTTTAAGGATCTTATGACGCTTCATAGCATCAAAGTCTAAATAGTGCAAGGGTAAAATAGGGTCATATGGCAAAGGTGCAACACCCAACTCTCTTGTTAAGCGTGTGGCATAAATTCCACCATAAAAGTAACCACTATTAGCGTTGTGTTGGAACCTACGTGCAACAATCGCTCCAAGATTATAGCTTTTGTCACCGGTGAGAGCGGCACGTATGAGGCTCAAGTCTGGAGCACAAAGTGTACTACAATTTTGTTTGCCTACAATACATTTCCCACTGAATAATGCAAAGTACTGAATTGCAGGAAAATGAATGCTCTTTATTCTACCTTGCGTCACTCCCCTATTCTCACCATAGCAAAGGCTGGACAAAAATGTTTCGAACTCAGCTCTTGGTGGTTCGTCAAGCGAACCCCAGAATGGAATTTTGCAGTGGTGAGCAAACCTTTCAAGTGATATGGTAAATGAATTTTCATATAGTTTAAATGACACCCTAGACTCACGGGGATGGAACTTAAATCCTTTGAAAAATGATTCAGTGAGAGTGTGGTGTTGATTGCACTTATCTGAAATGTAGGGACCGAGGTCTGCATTGTGAACATATTGCTCAGGTTCCTCCTTAATGCCCACACTCACCATTGATGTCTACTACGCAACCTTATTCTTGTAGACGTTGTTGGGCCTCCAACTGCAGAGGTTTGTAGGACAGTAGCAAATTTCCCTCAAGTGGATGACCTAAGGTTTATCAATCCATGGGAGGCGTAGGTTGAAGATGGTCTCTCTCAAACAAACCAGCAACCAAATAACAAAGAGTCTCTTGTGTCCCCAACACACCCAATACAATGGTAAATTGTATAGGTGCACTAGTTCGGCGAAGAGATGGTGATACAAGTGCAATATGGATGGTAGATATAGGTATTTGTAATCTGAATTTATAAAAACAGCAAGGTAAATAATGATAAAAGTGAGCGTAAACGGTATTGCAATGCGTTGAAACAAGGCCTAGGGTTCATACTTTCACTAGTGCAAGTTCTCTCAACAATAATAACATAATTGGATCATATAACTATCCCTCAAGATGCAACGAAGAGTCACTCCAAAGACACTAATAGCGGAGAACAAACGAAGAGATTATGGTAGGGTACGAAACCACCTCAAAGTTATCCTTTCTGATCGATCTATTGAAGAGTCCGTAGTAAAATAACATGAAGCTATTCTTTCCGTTCGATCTATCATAGAGTTCGTACTAGAATAAGACTTTAAGACACAAATCAACCAAGACCCTAATGTCACCTAGATACTCCAATGTCACCTCAAGTATCTGTGGGTATGATTATACGATACGCATCACACAATCTCAGATTCATCTATTCAAACCAACACAAAGTACTTCAAAGAGTGCCCCAAAGTTTCCACCGGAGAGTCAAGACGAAAACATGTGCCAACCCCTACACATAAGTTCACTAGGTCACTGAACCCGCAAGTATGATCACCAAAACATACATCAAGTGAATCACGTGATATCCCATTGTCACCACAGATAAGCACATGTAAGACATACATAAAGTGTTCTCAAATCCTTAAAGACTCAATCCGATAAGATAACTTGAAAGGGAAAACTCAATCCATTACAAGAGAGTAGAGGGGGAGAAACATCATAAGATCCAACTATAATAGCAAAGCTCGCGATACATCAAGATCGTACCACCTCAAGAACATGAGAGAGAGAGAGATAGATCAAACACATAGCTACTGGTACATACCCTCAGCCCCGAGGGTGAACTACTCCCTCCATGCCATGGAGAGCGCCGGGATGATGAAGATGGCCACCGGTGAGGGATCCCCCCTCCGGCAGGATGCCGAAATAGGGTCCCGATTGGTTTTTGGTGGCTACAGAGGCTTGCGGCGGCGGAACTTCCGATCTATTCTGTTCCCCGATATTTTTAGGGTATATGGATATATATAGGCAAAAGAAGTCGGTCAGGGGAGCCTCGAGGGGCCCACGAGGGTGGGGGCGTGCCTAGGGGGAAGGCGCGCCTCCCTGCCTTGTGGCCACCTTGTTGCTTCCCTGACGTACACGCCAAGTCTCCTGGATTGCTTCCGTTCAAAAAATAACTCTCCCGAAGGTTTCATTCCGTTTGGACTCCGTTTGATATTCCTTTTCTGCGAAACACTGAAATAGGCAAAAAAACAGAAACTGGCACTGGGCTCTAGGTTAATAGGTTAGTCCCAAAAATCATATAAAAGTGCTTAGCAAAGCCCATTAAACATCCAAAAGAGTTATATAATCGCATGGAACAATATAAAATTATAGATACGTTGGAGACGTATCAGCATCCCCAAGCTTAATTCCTGCTCGTCCTCGAGTAGGTAAATGATAAAAACAGAATTTTTGATGTGGAATGCTACCTAACATATTTATCAATGTAATCTTCTTTATTGTGGCATGAATATTCAGATCCATAAGATTCAAGACAAAAGTTTAATATTGACATAAAAATAATAATACTTCAAGCATACTAACAAAGCAATTATGTCTTGTCAAAATAACATGGCCAAAGCAAGCTATCCCTACAAAATCATATAGTATGGCTATGCTATATCTTCATCACACAAAATATTTAAATCATGCACAACCCCGATGACAAGCCAAGCAATTGTTTCGTACTTTTGATGTTCTCAAACTTTTTCAATCTTCACGCAATACATGAGCGTGAGCCATGGACATAGCACTATAGGTGGAATAGAATGGTGGTTGTGGAGAAGACAAAAAGGAGAAGATAGTCTCACATCAACTAGGCGTATCAACGGGCTATGGAGATGCCCATCAATAGATATCAATGTGAGTGAGTAGGGATTGCCATGCAACGGATGCACTAGAGCTATAAGCGTATGAAAGCTCAACAAAAGAAACTAAGTGGGTGTGCATCCAACTCGCTTGCTCACGAAGACCTATTGCAATTTAAGGAAGCCCATCATTGGAATATACAAGCCAAGTTCTATAATGAAAGATTCCCACTAGTATATGAAAGTGACAACATAGGAGACTCTCTATCATGAAGATCATGGTGCTACTTTGAAGCACAAGTGTGGTAAAAGGATAATAGCATTGTCCCTTCTCTCTTTTTCTCTCATCATTTTTTTATTTTTTTGGGGACTTCTTTTTTTTATGGCCTCTTTTTTTTTTCTTTTTTCTTTTTTCGTCCGGAGTCTCATCCCGACTTGTGGGGGAATCATAGTCTCCACAATCCTTTCCTCACTGGGACAATGCTCTAATAATGATGATCATCACACTTTTATTTACTTACAACCCAATACTTAGAACAAAATATGACTCTATATGAATGCCTCCGGCGGTGTACCGGGATGTGCAATGAATCAAGAGTGACATGTATAAAAAATATGAACGGTGGCTTTTCCAAAAATATGATGTCAACTACATGATCATGCAAAGCAATATGACAATGATGAAGCGTGTCATAGCAAACGGAACGGTGGTAAGTTGCATGGCAATATATCTCGGAATGGCTATGGAAATGCCATGATAGGTAGGTATGGTGGCTGTTTTGAGGAAGGTATATGGTGGGTGTATGATACAGATAAAAAGTGCACGGTATTAGAGAGGCTAGCAATGGTGGAAGGATGAGAGTGCGTATAATCCATGGACTCATCATTAGTCATAAAGAACTCATATGCTTGTTGCAAAAATCTATTAGTTATCGAAACAAAGTAGCATGCTCCTAGGGGGATAGATTGGTAGGAAAAGACCATCGCTCGTCCCCGACCGCCACTCATAAGGAAGACAATCGATAAATAAATCATGCTCCCACTTCATCACATAGCGGTTCACCATATGTGCATGCTACAGGAATCACAAACTTTAACACAAGTATCTCTCAAATTCTCAACTACTCAACTAGCATGACTCTAATATCACCATCTTCATATCTCAAAACAATCATAAGGAATCAAACTTCTCATAGTATTCAATGCACTTTATATGAAAGTTTTTATTATATCCCTCTTGGATGCCCATCATATTAGGAATAAATTCATAACCAAAGCAAATTACCATGTTGTTCTAAAGACTCTCAAAATAATATAAGTGAAGCATGAGAGTTCATATATTTCTTCAAAATAAATCCACCGCCGTGCTCTAAAAGATATAAGTGAAGCACTAGAGCAAACAACTAACTACTCCGAAAGATATAAGTGAAGATCAATGAGTAGTCGAATAATTATGCAGCTATGTGAAGACTCTCTAACATTTAAGAATTTAAGATCTTGGTATTTTATTCAAACAGCAAGCAAAACAAAAGAAAATAAAATGACACTCCAAGCAAAACACATATCATGTGGTGAATAAAAATATAGCTCCAAGTAAAGTTACCGGCGAACGAAGACGAAAGAGGGGATGTCATCCGGGGCATCCCCAAGCTTAGGCTCTTGGTTGTCCTTGAATATTAACTTGGGGTGCCTTGGGCATCCCCAAGCTTAGGCTCTGGTCACTCCTTATTCCATAGTCCATCGAATCTTTACCCAAAACTTGAAAACTTCACAACACAAAACTCAACGGAAAACTTGTATGTTCCGTTAGTATAAGAAAATAAATCACCACTTAGGTACTGTTGTGAAATCATTCTAAATTCATATTGGTGTAATATCTACTGTATTCCAACTTATCTATGGTTCATACCTTTCGATACTACTCATAGATTCATCAAAATAAGCAAACAACACATAGGAAACAGAATCTGTCAAAAACAGAACAGTCTGTAGTAATCTGTATCAAACGCATACTTCTGGAACTCCAAAAATTCTACAAAAATGCGAAGACCTGGATAATTTGATTACTGATCTACTGCAATTGGAATCAGTATTTTATCACTTTCTGACGATTTTTAACAATTGTTTTCGTGAGCAGAAAGTTTCTGTCTTTTTCAGCAAGATCAAATAATTATCATCCAAGAAGATCCTATAGGTCTTACTTGGCACAAACACAATTAAAACATAAAACCACATCTAACCAGAGGCTAGATGATTTATTTATTACTAAACAGGAACAAAAGCAAGGAACAAAAATAAAATTGGGTTGCCTCCCAATAAGCGCTAACGTTTAACGCCCCTAGCTAGGCATGATGATTTCAATGATGCTCGCATAAAACATAAGAATTGAAACACAAAGAGAGCATCATGATGAATATGACTAGCACATTTAAGTCTAACCCACTTCCTATGCATAGGGATTTTGTGAGCAAACAACTTACGTGAACAATAATCAACCAGCATAGGAAGGCAAAACAAGCATAACTTTAAAACTTTAAGCACATAGAGAGGAAACTTGTTATTATTGCAATTCCTACAAGCATATATTCCTCCCTCATAATAATTTTCAGTAGCATCATGAATAAATTCAACAATATAACCAACACATAAAGCATTCTTTTCATGATCTACAAGCATAGAAAATTTATTACTCTCCACATAAGCAAAATTCTTCTCATTCAGAACAGTGGGAGCAAACTCAACAAAATAACTATCATGTGAAGCATAATCCAATTGAAAACTAAAATCATGATGACAAGTTTCACGGTTATCATTCTTCTTAATAGCATACATGTCTTCACAACAATCATCATTAATAGCAACTTTGTTATCATAATCAATTGGAACCTCTTCCGAAATACTGGATTCATCACTAAATAAAGTCATGACCTCTCCAAATCCACTTTCATCAATATAATCATCATAAATAGGAGGCATGCTTTCATCATAATAAATTTGCTCATCAAAACTTGGGGGACAAAAAATATCATCTTCATCAAACATAGCTTCACCAAGCTTGTGTCTTTGCATATCATTAGCATCATGGATATTCAAGGAATTCATACTAATAACATTGCAATCATGCTCATCATTTAAATATTTAGTGCCAAACATTCTAATGCATTCTTCTTCTAGCACTTGAGCACAATTTTCCTTTCCATCATTTTCACGAAAGACAATAAAAAGATGAAGCATATGAGGCACCCTTAATTCCATTTTTTTGTAGTTTTCTTTTATAGACTAAACTAGTGATAAAACAAGAAACTAAAAGATTCGATTGCAAGATCTAAAGATGTAGCTTCAAGCACTCACCTCCCCGGCAACAGCGCCAAAAAAGAGCTTGATGTCTACTACCCAACCTTCTTCTTGTAGACGTTGTTGGGCCTCCAAGTGCAGAGGTTTGTAGGACAATAGCAAATTTCCCTCAAGTGGATGACCTAAGGTTTATCAATCCGTGGGAGGCGTAGGTTGAAGATGGTATCTCTCAAACAACCCTGCAACCAAATAACAAAGAGTCTCTTGTGTCCCCAACACACCCAATACAATGGTAAATTGTATAGGTGCACTAGTTCGGCGAAAAGATGGTGATACAAGTGCAATATGGATGGTAGATATAGGTATTTGTAATCTGAATTTATAAAAACAGCAAGGTAACTAATGATAAAAGTGAGCGTAAACGGTATTGCAATGCGTTGAAACAAGGCCTAGGGTTCATACCTTCACTAGTGCAAGTTCTCTCAACAATAATAACATAATTGGATCATATAACTATCCCTCAAGATGCAACAAAGAGTCACTCCAAAGACACTAATAGCGGAGAAGAAACGAAGAGATTATGGTAGGGTACAAAACCACCTCAAAGTCATCCTTTCTGATCGATCCATTCAAGAGTCCGTAGTAAAATAACATGAAGCTATTGTATCCGTTCGATCTATCATAGAGTTCGTACTAGAATAACACCTTAAGACACAAATCAACCAAAACCCTAATGTCACCTAGATACTCCAATGTCACCTCAAGTATCCGTGGGTATGATTATACGATATGCATCACACAAGCTTAGATTCATCTATTCAAACCAACACAAAGTACTTCAAAGAGTGCCCCAAAGTTTCTACCGGAGAGTCAAGACGAAAACATGTGCCAACCCCTATGCATAAGTTCACGAGGTCACTGAACCCGCAAGTTGATCACCAAAACATACATCAAGTGAATCACGTGATATCCCATTGTCACCATAGATAAGCACATGCAAGACATACATCAAGTGTTCTCAAATCCTTAAAGACTCAATCCGGTAAGATAACTTGAAAGGGAAAACTCAATCCATTACAAGAGAGTAGAGGGGGAGAAACATCATAAGACCCAACTATAATAGAAAAGCTCGCGATACATCAAGACCGTACCACCTCAAGAACACGAGAGAGAGAGAGATCAAACACATAGCTACTGGTACATACCCTCAGCCCCGAGGGTGAACTACTCCCTCCTCGTCATGGAGAGTGCCGGAATGATCAAGATGGCCACCGGTGAGGGATCCCCCCCTACGGCAGGGTGTCAGAACAGGGTCCCGATTGGTTTTTGGTGGCTACAGAGGCTTGCGGCAGCGAAACTCCTGATCTGTTATGTTCCCCGATGTTTTTAGGGTATATGGATATATATAGGCGAAAGAAGTCGGTCAGGGGAGCCAAGAGGGGCCCACAAGGGTGGGGGCGCGCCCAGGGGGCAGGCGCGCCTCCCTGCCTCGTGGCCACCTTGTTGCTTCCCTGACGTACACTCCAAGTCTCCTGGATTGCTTCCGTTCCAAAAATAACTCTCCTGAAGGTTTCATTCCGTTTGGACTCCATTTGATATTCCTTTTCTGCGAAACACTGAAATAGGCAAAAAAACAAAAACTTGCACTGGGCTCTAGGTTAATAGGTTCTCCCAAAAATCATATAAAAGTGCTTAGTAAATCCCATTAAACATCCAAAAGAGAATATATAATAGCATGGAACAATCAAAAATTGTAGATACGTTGGAGACGTATCAACCATATAATCATCACATGGCCATAAGCATGTTTTGGTAGTGGCATCTCGTATGGAACTCTCACTTGGTTCGACATAGGACCGACGAGCGGAGCTATTACTAGAGGATGCCCCCAAGGATCTCCTCCTTGAAGAACTCCTTCCAAAAAGGTTCATCATATTCGCGTACAATTTTCAGAAAAAAATTAGGTGACAAACATTTATCAACAAAACTTTACAAGATTGATAGCAACTACTCATAGGGATACCTAGAGGCCATAGCAAGCATTCAAACTACTTAAAACTCTAAGGATTCAACATGCAAGCTCATCTACAGCAGCACCAAGAGTAGCTAATTATTCAAAATATAAACCACTAAAACAAAAACTAATTGGACAAACTGAGGAGTCACATACCAAGCAACAATCCCCCGAAATAGTTTAGGAAACGGAGCTTCGAGCAAAGAGATCGAAATCCACGGGTTTGGGAGCAAGAACACGACAGAGAGAGAGAGAGAGAGAGAGAGAGAGAGAGAGAGAGAGAGAGAGAGAGAGAGAGCAATGGTGAATTTTCTTGGAGATAGGTGATGATGTGGGATGAAGGTATAAGTGAGGGGGCCACGTGGGGACCACAACCCACCAGGCGCGCCTGGGGGTCCTGGCGCGCCAAGGTGGGTTGTGCCCACCTGGTGCACCTTGCTACCTCTTGAGCTTGCATTAGTTTTTCCCTTGCAGAGGAAAGGGTGATGCAGCAAAGTAGCGTAAGCATTTCCCTCAGCTTTTGAGAACCAAGGTATCAATCCAGTAGGAGACAACACGCAAGCCACTGAATACCTGCACAAACAGACACCAACTTGCACCCAACGCGATAAAGGGGTTGTCGATCCCTTCACGGTTATTTGCAAAGTGAGATCTGGTAGAGATGGATAAACGGTAAAGTAATATTTTTGGTATTTTTGGTTTATGGAACGGAAAGTAAAAGATTGCAAAATAGAAGATCGGAAACTTATATGATGGAAAGTAGACCCGGGGGCCATAGGTTTCACTAGAGGCTTCTCTCAAGATAGAAATTATTATGGTGGGTGAACAAATTACTGCCGAGCAATTGATAGAAAAGCGCAAAGTTATGACGATATCTAAGGCAATGATCATGAGTATAGGCATCACATCCGTGTCAAGTAGACCGAAACGATTCTGCATCTACTACTATTACTCCACACATCGACCAACTCCTGCTTACATCTGGAGTATTAAGTTCATAAGAACAGAGCAACACATTAAGTAAGATGACATGATGTAGCGGGATTAACTCAAGCAATATGATGAAAACCCCATCTTGTTATCCTCGATGGCAACAATACAATACATGTCGGTTCCTCTTCTGTAACTAGGATCGAGCATCGCAAGATTGAACCCAAAGCTAAGCATGTTGGAAATATGCCCTAGAGGCAATAATAAATTGATTATTATTATATTTCCTTGTTCATGATAATCGTTTATTATCCATGCTAGAATTGTATTGATAGGAAACTCAGATACATGTGTGGATACATAGACAACACCATGTCCCTAGTAAGCCTCTAGTTGACTAGCTCGTTGATCAATAGATGGTTACGGTTTCCTGACCATGGACATTGGATGTCGTTGATAATGGGATTACATCATTAGGAGAATGATGTGATGGACAAGACCCAATCCTAAGCCTAGCACAAGATCATGTAGTTCGTATGCTAAAACTTTTCTAATGTCAAGTATCGTTTCCTTAGACCATGAGATTGTGCAACTCCCGGATACCGTAGGAGTGCTTTGGGTATGCCAAACGTCACAACGTAACTGGGTGGCTATAAAGGTACACTACAGGTATCTCCGAAAGTGTTTGTTGGGTTGGCACGAATCGAGACTGGGATTTGTCACTCCGTGTGACGGAGAGGTATCTCTGGGCCTACTCGGTAGGACATCATCATAATGTGCACAATGTGATCAAGGAGTTGATCACGGGATGATGTGTTGCGGAACGAGTAAAATAGACTTGCCAGTAACGAGATTGAACAAGGTATCGGGATACCGACGATCGAATCTCGGGCAAGTATCGTACCGATAGACAAAGGGAATTGTATACGGGATTGATTAAGTCCTTGACATCGTGGTTCATCCGATGAGATCATCGTGGAACATGTGGGAGCCAACATGGGTATCCAGATCCCGCTGTTGGTTATTGACCGGAGAACGTCTCGGTCATGTCTGCATGTCTCCCGAACCCGTAGGGTCTACACACTTAAGGTTCGATGACGCTAGGGTTATAAATGAAGTTTGTATGTGGTTACCGAATGTTGTTCGGAGTCCCGGATGAGATCCTGGACGTCACGAGGAGTTCCGGAATGGTCTGGAGGTAAAGATTTATATATAGGAAGTCCTGTTTTGGTCACCGAAAGAGTTTCGGGTTTTATCGGTAACGTACCGGGACCACCAGGAGGGTCCCGGGGGTCCACCAAGTGGGACCACCGGCCCAGGAGGGCTGCATGGGCCACATGTGGGAGGGGACCAGCCCCAGGTGGGCTGGTGCGCCCCCCCACAAGGGCCCAAGGCGCCTAGGGTTTGGGGAGGGGGCGCCCCACCTAGCTTGGGGGGCAAGTTTCCCCTCTCCACCCCCTTGGCCGCCACCCTAGATGGGTTTGGGGCAGCCGCACCCCTTGGGGTGGAAACCCTAAAGGGGGCGCACCCCCTTCCCTCTCCCCTATATATACTTGAGGGTTTTGGGGCTGCCAAAAAAAAGAGTTCCGATCTCTCCATGGCGCAGCCCTGCATCTCTCCTTCCTCCTCTCCCGCGGTGCTTGGCGAAGCCCTGCAGGATTGCCACGCTCCTCCACCACCACCACGCCGTTGTGCTGCTGCTGGATGGATTCTTCCTCAACCTCTCCCTCTCTCCTTGCTGGATCAAGGCATGGGAGACGTCACCGGGCTGTACGTGTGTTGAACGCGGAGGTGCCGTCCGTTCGGCACTAGGATCATTGGTGATTTGGATCACGACGAGTACGACTCCATCAACCGCGTTCACTTGAACGCTTCCGCTTAGCGATCTACAAGGGTATGTAGATGCACTCTTCTTCCCCTCGTTGCTGATTTCTCCATAGATAGATCTTGGTGACACGTAGGAAAATTTTGAATTTATGCTACGTTACCCAACAGTGGTATCAGAGCTAGGTCTATTGCGTAGATTCCATGCACGAGTAGAACACAAAGTAGTTGTGGGCGTTGATTTTGTTCAATATGCTTACCGTTACTAGTCAATCTTGATTCGGCGGCATTGTGGGATGAAGCGGCCCGGACCGACCTTACACGTACACTTACGTGAGACAGGTTCCACCGACTGACATGCACTAGTTGCATAAGGCGGCTAGCGGGTGCCAGTCTCTCCCACTTTAGTCGGATCGGATTCGATGAAAAGGGTCCTTATGAAGGGTAAATAGCAATTGACATATCATGTTGTGGTTTTGCGTAGGTAAGAAACGTTCTTGCTAGAAACCCATAGCAGCCACGTAAAACATGCAAACAACAATTAGAGGACGTCTAACTTGTTTTTGCAGGGTATGCCAAGTGATGTGATATGGCCAGAGGATGTGATGTATGATATATGTGATGTATGAGATGATCATGTTCTTGTAATAGGAATCACGACTTGCATGTCGATGAGTATGACAACCGGCAGGAGCCATAGGAGTTGTCTTTAATTTATTTATGACCTGCGTGTCAACATAAACGTCATGTAATTACTTTACTTTATTGCTAACCGTTAGCCATAGTAGTAGAAGTAATAGTTGACGAGACAACTTCATGGAGATCATGATGATGAAGATCATGGTGTCATGCCGGTGACGATGATGATCATGGAGCCCCGAAGATGGAGATCGAAAGGAGCAAAGTGATGATGGCCATATCATGTCACTATTTGATTGCATGTGATGTTTATCATGTTTTTGCATCTTATTTGCTTAGAACGACGGTAGTAAATAAGATGATCCCTCATTAAAATTTCAAGAAAGTGTTCCCCCACCGTTGCGAAAGTTCGTCGTTTCGAAGCACCACGTGATGATCGGGTGTGATAGATTCTTATGTTCGAATACAACGGGTGTTGACGAGCCTAGCATGTACAGACATGGCCTCGGAACACATGCAAACACTTAGGTTGACTTGACGAGCCTAGCATGTACAAACATGGCCTCGGAACACAAGAGACCGAAAGGTCGAGCATGAGTCGTATGGTAGATACGATCAACATGAAGATGTTCACCGATGATGACTAGTCCGTCTCACGTGATGATCGGACACGGCCTAGTTGACTCGGATCATGTAATCACTTATATGACGAGAGGGATGTCTATCTGAGTGGGAGTTCATAAGATGAACTTAATTATCCTGAACATAGTCAAAATATCCTTGCAAATTATGTCGTAAGCTCGCGCTTTAGTTCTACTGTTTTAGATATGTTCCTAGAGAAAATATAGTTGAAAGTTGATAGTAGCAATTATGCGGACAGTAGAAGGCTTGTGTCCTTAATGCACCGCTCGGTGTGCTGGACCTCGAACGTGGTCTGTGGATGTTGCGAACATCTGACATACACGCTTTGATGACTACATGATAGTTCGGTAATGATAAATGGTTTAGAATTGAGGCACCGAAGACATTTTTGAAATGTCGCGGAACATATGAGATGTTTTGAGGGCTGAAATTGGGATTTCAGGCTCGTGCCCACGTCAAGAGGTATAAGACCTCCAACGATTTTCTTAGCCTGCAAACTAAGGGAGAAAAGCTCAATCGTTGAGCTTGTGCTCAGATTGTCTGAGTACAACAATCACTTGAATCGAGTGGGAGTTAATCTTCCAGATAAGATAGTGATGTTTTTCCAAAGTTATTGCCACCAAGCTACTAGAGCTTCGTGATGAACTATAACATATCAGGGATAGATATGATGATCCTTGAAATATTCGCGATGTTTGACACCGCGAAAGTAGAAATCAAGAAGGAGCTCAATTGTTGATGGTTAGTGAAACCACTAGTTTCAAGAAGGGCAAGGGCAAGAAGGGATACTTCATGAGACGGCAAATCAGCTGCTGCTCTAGTGGAGAAACCCAAGGTTGAACCCAAACCCGAGACTGAGTGCTTCTGTAATAAGGGGAACAACCACTGGAGCAGAATTACCCTACATATTTGGTAGATGAGAAGGCTGTCGATAGAAGTATATTGGATATACATTATGTGAATGTGTACTTTAATAGTACTCCTAGTAGCATCAGGGTATTAGATACCGGTTCGATTGCTAAGTGTTAGTAACTCGAAATAAAAGCTACGGAATAAACGGAGACTAGCTAAAGGTGAGCTGACGAGATGTGTTGGAAGTGTTTCCAAGGTTGATGTGATCAAGCATCGCACGCTCCCTCTACCATCGAGATTGGTGTTAAACCTAAATAATTGTTATTTGGTGTTTGCATTGAGCATAGACATGATTGGATTATGTCTATCACAATACGGTTATTCATTTAAGGAGAATAATGGTTACTCTATTTATTTGAATAATACCTTCAATGGTCTTGCACCTAAAATGAATGGTTTATTGAATCTCGATCATAGTGATACACATGTTCATGCCAAAAGATATAAGATAGTAATGATAGTACCACCTACTTGTGGCACTGCCATGTAAGTCATATTGGTATAAAACGCATGAAGAAGCTCCATGTTGATGGATCTTTGGACTCACTCATTTTTTTGAAAAAAGGATTGAGTAATGCGAACCATGTCTATTGGTATATACGCATGAAGAAACTCCATGCAGATGGACCGTTTGGACTCACTTGATTTTGAATCATTTGAGATATGCAAATCGTACCACATGGGCAAGATGACTGAAAGCTTCGGTTTCAGTAAAATGGAACAAGAAAGCAACTTTTTGGAAGTAACACATTTTGATGTGTGCAGTCCAATGAGTGCTGAGGCACGCAGTGGATATCGTTATGCTCTTACTTCACAAATGATTTGAGTAGATACTGAGTATATTTACTTGATGAAACACAAGTCTGAATTATTGAATGGTTCAAGTAATATTCAGAATGAAGTTGAAGATATTCGTGATAAGAGGATAAAATGTCTATGATATGATCATAGAAATGAATATCTGAGTTACGAGTTTGGCACTGTGGAAATTGTTTCACAACTAATACCGCCTGGAACACCATAGTGTGATGGTGTGTCCAAACATCATAGTTGCACACTATTGGATATGGTGCGTACCATGATGTCTCTTATCGAATTACCACTATCGTTCATGGGTTAGGCATTAGAGACAACCGCACTCACTTTAAATAGGGCACCACGTAATTCCGATGAGACAACACCGTATGAACTATGGTTTAGAGAAACCTAAGCTGTTGTTTCTTAAAAGTTTGGGGTCACGACGCTTATGTGAAAAAAGTTTCAGGCTGATAAGCTCAAACCCAAAGCGGATAAATGCATCTTCATAGGACACCCAAAACAGTTGGATATACCTCCTGTCTCAGATCCGAAAGCAATAGGGATTGTTTCTATAATCGGGTCCTTTCTCGAGGAAAAGTTTCTCTCGAAAGAATTGAGTGGGAGGATGGTGGAGACTTGATGAGGTTATTGAACCGTCACTTCAACTAGAGTGTAGCAGGGCACATGAGTTGTTCCTATGGCACCTACACCAATTGAAGTGGAAGCTTATGATAGTGATCATGAGACTTCGGATCAAGTTACTCCCAAACCTCGTAGGATGACAAGGATGCGTACTACTTCAGAGTGGTACGTAATCTTGTCTTGGACGTCATGTTGCTAGACAACAATGAACCTACGAGCTATGGAGAAGCGATGGTGGGCCCGGATTCCGATGAATGGCTCGAGGCCATAAAATCCAAGAGAGAATCCATATATGAAAACAAAGTGTAGACTTTGGAAGAACTACTTTATGGTCGTGAGGCTGTTGAGTACAGATGGATTTTAAAAGGAAGACGGACAATGATGGTAAGTATCACCATTGAGAAAGCTCGACTTGTCGTTAAGATGTTTTTCGACAAGTTCAAGGAGTTGACTACGATGAGACTTTCTCACTCGTAGCGATGCTAAGAGTCTGTTGGAATTATATTAGCAGGTACTGCATTATTTATGAAATATTGCAGATAGGATGTCAAAATATTGTTTCCTTGATTTTCTTGAGGAAAGGTTGTATGTGATACAACCAGAAGATTTTTGTCAATCCTGAAAGATGCTAACAAGTATGCATAGCCCCAGCAATCCTTCTAAGGACTGGAGTAAGCATCTCGGAGTTGGAATGTACACTTTGATGAGATGATCAAATATTTTTTTTTGGGTTTATACAAAGTTTATGAGAAACTTGTATTTCCAAAGAAGTGAGTGGGAGCACTATAGAATTTTTGATAAGTATATGTTGTTAACATATTTTTGATCAGAAATGATGTAGAATTTCTGGAAAGCATATAGGGTTATTTGAAAAGTGTTTTTCAATGGAAAACCTGGATTAAGCTACTTGAACATTGAGCATCAAGATCTATAAGGATAGATCAAAATCGCTTAATAGTACTTTCAAACGAACGCATACCATGACAAGATTTTGAAGGAGTTCAAAATAGATCAACAAAGAAGGAGTTCTCGGCTGTGTTACAAGGTGTGAGTATTGAGCAAGACTCAAGACATGACCACGGCAGAATAGAGAGAAAGGACGAAGGTCGTCCCCTATGCTTTAGTCGTAGGCTCTAAAGTTTGCTATGTTGTGTACCGCACCTGAAGTGTGCCAAACCATGAGTCAGTCAAGGGGTACAAGTGTGATCTAGAAATGGATCACAGGACAACGGTCAAAGTTATCCTTAGTAACTAGTGGACTAAGGAATTTTCTCGATTATGGAGGTGGTAAAAGAGTTCGTCGTAAAGGGTTACGCCGATGCAAGCTTTGACACTAATCCAGATTATTCTGAGTAGTAAACTGGATTCGTCTAGTAGAATAGTTATTTGGAATAGCACCAAATAGAGCGTGGTAACTGCATCTAGGAGATGAAATAGATATTTGTAAAGCACACACGGATCTGAAAGTTTCAGACCCGTTGACTATAACATCTCTCACAAGCATAACATGATCAAACCCAGAACTCTGTGAGTGTTAATCACATGGCGATGTGAACTAGATTATTGACTCTAGTGCAAGTGGGAGACTGTTGGAAATATGCCCTAGAGGCAATAATAAATTGATTATTATTATATTTCCTTGTTCATGATAATCGTTTATTATCCATGCTAGAATTGTATTGACAGGAAACTCAGATACATGTGTGGATACATAGACAACACCATGTCCCTAGTAAGCCTCTAGTTGACTAGCTCGTTGATCAATAGATGGTTACGGTTTCCTGACCATGGACATTGGATGTCGTTGATAACGGGATCACATCATTAGGAGAATGATGTGATGGACAAGACCCAATCCTAAGCCTAGCACAAGATCATGTAGTTCGTATGCTAAAGCTTTTCTAATGTCAAGTATCGTTTCCTTAGACCATGAGATTGTGCAACTCCCGGATACCGTAGGAGTGCTTTGGGTATGCCAAACGTCACAACGTAACTGGGTGGCTATAAAGGTACACTACAGGTATCTCCGAAAGTGTCTGTTGGGTTGGCACGAATCGAGACTGGGATTTGTCACTCCGTGTGACGGAGAGGTATCTCTGGGCCCACTCGGTAGGACATCATTATAATGTGCACAATGTGATCAAGGAGTTGATCACGGGATGATGTGTTGTGGAACGAGTAAAAGAGACTTGCCGGTAACGAGATTGAACAAGGTATCGGGATACCGACGATCGAATCTCGGGCAAGTATCGTACCGATAGACAAAGGGAATTGTATACGGGATTGATTAAGTCCTTGACATCGTGGTTCATCCGATGAGATCATCGTGGAACATGTGGGAGCCAACATGGGTATCTAGATCCCGCTGTTGGTTATTGATCGGAGAACGTCTCGGTCATGTCTGCATGTCTCCCGAACCCGTAGGGTCTACATACTTAAGGTTCAATGACGCTAGGGTTATAAAGGAAGTTTGTATGTGGTTACTGAATGTTGTTCGGAGTCCCGGATGAGATCCTGGACGTCACGAGGAGTTCCGGAATGGTCCGTAGGTAAAGATTTATATATGGGAAGTCCTTTTTTGGTCACCGAAAGAGTTTCGGGTTTTATCGGTAACGTACCGGGACCACCAGGAGGGTCCCGGGGGTCCACCAAGTGGGACCACCGGCCCCGGAGGGCTGCATGGGCCACATGTGGGAGGGGATCAGCCCTAGGTGGCCTGGTGCGCCCCCCACAAGGGCCCAAGGCGCCTAGGGTTTGGGAGGGGGCGCCCCACCTAGCTTGGGGGGCAAGTTTCCCCTCTCCACCCCCTTGGCCGCCACCCTAGATGGGTTTGGGGCAGCCGCACCCCTTGGGGTGGAAACCCTAAAGGGGGCGCACCCCCTTCCCTCTCCCCTATATATACTTGAGGGTTTTGGGGCTGCCAAAAAAAGAGTTCCGATCTCTCCATGGCGCAGCCCTGCATCTCTCCTTCCTCCTCTCCTGCGGTGCTTGGCGAAGCCCTGCAGGATTGCCACGCTCCTCCACCACCACCACGCTGTTGTGCTGCTGCTGGATGGAGTCTTCCTCAACCTCTCCCTCTCTCCTTGCTGGATCAAGGCATGGGAGACGTCACCGGGCTGTACGTGTGTTGAACGCGGAGGTGCCGTCCGTTCGGCACTAGGATCATTGGTGATTTGGATCACGACGAGTACGACTCCATCAACCGCGTTCACTTGAACGCTTCCGCTTAGCGATCTACAAGGGTATGTAGATGCACTCTTCTTCCCCTCGTTGCTGATTTCTCCATAGATAGATCTTGGTGACACGTAGGAAAATTTTGAATTTATGCTACGTTACCCAACAGAGCACTTCTCCCATTGCAAGAAAAACCAATCTAGTTGGCCAAACCAAATCGATAGTTCGAAGAGACTTGCAAAGATATCAAATCATGCATATAAGAATTCAGAGGAGATTCAAATAATATTCATAGATAAGCTGATCATAAATCCACAATTCATCGAATCTCAGCAAACACACCGCAAAAGAGTATTACATCAAATAGATCTCCAAGAACATCGAGGAGAACATGGTATTGAGAATCAAAGAGCGAGAACAGCCATCTAGCTACTAGCTATGGACCCGTAGGTCTGTGGTAAACTACTCACGCTTCATCGGGGAGGCAATGGTGTTGATGTAGAAGCCTCCGTGATCGAATCCCCCTCCGGCAGGACGCCGAAAAAGGCCCCTAGATGGGATCTCACGGGTACAGAAGGTTTTGGAAGTGGAAAATTTGTTTTGTGGCTCTCCTGGAAGGTTTTGGGATATTTGAGAATATATAGGCGTAAGAAATAGGTCGGTGGAGTCATGAGGGCCCCACAAGGGTGGGGGGCGCCCCTACCCCCTCGGGCACGCCTTCCAACCTTGTGGCCGCCTCGTGGCTTTCCTGACGCACACTCCAAGCCCTCTAGATGTCTTCTGGTCCAAGAAAAATCATCGCGAAAGTTTCATACCATTTGGACTCCGTTTGGTATTCCTTTTCTGTGAAACTCTAAAACAAGGAAAAAACAGGAACTGGCACTAGGCTCTCAGTTAATAGGTTAGTCCCAAAAATCATATAAAATAGCATATAAAACATCCAAAACAGAAATATAATAGCATGGAACAATCAAAAATTATAGATACGTTGGATATGTATCACACCTCCCTCTGATATTATTTGCACCAGAAATTCTTAAATATTCAGAAAAATTCGTATTAAATTTCCAGAGCATTCTGAGAACTTTTATTTTTGGGTCATTTTTTATTGCACGGCAAATTCAAAAAACAGACAAAATATGGCATTTTATTTTATTTAACTAGTAGGAACAGAAAACAAAAGGTAGGGACAGAAGGTAGTGCTCACTAAATTCATCAACTTCATACCTCTAAAAAATGATCCATTAATAAGGTTGATCAAGTCTTATTAACAACCACTTTTGATTAGCATGAAACCGAAGAATTTTCGTAAATCACTAAGTTACCTCAACGGGGATATGAATGTCCCCAACAATAAGCATTCCATGTTTCTTTTTAAAAGTAGGTAGAGGTAGTTGAAAACTTCCAATAGTGATTGTCGAAGATTTTTCAATAATATTAATACCATTCACTTGGAATTGCTTCTTCGGGAAGTGCATTGTATGTTCATTACCATTGATATGAAAAGTGACCTTGCTTTTATTGCAACCAATAACAGCCCCTGCAGTATTCAAGAAGGGTCTACCAAGGATTATCGACATGTTGTCATCCTCGGGCATCTCAAGTATAACAAAGTCAGTCAAAATAGTAACACTTGCAACAACAATGGGCACATCCTCACAGATACCGATAGGTATGGTAGTTGATTTGTCAGACATTTGCAAAGATATTTCAGTAGGTGTGAGTTTATTCAAATCAAGTCTTTATATAAATAGAAAGGCATAACACTAACACCAGCTCCTAAATCACATAAAGCAGTTTTCACATAGTTTCTTTTGATGGAGCAAGGTATAGTTGGTTGCTACCACTTGAGCACTGCGTTGGTTTTCCCTTGAAGAGGAAAGGGTGATGCAACAAAGTAGCGTAAGTATTTCCCTCAGTTTTTGAGAACCAAGGTATCAATCCAGTAGGAGGCTACGCGCAAGTCCCTCGCACCTACACAAAACAAATAAATCCTCACAACCAACACGATAAGGAGTTGTCAATCCATTCACGGTCACTTACGAGAGTGAGATCTGATAGATATGATAGGATAATATTTTTGGTATTTTTGTGATAAAGATGCAAAGTCAAATAAAAGCAAAGTAAAAAAGCAAAGGAAATAACTAAGTGTTGGAAGATTAATATGATGAAGATAGACCCGGGGGCCATAGGTTTCACTAGTGGCTTCTCTCAAGAGCATAAGTATTTTACGGTGGGTGAATGAATTATTGTTGAGCAACTGACAGAATTGAGCATAGTTATGAGAATATCTAGGTATGATCATGTATATAGGCATCACGTTTGAGACAAGTAGACCGACTGTTGCCTGCATCTACTACTATTACTCCACTCACCGACCGCTATCCAGCATGCATCTAGAGTATTAAGTTCATGAAAACGGAGTAACGCCTTAAGTAAGATGACATGATGTAGAGGGATAAATTCATGCAATATGATAAAAACCCCATCTTGTTATCCTCGATGGCAACAATACAATACGTGCCTTGCTGCCCCTACTGTCACTGGGAAAGGACACCGCAAGATTGAACCCAAATCTAAGCACTTCTCCCATTGCAAGAAAGATAAATCTAGTAGGCCAAATCAAACTGATAATTCGAAGAGACTTGCAAAGATAACCAATCATACATAAAAGAATTCAGAAGATTCAAATATTTTTCATAGATAATCTTGATCATAAACCCACAATTAATCGGTCTCAACAAACACACCGCAAAAAGAAGATTACATCGAATAGATCTCCACGAGAGAGGGGGAGAACATTGTATTGAGATCCAAAAAGAGAGAAGAAGCCATCTAGCTAATAAGTATGGACCCGAAGGTCTGAGGTAAACTACTCACACTTCATCGGAGAGGCTATGGAGATGATGTAGAAACCCTCCGTGATGGATGCCCCCTCCGGCGGAGCTCCGGAACAGGCCCCAAGATGGGATCTCGTGGGTACAGAAGGTTGAGGTGGTGGAATTAGGTTTTTTGGCTCCATATCTGATCGTTTGGGGTACGTAGGTATATATAGGAGGAACGAGTACGTCGGTGGAGCAACAGGGGCCCACGAGGGTGGAGGGCGCGCCCTGCAGGGGTAGGCGCGCCCCTACCTTGTGGCCTGCTCTTTTGTTTCTTGACATAGGGTCCAAGTCTCCTGGATCATATTCTTCCTAAAAATCACGTTCCCGAAGGTTTCATTCCGTTTGTTCTCCGTTTGATATTTCTTTTTTGCGAAACTCTAAAATAGGCAAAAAATAGCAATTCTGGGCTGGGCCTCCGGTTAATAGGTTAGTCCCAAAAATAATATAAAAGTGAACAATAAAGCCCAATAATGTCCAAAACAGTAGATAATATAGCATGGAGCAATCAAAAATTATAGATACGTTGGAGACGTATCATTGGTCTTCCCGAATCTCCAAGTTTTTTAGGTATCCCATCTTTAAAAGTATAATTGGCAAGCATGGTGAAGATTTCAGCTTCTGGTATTTTTTTTCTCTTATTAGTGATGATGTCTTTCATGTACTTAGCATAAGGAGGCATTTTCAAGATATCAGTCAAGCGAGTACGCAAAAAGACTGGCCTCAACATTTCAGCAAAGCGTTAAATTCTTCATCATCTTTCTTTTTGGTTGACTTAGGTGGAAAAGGCATAGGTTTTTGAACCCACGGTTCTCTTTCTTTACCGTGTTTTCTAGCAATAAAATCTCTTTTATCATATCATGTATTCTTGGGTTGTGGGTTATCAAGATCAACAGTTGGTTCTATTTCAACATCATTATCTGGTTCTTTACTTGTCGGGGATATACCCCGTGGCGTAAACCGGCCGGAAGTATAACCCGGCCGGACTGGACGACTCACTGGTAACCCGCCCGGAGCTTGGCGGTTCACGGGCTGTCCGCCCGGTCTTGGTGGTTCATTAGTAACCCGGCGGGCGGGTCAGATGGATGACGAGGCCCATGGCCCAGAAGGCCGGTTCACGTTTAATGGTGGGCCGGTTTATGAGGAAAGCACAAGGAATATTCCCTTACAAAGGAAGCAAGACTAGGACTCCACTTGTAATAGAGTAATCCTAATCCAACTAGGACTAGTCATGTAAACCGCCCCTTCAACATATATAAGGAGGGGCAGGGCTCCCCAAAGAGGGGGAAGCTACAAGCAAGAAGAAACAATCTCTAGGGCTAGACACAAAGAGCCGGTTTACGGCGTTTCCCTCGTGATGATAATGAGACCTAGCCTCAAACAACATGTAGGGTTGTTACCGGATGATGTTTCCCGGGGCCCGAAGCTGTCTAAATCCTTGTCTTGTGTGTTGATCCGCCCTGCGTCTCTCGTCCCACTCAACCCCTCTCAAGCTACCACATAGATGTGTTGGCCTCGCGACTAAGTCCTGACACTAAGGACATCTGCCGTGACAAATCCACGACAGTTGGCGCCCACCGTGGGGCCTGCGCACAGTGGTGTTGAGTTCTTGGAGGGATCTCTTCTGGAATCAAGAAGCTCGTGGTTGATCAGATGAAGAAGAATTGAAGAAAAGTTAAGGTTGTGTTGCGCGCCGTGGGATACACTTCGATCCGGCGGTTTGAAGCCAGATCAATTTTTGGAGCGCGTTCTTGAGACGATGGATTTGATCTATACCTACAACTTGCGTTCAAATCAGAAGGATTTACCGATTCATATGTGCGGCAACGCGTGCACATGAGGAAAAAACGCACCAGCACGCTGTCCAAAAACTTGGAAAGATTGACTGAAAGCTGCGATTGTTCCACGCATCAAGGAAACAGGAAGCAATCTACTCCATGTATCAAGGTTCAAGGGGTATTAAAAAAATATACAAAAAAAAATATATGGAGAGAGACCACGACCAGGACACGGACGTGGAGAGGAGATGGAGTCGGACCATGCCGCCACAGGTCTCCGCCCCGTCGCCGTGGCCGGGCTCGAGCCACCAAGCCGGCCCTCCTGTCTCTGCCGCCGCGGCCGGCCACCGTGGTACATCGAGCCGCTTCCTCCGCCGTCCCGTGCTGAGCTACCATCGCGGCGCTCGCCCTGCCCTGTCTCTGCTTGTTTCCATAGCTGTGCGTTAACTCGGCCGGTCGCCGCTGCCTCAAGTCGCCATCGCCGCTCTAAACTGTTTCGGCAATTCGCGGACCTGCGCCGTGTGGCAGAGATGCCCGGGTCTCGCTCCGGCGTCTGTCGCTCGCCTTGCGGCTACTGTTAAACCGCCGCTCCCCTAAGTTGTCTTTCTCGGCTGTTTCTAATCCGCCGTCACGGCCTCGCTTCAAGACCGCCAACCCGCCCCTACATGGATTCGTTCCGACCCGCGGTCTGCTTGTTTCAAGACGCAGCTCCAGGTCACTACCGGCCTGCGAGTTGCCGCCGGTCTGCGAGTTGCCGCCGGTCTGTGAGTCGTTTTTCACGAGTGCCTGCCTTGGGTGTTTCTCACAACTGAGGTGAACCGGGGAGATAGAGGTAGAGGTCGTTGTAAGCCTCCAGCCAGATGACTCCAACCCGCCGCTGTGGGCCGGTTTAGACATCAGTGTGAGCCACCAGCGGCCAGATCAAGTTGCCAGCACCAAGTTCTACAGCCACGGACAAATCGCCGAGCTCGTTTCCGTGTCCTGCACAGCACTCGCCCATGTTGGCTAAGTGCTAGTTGTTAGCACGTACATGGTACAGACAGAGCAGAGCGGAGGCTGGGGGTAGCATATACACCTGCAAGTTTAAGTTTTCTGATACTCTGCTAAGTCCTTGGAAAGTGCTAGATGAAGCACGTATACAGTCAACGGCACTTTCATCTGAATTACCAAAGAAAAAAAAGGATGTACACGGCCTGGAATCGGAAACAGCATTGATTCGGGAGTCAACAAACCAGAGATTTGGGAACGGCCCTCGTTTCGCTTGGTTTCCAACTGCAGACCGATTGTGCCAGAGAAAAATAGCAAAGGTGCCCTGCCAGCGTTCTGCAGGTTAAACCGGCCCAATTGCTTCTGCTGGTGCGTGACTAAGCTGGCCGCACTTCCGAGCCGCCACCCACGGCCTTGTTTCCGTTCCAAGTCGCCGCCGTCTTGCCCATGCTATGAGCAGCTGCAGTTGCTGTGATTACTTCTACCTAACCAAGCCTGGCCGAGTCGCCCGAGGTTGCGGACCGGATTTCCTCCACTCCACTACTACCTATGGTCTGCCGCCGAGCTCTGTTCCCCGTGCGCCGGCTCACCACTGCTGTTGACTGCTGCTGTCCACGCGCGCCGGCTTACCTCAGCCTCTGCTTCCACTACTGTCGCGTCTCCGGCTGCGCGACGGGTCACCTCCATCAAATTTACCGAGTCGCCGCCGGATCAAGCCCCTGCTTCCTCGCTTGTTGTAAACTCGTCAAAGCTCGCCTGCGCCCTTGCCTATGAGCCGCTTCCACTGCGGTTGTGCCTTACCAGCGCACTTCCGCTGCTGTGAGTACGAGTCTACGACCCACCGGCCGGTTTGCGCCTCCGACCCGCCGGTTTAAACCACCGCATCCCCCCATCGCCGGTTTGCGCCTACGACCCACCGGCCGCTGCTGAGCCGCCGTTCCTACGAGCTTCCCTCTGCTATGGTCCGCCGTTCATAAACCGCCTTCAGCATCGCGTTAAGCCGGCCTCCGCCTCTGCTCTCCGCCTGCGGGTTCACCCTGAGTTGCCACCACCGCTTACGAGCTGGTCTGACAGAAGATTTTGTGTTAAAAACAAATATGCAGCCTGCTAGAACAAAGACATTCTGACTTGTTATGCCCAGAAGGTTTCTAAAGAAGATCATGTGGTAGAGAAATCAAAACTACCGCTACACTCTGGCACTGGTTCTGCTGCTTGGTTTATTAAACGTCAGGCCAGACGAGGTACAAGTTCCATCGTGAGTAAAACTTTTGTCCAAGCAAAGGTCATCTGTCGTCCGGCAGAGAAGAACAACGTCATCAGTTATTTAAAGGCGTCAGGTGATATCCATCTAAATCTATTTTATCAGCTCATACTAAATTGTTTGAGAGCAATTACTCTGGTCTATGGCATTGTTTCGCAGGACCATTGTTCATTGCAAAGGTGTTGGAAAAGGGCATGCGCCAACATTATTTTTGCACTAGCGCTTGTGCGTGCCATGTTGTTCGATGGATACATGCGCGAACCACCGCCCCCGCTACATCAACACAACATGATTGACTCGCCCGTCCGCACCGGCTTACAACACCGGGCCGACTCATCTGTCTGCTGCCGCGGCCGACTTGGCCATGATCGATTTCAGCTTCACCATGGTAATCATCAACCCCGCGGTGGATATTAACTGGCCTAACATATCAGGTGAAATCCGTCCAGTATATTTTTATATTATATATTGCTTTCTTTAAAAGAGCAATTACTCCGGCTTGCAAAGTTATCTAATGCGGGACCCTAAAACCGCCATATTGGTGAAAATTTTAAAGGCCGTCAGAAAATTTCCGGCTGAAAATGAAGATTCCGGTTTAAAATCCGGTTCAAGGGAAAGATGTCTCCCACAAAGCTTTGAAGCTCTCAATATCCGGTTTAACATCCGGTTCAAGAAGGATTTATCTCTTGCAAAAAGTTAAAGAGTGCCAAAGAGGACCTGCTGCCATGATGCGCGGTTCAAACATGGGTATCATGCCTTATTGTCTTATCATATTATTGATCACTTGGGGACTTGTGGTCACGTCTGAACCATAGTCACGCCTCTTGATCGGCCTAGTGCCACAACATCACTTGGGGGCTTATTGAATCCAAACAACGATACCCGCATTGGCAAAAGCTAGTATATGGAGTTTTTATGGCAAGTCGGAAGTTGAAGCAGTATTTCCAAGGCCACCCTATCACGGTGGTCAGTTCTGCTCCTTTGGGTGATATCATCCAGAACCGGGAAGCGACTGGTCGGATTGCCAAGTGGGCTATTGAGCTTGGACCGCACGGTTTAAAGTATGTGCCTCGCACTGCGATAAAGTCTCAGGCATTGGTGGATTTTATCAATGATTGGACGGAGTTGCAAGTCCCTGAAGAGAAGCCGGATCACACTTACCGGACCATTCATTTTGACGGATCACGTCAATTGGAAGGATCGGGGGCTGGAGTCATATTAACTTCCCCACGAGGTGATAAGTTTTGTTATGTTCTCCGTTTAATGTTCCCTTGTACTAACAATGCAGCAGAATATGAGGCCTTGCTCCATGGCCTCCGGATGGCTAAGGAGATAAATTTAAGCCGGGTTAAGTGCTTTGGCGACTCTGATTTGGTGGCCCAGCAGGTGTCTGGTACATGGGATTCTAAAGATCCACTCATGGCTGCTTATCGTCGTGAGGTTGATGTGGTCGCAGGTCACTTCAAAGGTTATCAGGTGGACCATGTGGATCGATGAAAGAACGAGGCGGCGGATGCTTTAAGTCGACTAGGTTCACAGCGTAAACCGGTACCACCTAATGTGTTCCTTGATGTGCTTTACAACCCGTCGGTTCAACTGCCTGGCGAAGCAGATTTGGCGGTTCCTGACCCAGAGGCTCAATTGGTGGCGGCATTACATGTCATCCCGGATTGGACGCTTCCTTACCTGGCGTACATGAACCGAGGGGAGTTGCCAGAGGATGAGATTCTGTCCAGGCAGATAGTACGGCGGTCCAAGTCCATGGTAGTTGAAAACGGCGAACTACATCATCGCAGTGTGACAGGAGCGTTTCAACGGTGTGTATCTCCTGAGGAAGGCCGTGAAATTTTGCGTGAGATCCACGAAGGAGATTGTGGTCACCACGCCGGTTCAAAGTCTTTAGCGGCAAAAGCTTTTCGTCACGGTTTCTATTGGCTGACTGCTCATGCTGATGCGGAGGATCTGGTTAGGCGGTGTGATGGTTGTCAAAAATTCTCAAGACGCGCTCACGTCCCGGCTCAAGAATTGAGGATGATTCCAATTACTTGGCCGTTTGCAACCTGGGGGCTGGACATGGTTGGGCCTTTCAAAAGGTCCAAGGACAAGAAGACCCACCTTCTGGTGGCGGTGGACAAATTTACAAAGTGGGTAGAGGCAGAGCCCGTTAGCAAGTGTGATGCAGCCACCGCGGTTTGGTTCATCAAAAAAGTGATTTTCCGGTTTGGTTTTCCACACAGTATCATCACAGACAATGGTACCAATTTATCTAAAGGTGCCATGAAAGAGTTTTGCGAACGAGAGCACATCCGCCTTGATGTGTCATCAGTGGCGCACCCACAGTCCAATGGTCAAGCAGAAAGAGCTAATCAGGAGATCTTGAGAGGCATTAAACCCAGGCTTATGGTTCCTTTGCAGCGGACGCCGGGTTGTTGGGTCGAAGAGTTACCCTCTGTGTTATGGAGCATCAACACCACGCCTAACAGGTCAACTGGGTATACGCCGTTCTTCATGGTTTATGGGGCAGAGGCAGTTCTTCCTAGTGACATCCGTCACGATTCACCTCGTGTGGCGGCTTACGTTGAAGCAGACAATGAAAGTTCTAGACAGGACGCTTTGGACCGGCTAGATGAAGAGCGAGACATAGCAGCTGCCCGCTCAGCGATCTACCAACAGGATCTTCGTCGCTATCACAGTCGTCGGATCAGGACCAGAACCTTTCAAGAGGGAGATTTGGTGCTTCGACTTATTCAAGATCAAACCGAGATGCATAAATTGTCTCCACCTTGGGAAGGGCCTTTCGTGGTCAGCAAGAATCTACACAATGGTTCATACTACCTAATAGATGTTCGAGAGCACAAAGACTCACGCAAATCAGGACAAGAGACCGACAGACCGTGGAATATAGCTCATCTTCGGCCTTACTATACTTGAGCCATGGGCTCTACTTATGTACATATCATGACTATGTATATATTATAATAAACCGGATCCTCAGCTAAAGCGGGGTATCTGTTCTTTTATATCATGTGTGGTTACACGGGGTTGTCTTTAAGCAACATCCGGTTTACCCCTTGCAAGTCTTAACAAGATCACTTGAGGCTTCCTGTTCAAACATAGGTCGTGTTCGAACCAAAGAGAACATAGCTATCCTTATGAGGTCATTTGGGGGCTCGGTCATGTTTGAACCGATGCAATACCTCTTGGCCGGCGAAAGCCACCAGAGTCATTTGGGGGCTCGGTCATGTTTGAACCGATGCAATACCTCTTGGCCGGCGAAAGCCACCAGAGTCATTTGGGGGCTCGGTCATGTCCGAACCGATGCAATACCTCTTGGCCGGCAAAAGCCACAAGAATCATTTGGGGACACGGTCACGTCTGAACCGGTCACGCCTCTTGGTCGGCCTACGGGCCTTAGAGTCATTTGGGGGCTTGGTCGAACCCGAACCATAGCAATGCCACTTGGCCGGCATAATGCCACGCGTCATTTTGGGGTCCTGGCTGACTGGCACCATCGCTACACCTTCGGGGGGCTTGGTTGCGTCTGACAATGGTAATTCCGCCTGACCAAGCTCAATAGAGCTCTTCTTTTGCAAAAGGTTTTTGTCACCGTATTTTGCTCTCTTTCCTTTTTTAAGAGTTGATAGTTTATTGCTTTTCTCTTAAACCGACAATATTCTGCACCGGTTCAACATAGCCAATTTGGCGGAACACGGCCCTCTTTTTCAAAAACCTGAGATGGTTGGCTCGGTTTGAGTTTTTCTGCTAAATATCCTTTTTCGAGCAACAAAAGGTTGCTATCATTAAAGGACGGTTTACATTGTAAACCGGTGTTATATACACAGGGGTTCGATTCTCCCATGACGGTTTAAGAGTTATCAACTCCCGCTTCAACATTGGCTACAAACGCCTATTTCATGCCCATTATATGGCAGGTATTTCGTATCACAAAAGTTTGATCATACTTGCAAGTTTCCTTGCGTATCTATATAAAGATTCACAAACCGGATGACGGTACAACCGCCCTGGTAGTTTAAAATTTTGTGATCGCAGGAGATATAAGTTGGCAATAATGATTTTCCAAAGGAGGGTATCAGTACTGATGCGCGAAGGCATCTCATGAAGCAGAAAGTACGGTCTATCCTATTACAAGGCAACATGGTGCCCAAATAAGATGATTGTTTCTTGACAAAGTATCAAAAGGAAACCAGTTAAAACTGCCCTCGGTTCACGCCTGCGTGCCATTCCGGTTTGATGGTTCTGGATCATCCTGCGCCACTTCAGCTTCCTCCTCCCTACCCAGCGGCTGGAAGTCAACAGTGGTCCAATCGATCCCCATTAATGCTTGAAGGACAGCTTCCTCATGTATCAGTGACGACGGTTCAATATCAGGGGCATAGGTGTGCTTACGGATTGAAGGAATTAAGTTTTCCGCTTCAGGGATTGGCACAGCTACCCGCTTGTTCTGATCGTCATACTAGGCTTGATAATGAGACAAGTTTGCCTCTTCTACCAATTGGCAGGCCAGAGGGCGCACTGCCCGGTTTATCTTTCTCAATTCTTCTTCATCGAATTTGAAGCCATCCTCCTTTAAGCTAGGATAGCCTTGAGCCGCTTCAACGGGATCAAAATTAGGCACCCATGCTTTGGCCCGGATTAAGGCATTAATGGCTCCGGTTCGAGCAGCAGATCTTTTTAACTCTTCAATCCGAGCAGGGAGCATCGACAACCTCTTCAGTGTGTCCTGGATCAATGTGGGCGCCGGATTGTTGTGTGAAGCAGTGGTGATAATCCGCTGTGCGCCCGTATACAGCTGCTCGACTAAAGTATAGACCGCTTTCAGCTTCATACGCACATCTGATCCCAAGTGATTGATGCGAGTGCTTGTAATACGATCAGCAGGTCATAAACCGAGCTGTTTTATAGAAGAATCAAGGTCATTGCACAAGTCACAGGAGGCTTACCAAAGATGGCTGCAGTCATTGCGTGCACCTGTCGCTTCACGCTGGTCAATTCATCCGTTACCGGTTTAAGGGCAGCTTCTGCGTTTTCAATCTTCTTGGTTAAAGCGGCCTTTTCTGTGGCCCAGTCAGCCCGCTCCTTCTTAAAACCTTCCTTCAATTGTTCCATGCTGCCTAAAGCGCTGGTTAGTTCCTCCTTGGCTTTGGAAGTTTCTGCTTGCTGGGACTTCACATTCTCTTGAAGATCAGCGATTTGGCTCTCTTTGACCTTCAGTTCAGCCTGTAGTCCGACAAGTTATACGGTTTAAACAAAGGAAGTACCAAGCACATAACAGGTTAGGTACTTTGTACTTGGGGGCTAATGCTTATTTGATCTCAAGTTATCAGTTAATTATCAAAGTCCCAAGCTCAATACAAGTATTCAACTTGGCACTTGGGGGCTAATGGCTATTTGCTCTAATGATATTTCGGATGCTACGGTATGATGATTACAAGTGTCGATTCAGTTATGATAAAGTTAAACCGACCCTTGGGGGCTACGGTGGTAAGAAGCAGGAGGGAGGGCATGGAAGTTACCTCGAATTTGTCTTTCATCATCTTCACAAGATTGGCTTCATAGTCACGGCTAGTATATAGCCGGTTTAAATAGCCAGAATGAATGTCTTGAGCACCAAGAGCGGAGTACGTTGCCATATCAACATCCCATTTACCCTTACTTAAAGCAGAAATTTCTTCTTTAGCAGTGTGCTTGGCCAAAGCGATGGGATTTCCTGGTTCAGTACGACCTATGCCAGTAATCATGACTTCGTCATCTTTGTGGTCGCCGGTCTGGACTGGTACGATCGGTTTTTCGGCAGGCTTTGAGGAACTAATGGTTTTCTCAGCACGAATCGGACTGGCTGGTTGATCCGTTGGGCCGGAGGGGTTAACAGAGCCTTCTTCAGGAACAACGACTTCATCTCGGACTAATGGGTCATCAATTACATCTTCAGGGATGGTCGCTTCAACGTTCGGGGCAGTGTCCGGTTCAGGAGGAGCGTTTTCTTCTCCTGTTTTGTCTTGGCGAGCTCTTTTGCTCGGCCTCGGTTTAGCTCTGAAAGAAGCAGCAAAGTTAAAGACAGCATATGTTGAAGATTACAGCAATGGACAACTTGATAAGAAAGGCAAGCTTACCCAAGCACGGTTTTGAGCGGAGGCAGCTGAGTACCAGTTGACTCGCCAGAAGATGAGTGCGAGGTGACCTGATAATCGGAGTCTGACGGATTAAGCGGTTGACGAAAACAGCCCGCTTTAGGACAAATATTGACAAGCAAATTAGAGACCTCTGAACGACGTGAACCGGACTGTTTGGTAAACCGGCGGAGGTAACTACCTGACCGCTGTGTCGGGTTGTACGACGCACCTCGTGCTGACGGGTCTTCATAAGAAAGTTGGGATCCAAGTAAGCAAGAGGATGGGAAAATTTAACTTTGCGGTTCGCCTGACGGATTTTTTGGGAAGGCAGAAGGCTTGAATCAGAAGAAATAGTAATTACCTCCGTATCGTCAGCATGGCTCGCTTCGGCATCATCCTGACAAATTGCATCGTCAGTAAACTGCACAAACAATAAACCGAGGGAGTCAAGTTTAGCTTCAAACCCCGGATTACCTACCTCATCATCGGCAGGATCGGAAGAGGCCGTGGTTTTCCTCTTGTGAGCAGGCTTTTTGACGACTCTCGTCTTAGGCCGGGTCGATTTCTCCGGTTTATTCGCTTTTCCTTGAGGGAGTTTTTTGCTCCAAAACGGGTCATCACCCTGCGTCAACAGATATTAGAATCAATCATACGCACACAAGATAACATCAGACTTAATGAGAAGAAATTTTGATTTACTGCTGGTGGTTTATTGATGGCGCAGAAGGGAAGAAGGCCAATTCGTGCACAGACGCGTTCCGGTTCATTTAGAATCTTCTTTACGGCTTCGGTGACCTCTTCATCCGTAAGCTGGATGTTTACATGACGTAACGGATCATCAACACTGCCTGTGTATTCGCACATCAAACCGGAGTGTTGACTGAGTGGCAGTATACTCCAAGATATCCAGCAACGAGCGAGGTCGACTCCTGTTAAACCGTTGGCCATGAAGGCTCTGAGTTTGGACAGTTGGGGAGCGTAGTTACTCCGCTCTTTAGCAGTCAACCTCTGAGGAAAGGGGTGAGTGTTGCTGAGCCGTTCTGGACGAAAACCGGGCAGGATATTCTCGTTCTCTGGGGAGGTGTCTTTATAGTAAAACCAGGAGTTATTCCACTCTTGGGGGTGACTATGCAGTTTCGCATGAGGGTAAGTGACCTCTTTCCTCTTCTGGATTGACACGCCACCCAGTTCCATGTTGGAGCCATCAGTAAATTATGTGTGGCGGTTTAAGTGAAAGCAATCTCGGAACAACTCAACTGTAGGTTCCTCTTGAAAGAACACCTCACAGAGCACTTGAAAGTGGCATATGTTAGTGACAGAATTGGGGCCAATATCTTGTGGATGGAGTTGGAAATTAGCCAAAACGTCGCGATAAAATTTTGAACCGGGCGGGTTGAAACCGCGGGCTAAGTGATCCGCGAACACAACGACTTCTCCGTCTCGGGGTGTAGGGGGGCACTCTTTGCCTGGCACCCTCCAATGAATCGCGTTTTTGCTGCTCAAAGCACCGGTCAGGACCAGATTATTCAGTTGAGTTTCCGTGACCCGGGAAGGAGCCCAGTTGCACTCATACACTTGCTTAGCCATGGGGAAGTCTACAAAATGAAAATGATTCCGGTTCAGGACTTATGCTCTGCACAGATTTTTTTTCATATTGATGCTATCAATGCTGAACCGGAAGAAATCAATTACAATCTGACATTGGTAAAGCGGTGCGGTCTATTAAAGGATTACTGGCGGTTCAGCAAGGGGACTAATGGTATGTACCGATTTGGTAATCTTCGACAACAAGGTTAAACCGCTGGATCTAAGACCGTGGAACAGTTGGAAATGCAAAGGAGCAGGTGTGCGGAAACAGGTTTCACATTGTCTCAGTATGATATTGGATCTGAGGCGATCCCATAGAAGGGGTAAAAACTCATGAGCTTTTGAAGATTGTGCAAGAACAGCAAGGTCAAACTGTGGATCAGATCTACGATCTAAGTATATTACCCTAAAAACAGAGGCGGAAAACTGCTACTGAACGGAGCAAAAGTCGCGGGGTCATCTGAAGGTATATCCTAGTTTAAATGCGAAGAACGTGAGGAATGCGAAGAACGCGAAGAACACGAGGAACGGGAAGAACACAGTAAACCCTAGAGGCGGGTCTGAGTTGAGAAGGTGGGGATCTCACCGGAGCTCCGAGGGGTGCGGAGGAACGCCGCAGTTTCTCTGGTCCAGTCAGGTTGATGCAGCGGCCCGAGGTGATGCAGAGGTCAGCGACAGCGGCGGAGCTTCGAGGCTGGCGGCGCGGAGAAGACGAAGAGGAAAGGGATGAAGGGGAGAAAGAAATGACCTTTCACCCCTATTTATAAGGCAAGGCACGTGTGTCGGGCGCGCGAATCCAGGAGCCACGGGTTTCGGAAGCAGAACTGTCGCCTTGATAATTGCGAATTGGTTAAACAAAGAAGGCACCATAAAAGCTAGCTTCATGATGATGTCATGCCGGTTTACGGCCACTAGAGAAAATGACGACATATCGGTTTAGCAATGAAGGGAAGATGCCGAATATGAAGGTTTATGCTAAGGGTTGACATGAGATCATTCAAATCAACCTGGGGCCTAATGTTGGGGATATTACTACTGGGCCTAAACCGGCCGTCTGGGACGGGTCAATTTCATCAGTAGCTCAAGAATGTTAAAGCCCAGGAGGCTATGTAAAGGCCCGAGGCCATAGTCGGTTTAACATCTATAGCCGTAAACCGGCCTGTGTACAACTTGTATTGTAAGTTAGGAATAAGCAAGAGACCAACCCGGGTACGAGTATAAACCGGAGATTGGGACTCTATGAACCGACGGGCGTCACCCGTGTATATAAGGGGACGACCCGATATCGGTTCAGGGGGGAACGAACAACTCGAGGCCTAGGAGAAGCGATTGCTCCCTAGTCGTCGAGACTTCATCAATTCCAACACCAACTAGACGTAGGCTTTTACCTTCATCGAAGGGGCCGAACTAGTATAATTCTCTGTGTCTTTGTGTCCGCTTTAACCCCTTCGAGTTAACCCGTTGCGATGGCTCTGCGACTAAGTCCTTTGGATAGGACATCTGCCGTGACAAACCCACGACAGGCTTGGTCATGTCTGAACCAATGCAACACCTTTTGATAGGCGAAAGCCGCCAGATCACTTGGGGACTTGGTCACGTCTGAACCAGTCACGCCTCTTGATCGGCCTAAGGCCACAGAATTACTTGGGGGCTTTAGTCGAACCCGAACCATCGCTACGCCTCTTGATCAGCATAATGCCACTTCATCATTTGGGGACCTGGCTGACTTGAACCATAGCTACGCCTATTGGGGGCTTGGTCGTGTCCGACCATGGTAATGCCATTTAATGACCTCATTTGCCTCTTTTTTGCCAATTGTTTTATCGTTGCCTTTGAAATTTTGTTTCATTTAGACATATATTTCTTTTGTTGCGTTTTGAAAGCCGACAAATTCTTAAACCGTTTCGACTATCAATTACAAATTGGCGGAACACGGTCAAATCTTAATCCGGAGACTATCTGCCCGGTTTGATTTTATGTTACCATCTTATTATGGAGTAAACCGGTGTTCATTAACCCGACTTGACTTTCAACTACAAGTTGTCAGTACATGACTAATTATAATCCGGCGATTATTAACCCGGTCTGGTTTGACTACAAGTCACCAGTATTATATATGGTTAATCCGGTGTTTATCACAAACCCGGTACGATTTTATCATAAACCGGCACAATATGGAATGAGTTATCAGTACTCAAAATTTGGGTTATTACCCTTACTACAAAAAGTTGTTAAACCAACGATGTGATTCAATGTCACAGGTATGATATATTTCATATTTGATTATTCTTAACTGCAGCCTTGGTTATAAACCCGGGTTATATGTTGGGCATTATGACCCGTCCGGCGGTAAACCGCTAGGACACTTTAAACTTGTTGTATGTAGAAACAGGTTGAATAAAGCATGATTTTAAATCACCGGTGTTTATTAACCCGGCTTGGCTTTCGACTATAAGTCGCCAGTATATGATGAGAAATTATCCGGTGTTTATTAAACCGGCCTGGCTTTGGACTATATGACGCCAGTATATATTTGGATTGCACCATTGGAATCATGCGCTTATAAATCATTGGTTTATATTATTCAAATAGCCAAACTTGGCTGAATTTTCATTATGATATTGAATGAATAAGGTTTTCATACCGGATTATATTATCTTGAATAGCCAACATGGCTGGATTTTATTATGGTTATTAATAACCGGTATTATTGAGATTTTCAAAGTCGCTTTAGCGCATTGACTATTATTTTATCAAAGGATATGATTTATTATACAATTGAAGGAATAGTCCCGAGTCGCTGCAGGCTTACGACCCGGCACTTGAGGGCTACATTATTCAAAGTTGAGATTATATTAAATATGTAAATCTCATGTCACTGCGAGCATGCACCATGACACTTGGGGTCTAATGCAAAGTCATTTTTTGCTCATCTTATTGAAGACCCGACTCATCATATCATAATGAGCCGGCCCTTGGGGGCTACCAATTGCTCCTGTCAACAATTCAAGTCCACATGATCATATCTAAAAAGTCCTTGCTCCTTATTGCATAATGACCCGGCCCTTGGGGGCTACACGTTGCTGTTCAAATCTATATGATCATATCTACAAAGTCCCTGCTCATTATTGCATAATGACCTGGCCCTTGGGGGCTACATTGGTTGAAGTTTTTATGAGTATAAGGCAATTACAAGTCCCAGGTTGCTGCAAGCATAAGAACCCGACACTTGGGGGCTACATATGTGGAATATTCAGTTGTGACTAGTAACTGAGATGAACAATCTGGATTTCTTCAAGGTTGCAACATTTATATTGACACAAGTCTTAAGCTATCATTATGTTCTCCTCTTAAGACTTGGGGGCTACAAGTAATATGCATATAAAGGAGGAACATCTTCAAATTCTCAGTTTTTGGCAAGTCAGGAAGATTAATTGTGTGATCCGGCGTTGGCAACAATCATAACCCGGCGTCTATAAACGGTCATAATCCGGGATCATCAGTTTTTATAACCCGGCCATTTTTGGTAATGTTAAACCGGCAAGTTTTTACATCTTCAAACCGGCTGAATATCAGATGAATATTTCAAGACCAATATTTCTTAAACCGGCGCTTTGGAAGCCGACTCAAGTGGATTATTCTTCACAGTATTTTTCTGTGAGAAACCAATGTTAGCAAATTGAGCATGACGCTGGCTTATTGACCTGGATTTTCTAGAAGGAGGAAATGACAAGGACTTAAGGATGATCACGTGCCGGTTTACAAGAATTCTTAACCCGGAGCACAACCTGTCAAGTTTGTTCTTGTGTTTATTTTACAGGATCAGTTTAACATGGATAAATCCAAATTAAACTGGGGGCTAATGTCGGGGATATACCCCGTGGCGTAAGCCGGCCGGAAGTATAACCCGGCCGGACTGGACGACTCACTGGTAACCCGCCCGGAGCTTGGCGGTTCACGGGCTGCCCGCCCGGTCTTGGCGGTTCATTAGTAACCCGGCGGGCGGGTCAGATGGATGACGAGGCCCATGGCCTAGAAGGCCGGTTCACGTTTAATGGTGGGCCGGTTTATGAGGAAAGCACAAGGAATATTCCCTTACAAAGGAAGCAAGACTAGGACTCCACTTGTAATAGAGTAATCCTAATCCAACTAGGACTAGTCATGTAAACCGCCCCTTCAACATATATAAGGAGGGGCAGGGCTCCCCAAAGAGGGGGAAGCTACAAGCAAGAAGAAACAATCTCTAGGGCTAGACACAAAGAGCCGGTTTACGGCGTTTCCCTCGTGATGATAATGAGACCTAGCCTCAAACAACATGTAGGGTTGTTACCGGATGATGTTTCCCGGGGCCCGAAGCTGTCTAAATCCTTGTCTTGTGTGTTGATCCGCCCTGCGTCTCTCGTCCCACTCAACCCCTCTCAAGCTACCACATAGATGCGTTGGCCTCGCGACTAAGTCCTGACACTAAGGACATCTGCCGCGACAAATCCACGACATTACCATTTGTTTGAGTATCCTGATGAACCTCATCATTATCTTTTTCATTATCAGAAGGTGAATGTTCATTACCATATTCAGTTTCAACATCAGAAATAGAAACATCATTATCATTATTAGGAGGTTTTTCTAGTTCAGGTTCACTAGAAGCATGCAAAGCCCTATTATTTTTATTTTTTCTTCTTATTTTTATAAGGACTAGGTGCAGTGATGTTGTTCCTTTGTGAATCCTGTTCAATTCTTTTCGCGTGTCCCTCAAGATAAAGTGGTTCCTGGGTCATTTTACCTCCTCTAGTTGCAACTCTAACAACAAAGTCATGTATATTGTTATTCATTTGATCAAGCAATTCTCTTCGAGATTTAGCAACTTGTTCTAACTAGGTTTGTACCATAGAAGCATGCTTTACCACACCTCTCACATCATTTGAGATTCTAAATAGCAAGTCACTCAAGCGAGCAATCATATCAGAATTATATTTCAATTGTTTCATAACATTTGTATTGAAGTGATCTTGCTTTCTAATATAATTCTCAAACTCATAAAGGCATTGGCTAGGGTACATATTATGAGGATTATCATTATCATTGAATTTCATTAGAGACTTTACCTCTACCACCTTAGGCAGTGGTGGTGTATCAATCCCATGTATTTCTTCAATAGGAGGTAAAATTTTAACATCCTCAGCTTTAATACCTTTTTCCCTCATAGATTTCTTTGCCTCTTGCATATCTTCAGGACTGAGATATAATATACCCCTCTGCTTCGGAGTGGGCTTAGGCGCTGGTTCTGGAAGATCCCAATCATCATAATTTTCAATATGTTATTCAATAATTCTTCAGCTTGCCCAATAGTTCGTTCCCTGAAAACACAGCCAACACAACTATCTAGGAAGTCCTTAGAAGCATCAATTAGTCCATTATAGAAGATATCAAGTAATTCATTTTTCTTACGAGGATGATCAGGCAAAGCATTAAGCAATTGGAGAAGCCTCCCCCAAGCCTGTGGGAGACTCTCTTCTTCAATTTGCGCAAAGTTAAATATTTCCTGCAAGGCAGCTTGTTTCTTATGAACAGGGAAATATTTTTCAAAGAAGTAATAAATCATATCCTAGGGACTACGCACACAACCAGGAGTAAGAGAATTGTACCAAGCTTTAGCATCACCCTTAAATGATAATGGAAATAATTTGAGAATATAGTAATAGCGAGTTTTCTCATCATGAGTAAAAAGGGTGGCTATGTATTCAACTTAGTAAGATGTGCCATAACAGTTTCAGTTTCATAACCATGGAAAGGATCAGATTCAACCAAAGTAATTAACACTGGATCGACAGAGAATTCATAATCCTTATCATCAATAAATATAGGTGAGGTAGCAAACTTAGGATCATATTGCATTCTAGCATTCAGAGATTTTTCTTTATACTTGCATAATAATTTCTCTAGATCATCTCTATCCTTACAAGCAAGAATATCTCTAGTAGTCTCCTCATTCATAACATAACCTTCCAGTACCTTAGGCAATTCATATCTAGGAAGGATAGTTCTAGCTTGTGTTTCAAGATTTTCAGTTCCAAGCTCATCATCAGATTCAACAATATCATGTTGTCTTACTCTAGCAATTTGTTCATTGATACGTCTCCAACGTATCTATAATTTATGAAGTATTCATGCTATTATATTATCCATCCTGGATGTTTAATGGGCTTTACTAAGCACTTTTATATGATTTTTGGGACTAACCTATTAACGTAGAGCCCAGTGCCAGTTTCTATTTTTTTTGCCTATTTCAGTGTTTCGCAGAAAAGGAATATCAAACGGAGTCCAAACGGAATGAAACCTTCGGGAGAGTTATTTTTGGAACGGAAGCAATCCAGGAGACTTGGAGTGTACGTCAGGGAAGCAACGAGGTGGCCACGAGGCAGGGAGGCGCGCCTGCCCCCTGGGCGCGCCCCCCACCCTCGTGGCTCCCCTGACCGACTTTTTTCGCCTATATGTATCCATATACCCTAAAAACATTGGGGAACAGAATAGATCGGGAGTTCCACCGCCGCACGCCTCTGTAGCCACCAAAAACCAATCGGGACCCTGTTCCGGCACCCTGCCGGAGGGGGGATCCCTCACCGGTGGCCATCTTCATCATCTCGGCGCTCTCCATCATGAGGAGGGAGTAGTTCACCCTCGGGGCTGAGGGTATGTACCAGTAGCTATGTGTTTGATCTCTCTCTCCGGTGTTCTTGAGGTGGTACGATCTTGATGTATCGTGAGCTTTGCTATTATAGTTGGATCTTATGATGTTTCTCCCCCTCTACTCTCTTGTAATGGATTGAGTTTTCCCTTTCAAGTTATCTTATCGGATTGAGTCTTTAAGGATTTGAGAACACTTGATGTATGTCTTGCATGTGCTTATCTCTGGTGACAATGGGATATCACGTGATTCACTTGATGTATGTTTTGGCGATCAACTTGCGGGTTCAGTGACCTCGTGAACTTATGCATAGGGGTTGGCACATGTTTTCGTCTTAACTGTAGCGACCCGACCTCAGATGGTCAAGTCTCTGTGCTCCGGTGTCATCCCTGGATCAGTAATGCTGACACCACACAGTACTTTGAAGGATTTATAGCAGAGTAGCAATCACACACTTATTACATCGGTGTCTCAAAGAGAACTTATTACAATAAATATGGCTTAAGGCCCTCTAATAATGATAACAACGGAAGGCTTGGAAGATAAGTGAGTCCATCAACTCCAACGGCATCACTGAGTATAGAACCACGACCTAAAAGCACCTTACTCGTCGTCTAAAAAGTCTGCAACATGAAAGTTGCATCCCGAAAACGGGTCAGCACATGGAATGTGCTGGCAATGTAACACATAGAGAATAATGAATGATAAACCTATACTACATGCATATAGGGCTGGTGGAAAAGCTCTATGGTTACAGTTTTGCGTAAAGCCAATTTTTCCCTACTACAAAGGAATAGATTTTATTTAACTATCATGGTGGTTGAAACATCGAGAATGGTTGACAACATTCCGATCCCAATTAAGTGAACAATTAAAACCCAACAATATTAATTAGAAGTAACATGATGAGATTCACATGATATTCAAGTACTAGATACTCAAGATGTCCATAACCGGGGACACGGCTAATCATGATTAGTTTGTACACTCTGCAGAGGTTTGCACACTTTTCCCCACAAGACTCGATCGCCTCCATTTGGTTTCTCGTACTACATGGTGTTTGAGAAATGGATGACCGAGACATAGTCTTTTAGAAGCACTAGCACCTTACGTTTGGATAGACTGGTACACCTACTTTCCCCTACATCTGCTAGTCAACCCTATAAGAGTTCGCACGACATAATCAACTATGCCAGAGCCCATAATGGCTTGTGGCTGCACACGGAAGTTACTAGCATGAATGATCTTATGATCCCTTTGAGCCTGGGTGGCGGTCCAAAAGAAAAACAGGCAAGTCCTGATAGAAACCAGGTGCCTCAATCCACCCAGATGTGTGTTTAAGTTGCCACCTTAGATAAAACCATTAATTAACAATACTCACATCTGTCATGGATATCACTCACCCAATCCACGTCTACTAGCATAGCATGGCATAATAAGCAAACGTAGAAGTAACTCCCAAAGGTTTCATAAGTAAAACAGGTAATAGGTACTACCTCATCTACTTCCCATCCCACAATTTAATTAAACCCTAATCAGTCAATGTTTGAGGGTTGATCTAATGCAATAAAACTGGGTAGTAGAAAGGTATGATCAAAGTGTTACTTGCCTTGCTGAGGATCCGCGAAACCTAGAGCTTCGAAATAACAGGCGGCGCACTCCGGGTGATCTATCGCAGACAAACAACAAGCATACAATAAGTACTCATCTAATGCACACGTAAAATCGAACAGAAGATCGAACCAGAAAGTTCAACTTAAGAACTCCGGTTGCAAAAGAAACGAACCGAACAAAGCAACGGAAAACAAACTGCGGAAGAAAACAACTCGGTTCTAACAATTTGAAACTAAGTCAAATTTTACAGTAGCAAAAACTTGTTTAAGTTGATTAGTCGGAACGGCGGTTTCGAACGAAACTCCAGGTGCTTGAATCACCTGATTCCGATAAACGAGCGAGAAGATAAACTAGAAAGAAGATCGGATCTGAAATCGCGATCAGAAAATCGCGGAATAAATCCGACGAAAAAGAAAACGACGAACGGTTAAACGAACGGACGTTCATTAACCGAGACTAACCGGGATCACGTTCGTTAAGACGAACGGTCCGGCGAACACTCGCTAAACAATTAAACCGAAAAAAAACCGATCTAGGGTTTAAAAAAAACCGAAACTACGAAACAAAATAGAACCGGAACGGTTTAAAAAAAACCAAACCGAGGGAAGGGGGCGGCGCGGCGCGGGGCTACCTCGTTGGCGAGGGGCTCCGGCAGGGCGGCGGGCTTGGCGGCGGGGCGAGGCGCGGCGGCGGCGGCAGGCGGCGGCGGCGCTGGCGAGCGGCGGCAGCGGCGGCTACGGCACGAGCTGCGGCTGCTGCTGCTGCGGGGCGGGGCGGCGCGGTGTGGGGAGGAGAGGGGAGGGTGGGCAGGTATATAAAGAGGGGGGGGCTGACTTGGGGGAGGGGGCAAGCAAGGGGAGGCGGCGGCGGCGCGGAGTCCGATCCGGACTCTGCGGGCGGCGGCGGCGGCTGCGCACGGCGCGCGCGCGAGGCGGGCGGGGCGGCTGGGCCGGCTGGGCCGGCCGGGCCTTTGGCCCAGGCGGGGCGCTGCGCATTTTTTTTAAATAGATACGCGCGCGGAAAATTAAATAACAGAAAATCTAATCGAACTCCAAAAATCCCGAAGTTAATTTTCCCCGACTCCTAAAAATGAGTCAAACAAAATGAACTTTTACTCGGGGCCTAAATGCAATGTTTTAAAAACACGCATTTTTCCCTAATGCAAATAAAATGCAAATAAACTCCGGAAAAATCCAAAATTTGATTTATTTATTAAATCTTTATGTTTCCTAAATTTGGGAAAGTCATATTATTCCCTTCTCATATTTTTTTTATTGGAAAAATAATTGAAGATGAAATAAATAAAATCAAATGATCCTCTTTTCAAAATTTGAGAAAACTCAAATATGAAAATAACGAAATCTCCAACTCTCTCCGAGGGTTCTTGAGTTGCGTGAAATTTCTAGGATCGACCAAAATGCAAGAAAATATGTTATGCATGATGATCTAATGTATAACATTCCAAATTGAAAATTTGGGATGTTACAAACCTACCCCCCTTAAGATGAATCTCGTCCTCGAGATTCGGGTTGGCTAGAAAATAGGTGAGGGTGATCCTTGAGCAAATCTTCTTCTCTCTCCCAGGTGGCTTCATCCTCTGAATGGTGGTTCCACTGAACTTTGCAAATTTTGATAACCTTGGTACGGGTAACTCTGCTGGCAAAATCGAGAATCTTGACTGGTTTCTCTTCATACGTTAGGTCATCCTTCAACTGAATCGCTTCAAGCGGCACTGTATCTCTTAGCGGTACCTCCGCCATCTCAGCGTGACATTTCTTCAGCTGAGAAACATGGAATACATCATGAACTCCTGACAGTCCTTCTGGTAATTCCAACTTATAAGCAACTTCTCCCATACGTTGCAAAATCTTATACGGTCCAACGAAATGCGGTGCTAACTTTCCCTTAACTCCAGAGCGCTTAACTCCTTGAAGTGGGGATACTCGAAGATAAACTCTTTCTCCTGTTTCGTAAACTGTCTCCTTACGTTTAGAATCTGCATAGCTCTTCTGCCTGGATTGGGCTACCTTGAGCCTATCGCGAATCAAATTAACTTTCCGTTCAGACTCCTTAATCAAATCTGGTCCAAAGAACTGACGGTCTCCAACTTCGTCCCATGACAACGGTGTCCTGCACCTCCTTCCGTATAAAGCTTCAAAAGGTGCCATCTTCAGACTGGTTTGGTAACTGTTGTTATAAGAAAACTCCGCATATGGCAAGTTATCGTCCCAACTAGATCCATAGTCTAGTGCACAGGCTCTCAGCATATCTTCCAAAATCTGATTGACTCTCTCAGTCTGTCCATCCGTCTGTGAGTGAAAAGTTGTGCTGAACTCTAGTCCGGTTCCTAAAGTTTCATGCAACTAATTCCAAAACTTTGAGGTAAATTGGGTTCCTGTATCTGATACGATACTCCTCGGAACTCCATGCAAACAAATGATCCTGGTCATGTATATCTTTGCCAACTTAGCACTGGTGTAAGTGGTCTTAACTGGGATGAAATGTGCTACCTTCGTCAAACGATCAACTACTACCCATATCGAGTCATAGCCTGCCTTCGTCCTGGGTAGTCCTGTGATAAAATACATGCCTATCTTATCCCACTTCCATTCGGGTATCGGCAATGGTTGTAACAATCCGGCTGGCTTCTGATGTTCCGCCTTCACTCTATGACACACATCACAAACTGCTACATATGCTGCAATATCCTTCTTCATTCCGGTCCACCAGAATGTTTCCTTCAAATCCAAATACATCTTGGTATTTCCTGGGTGAATCGAATAGGGTGAGTCATGTGCCTCTTGTAGAATCAACTTCTTGATCTCCGGGTCATTGGGCACATAAACACGGTCCTCAAACCATAGGGTATGGTGCTCATCCTCACGAAATCCCTTTGCTTTTCCTTCGCTCATTTTCTCCTTTATATCTGCAATCTCCTTGTCAGTTTTCTGAGCTTCTCTAATTTTATCCATCAAGGTAGATTGAATTTCCAGTGCTGCTACATAGCCTCTCGGAACTATTTCCAAACATAGTTCACGAAGATTTTCTGCTAACTCCCTTGGTATTTCTCCCGTCATTAGTGTATTGACATGGCTCTTACGGCTCAATGCGTCAGCTACTACATTAGCCTTTCCTGGATGGTAATGCAATCTCATATCATAATCCTTGATTAGTTCCAACCATCTCCTCTGTCTGTGGTTCAACTCCTTCTGCGTGAAAATGTACTTCAAACTCTTGTGATCCGTGTACACCTGACAATGATTTCCAATGAGGAAATGTCTCCATGTCTTCAATGCATGCACTACGGCTGCTAACTCCAAATCATGTGTGGCATAATTCAATTCATGGGGCTTCAGTTGTCGTGAAGCATATGAAACAACTCTTCCTTCCTGCATAAGCACTGCTCCAAGTCCTCGACGTGAAGCGTCGCAATACACCTCATAATCCTTGGTCTGATCTGGCAGAATCAACACTGGTGAGGAAACCAATCGTTTCTTCAACTCCTGAAAACTGGCCTCACATTCCTCAGTCCAATTGAACTTAGTATCCTTCTTCAACAATTCAGTCATAGGCTTTGCAATCTTTGATAAATTCTCAATGAATCTCCGGTAGTATCCTGCGAGTCCAAGAAAACTCCGGATCTCTCCAACTATCGTTGGGGCTTCCCATTTGGTTACAGTCTCAACCTTTGTGGGGTCAACTGCTATCCCTTCTCCGGATATAACATGTCCAAGAAATCCAACTTCCTTTAACCAAAACTCACATTTGCTGAATTTGGCATATAACTGGTGTTCCCTTAGTTTCTCCAAAACCAAACGCAAATGTTCCTTATGCTCTTCTTCATTCTTTAAGAAAATCAAAATGTCATCAATGAACACTACGACGAACTTATCCAAAAACTCCATAAATACTTTGTTCATCAGGTTCATAAAATAGGCAGGTGCGTTAGTCAGTCCAAATGACATAATGGTATACTCATACAATCCGTATCTCGTGGTAAAAGCTTTCTTGGGTATGTCCTGCTCTCGAATCTTCAACTGATGGTACCCTGATCGCAAATCGATCTTGGAAAACAACTTAGCTCCTTGCAAACGATCAAACATATCATTTATCATTGGCAGTGGGTACTTGTTCTTGATGGTTACTTCATTCAATCCACGATAATCAACAACCATTCTTAATGATCCATCCTTCTTCTCCACTAGAAGTACGGGTGATCCCCAAGGCGAAGAACTTGGGCGAATATAACCTTTATCCAATAACTCCTTAATCTGCTTCTTAATTTCCACCAAATCCTGTGCTGGCATCCTGTATGGTCTCTTCGATATTGGCCCAGTGCCTGGCAAAAGCTCAATCAAAAACTCAGTGTCTCTATCCGGTGGCATGCCTGGCAATTCCTCAGGAATACATCAGGGAAATCCTTTACCACTGGTACTTCTTCCTGCACTACTCTTGATAAGGAATTTACTTGTGTCCTGTTTGGCACATGCCGAGATACATACTTGATCCTTCTTCCTTCGGGCGTTGTAAGCAAAATTGTCTTACTGGCGCAATCGATGTTTCCTCCATACATCGACAACCAATCCATACCGAGAATTACATCCAAACCTTGGGATTCCAGAACGATTAAATCCGTTGGGAAACATGTCTTCCTATACTTAATGGCACTTGAAAACATCCTTGTCTGGCCATGTACTCTGCTCCTGGCGAGCTTACTAGCATAGGTGTTTTAAGAATCTTAGTGGGCAGGTTATACTTTTCCACAAATCCCCTTGATATGTATGAATGCGATGCACCAGTATCAAAAAGAACGAGTGCAGTAAATGACTTAACCAAAAACTTACCGATTACTGCATCAGGCTGAGCTTCTACCTCCTCCACGCTAACGTGGTTCACCTGTCCCCTGTTGAAAGGGTTCGGCTTCTTCCCAGAGCTTCCATTGCCATTCTGGCCTTCGGGACATTCATTGGCATAATGTCCGGTCTTGGAACACTTGAAACAGGTGACTTGACTCAGATCTCTCTTGGCTGGGGTTGATGGGGTGGTACGGTTCTGGCCGTTGCTTCCTCCATTCCCATTACCATTCTTGTGGCCATTATGGTTGTGCGAACTACCTCCTCCATGGGTATGCTGAAACTGAACTCCCGGTTTAGGGGTAAAACGGGGCTTCTGTTGGGCTCCAGAGTTATACTTCCCCTGTCCATACTTCCTATTGCGGTTCTCAATCTGTTGTTGCTTCCCTTCAATCATGATGGCACGATCTACCAGCTCCTGGTAGTTGTTGAAACTTGCTACCATCAACTGCATGCTTAGCTCATCATTCAGTCCTTCCAGAAACTTCTCCTGCTTAGCTGCATCTGTAGCAACGTCATCTGGGGCATAACGTGCTAACTTGCTGAAGTCGTCAACGTACTGGCCAACTGTCCTTCCTCCTTGGCGTAAGTTGCGAAACTCACGCTTCTTCATGGCCATAGCTCCGGCTGAAACATGGGCAGTGCGGAAAGCTTGCTGAAACTGATCCCATGTGACAGTGTCAACTAGGTAAGTGGCTGTGAAATTCTCCCACCATGCTGCCGCGGGTCCGTCAAGCTGATGTGCGGCAAACTTCACTTTCTCCACATCTGTGCATCCTGCAGTGGTCAACTCCCTTCCTGTCTTGCGGAGCCAATCGTCTGCTACTATTGGCTCGGTGCTACTAGAGAACACTAGCGGATTTAGCCTAAGGAAACGGGTTAGGTGGTCAACAGGTGGCGGCGACGGAGGGTTGTTGTTGTTGTTGTTGTTCTGCTGGTTCTGGACTAACAACTGCATCAATTGATTCTGCTGCTGGATCAACTGAGTGAGCTCCGGTGGGAATCCATTGTCACATCTCGGAGGCATCTGAGGGTTTTTAGAAAAGATGAGAATTAAGAATAGAGTGAGGTCTAAGAGAAAACACTACCCAATGCACATGAGACAAATGCACACAAATCACTTCATTCAATTCAAGCAAGGGCATACAAACGGTCTAGAACTATCGCAAAAGTGCTCGAACTATATTGTATACATGGGGGAAAATGCTACTAATATTTGGTGGTCATCTAGAAATTTGAATCGGTGGAAGACTCCATGATGTCTGCTCCAGCTTCGTCTTCAAAGTCGGGCTCACTTGGATCCGAATCGGTGTCGTCAATGATGATGTAGTTGTCCGGACATGCATGTACTTGTCTTCCTTCTTGGATGCTAATCTCTCCTTGAGTTCTTCAATCTCCTGCTTAAGATCGACATTGCGCCTTGCTAGAGCTACGATCTCGTCCATGTAGTCCTTGCGTGTACCCTTCAGTTCTCCTTCTAGCTCGATGATCCTTGCCTTCGCATTCTTCAACTCTATCATGTCATTGCACATCTGGTTCTCTTGGCGTCGAATGTGCTGGTTTAACTCCTGGATGAAAGCTGCAATGGTTCTATCCTTCTTGGTGCTGACTATCTCCCATTGTTCATCTCGGCGTCCGCAAATCTGGTAGATAGTGTCCTCGAGGTCTTCTTGATAAACTTCTCCGATGCGTCCCATGGTGATATGAGCTGCCATGCTCTTTCCCAGACTCCAGGTTGGTGCACTGAAAACACTATCTATGGGCTTCGTGATTGGCGCGAATGTCCTTCCCGGAACGTGAGCTTGAATCTTCCAGCGCTTCTCTTTAGGCAGAGTGGCGTTGAAGGTCCCGGTGAAGCTTGGTAGTCCAATGTTCAGGTACTTGGTGACTTCCTTCAAGTGAAATCCAAAAGGTGTGCCTTCATCCGGTTGAGCGTACTTGATCTTCGCGTCCGTCATCCTAAAAGAGTAGAAAAGATGAGGAGTTAGAAAATGAGAGGAGAATAGTGATCTATGGCTTTAACTTAGTGGTCGTGTCCTACAGTCAGCGTGTGCTCTGATACCATCTCTGTAGCGACCCGGCCTCAGATGGTCAAGTCTCTGTGCTCCGGTGTCATCCCTAGATCAGTAAAGCTGACACCACACAGTACTTCAAAGGATTTATAGCAGAGTACCAATCACACATTTATTACATCGGTGTCTCAAAGAGAACTTATTACAATAAATATGGCTTAAGGCCATCTAATAATGATAACAGCGGAAGGCTTGGAAGATAAGTGAGTCCATCAACTCCAACGGCATCACTGAGTATAGAACCACGACCTAAAAGCACCTTACTCGTCGTCTGAAAAGTCTGCAACATGAAAGTTGCAGCCCGAAAACGGGTCAGCACATGGAATATGCTGGCAATGTAACACATAGAGAATAATGAATGATAAACCTATACTACATGCATATAGGGCTGGTGGAAAAGCTCTATGGTTACAGTTTTGTGTAAAGCCAATTTTTCCCTACTACAAAGGAATAGATTTTATTTAACTATCATGGTGGTTGAAACATCGAGAATGGTTGACAGCATTCCGATCCCAATTAAGTGAACAATTAAAACCCAACAATATTAATTAGAAGTAACATGATGAGATTCACATGATATTCAAGTACTAGATACTCGGGATGTCCATAACCGGGGACACGGCTAATCATGATTAGTTTGTACACTCTGCAGAGGTTTGCGCACTTTTCCCCACATGACTCGATCGCCTCCGTTTGGTTTCTCGTACTACATGGTGTTTGAGAAATGGATGCCCGAGACATAGTCTTTCAGAAGCGCTAGCACCTTACGTTTGGATAGACCGGTACACCTACTTTCCCCTACATCTGCTAGTCTACCCTGTAAGAGTTCGCACGACTTAATCAACTATGCTAGAGCCCATAATGGCTTGTGGCTGCACACGGAAGTTACTAGCATGAATGATCTTATGATCCCTTTGAGCCTGGGTGGCGGTCCAAAAGAAAAACAGGCAAGTCCTGATAGAAACCAGGTGCCTCAATCCACCCAGATGTGTGTTTAAGTTGCCACCTTAGATAAAACCATTAATTAACAATACTCACATCTGTCATGGATATCACTCACCCAATCCACGTCTACTAGCATAGCATGGCATAATAAGCAAACGTAGAAGTAACTCCCAAAGGTTTCATAAGTAAAACAGGTAATAGGTACTACCTCATCTACTTCCCATCCCACGATTTAATTAAACCCTAATCATGCAATGTTTGAGGGTTGATCTAATGCAATAAAACTGGGTAGTAGAAAGGTATGATCAAAGTGTTACTTGCCTTGCTGAGGATCCGCGAAACCTAGAGCTTCGAAATAACAGGCGGCGCACTCCGGGTGATCTATCGCAGACAAACAACAAGCATACAATAAGTACTGATCTAATGCACACGTAAAAATTGAACAGAAGATCGAACCAGAAAGTTCAACTTAAGAACTCCGGTTGCAAAAGAAACGAACCGAACAAAGCAACGGAAAACAAACTGCGGAAGAAAACAACTCGGTTCTAACAATTTGAAACTAAGTCAAATTTTACAGTAGAAAAAACTTGTTTAAGTTGATTAGTCGGAACGGCGGTTTCGAAACGAAACTCCAGGCGCTTGAATCACCTGATTCCGATAAACGAGCGAGAAGATAAACTAGAAAGAAGATCGGATCTGAAATCGCGATCAGAAAATCGCGGAATAAATCCGACGAAAAAGAAAACGACGAACGGTTAAACGAACGGACGTTCGTTAACCGAGACTAACCGGTATCACGTTCGTTAAGACGAACGGTCCGGCGAACGCTCGCTAAACAATTAAACCGAAAAAAACCGATCTAGGGTTTAAAAAAACCGAAACTACGAAACAAAAAAGAACCGGAACGGTATTTTTTTCTAAAAACCGAACCGAGGGAAGGGGGCGGCGCGGCGCGGGGCTACCTCGTCGGTGAGGGGCTCCGGCGGGGCGGCGGGCTTGGCGGCGGGGCGAGGCGCGGCGGCGGCGGCAGGCGGCGGCGGCGCTGGCGAGCGGCGGCGGCGGCTGCGGCGCGAGCTGCGGCTGCTGCTGCTGCGGGGCGGGGCGGCGCGGTGTGGGGAGGAGAGGGGAGGGGGGCCGGTATATTAAGAGGGGGGGCTGACTTGGGGGAGGGGGCAAGCAAGGGGAGGCGGCGGCGGCGCGGAGTCCGATCCGGACTCTGCGGGGGGCGGCGGCGGCTGCTGCGCGCGGCGCGCGCGTGCGAGGCGGCTTGGCCGGCTGGGCCTTTGGCCCAGGCGGGGCGCTGCGCATTTTTTTAAATAGATACGCGCGCAGAAAATTAAATAAAAGAAAATCTAATCGAACTCCAAAAATCCCAAAGTTAATTTTCCCCGACTCCTAAAAATGAGTCGAACAAAATGAACTTTTACTCGGGGCCTAAATGCAATATTTTAAAAACACGCATTTTTCCCTAATGCAAATAAAATGCAAATAAACTCCAGAAAAATCCAAAATTTGATTTATTTATTAAATCTTTATTTTTCCTAAATTTGGGAAAGTCATATTATTCCCTTCTCATATTTTTGTTATTGTAAAAATAATTGAAGATGAAATAAATAAAATCAAATGATCCTCTTTTCAAAATTTGAGAAAACTCAAATATGAAAATAACGAAATCTCCAACTCTCTCCGAGGGTCCTTGAGTTGCGTGAAATTTCTAGGATCGACCAAAATGCAAGAAAATATGTTATGCATGATGATCTAATGTATAACATTCCAAATTGAAAATTTGGGATGTTACATTGACTCTCCGGTAGAAACTTTGGGGCACTCTTTGAAGTACTTTATGTTGGTTTGAATAGATGAATCTGAGATTGTGTGATGCATATCGTATAATCATACCCACGGATACTTGAGGTGACATTGGAGTATCTAGGTGACATTAGGGTTTTAGTTGATTTGTGTCTTAAGGTGTTATTCTAGTACGAACTCTTGAATAGATCGATCCGAAAGAATAACTTTGAGGTGGTTTCATACCCTACCATAATCTCTTCATTTGTTCTCCGCTATTAGTGGCTTTGGAGTGACTCTTTGTTGCATGTTGAGGGATAGTTATATGATCCAATTATGTTATTATTGTTGAGAGAACTTGCACTAGTGAAAGTATGAACCCTAGGCCTTGTTTCGTAGCATTGCAATACTGTTTACGCTCACTTTTATCATTAGTTACCTTGCTGTTTTTATATTTTCAGATTACAAAAACCTATATCTACTATCCATATTGCACTTGTATCACCATCTCTTCGCCGAACTAGTGCACCTATACAATTTACCATTTTATTGGGTGTGTTGGGGACACAAGAGACTCTTTGTTATTAAGTTGCAGGGTTGCTTGAGAGAGACCATCTGCATCCTACGCCTCCCACGGATTGATAAACCTTAGGTAATCCACTTGAGGGAAATTTGCTACTGTCCTCGAAACCTCTGCACTTGGAGGCCCAACAACGTCTATAAGAAGAAGGTTGTGTAGTAGAAATCATTCATCAAGAAATTCACCTAGTGGCACATCATCATCATGCAAGGTACTAACATCATCATAAGCGTCATTCATAGCAGAAGTAGCATCATCAATAACTTGCTACATCATGTCATCTTACTTAATGCATTGCTCTGTTCTTAGGAACTTAATACTCCAGATGTAAGCAGGAGTTGGTCGATGTGTGGAGTAATAGTAGTAGATGCAGAATCGTTTCGGTCTAATTAACACGGATGTGATGCCTATATTCATGATCATTGCCTTAGATATCGTCATAACTTTGCGCCTTTCTATCAATTGCTCGGCAGTAATTTGTTCACCCACCATAATAATTTCTATCTTGAGAGAAACCTCTAGTGAAACCTATGGCCCCCGGCTCTACTTTCCATCATATAAGTTTCCGATCTTCTATTTTGCAATCTTTTACTTTCCGTTCCATAAACCAAAAATACCAAAAATATTACTTTACCATTTATCCATCTCTACCAGATCTCACTTTGCAAATAACCGTGAAGGGATCGACAACCCCTTTATTGCGTTGGGTGCAAGTTGGTGTCTGTTTGTGCAGGTATTCGGTGGCTTGCGTGTTGTCTCCTACTGGATTGATACCTTGGTTCTCAAAAGCTGAGGAAATGCTTACGCTACTTTGCTGCATCACCCTTTCCTCTGCAAGGGAAAAACCAATGCAAGCTCAAGAGGTAGCAAGGTGCACCAGGTGGGCACAACCCACCTTGGCGCGCCAGGACCCCCAGGCGCGCCTGGTGGGTTGTGGTCCCCACGTGGCCCCTCACTTATCCCTTCATCCCACATTATCACCTATCTCCAAGAAAATTCACCATTGCTCTCTCTCTCTCTCTCTCTGTCGTGTTTAGCTACTCTTGGTGCTGCTGTAGATGAGCTTGCATGTTGAATCCTTAGAGTTTTAAGTAGTTTGAATTCTTTCTATGGCCTCTAGGTATCCCTATGAGTAGTTGCTATCAATCTTGTAAAGTTTTGTTGATAAATGTTTGTCACCTAAAATTTTCTGAAAATTGTACGCGAATATGATGAACCTTTTTGGAAGGAGTTCTTCGAGGAGGAGATCCTTGGGGGCATCCTCTAGTAATAGCTCCGCTCGTGGTTCCTATGTCGAACCAAGTGAGAGTTCCATACGAGATGCCACTACCAAAACATGCTTATGGCCATGTGATGATTATATGGTTGATACGTCTCCAACGTATCTATAATTTTTGATTGTTCCATGCTATTATATATTCTCTTTTGGATGTTTAATGGGATTTACTAAGCACTTATATATGATTTTTGGGACTAACCTATTAACCTAGAGCCCAGTGCCAGTTTTTTTTTTTGCCTATTTCAGTGTTTCGCAGAAAAGGAATATCAAATGGAGTCCAAATGGAATGAAACCTTCAGGAGAGTTATTTTTGGAACGGAAGCAATCCAGGAGACTTGGAGTGTACGTCAGGGAAGCAACAAGGTGGCCATGAGGCAGGGAGGTGCGCCTGCCCCCTGGGCGTGCCCCCACCCTTGTGGGCCCCTCGTGGCTCCCCTGATCGACTTCTTTCGCCTATATATATCCATATACCCTAAAAACATCGGGGAACAGAATAGATTGGGAGTTCCGCCGCCGCAAGCCTCTGTAGCCACCAAAAACCAATCGGGACCCTGTTCCGACACCCTGCCATAGGGGGGATCCCTCACCGGTGGCCATCTTGATCATCCCGACGCTCTCCATGACGAGGAGGGAGTAGTTCACCCTCGGGGCTGAGGGTATGTACCAGTAGCTATGTGTTTGATCTCTCTCTCTCTCTCTCGTGTTCTTGAGGTGGTACGGTCTTGATGTATCGCGAGCTTTTCTATTATAGTTGGATCTTATGATGTTTCTCCCCCTCTACTCTCTTGTAATGGATTGAGTTTTCCCTTTCAAGTTATCTTACCGGATTGAGTCTTTAAGGATTTGAGAACACTTGATGTATGTCTTGCATGTGCTTATCTGTGGTGACAATGGGATATCACGTGATTCACTTGATGTATGTTTTGGTGATCAACTTGCGGGTTCAGTGACCTCGTGAACTTATGCATAGGGGTTGGCACATGTTTTCGTCTAGACTCTACGGTAGAAACTTTGGGGCACTCTTTGAAGTACTTTGTGTTGGTTTGAATAGATGAATCTGAGCTTGTGTGATGCATATCGTATAATCATACCCACGGATACTTGAGGTGACATTGGAGTATCTAGGTGACATTAGGGTTTTGGTTGATTTGTGTCTTAAGGTGTTATTCTAGTACGAACTCTATGATAGATCGAACGGAAACAATAGCTTCATGTTATTTTGCTACGGACTCTTGAATGGATCGATCAGAAAGGATGACTTTGAGGTGGTTTTGTAACATACCATAATCTCTTCGTTTGTTCTCCGCTATTAGTGTCTTTGGAGTGACTCTTTGTTGCATGTGGAGGGATAGTTATATGATCCAATTATGTTATTATTGTTGAGAGAACTTGCACTAGTGAAAGTATGAACCCTAGGCCTTGTTTCAACGCATTGCAATACCGTTTACCCTCATTTTTATCATTAGTTACCTTGCTGTTTTTATAAATTCAGATTACAAATACCTATATCTACCATCCATATTGCACTTGTATCACCATCTCTTCGCCGAACTAGTGCACCTATACAATTTACCATTGTCTAGGGTGTGTTGGGGACACAAGAGACTCTTTGTTATTTGGTTGCAGGTTGTTTGAGAGAGACCATCTTCAACCTACGCCTCCCATGGATTGATTAACCTTAGGTCATCCACTTGAGGGAAATTTGCTACTGTCCTCGAAACCTCTGCACTTGGAGGCCCAACAACGTCTATAAGAAGAAGGTTGTGTAGTAGAAATCATTCATCAAGAAATTCACCTAGTGGCACATCATCATCATGCAAGGTAATAACATCATCATAAGCGTCATTCATAGCAGAAGTAGCATCATCAATAACTGACGACATATCAGGATTCATAGCATGTGGTGGTGTTGCAAGTTTACTTATAACAGAAGGTGAATCTAAAGCAGAGCAAGATGGCAGTTCCTTACCTCCCCTCGTCTTAGAGGGAAAAATCTTAGTCTTAGCATCCTTCAGATTCTTCATAGTGATAAATCGATAGTAATCCCAAGTGACTCAACAAATATAGCTATGCTTCCCGGCAACGGCGCCAGAAAAAGGTCTTGATAACCCACAAGTATAGGGGATCACAACAATTTTCAAGGGTAGAGTATTCAATCCAAATTTATAGATTCGACACAAGGGGAGCCAAAGAATATTTGTAAGTATTAGCAGCTGAGTTGTCAATTCAACCACACCTGGAGATTAATTATCTACGGCAAAGTGATCAATAGCAAAGTAGTATGATAGTTTTGATAATAGTAGCAGCAATAGTAATGGTAACAGTGATAGAGGTGATTTTGTAGCAAGTGCAACAGTAACAATAGCAGTAGTAACTTAGCAAGAACAATATGTAGGTAATTCATAGGCATTGGATCGGTAATTTGTTGGTGATATTCATCATGTGACGATCATAACCTAGGGCGATACGACACTAGCGCCAGTTTATAAATATAATGTAGGCATGTATTCCGTAAATAGTCATACGTGCTTATGGAAAGAACTTGCATGACATCTTTTGTCCTACCCTCCCGTGGCAGCGGGGTCCATATTGGAAACTAAGGGATATTAAGGTCGCCTTTTAATATAGAACTAGAGTAAAGCATTAACACACGGTGAACACATGAACTCCTCAAACTACGGTCATCATCGGGAGTGATCCCGACTATTGTCACTCCGGGGTTGCCGGGTCATAACACACAGTAGGTGACTATAACTTGCAAGATAGGATCTAGAACATGGATATAATGGTGATAACATAAACAGTTCAGATCTGGAATCATGGCACCCGGGCCCAAAGTGACAAGCATTAAGCATGGCAAAGTCATAGCAACATCAATCTCAGAACATAGTGGATACTAGGGATCAAGCCCTAACAAAACTAACTCGATTACATGATGAATCTCATCCAACTCCTCACCGACCAGTGAGCCTACGAAGGAATAACTCACTCCCGGTGGGGAGAATCATGGAATTGGCTATGGAGAAGGGTTGGTGATGACGAAGAACGAAGATCCCCCTCTCCGGAGCCCCAAACGGACTCCAGATCTGGCCTCCCGATGAAGAATAGGAGGTGACAGCGGCTCCATCTCGTGGAATGCTATAATTCCGTCTCTCTGATTTTTTCTGGAAAAATGTGATTTTCTAGAGTAGGTTTCATGGTCTGCGGGGCTACCAGGTGGGGACAACCCACCTGGGCACGCTTGGAGGGGGTGGTGCGCCCTGGTGGGTTGTGCCCACCTAGGTGCCCCCTCCGGTGGTTCTTGGCTCCAGAAATTCTCTTTATTGATGTACAAAATCCTTGCAAAGTTTCGTTCCATTCCGAGAACTTTTATTTCTGCACAAAAACAACACCATGGTAGTTCTGCTGAAAACAGCATCAGTCCGGGGTTAGTTTCACTCAAATCATGCAAATTAGAGTCCAAAACAAGAGGAACAGCGTTAGGAAAAGATACCTTGGAGACGTATCAGACGTGTGCTGAACGCGGATGTGCCATACGTTCGGTACTCGATCGGTTGAATCCCGAAGAAAGTTTGACTACATCAACCACGTTGTTAAACGCTTCCGCTTATGGTCTACGAGGGTACATAGACACACTCTCCCCCTCGTTTCTATGCATCTCCATGGATAGATCATTGCGTGTGCGTAGAATTTTTTTTGTTTTCCATGCAACGTTCCCCAACAACAGTAAATAGCGGTGGACTCAAAGAGGTCCATCATGCGACTCCCTTAATTTAAGACACTTTTGCAATTCAAGGGATAGAGGTGAAGTTCATTTCTGAAATGAAGAGAAAAACTGAGAGCATTTACAGCCGCGATGAGCAAATCTGGGCCCTCAAACGCCCGCGTGCACGTCCGAGTGCGTCCGCGGGCACTGAGCGGGCACTTCTTGAATCCTATCGTCCATATCCGTGTATGTCATATTCGTTACCCTATATCCATACTAAGCATGCAAGGTGGAACTAAACAACGTAGAACATGAAATGGACATAGAAATGCACATTTGAAACACCAAAAGATCACCAAAAGATGACCAAAGTTCACATAATTCACAAAAAAGACACACAAGTTTAAACTAGATTACTAAAAAAATTGAAATTAAAGACGTAGATGGCGGAGCTTCATCACTTCCTCGCCGGGCCATTTCCCTTCCGGTCATCGGCGCAGCTGTAGGCATCCGTGGCTGGTGGAGGGTCTTGGTCGTCCGAGAAGGAGGTGCGGCTATCGCGATCGTCGTCGTCGGAGTCAGAGTCAGATAGGATGATGAGCCCCTTCATCCGAGGGACCACCCTGTCCTGTTCCCGCTTCATCTTGGTGACCCAAGGCTTCTCCGCTGATGCCTCCTTCGGCTGGCGCTCCGATTGCTCAATAGCAAGCCGGAGCGCCATGGCGTTCTTTCATTGAAGGCGGTGAGCGTCCATCTCCGCCATCATGAGGGACCGGCGGTAGACACATGCAGGAGCCGTGCGTCCTTGATGCGTCCATTTTGCATCATGTTTTTCTACTGTTATTTATGATGTTTTTATCAATATAATAGTTTGTGGTGTCATTCTAATGCCTTTTCCCTCTTAGTTTGCAAGATTTCCATGAAGAGGGAGATTGTCGGCAGCTGGAATTCTGGACCTGAAAAGGCTACATCAAAGATACCTATTCTGCGCAAATCCAAATGAGCTGAAATCTCATGGAGAATTGTTCTGGAATATATAAAAAATACTGGAAGAAAGAAATACTAGAGAGGGCCCACCAGGTGCCCACAAGGCACCAGGGCGCGCCTGATGTCTACTACGCAACTTGTTCTTGTAGACTCGTGTTGGGCATCTAACAACAGAGTTTTGTAGGACAGCAGCAAATTTACCCCAATTGGATGACCTAAGGTTTATCAATTTGTGGGAGGTGTAGGATGAAGATGATGTCTCTCAAACAACCCTGCAACCAAATAATAAGAAGTGTCTTGTGTCCTCAACACACCAAATACAATGATAAATTGTATAGGTGCACTAGTTCAGCGAAGAGATGATGATACAAGTGTAGTAATGATAGTAGATATTGATTTTTGTAATAGGAACAATAAAAACAGCAAGGTAGCAAGTAACAAAAGTGAGCACAAACGGTATTGCAATGCTTGAAAACAAGGCCTAGGGTTCGTACTTTTGCTAGTGCAATATCTCAACAATGCTAACCTAATTGGATCATATAACCATCCCTCAAAGTGTGATGAACAATCACTACAAAGTTCTTATCTAGCGGAGAACATAAGAAGAAATTGTTTGTAGGATATGAAACCACCTCAAAGCTATTCTTTCCGATCAATCTATCCTAGAGTTCGTACTAAAATAACACCAAGCTATTCTTTATGATCGATCTATCCAAGAGTTCCTACTAAAATAACACAATATGATACACATCAACCGACTCTAATGTCACCTAGATACTCCAATGTCATCACGAGTATCCGCGCGTTGACTATACGATATGCATCTGTAACATCCCAAATTTTCAATTTGGAATATTATACATTAGATCGTCATTTCATATCATATTTTATTGCATTTTGGCTAGATCCTAGAAATCCTACGCAACTCAAGGACCCACGGAGAGAGTTGGGGATTTCGTTATTTTCATATTTGAGTTTTCTCAAATTTTGAAAATAGGATCATTTGATTTTATTTATTTTATCTTCAATTATTTAAATTATAAAAATAAGTGAGAGGGAATAAAATGGTTTTCCCAAAATAAAGGAATATTGAGAATTTAATAAAAAAAATCAAATAAGTTTTTATTTTGGAGTTTTCCGCTGTTTTATATGAATTTAGAAAAAATGCGCGTTTTTCAAACTTGCGTTTAGGCCCCAAGTAAATGTACACCTTGTCCGGCTTGATTTTAGAATTCGGGGAAAATTTAATTCAAGATTTTTGGAGTCAGTTTAGTATTTCTTTTATTTGTTTTTCTACGCGTAATGTTTTTTTAAACGCAAAACGACCTCGGGCCGTATTCGGCCAGGACTCCCCTGGCCAGCCCCCTTTATATAGCGCCCGAGCCCACCCCAGCCCACCCCAAACCCTAGCCCCGCCGCCGCCCTAGCCAGCCGCCGCTGCCCCGATCCGCGCCGCCGCCGCCGCCGGAGCCGACCGCCGCCGCCGCCGTTGACCTGCCGGAGGTAGACCCCGTCGCCACCGCGGTTTTCGAGAGAAAACCGTCGGTTTATTTTTTTAGGAACCAGGTTTAATTATTTTAGATTGGTCTTTTTTTGATTTAGTTATTCAGCAGATGTTCGTCCGTACATTCGTTTTAACGAACGGTTTTCGTCGTTTAGCCGCAGACAGCGAACGTTCGTTCATTAGCCTGTTCGTCCGTTTTTCTTTTTCTCGGATTTTCCGTGATTATTTCTGGTCGCGATTTCTGATCCGATTTTAGTTTTAGTATAACTTTTTGCTCGTTTATCGGAATAAGGCGATTCAAGCGCCTAGAGTTTCTTCTTGAAACCCTCTTTCCGTTTAACCAACTCAAACAAGTTTTTGCTTCTATAAAATTTGACTTAGATCCAGATTAGTAAACTAAGCTTGTTTCTTTCGCCGTTTGACTTTCGTTGCTTCGTTTGATTTGATTCTTTTTGCAAACCGGAGTTCTTAAGTTGAAATTTTTGGTTAGTTCTATTATTTGAGTTTTACCTGTGCATTAGATGAGTACTTATTGTATGCTTGCTTGTTTGTTTGCGATAGAGTACCCGGAGTGCACCGCTTGCTACTTCGAATCTCTAGGTTTCACGGATCATTAGCAAGGCAAGTAACACTTTGATCATACCCCTTACTACCCAGTTTTGTTGCATTATATCAATCCCCAAACATTGCATGATTAGGATCTAATTAAAGTGTGGGTTTTGGGAAGTAGATGAGGTAGTACCTATTACCTGTTTTATTATCAAACCCTTGGAAGTTACTTCTACATTTGCTTATATTGCCATGCTATGCTAGTAAACGTGGATTGGGTGAGTGTATCCATGACAGATGTGAGATTGTTAATTAATGGTTTATTTAAGGTGGCAACTTTAATACACATCTGGGTGGATTGAGGCACCTGGTATTCCAGCGATTGCCTGTTTTTCTTTATGGACCGCCACCCAGGCTCAAAGGGATCATGAGATTATTCATACTAGAAACTTCCGTGTGCAGCCACAAGCTACTATGGGCTCTAGAATAGTTGATTAAGTCGTGCGAACTCTTACAGTGGTAGACTAGCAGATGTAGGGGAAAGTAGGTGTAACTGTCTACCCGGTCGTAAGGTGCTAGCGCTTCTGAAAGACTATGTCTCGGTCATCCGTTTCTCAAACACCATGTAGTGCGAGAATCCCAACGGAGGAGATCGAGTCTTGTGGGGAAAAGTGCGCAAACCTCTACAGAAAGTATAAACTAATCATGGTTAGCCGTGTCCCCGATTATGGACAGTCATGAGTATCTAGTACTTGGATTATCATGTGAATCTCATCATGTTACTTTAATTAACTTTGTTGGGTTTTAATGATGATGCTTAATTGGGATTGAGAGGGTGTCTACACTCTCAATGTTCCACCATGGTAGTTAAATAAAATTTATTCTTTGCAGTAGGGAAAAACTGGCTTTACACAAAACTATAACCATAGAGCTTTCCACCAGCCATATATGCATGTAGTATAAGCTTATTTCTGTTCATTACTCTCTATGTGTTACATTGCCAGCATATTCCATGTGCTGACCCATTTTCGGGCTGCAACGTTCATGTTGCAGACTTTTCAGACGACGAGTAAGGTGCCTTTAGGTCGTGGTTCTATACTCAGTGATGCCGTTGGAGTTGATGGACCCGCTTATCTTCCAAGCCTTCCGCTATTATCGTTATTAGATGGACTTAAGCCATATTATTTGTAATAAGTTCTCTTTTGAGACACTCGATGTAATAAGTGTGTGATTGCTACTTTGTTATAAATCCTTCAAGTACTGTGCGTGTCAGCATTACTGATCCAGGGATGACACTGATGCACAAAGATCAAACTATTTGATGTCTGGTCGCTACAAGATGGTATCAGAGCACACGCTGACTATAGGACACGACCACTAAGCTAAAAGACCTAGATCACTACTCTCTTCTCATTTCTGACTTCTCATCTTTTCTACTCTTTTAGGATGGCGGATGCAAGGAACAAGTTCACGCAACCGGATGAAGATACACCCTTTGGTCGCCACCTGAAGGAAGTCACTAAGTAACTGAACATCGGTGTACCAAGCTTCACCGGGACGTACAATGCCACTTTACCCGAGGAGGAACGCTGGATGATTCAAGTTCAAGTTCCTGGAAGGACATTCGCGCCAGTCACTGAACCCATAGAGTTTTCCTTTGGTGCACCAACCTGGAGTCTAGGAAAGAGCATGGCAGCCCACATCACCATGGGATGTATTGGAGAAGTTTACCGCAATGATCTCAAGGATACTATCTACCAGATTTGTGGGCACCGAGATGAGCATTGGGAGATGATCAGCACCAGGAAGGATAGATCAATCATAGCTTTTATCCAGGAGTTAAACCAGCACATTCGACGTCAGGAGAACCAGATGTGCGCAGGCATGATAGATCTGAAGAAGGCGATGACAAGAATCACAGAGCCGGAGGAAGAACTCAAGGCTACACGCAAAGATTATATGGAGGAAATCGAAATATTAGTGGAGCAGAATGACGACCTAACTAGGAAGCTAGGAGTTTTTATGGGAGATCCCGCGCCAGGAGGAGGAGATGACGATTCCACTTGCCCGGATAACTACATCATCATCGACGACACCGACTCAGACCCAGACAACAGCGATGATGACTATGTTGATGAAGCTGGAGCGGATATCATGGAGTCTTCATCGGAGCATTTTTTCTAGTAGACCACCATAACAGTAGTAGAATCCCACCATGTATATAGCACAATCCAAGCACTTTTGTAACAATAGTTCTAGACCGATTGTATGCCCTTGTTTGAATTGAATGAAGTGATTTTGTTTGCATTTGCCTCATGTGCATATGGGTAGTGTTTTCTCTCTAGACCTCAATCTATTATATATTCTTATCTTTTCCAAACCCTCAGATGCCTCCGAGACGTGACAATGGATTTGCTTTCCCACCGGAGCTCACTCAGTTGATCCAGCAGCGGAATGCATTGATGCAGTTGCTAGTCCAGAATCAGAATCTGGGGAACAACAACAATAACAACAACCCACCACCACCACCACGTGTTGATCACTTAACCCGTTTTCTTAGACTGAATCCGCCGGTGTTCTCCAGTAGCACTGAGCCGATAGTGGCAGATGATTGGCTCCGCAAGACAGGGAGGGAATTGACCACTACTTGATGCACAGATGTGGAAAAGGTGCGTTTTGCCGCACATCAGCTTGAAGGACCCGCAGCATCATGGTGGGAGAATTTCACAGCCACTTCTCCTATAGACACTGTCACATGGGATCAGTTTCAGCAAGCTTTTCGTACTGCCCATGTTTCAGCAGGAGCTATGGCCATGAAGAAGCGTGAGTTTCGCAACTTGCGCCAAGGAGGACGGCTAATTGGCCAATATGTGGATGACTTTAGTAAGTTAGCGTGTTATGCCCCGGATGACGTTGCTACGGATGCAGCTAAGCAGGAGAAGTTTCTGGAAGGACTGAATGATGAGTTGAGCATGCAGTTGATGGTAGCAACCTTCAAACAACTACCAGGAGTTGGTAGATCATGCTCTTATGATTGAAGGGAAGCAGCAACAGATTGAGAACCGCAAGAGGAAGTATGGACAAGGGAAGTGCAATTCAGGAGCTTAGTAGAAGCCACGTTTTACCCCGAAATCGGGAGGACATTTTCAGCATACCCATGGAGGAGGAAGTTCGCATAATCATAATGGCCCCAAGAATGGTAATGGGAATGGGGGAAGCAACGGCCAGAACCGTACCAACCCGTCAACCCCATCCAAGAGAGACCTGAGCCAAGTCACTTGCTTTAAGTGTCAGAAGACCGAGCATTATGCCAATGAATGTCGTGAAGCCCAGAATGGAAATGGCAATGGAAGCTCTGGGAAGAAGCCGAACCCTTTCAACAGGGGATAGGTGAACCACGTTAACATGGAGGAGGTTGAAGCCCAGCCAGATGCAGTAATTGGTAAGTTTTTGGTTAAGTCTTTTACTGCAATCGTTCTTTTTGATACTAGTGCATCGCATTCATACATATCAAGGGAATTCGTGGATAAGTATAACCTTCCCACCAAGGTTCTTAGAACACCTATGTTAGTAAGCTCACCAGGAGCGGAGTATATGGCCAGCCGAGGATGTTTTCAAGTGCCATTGAGTATAGGTAGGCATGTCTTCCCCTCGGATTTAATCATTTTGGAATCGCAAGGTTTGGATGTGATTCTAGGTGTGGATTGGCTGTCCATGTATGGAGGAAACATTGATTGCGCCAATAAGTCGATTTTGCTTACCACCCCAGAAGGAAGAAGGATCAAGTATGTGTCACGGCATGAGCCGAAGAGGACACAAGTAAATTCCTTAACATGAGTTGTGCAGGAGGAAGTACCGGTGGTAAAGGATTTTCCGGATGTATTTCCAGAAGAGTTGCCAGGCATGCCACCGGATAGAGACATTGAGTTTTTGATTGAGCTTTTGCCAAGCACAGGACCAATATCTAAGAGACCGTATAGAATGCCTACAAAGGATTTGGAGGAGATTAAGAAGCAGATTAAGGAGTTACTAGATAAGGGATATACTCGCCCAAGTTCGTCACCTTGGGGATCACCAGTACTTCTAGTGGAAAAGAAGGATGGATCGTTAAGGATGGTTGTTGATTATCGAGGATTGAATGAAGTGATGATCAAGAATAAGCACCCACTACCGATGATCAATGATTTGTTTGACCAATTGCAAGGAGCTAAGGTATTTTCCAAGATCGATTTGCGATCAGGATACCACCAGTTGAAGATTCGAGAGCAGGACATACCTAAGACAACTTTTACCACAAGGTATGGGTTGTATGAGTATACCGTTATGTCATTTGGTCTGACTAACGCACCTGCCTATTTTATGAACATGATAAACAAGGTGTTTATGGAGTTTTTGGATAAGTTCGTCATAGTGTTCATTGATGATATTCTGGTTTACTCGAAGAATGAAGAGGAACATAAAGAACATTTGCGTTTGGTACTTGGTAAGCTCAGAGAACATCAGTTATACGCCAAGTTCAGCAAATGTGAGTTTTTGTTGAAGGAAGTTGGATTCCTCGGACATGTTATATCTGGAGAAGGAATAGCAGTAGATCCCACCAAGGTTGTCACTGTGACAATTTGGGAAGCCCCAACAACAGTTGGAGAGATCCGGAGTTTTCTTGGACTCGCATGATACTACTGGAGATTCATTGAAAATTTCTCGAAGATTGCAAAACCTATGACGGAGTTGTTGAAGAAGGATACCAAGTTCAAATGTACTGAGGAATGTGAGGCCAGTTTCCAGGAGTTGAAGAAACGCTTGGTTACCTCGCCAGTGTTGATTCTGCCAAATCAGCGCAAGGATTATGAGGTGTATTGCGACGCTTCACGTCGAGGACTTGGAGCAGTTCTTATGCAGGAGGGAAGAGTTGTTTTGTATGCTTCACGACAGCTTAAGCCCCATGAGTTGAATTATGCTACACACGACTTGGAGTTAGCAGCCGTAGTGCATGCCTTAAAGACGTGGAGACATTTTCTCATTGGAAACCATTGTGAGGTGTACACGGATCACAAGAGTTTGAAGTACATCTTCACGCAGAAGGAGTTGAATCTCAGGCAAAGAAGATGGTTGGAGCTCATCAACGATTATGACATGAGATTGCATTATCACCCCGGAAAGGCTAACGTAGTAGCTGATGCGTTGAGCCGCAAGAGCCATGCCAACACACTAATGACCGGAGAGTTACCAAAGAAGTTAGCCGAGAATCTTCGTGAGCTATGTTTGGAGATAGTTCCGAGAGGCTATGTAGCAACATTGGAGGTTCAGTCTACTTTGATGGATAAAATCAAAGAAGCTCAGAAGACTGACAAGGAGATTGCTTCTATTAAAGAAAAAAATGAGCAAGGGAAAAGCTAAAGGATTTCATGAGGATGAGCACGATACCTTATGGTTCGAGGACCGTGTTTATGTGCCTAATGATCCGGAGATCAGGAAGTTGATTCTGCAAGAGGCCCATGATTCACCATACTCGATTCACCCAGGAAATACCAAGATGTATTTGGATTTTCTGGTGGACCGGAATGAAGAAGGATATTGCGGAGTATGTAGCACTTTGTGATGTATGTCAGAGAGTAAAGGCAGAGCATCAGAAGCCAGCAGGATTGCTACAGCCATTGCCGATACCCGAATGGAAGTGGGATAAGCTAGGCATGGACTTTATCACGGGATTGTCCAAGACCCGCTCAGGCTATGACTCGATATGGGTTGTAGTCGATCATTTGACGAAGGAAGCTCATTTCATTCCAGTGAAGACTACTTACAGCAGTGCCAAGTTGGCTAAGATATACATGACCAGGATCGTATGTCTGCATGGAGTTCCGAGGAGCATTGTATCAGATAGAGGAACCCAGTTTACCTCAAATTTCTGGAATCAGTTGCATGAAACTTTGGGTACCAGGCTAGAGTTCAGTACAGCTTTTCATCCGCAGACAGATGGACAGACCGAGAGAGTCAATCAGATTTTGGAGGCTATGCTGAGAGCTTGTGTGCTAGATTATGGATCTAGTTGGGATGACAACTTGCCATATGCGGAGTTCTCTTACAACAACAGTTATCAATCCAGTTTGAAGATGGCCCCTTTTGAAGCCTTGTACGGAAGAAGGTGCAGAACACCATTATCGTGGGATGAAGTTGGAGACTGTCAGTTGTTTGGACCGGATTTGATTAAGGAGTCTGAACAGAAGGTGAAGTTGATTCGCGATGGGTTCAACGTAGCCCAATCCAGGCAAAAGAGCTATGTAGATTCTAAACGCAAGGAGACGGTTTACAAAGTCGGAGGCAGAGTTTATCTTCGTGTATCCCCGCTTCGAGGAGTTAAGCGCTTTGGAGTTAAGGGAAAGTTAGTGCCACGTTTTGTGGGACCATACCAAGTTTTGGAACGCATGGGAGAAGTTGCTTACAAATTGGAATTGCCCAAAGGATTGTCAGGAGTTCACGACGTGTTCCACGTTTCCCAGTTGAAGAAGTGCCACGCAGAGATGGTTGATATACTGCTAAGAGATACAGTGCCGCTGGAAGCGATTCAGTTGGATAGTGATTTGACCTACGAGGAGAAACCAGTCAAGATTCTCGAATATGCCAGCCGAGTCACCCGCAACAACGTTATCAAGTTTTGTAAAGTTCAGTGGAGGCACCACACCGAGGATGAAGCCACCTCGGAGCGAGAGGAAGATTTGCTGAAGGACCACCCTCACCTATTTTCTAGCCAACATGAATCTCGAGGTTGAGATTCATCTTAAGGGGGGTAGGTTTGTAACATCCCAAATTTTCAATTTGGAACGTTATACATTAGATCATCATTGCTTATCATATTTTATTGCATTTTGGCTAGATCCTAGAAATCCTAGGCAACACAAGGACCCACAGAGAGAGTTGGGGATTTCGTTATTTTCATATTTGAGTTTTCTCAAATTTTGAAAATAGTATCATTTGATTTTATTTATTTTATCTTCAATTATTTAAATTATAAAAATAAGTGAGAGGGAATAAAATGACTTTCCCAAAATAAAGGAATATTGAGGATTTAATAAAAAATCAAATAAGTTTTTATTTTAGAGTTTTCCGTTGTTTTATTTGAATTTAGGAAAAAATGCACGTTTTTCAAACTTGCATTTAGGCCCAAAATAAATGTTCACCTTGTCCGGCTTGATTTTATAAGTCGGGGAAAATTTATTTCGGGATTTTTAAAGTCTGTTTAGTATTTCTTTTATTTGTTTTTCTGCGCATAATATTTTTTCTAAACGCGAACCGACCTCGGGCCGTATTCGGCCAGGACTCCCCTGGCCAGCACCCTTTATATAGCGCCCGAGCCCACCCAAAACCCTAGCCCCACCGCCGCCCTAGCCAGCCGCCACCGAAGCCCGCGATCCGCGGCGGTCGCCGCCGCCGGAGCCACCTGTGACGCCCGGATAATCAAGCTACAGTAAACCTCTGCTAATGTTGCCACGTCACCACGATTACTGTTGATAATCTCGCGATGATTCAAAACTCTTTTAAATTCAAATTTGAAATAAAGTCAAACTAGAAAAGTTTCCAAAGGTCGAAACTAAAATGTTCCAAATGTAGCAAGTAATTCATAATAAATATTGGTGGAGTATACACACTGTAATAAAGTATTTAAATGCACTAAAATAAATAAAATCATGGTAGAACTATTAATTAACTACCCGTAAATTAATAAACAAATACAAACTACTTTCTAAAATGTGCTAAATTGCTTGTGGCAGTGGGATGTTTAGTAATACTAATTTAGGGACTATTATCGTATTATAATTAAATTAAAATCTATTAAAGGTTAAAAGAAAACAGAAAACAAAACAGAAAAGAAAATACAAAAGAGGAAAGGAAACAAAAAAAAGGAAAGAACCCCCCCTCCCACTGGGCCATAGCCCAGCTGGCCTCTGGGTCAACAAGGCCGGCCCAGCCGGCGCCTATAGCCCCCTGGGGCGACCGAAAACCTAGCGCCCCCTTCCCCACTTTACCCCGTTCCCTCATCCTCACCCCCCGCCGCCACCACACGCATCACGCACGCCTCGTGCCTTGGGGAGGGGCGCCCCTGCTCGATCCCCTCCTCCCGCACGGCCGCGCCCGGCGCAGTTCGCCGATGCCGCCCACCGGACTGCCCCGTCCTCGTCTCCTCTCCACCGTCCGCTTCATCACCAACCCGCCGGAAGCCGCGGCCTCGACCCGGTGCCGCCTCGTCGTCGATCTGACGCCGCCGTCCGTCGTCACTCGCCGGGACTCCTCCCCCGACGCCAACCCCGCTCGACGCCACCCTCCCCACCGGACCTCCTCGTCGCCGCGCATCGTCCCCGTCCTCCTCCCCAAAGGCCACCTCGAGCCTCGCCGCCCCCCTGGTCTCTACATCGCCGGTGAGGGCCTCGCCCTCCCCCGTCTCTCCCTCTATCCCGTATTTTGCCACGGTCCCCTCCACTACTGCTCGCCGGCCACCGCTTCCGCCTCGCCCTGTAGTCATCGCTGACCGCGCCGTGGTCCTGCTCGCCGTGCTCAGCGCACCACCACGCGCTCGCTCCCGGACGTTGTACCTCGCCCCGCTCCTGCCTGCGTTGCTGTGCATACTACTACTCGCTACACTAGCAGCCGCTGCCGCTGCTTCTTGCCGCCCCCTCCCCGCGCTGCGCTGCACCGCTGGCCGCCGGTGCTCGCCCCCACGCGCGTGCCTCCTCAGGCGCCTGGGATGGCGCCTTTCGCCGGAGCCCCCTGGATCACTCGACGTGCCTCGCTGCATCTGCTCACCGCGGCCCTCCTCTACTCCGCCCGGACTCAGTCGCCGGAGCTCCACGTCGGCGCGCTGCTCTGCCCCCTGATCCCCGTGGCCGCGCCCGGCGCCCCTTGGCCGCATCGCCCGGCGCCTGGGGCCAACTGGGTTATGCCCGTATCCCCAGCGCCCGCGTGCCCGTGCCCGTTAAGGTCCTATGGGCCTATGACAAAGGGGTCCCACCCCCAAAACGATTAAAAAAATAGGATATATATATAAAAAGAAAGAATAAAAAATATATTAATAAAAAATTAATTAATCAATTAATTAAATAATTAATTAACTTAATTAATCCTGTCTAAATTAACTAATTAAGTTTAATTAACCTAATAACTAGTTAACCTAATTAACTACTATTAATTAGCTAAACAATCCCTAACAGGCGGGACCCACCTGCAGGGTTGACCTAGTCAACTTTTGGTCCTGGTGACATCATGATGATGTCACGCTGACATCATAATTGCTATTTCTAAATTAATTTAATTATGCTAATTTCTAGAAAATGATTTAAAATCTTTAAAAATTAATACAAAATAAGCCGTAGCTCGGATGAAAATACTTTGTACACGAAAGTTGCTCAGGACGACGAGACGAACCCGGATACGCAACCCGTTCGTCCGCCACACATTCCTAACATATCAAAATCGCAACTTTCCCCCTCTAGTTCACCTGTCCGAAAACACGAAACACTGGGAATCATCTGTCCGAAAACACGAAACACCGGGAATCATTTCCCGGATGTTTCCCCCCTTCGCCAGTATCACCTACCACTATGTTAGGTCACCCCTAACACCGCATGTTGCCGCGTCTTGCTTTGTGTTATACTTGATTGCTCTGTTATTTATTGTGTTCCCCCTCCGTTACTTCTTTCCGGTAGACTCTAAGACCGGTGCCGGTGTCCGTGTGTTCGACTACACCGAAGATGAACCCTCCTTGCCAGAGCAACCCGGCAAGCCCCCCCCCCCTTGATCACCAGATATCGCCTATTCTTCTCTACTGCTTGCATTAGAGTAGTGTAGCATGTTACTGCTTTCAGATAATCCTATACTGCTGCATAGCCTGTCCTTGCTACTACTGTTGTTACCTTTACCTGCTATCCTACTGCTTAGTATAGGATGCTAGTGTTCCATCAGTGGCCCTACACTCTTGTCCGTCTGCCATGCTATACTACTGGGCCGTGATCACTTCGGGGGGTGATCACGGGCATATACTATATACTTTACACTGTTACATTACCTGTGATACTGTTCGGAGATGGGGGCTGAAGGGGCATGTGGTTCCACCCAGGTAGTGGTGGGCCTAGGTTCCCGACGGTCCCCCGACTGTTACTTTGAGGCGGAGCGACAGGGCAGGTTCAGACCACCTAGGAGAGAGGTGGGCCTGGCCCTGGTCGGCATTCGCGATACTTAACACGCTTAACGAGATCTTGGTATTTGATCTGAGTCTGGCCATTTGGTCTATACGCACTAACCAACTACGCGGGAAAGATATGGGCACTCGGCGTCATGGTATCAGCCGAAGCCTTCGTGACGTCAGCGACTGAGCGGCGCGCGCCGGATTGGAACGTAAGCCTGCTCTTGTATTAAGGGGGCTAGTTTTGCTTCCGGCCGCGTACGCAACGTGCAGGTGTGCTCAGGGCGATGGGCCCAGACCCCTGCGCGCATAGGTTTAGACCGGCGTGCTGACCGCTCTGTTGTGCCTAGGTGTAGCTATGACGTGCTGATCTTCCGAGGCCGGACATGACCCAGGAAAGTGTGTCCGGCCAAATGGGATCAAGCGTGTTGGGTTATGTGGTGCACCCCTGCAGGGAAGTTTATCTATTCGAATAGCCGTGTTCCTTGGTAAAAGGACGACCCAGAGTTGTACCTTGACCTTATGACAACTAGAACCGGATACTTAATAAAACACACCCTTCCAAGTGCCAGATACAACCCGGTGATCGCTCTCTAACAGGGCAACGAGGAGGGGATCGCCGGGTAGGATTATGCTATGCGATGCTACTTGGAGGACTTTAGTCTACTCTCTTCTATATGCTGCAAGACGGAGGCTGCCAGAAGCGTAGTCTTCGACAGGATTAGATATCCCCCTCTTATTCTGGCATTCTGCAGTTCAGTCCACTGATATGGCCCCTTACACATATATCCATGCATATGTAGTGTAGCTACTTGCTTGCGAATACTTTGGATGAGTACTCACGATTGCTTTCTCCCCGCTTTTCCCCCTTTCCTTTCTTCTGGTTGTCGCAACCAGATGTTGGAGCCCAGGAACTAGACGCCACCGTCGACGACGACTCCTACTACACTGGAGGTTCCTACTACTACGTGCAGCCCGCTGCGACGACCAGGAGTAGTTAGGAGGATCCCAGGCAGGACGCCTGCACCTCGTTCGATCTGTATCCCAGTTTATGCTAGCCTTCTTAAGGCAAACTTGTTTAACTTATGTCTGTACTCAGATATTGTTGCTTCCGCTGACTCTTCTATGATCGAGCACTTGTATTCGAGCCCTCGAGGCCCCTAGCTTGTATTATGATGCTTGTATGACTTATTTTATTTGTAGAGTTGTGTTGTGATATCTTCCCGTGAGTCCCTGATCTTGATCGTACACATTTGCGTGCATGATTAGTGTACAATTGAATCGGGGCATCACAAGTTGGTATCTGAGCCGACTGCCTTTAGGAATCCCCCTTTCAACTCCATGGCCGAAGTCGAGTCTAGACTTTACAAAACTTTTGCTAACATGGCTGTGCGACCCATGGGCCCACGTCGCCATAGGGTGGTATTAGGATCTTTTACTCCTCGATCTTTACTCCGGGATTCTGAACTCTCTTCTTTTCGGGTTAAATGAATTTTGCTAAATCTAACATTAGGGTGTCGTTATCACTTTCACCTGGAGAGCCCCTTATTACTGATGATCGTCCGCTGCACGCGAAGACCCTGAAGCTACACTCCGCTGTTAACCCAAGAACTTGTGTTCATCGCGTTTGCAATTCCCCTTCCACTGTCAACCCTTATGGATAACTACTTGCAGTTGTTATTCTTACATTCAACCCCAGTTGGTCTTGTTATTACAAGATACCCCGAAATACTCGTCGTTGCTTCGATAATCCTTTGAACTTACTGCCTTGCTGTTCTTTGTCACCTGAATACCCCTACGGATAATTCTCGCACTTATCGAGTATCCGCTCATCCCCAGTTGTCCATGTGTTTCACAATGGTCTTCTAAATACTATTCGATCCTCCAAAAATCCTTAGTAGCTTATTGCTCTGCAATACTTGTCTGCTTGCATGATGGATGCTTTCCATATGTCTGACAATATTCGTTAGTATCTTTTGACACCGTCATTTTGATCCTATTGATTCAACATGTGTGCGAATGCACACAATCATCTATCAACCCTTCTAAATTATCTTTCCGGCTCAAACATCATTTTTGAACATGAGCTGGTTCTCGACCAAACAATTTGTCGTCAATTGTGCCTCTGGTCTATCCAACTTATCCATCCTTGATCAGAGCGTCTGCTTCTGATCCTTTGTTTGGGAAATCATAATTCATTTGTTATCTAAGCATCGAATTATTCAGATGTTCTATAATATGATGCCCGTGCATTCTTCTTCCTCTGGTTGAGTACCGATACTCACATCAGCCCCATTGTGGATCGCCATATCCACTGTTGGATTATTATCCGACAGTGTCCTGCATAATTAATCACCTTGTGAGTTCTTTCTCCGATACATAATGCCTTTGTAAATTGTATCATCTCCTTTTGCCAACCATGCTCTGCTTTCGAGCTGGTGATATTTACTCTTGAAGCTTGTGGTATATGTTCCTAAGAAGCCCCGATGGGTTGAATCAATGCCTTCCCTAATCTGTGCAAACTCGAAAGATTTCACAGGTCCTACTTATCTGGTATTGCACTGGGTAAAACTTTCAACAACTAATGCCATTTCGAAAAGAAACGAGAACTTAATGAAAGGTTATGCATTGGAGAAGTGGGAGTCGACCTTGAACTTTCTGTTCATGCCCATGGACACGATGTAGAACTTATCATGGAAGCTGCTCGTAAAAATAATTACCCCCTTGATAGAAGTTCATCTTGTACTCGTGGTTTGATCATTTATGATTGTGGTTCCGACCATAATTTCTTTTGATTCCACTTCTCAGACAAGTTAAAGCGCTTGTCTTCTACATATCAATACACCCCACTTCAACATCTCATTTGATATGCCTTCGAGTATTATCCCCTGGTATCTCGAGGATATCATGCCATTGCACTACATCTTATGAATTTGTGCTGGAGTAATACCTTTCCCTATCAGAGTCACTCCACGAGTTCTGGGTTGTCGTCAACCGAGAACATCGAGAAGTGAATTGATTCCGCACTCTGCTTCAGTAACTCTAAGTAATTCTCGTTGCTTACGAGTTTAATAACCCTTCAAGTCATTTCCAAGCCTTATCAGCTATATCATTATCGTGCAAACTTTTGACTGTGCTACTTGGTCCTTCTTCCTATAGCACAATTTTCGATGATAAGCTAAGCTTACATCAATTTTCCTCATCATATCATTTCGCCTTGATCAGCAAGCTTGATTTCGAGTTTGTGTCGTACCCATGGTTCCAATAACCTCTTGCTTCATCATTCCTTTGACTTGATGTCATCGCTGACTGATTACATCTTCATGAAATCTCTCGACAAATGTGTCGTGGTCATCATCAACATCCTGACCTCTTCCAAGATATATATCGAATTCTTGATGAGAAATACCATCCTCGCCCCTCAATGGTTTGTGTTATCACCGACCACTTTATTGCCTTCCGTTCAACACAAACTTATTCGTGTTTTGTGTTATACCTTGAGATCCTTGCTATCCAGCATTTGTTCTTCTTTACCTTGGAATATTACCACCTCTTATGTCAAGAATGTCGTGGTAATTTTACCACCTCTTGAGAATTCTTGGCATAGTAATATCTCTCGCCTTTTGCGTTCATTTCTTGGTCTCCGTGTTGTTCCTAACCGGAATACCGACAAATGGTCTGTGATGTGTAAATTCTAAACTTCTAGAAACCCTATTGCTTTGAAGTTATTGGTCTACAATTTCATTCTAAGTCTATTTCTTATTTAATCATCATTCGAACATTGATCGTGCTACCTAGTCCAGGTTCCTGGGTGCACCCTCCTATCATTGTTCAGTTGTGTATGTTTCCCTCGAGCATACATCATTATATCATTTGTTCCGACAAATGATATTTCCTTGTTCACATAATTGTGGAAATCCATCTTTTTGGAAATCTCGATGAGTTGTCGCTGAGTCCATCAGCCACCTCCTCATCCTCTCCTTAGTTTAATGATGAACTCTCGTTTCGGAACTCACTCCCATAGTTCAGTCCCCGAGTCTGAGTTATCCTGACACCAATCAGATCTGAATCTCGGCCAGATATGATGGCCGGAACATTTTCCAAGAGTTATAACGTTGGTCTTTTTACGACTCGGTAAGGTGATGTCATGCCTAGCACACCTGACCGAAGGACCTATTGTTATAATTTTCCTTTTACCAATGCTATCCATTCTTCCATGAGGAAATTATAAGACTTATTCTATAAGTTGTTCCTAATTGATCCTTTGTGTATCCAAAGTCTGATCTTTACCCAGTGACCATGTCTATGCTATCTCGAAGCATGTCTGTGGTACTCCGATCATCAATAAGAACATTTGAAGCACAACGTTGAATTTTCTTTATCAATTATCCAAACACCGTTGTATGGGTAATGTCATGAAGTTTCTCTCCCCTTACCTAAAGGGTTTTCTACATTATATCCTATCATGGATATCATGCTCTGCTTGTCTTTGGGAAGGGTATACCCCTGAAAGATGTGTTTAAACACATTTTTCCTTTCCATTGTTTGGTTTAACCTTCCTCGTGATCCATATGATCTAAGCAGTAATAATTCACTACTTTTGCAAGCACCTCGGTGTGCAATTCTGTCAGAAAGACCCTGTTACTTTTGTTGATGACATTCCGGTAACCACCGATGGGTGAGAACTTTGCCTATTGGTCCGCCTCGTTCAACGAGCAGGAAAATGGTTCTCTTCGTCCCTCGCCATTGGTACCGACGTTGTTGCCGGCATAATTGACAGGCTATGCCCTGACCTGCCTTGCTATCATGACCGTGCAAGATGTCAACGCCCTTCCTACTTTTAACCACATGGTGGGCCCATAACCCATAGTTCCATAGGATCGAAACCTCACTCTCCTATACAACCCTGTTACTAATGGTTATTACCCATGCTTGGCTTTGTATTTAATTCACGGGCGACCTTCCTAGTGCTTTATTCTGGTGTTAGACGCAATACTTACTCCCGCTGCTCTGAACCCCTTTCTCACTCTGGTTCAGACTTTGAGCAACTGTCTATCCACTTGGAACCTCTTATTGTACCTTCGTACCTTACTCTCGATGTATTTTATATGTTCAACTCGAGAGATAATCTTATGCTCATTTCATAGGTTAACCCCAGATTGTTTCCCTCAAAAGCCTTCTGTCGTAGCTGAGCTGCCCCTTACCTCTTCGTATGTACGTTGGAGTTCCCGAAGAAAAGGATCGACTACTTCGGGAAGAGCAATCAAGACCGACAAGATTCGTTAGAATTTCGTAACCAGATCTTTCCCCCATACTCTACCTCTTAATCTCGGGACGAGATTTCTTGTAGTGGAGGAGAACTGTGACGCCCGGATAATCAAGCTACAGTAAACCTCTACTAATGTTGCCACGTCACCATGATTACTGTTGATAATCTCGCGATGGTTCAAAACTCCTTCAAATTCAAATTTGAAATAAAGTCAAACTAGAAAAGTTTCCAAAGGTCAAAACTAAAATGTTCTAAATGTAGCAAGTAATTCATAATAAATATTGGTGGAGTAGACACACTGTTATAAAGTATTTAAATGCACTAAAATAAATAAAATCATGGTAGAACTATTAATTAACTACCCGTAAATTAATAAACAAATACAAACTACTTTCTAAAATGTGCTAAATTGCTTGTGGCAGTGGGATGTTTAGTAATACTAATTTAGGGACTATTATCGTATTATAATTAAATTAAAATCTATTAAAGGTTAAAAGAAAACAGAAAAGAAAATACAAAAGAGAAAAGGAAACAAAAAAGGAAAGAACCCCCCCTCCCACTGGGCCACAGCCCAGCTGGCCTCTGGGCCAACAAGGCCGGCCCAGCCGGCGCCTATAGCCCCCTGGGGCGACCGAAAACCTAGCGCCCCCTTCCCCACTTTACCCCGTTCCCTCATCCTCACTCCCCGCCGCCACCACACGCATCACACACGCCTCGTGCCTGGGGGAGGGGCGCCACTGCTCGATCCCCTCCTCCCGCACGGCCGCGCCCGGCGCAGTTCGCCGATGCCGCCCACCGGACTGCCCCGTCCTCGTCTCCTCTCCACCATCCGCTTCATCACCAACCCGCCGGAAGCCGCGGCCTCGACCCGGTGCCGCCTCGTCGTCGATCTGACGCAGACGTCCGTCGTCACTCGCCGGGAATCCTCCCCCGACGCCAACCCCGCTCTACGCCGCCCTCCCCACCGGACCTCCTCGTCGCCGCGCATCGTCCCCGTCCTCCTCCCCAAAGGCCACCTCGAGCCTCGCCGCCCCCCTGGTCTCTACATCGCCGGTGAGGGCCTCGCCCTCCCCCGTCTCTCCCTCTGTCCCGTATTTTGCCACGGTCCCCTCCACTACTGCTCGCCGGCCACCGCTTCCGCCTCGCCCTGTAGTCATCGCTGACCGCGCCGTGGTCCTGCTCGCCGTGCTCAGCGCACCACCACGCGCTCGCGCCCGGACGTTGTACCTCGCCCCGCTCCTGCCTGCGTTCCTGTGCGTACTACTAATCGCGACACTAGCAGCCGCTGCCGCTGCTTCTTGCCGCCCCCTCCCTGCGCCGCGCTGCACCGCTGGCCGCCGGTGCTCGCCCCCACGCGCGTGCCTCCTCAGGCGCCTGGGATGGCGCCTTTCGCCGGAGCCCCCTGGATCACTCGACGTGCCTCGCTGCATCTGCTCACCGCGGCCCCCCTCTACTCCGCCCGGACTCAGTCGCCGGAGCTCCATGTCGGCGCGCTGCTCTGCCCCCTGATCCCCGTGGCCGCGCCCGGTGCCCCTTGGCCGCATCGGCCGGCGCCTGGGGCCAACTGGGTTACGCCCGTATCCCCAGCGCCCGCGTGCCCGTGCCCTGTAAGGTCCTATGGGCCTATGACAAAGGGGTCCCACCCCCAAAACATTTAAAAAAATAGGATATATATAAAAAAAAGAAAGAATAAAAAATATATTAATAAAAATATTAATTAATCAATTCATTAACTAAATAATTAACTTAATTAATCCTGTTTAAATTAACTAATTTAGTTTAATTAACCTAATAACTAGTTAACCTAATTAACTACTATTAATTAGCTAAACAATCCCTAACAGGCGGGACCCACCTGCAGGGTTGACCTAGTCAACTTTTGGTCCTGGTGACATCATGATGATGTCACACTGACATCATAATTGCAATTTCTAAATTAATTTAATTATGCTAATTTCTAGAAAATGATTTAAAATCTTTAAAAATTAATACAAAATAATCCGTAGCTCGGATGAAAATACTGTGTACATGAAAGTTGCTCAGGACGACGAGACGAACCCGGATACGCAACCCGTTCGTCCGCCACACATTCCTAACATATCAAACTCGCAACTTTCCCCCTCTAGTTCACCTGTCCGAAAACACGAAACACCGGGAATCATTTCCCGGATGTTTCCCCCCTTCGCCGGTATCACCTACCACTACGTTAGGTCACCCCTAACACCGCATGTTGCCGCGTCTTGCTTTGTGTTATACTTGATTGCTCTGTTATTTATTGTGTTCCCCCTCCGTTACTTCTTTCCGGTAGACTCTGCGACCGGTGCCGGTGTCCGTGTGTTCGACTACACCGAAGATGAACCCTCCTTGCCAGAGCAACCAGGCAAGCCCCCCCCCCTTGATCACCAGATATCGCCTATTCTTCTCTACTGCTTGCATTAGAGTAGTGTAGCATGTTACTGCTTTCAGATAATCCTATACTGCTGCATAGCCTGTCCTTGCTACTACTGTTGTTACCTTTACCTGCTTTCCTACTGCTTAGTATAGGATGCTAGTGTTCCATCAGTGGCCCTACACTCTTGTCCGTCTGCCATGCTATACTACTGGGCCGTGATCACTTCGGGAGGTGATCACGGGCATATACTATATACTTTACACTGTTACATTACCTGTGATACTGTTCGGAGATGGGGGCTGAAGGGGCAGGTGATTCCACCCAGGTAGTGGTGGGCCTAGGTTCCCGACGGCCCCCCGACTGTTACTTTGAGGCGGAGCGACAGGGCAGGTTCAGACCACCTAGGAGAGAGGTGGGCCTGGCCCTGGTCGGCGTTCGCGATACTTAACACGCTTAACGAGATCTTGGTATTTGATCTGAGTCTGGCCATTTGGTCTATACACACTAACCAACTACGCGGGAAAGATATGGGCACTCGGCGTCGTGGTATCAGCCGAAGCCTTCGTGACGTGAACGACTGAGCGGCGCGCGCCGGATTGGAACGTAAGCCTGCTCTTGTATTAAGGGGGCTAGTTCTGCTTCCGGCCGCGTACGCAACGTGCAGGTGTGCTCAGGGCGATGGGCCCAGACCCCTGCGCGCATAGGTTTAGACCGGCGTGCTGACTGCTCTGTTGTGCCTAGGTGGGGCTGCGACGTGTTGATCTTCCGAGGCCGGGCATGACCCAGGAAAGTGTGTCCAGCCAAATGGGATCAAGCGTGTTGGGTTATGTGGTGCACCCCTGCAGGGAAGTTTATCTATTCGAATAGCCGTGTTCCTCGGTAAAAGGATGACCCAGGGTTGTACCTTGACCTTATGACAACTAGAACCGGATACTTAATAAAACACACCCTTCCAAGTGCCAGATACAACCCGGTGATCGCTCTCTAACAGGGCAACGAGGAGGGGATCGCCGGGTAGGATTATGCTATGCGATGCTACTTGGAGGACTTCAGTCTACTCTCTTCTATATGCTGCAAGACGGAGGCTGCCAGAAGCGTAGTCTTCGACAGGATTAGATATCCCCCTCTTATTCTGGCATTCTACAGTTCAGTCCACTGATATGGCCCCTTACACATATATCCATGCATATGTAGTGTAGCTCCTTGCTTGCGAGTACTTTGGATGAGTACTCACGGTTGCTTTCTCCCCCCTTTTCCCCCTTTCCTTTCTTCTGGTTGTCGCAACCAGATGTTGGAGCCCAGGAACCAGACGCCACCATCGACGACGACTCCTACTACACTGGAGGTGCCTACTACTACGTGCAGCCCGCTAACGACGACCAGGAGTAGTTAGGAGGATCCCAGGTAGGAGGCATGCGCCTCGTTCGATCTGTATCCCAGTTTATGCTAGCCTTCTTAAGGCAAACTTGTTTAACTTATGTCTGTACTCAGATATTGTTGCTTCCGCTGACTCGTCTATGATCGAGCACTTGTATTCGAGCCCTCGAGGCCCCTGGCTTGTATTATGATGCTTGTATGACTTATTTTATTTGTAGAGTTGTGTTGTGATATCTTCCCGTGAGTCCCTGATCTTGATCGTACACATTTGCGTGCATGATTAGTGTACGATTGAACCGGGGCGTCACACCACCCGCCCCGTAGGAGCCGACCGCCGCCACCGCCCGTTGACCCGCCGCCGCCGCAGTTGACCCGCCGAAGGTAGACCCCGCTGCCGCCGCGGTTTTCGAGAGATCTCGAAAACCGTCGATTTATTTTTTTAGGAACCTAGTTTAGTTTTTTTAGATCGATTTTTTTCGGTTTAGTTATTTAGCGGACGTTCATCCGTACGTTCTTTTAACGAACGGTTTTCGTCGTTTAGCCGCAGATAGCGAACGTTCGTACGTTAGCCTGTTCGTCCATTTTTCTTTTTCTCAGATTTTCCACGATTATTTCTGATCGCGATTTCTGATCCGATTTTCGTTTTAGTATAATTTTTAGCTCGTTTATCGGAATCAGGCGATTCAAGCACCTAGAGTTTCGTATCGAAACCCTCTTTCCGTTTAACCAACTCAAACAAGTTGTTGCTTCTGTAAAATTTGACTTAGATCCAGATTAGTAAACGAAGCTTGTTTCTTTCGTCGTTTGCCTTTCGTTGCTTCATTTGATTTGATTCTTTTTGCAAACCGGAGTTCTTATGTTGAACTTCTGGTTAGTTCTCTTATTTGAGTTTTACCTGTGCATTAGATGAGTGCTTATTGTATGCATGCTTGTTTGTTTGCGATAGAGTACCCGGAGTGCGCCACTTGCTACTTCGAATCTCTAGGTTTCATGGATCATCAGCAAGGCAAGTAACACTTTGATCATACCTCTTACTACCCAATTTTGTTGCATTAGATCAATCCCCAAACATTACATGATTAGGATCTAATTAAATTGTGTGTTTTGGGAAGTAGATGAGGTAGTACCTATTACCTGTTTTATCATCAAACCCTTGGGAGTTACTTCTACGTTTGCTTATATTGCCATGCTATGCTAGTAGACGTGGATTGGGTGAGTGTATCCATGACAGATGTGAGATTGTTAATTAATGGTTTATTTAAGGTGGCAACTTTAATACACATCTGGGTGGATTGAGGCACCTGGGTATTCCAGCGATTGCCTGTTTTTCTTTATGGACCGCCACCGAGGCTCAAAGGGATCATGAGATTATTCATACTAGAAACTTCCGTGTGCAGCCACAAGGTACTATGGGCTCTAGCATAGTTGATTAAGTCGTGCGAACTCTTATAGTGGTAGACTAGTAGATGTAGGGGAAAGTAGGTGTAATTGTCTACCCGATCGTAAGGTGCTAGCGCTTCTGAAAGACTATGTCTCGGTCATCCGTTTCTCAAACACCATGTAGTGCGAGAATCCCAACGGAAGAGATCGAGTCTTGTGGGGAAAAGTGCGCAAACCTCTACAGAGTGTATAAACTAATCATGGTTAGCCGTGTCCCTGGTTATGGACAGTCTTGAGTATCTAGTACTTGGATTATCATGTGAATCTCATCATGTTACTTTAATTAACTTTGTTGGGTTTTAATGATGATGCTTAATTGGGATTGAGAGGGTGTCTACACTCTCAATGTTTAACAACCACCATGATAGTTAAATAAAATTTATTCCTTTGCAGTAGGGAAAAACTGGCTTTACGCAAAACTGTAATCATAGAGCTTTCCACCAGCCATATATGCATGTAGTATAGCTTATTTCTGTTCATTACTCTCTATGTGTTACATTGCCAGCATATTCCATGTGCTGACCCATTTTCGGGCTGCAACGTTCATGTTGCAGACTTTTCAGACGACGAGTAAGGTGCCTTTAGGTCGTGGTTCTATACTCAGTGATGCCGTTGGAGTTGATGGACTCGCTTATCTTCCAAGCCTTCCACTGTTATCGTTATTAGATGGCCTTAAGCCATATTATTTGTAATAAGTTCTCTTTTGAGACACTCGATGTAATAAGTGTGTGATTGCTACTCTGTTATAAATCCTTCAAGTACTGTGCGCATTACTGATCCAGGGATGACACTGATGCACAGAGATCAGACTGTTTGAGGTTTGGTCGCTACAACATCAAACAATTTCAGATTCATAATACTCAATCCAACACAAAGAACCTCAAAGAGTGCCCCAATATTTCTACCAGAAAAACAAAGACGAGAACGTGCATCAACCCCTATGCATAGATTACCCCCATGTCACCTCGGGAAACTGTGAGTTGAGTGCCAAAACACATATAAAGTGAATCAATATGATACCCCATTGTCACCACGAGTATTCATAGCAAGACATACATCATGTGTTCTTAAATCCATAAAAGTATTCAATCCAATAAAACGAAATCTCAAAGGGAAAACTCAATTCACAACAAGATAGAGAGGGGAAACACCATATGATCCAACTACATTAACAAAGCCCACGATACATCAAGATCGTGACATCTCAAGAACACGAGAGAGAGAGAGAGAGAGAGATTAAACACATAGCTACTGGTACAAACCCTCAGCCCCGAGGGTGGATTACTCCCTCCTCATCATGGAGACCATAGGGATGATGAAGATGGCCACCGGTGATGATTCCCCCTCCGACGGAGTGCCGGAACGGGGTCTAGAATGGTTTTAAATGGCTAAGAGCTTTGCGACAGCGGAACTTCTGATCTATCGACTCCCCTAGGGTTTTTGGAATATTTGGGAATTTATAGGGTGAAGTGGCGATGTGGGAGGCCACCGAGGTGGGCACAACTCACCTGGGCAGGCCCTAGTGGGTTGTGCTCCCCTCGGAGCCCCCCTATGGCACTTCTTTGGCCACTGAATGTCTTCTGGTCCGAAAAAAATCTCCAAAATTTTTCTCTGCGTTTGGACTCTGTTTGGTATTGATTTTCAGCGAAGTAAAAAACAAGCAAAAAACAACAACTGACAGTGGGCACTATGTCAATAGATTGGTCCGAAAAAAGATATAAAGTTGGTATAAAATGATTGTAAAACATCCAAGAATGATAATATAACAGCATGGAACAATCAAAAATTATAGATACGTTGGAGACGTATCAGCATCCCCATGCTTAATTCCTGCTAGTCCTCGAGTACGTAAATGATAAAAATATAATTTTTGATGTGGAATGATGCCTAAAATGTTCATCACATATTCTTTCCTTTTGTAGCATGGACATTTGGACTTTTATATGGTTCAAAGCAATAGTCTAGTTTTGACATGAAGATTTCAATACTCAAGCATATCAACAAGCAACCATGTCTTTCAAAAAATCAACACTAAAGAAAGTTATCCCTAGCCCATCATGCTCAATCATTGATCCATTCATGAAACACACTCGCATATTAGCTACATCCAATGCTCAAGTATGATCATAGTGCTCCCTAGTTGGTGCTTTATAAGAGAAGATGGAGACTCAAGTAAATATAAGATTGCATAAAGTAAATAGAAAGGCCCTTCGCAGAGGGAAGTAGGGATTTTTAAAGGTGCCAGAGCTCAAAGCAAAAATTAAGAGATAAAATTTTTGAGAGGCATACTTTTTCCGTCAACGAAAACGACCGAGTAATTCCCAACACTTTCCATGCTAGATACATCATAGCCGGTTCCCAAACAGAAAATAAAGTTTATTCCCTTTTCCACCATTCTTTCACAATCCATGGCTAGCCGTATCCACGGGTGCCTTCCATACCAACACTTTTCAAGGATTTTATTATTGAACAACATAAATATTTTTTTTGCTTTTCGGGACTGGGCATCTGATACGTCTCCAACGTATCTATAATTTTTTATTGTTCCATGCTATATTATATTCTGTTTTGGATACACTTTTATATTATTTTTGGGACTAACCTATTAACCGGAGGCCCAACCCAGAATTGGTGTTTTTTTGCCTATTTCAGAGTTTCGCAAAAAAAGAATATCAAACAGAGTCCAAACGGAATGAAACCTTCGGGAACGTGATTTTTGGAACGAACGTGATCCAGAGGACTTGGACCCTACGTCAAGACATAAACCAGGAGGGCACGAGGTAGGGGGCGCCTACCCCCCCCCCCCAGGCGCGCCCTCCACCCTCGTGGGCCCCATGTTGCTCCACCGACGTACCCCTTCCTCCTATATATACCTACGTACCCCCAAACTACCAGATACGGAGCTAAAAACCTAATTCCACCGCCGCAACCTTCTGTACCCGTGAGATCCCATCTTGGGGCCTATTCCGGAGCTCCGCCGGAGGGGGCATCGATCATGGAGGGCTTATACATCAACACCATAGCCTCTCCGATGATGTGTGAATAGTTTACCTCAGACCTTCGGGTCCACAGTTATTAGCTAGATGGCTTCTTCTCTCTTTTTGGATCTCAATACATTGTTCTCCCCCTCTCTCGTGGAGATCTATTCGATGTAATCTTATTTTGTGGTGTGTTTGTTGAGACCGATGAATTGTGGGTTTATGATCAAGTTTATCTATGAACAATATTCGAATCTTCTCTGAATTCTTTTATGTATGATTGGTTATCTTTGCAAGTCTCTTCGAATTATCAGTTTGGTTTGGCCTACTAGATTGATCTTTCTTGCAATGGGAGAAGTGCTTAGCTTTGGGTTCAATCTTGCGGTGTCCTTTCCCAGTGACAGTAGGGGCAGCAAGGCACGTATTGTATTATTGCCATCGAGGATAACAAGATGGGGTTTATATCATATTGCATGAGTTTATCCCTCTACATCATGTCATCTTGCTTAAAGCGTTACTCTGTTCTTATGAACTTAATACTCTAGATGCATGCTGGATAGCGGTCGATGTGTGGAGTAATAGTAGTAGATGCAGGCAGGAGTCGGTCTACTTGTCTCGGACGTGATGCCTATATACATGATCGTACCTAGATATTCTCATAACTATGCTCAATTATGTCAATTGCTCAACAGTAATTTGTTCACCCACCGTAATACTTATGCTCATGAGAGAAGCCACTAGTGAAACCTATGGCCCCGGGGTCTATTTTCCATCATATTAATCTCCCGACAACAAGCTATTTCTGGCGCCGTTTTATTTTACTTTCTTTACTTTGCATCTTTATCATAAAAATACCAAAAATATTATCTTATCATATCTATCAGATCTCACTCTCGAAAGTGGCCGTGAAGGGATTGACAACCCCTTTATTGTGTTGGTTGCGAGGATTTATTTGTTTGTGTATGTGCGAGGGACTCGTGCGTGGCCTCCTATTGGATTGATACCTTGGTTCTCAAAAACTGAGGGAAATACTTACGCTACTTTACTGCATCACCCTTTCCTCTTCAAGGGAAAACCAACACAGTGCTCAAGAGGTAGCAGCATCCCTATTACCTTTGCCACACTCTCGTGCAATGACAAGTGAATAAACGCTCATCTTGAGAATAACGCATCTAGCATGTAAAATATTGGCCACCCCCTGCCGTTTCATGAGCGGTACGGGCACACAAAAAGGAAATTAGAGTTGGCACATACAAATTTACTTGGAACGGCACGAAAATACCGCATATAGGTAGGTATGGTGGACTCATATGGCAAAAATTGGTTTAAGGATTTTGGATGCACAAGTAGTATTCCCACTTAGTAGAAATGAAGGATAGCAAAATAGATTGAGAAGAAAACAACCAAGAAACGAAAATTCTCATAAGAAAGCATTAAGCATAACTAACACCGAATAATGCACCACATGTAGGATGTAATTTCATTGCATTACTATTGACTTTCGTGCTTGCATAGGGAATCACAAACCTTAACACCAATATTCTTACTAAAGCATAATTACTCACCAACATGACTCCCATATCACTATCATCATATCTCAAAACTATTACAGAGAATCAAGTTTATTTGGCCAATGATCTTCATGAAAGTTTTCATTATATCCATCTTGAATATCTATCACTTTGGGACTAATTTCATAAGTTGTAATTGCTTTTGACAACTCAAGCAGATTTAAGGAAGAACATGAGCATGAAATTTTCTTCTCTCATAATAATATAAGTGAAGCATGAGAGTTTTTATTCAAAAAAAATTAAATCACATCGTGCTAAAAATATATAAGTGAAGCACTAGAGCAAATGACAAACTACTCCCAAAAGATATAAGTGAAGATCAAATCAGTAGTTAAGTAAATGGGTAGCCATTTGAGGACTATATCTTATTTAAAAACCTCTAGATCTAAATATTTGATTAAAACATCAAGCAAAACAAAATAAAATGACATTCCAATAATAGCACAACTCATGTGAAGAGGCAAAAACTTAGGCTCAATCGAGACTAACCGATAATTTTGATTAAGAAAGGTGGGATGCCTACCGGGGCATCCTCGACCTTAGATGCTTGAGACTTCTTGAAATATTATCTTGGGATGCCTTAGACATCCCCAAGCTTGAGCTTTTGTGTCTCCTTAATTCCTTTTATATCATGGTTTCTCTAAATCTTAAAAACTTCATCCACACAAAACTCAACAAGAACTCGTGAGATAAGTTAGCATAAATCAATGCAAAAACATTATCAATCTCTAATGTAGAAAATCACTAAAATTATTATTTAACATTGCATACTAAATGCCTCTGCATATTTAATAGTCCTATTCTCAAATAGAATCAATTACAAAGCAAACATACACAAACAATGCATACATAACAGCAATCTGTCAAAACAGTACAGTTTATAAAGAATGCAAGAAGATTCATACTTATGTAACTCCAAAAATTATGAAAAGTTACCACACTGTAAAAATTTGTTGTAGCTTATTGTGTAAAAATTTCAAGATTTTATCCAATTCTGACATTTTTTAATAATTCAGACAATGATAGAAAACTTTCTGTTTTCAAGACAACAACATATAGACTTGCAAAATAAGCATGGTAAGGCTATCCTTGACATTTTTATTGAAATGAAAGATGCAAAACATTATTCTAAATAGCAGCAAACAAATACAAATAAAATAAAATGACGCTCCAAGCAAAATTCATATCATGTGACGAATAACAAAAATATAGCTCCAAGTGAGGTTACCGATAATGTTGGAGACGAAAGAGGGGATGCCTTCTGGGGCATCCTCAAGCTTAGTTTCTTGGATCTTCCTTGAATATTACTTGGGGTGCCTTGGGCACCCCCAAGCTTAGGGTCTTATCACTCCTTATTCTCCTCATATCGATATCTTACCCAAAACTTGAAAACTTCAATCACACAAAACTTCACGGAACTTCGTGAGCTACGTTAGTATGATAAAGAGCAAACCATTCACTTTGGTACTGTCAAAGACAAGATTCATATTTTTTCTCACACAATTCCTACTATACCTTATCATTTACACAATTTATATTGATCAATATAGGCCATAGAAACTAGGAAATAAGCAAACTATGCATTGGAAATAGAATTTGTCAAAAATAGAACAGTCTGAAATGATCTGGACAATGACCATACTTCTGTAAGTTCAAAAATTCTGAAAATTAGGGCAACATAGAAAATTTGTATATCAATCATCTGTAAAAAAAACTCAGAGTTTTATCACATTCTAGTGAATTCAAACAATTATGTTACTGGAAGAAATTTTTTCTATTTTTGCACAGAATCAAGTCAACTATCGTCCAGACTATCCCAAAGATTTACTTGGCACTTTATTGAAACAAAAGATACAAAACATGATTACTACATTATCTTAATCATATGAACACACAAAAACATTAGGTAAAAGTGTTGGGTTGTCTCCCAACAAGCACTTTTCTATAATGTATTTTTAGCTAAGCATGATGATTTCAATGATGCTCAGATAAAAGATAAGAATTGAAACACAAAGTGAGCATCATGAAGCATATGAGACTAGCACATTTAAGTCCAACCCACTTCCTATGCATAGGGATTTTGTGAGCAAACAACTTATGGGAACAAGAATCAACTAGCATAGGAAGGCAAAACAAGTGTAACTTCAAAACTTTTAACACATAGAGAGGAAACTTGATATTATTGAGATATGTTAAAAGCATATGTTCCTCTCTCATAATAATCAGTGGCATCATGGAAGAATTCAACAATATAGCTATCACATAAATCATTCTTTTCATGATCCACAAGCATAGAAATTTTATTACTCTCCACATAAGCAAATTTATTCTCATTCATAGTAGTGGGAGAAAACTCAACAAAATAACTATCATGTGATACTTGGTTGGCAAAACCAATTTGAGCACTAAAATCATGATGACAGTTGCATGGATATCATTATTCTTTATATAATACTCCCACTGTAAACTAATATAAGAGTGTTTAGATCACTATTTAGTATTCTAAACGCTCTTATATTAATTTACGGAGGGAGTACATGTCATCACCATAATCATCATAGATAGGAGGCATGCTTTCATCACAATAAATTTTCTCATCAAAACTCGGGGGGCTAAAAATAGCATCTTCATCAAACATAGCATCCCCAAGATTGTAGCTTTGCATATCATTAGCATCATGGATATTCAAAGAGTTTATACCAACAACATTGCAATCATGCTCATCATTCAAAGATTTTTTTTGTCAAACATTTTATAGAATTATTCTTCTATCAATTGAGCACAATTTTCCTTTCCATCATTTTCACGAAAGACATTATAAAGATGAATAATATGAGGCCACCTCAATTCCAGTTTTTTGTAGTTTTCTTTTATAAACCAAACTAGGGATAAAATAAGAAACTTACTTGCAAGATCTAAAGATATACCTTCAAGCACTCACCTCCCCGACACGGCGCCAGAAAAGAGCTTGATGTCTACTACGCAACTTGTTCTTGTAGACTCGTGTTGGGCATCTAACAACAGAGTTTTGTAGGACAGCAGCAAATTTACCCCAATTGGATGACCTAAGGTTTATCAATTTGTGGGAGGTGTAGGGTGAAGATGATCTCTCTCAAACAACCCTGCAACCAAATAATAAAAAGTATCTTGTGTCCCCGACACACCAAATACAATGGTAAATCTGTATAGGTGCACTAGTTCGGCGAAGAGATGATGATACAAGTATAGTAATGATAGTAGATATTAAATTTTGTAATAGGAACAATAAAAAAGCAAGGGAGCAAGTAACAAAAGTGAGCACAAACGGTATTGCAATGCTTGAAAACAAGGCCTAGGGTTCATACTTTCACTAGTGCAATCTCTCAATAATGCTAATCTAATTGGATCATATAACCATCCCTCAACGTGTGATGAAGAATCACTCCAAAGTTCTTATCTAGCGGGGAACATAGGAAGAAATTGTTTGTATGGTACGAAACCACCTCAAAGCTATTCTTTCCAATCAATCTATCCTAGAGTTCGTACTAAAATAACACCAAGCTATTCTTTCTGATCAATCTATCCAAGAGTTTGTACTAAAATAACACCATATGATACACATCAACCAACTCTAATGTCACCTAGATACTCCAATGTCCCCGCGAGTATCCGTGAGTTGACTATACGATATGCATCAAACAGTTTCAGATTCATAATACTCAATCCAACACAAAGAACCTCAAAGAGTGCCCCAAGATTTCTACAGGAGAAACAAAGACGAGAACGTGCATCAACCCCTATGCGTAGATTACCCCATTGTCACCTCGGGAATCTGCGAATTGAGTGCCAAAACACTTATCAAGTGAATCAATATGATACCCCATGGTCACCACGGGTATTCATACCAAGACATACATCAAGTGTTCTCAAATCCATAAAAGTAATCAATCTGATAAAACGAAATCTCAAAGGGAAAACTCAATTCACAACAAGATAGAGAGGGAAAACACCATATGATCCAACTATATTAACAAAGCCTGCGATACATCAAGATCATGACATCGCAAGAACACGAGGGAGAGAGAGAGAGAGATTGAAAACATAGCTACTGGTACAAACCCTCAGCCCCGAGGGTGGATTACTCCCTCCTCATCATGGAGACCATGGGGATGATGCAAATGGCCACCGGTGACGATTTCCCCCGCCGACGGAGTGCCGGAACGGGGTCTAGATTGGTTTTTCGCGGCTACAGAGGCTTGCGGCCATGGAACTTCTAATCTATCGACTCCCCTAGGGTTTTTGCAATATTTGGGAATTTATAGGGCGAAGAGGCGGTGTGGGAGGCCACCGAGGTGGGCACACCCCACCTGGGTGCGCCCTAGTGGGTTGAGCTCCCCTCAGAGCCCCCCTCTGGTACTTCTTTGGCCCACTGGATGTCTTTTAGTCCAAAAAAATCTCCAAAAAGTTTCGTTGCGTTTGGACTCCGTTTGGTATTGATTTTCTGTGAAGTAAAAAACAAGAAAAAAACAGCAACTGGCACTGGGCACTATGTCAATAGGTCAGTCCCAAAAAATGATATAAAGTTGCTATAAAATGATTATAAAACATCCAAGAATGATAATATAACAGCATGGAACAATAAAAAATTATAGATACGTTGGAGACGTATCAGCACCCACCCCCACCCCGGGCAGGCCCTGGTGGCTTATGGGGCCCCTGGCCATCCTCTGTGTCCCATCTTTCTGGTATATAATCCTTTGCCCTAAAACAATAAGAAGAGGACTTTCGGTACGAAGTGCCGCCATCTCGAGGCGGAACCTGGGCAGGAGCACTTATGCTCTTCTATGGAGCGATTCCGCCGGGGATACTTCTCTCCAAGAGAGGGAAATCAAAGCCATCGACATCACCGACAACCCTCTCATAGTAGGAGGACCAATCTTCATCAACATCTTCATTGGTGATACGTCTCCAACGTATCTATAATTTTTGATTGTTCCATGCTATTATATTATCTGTTTTGGATGTTTTATATGCATTAATATGCTATTTTATATTATTTTTGGGACTAACCTATTAACCTAGAGCCAATTGCTAGTTTCTTTTTTTCCTTGTTTTTGAGTTTCGCAGAAAAGGAATACCAAACGGAGTCCAAACGGAATAAAACCATCGCGATGATTTTTCTTGGACCAGAAGACAACCAGGAGACTTGGAGATGAAGTCGGAGGAGCCACGAGGAGGCAAGGACGAACGGTGCGCACAGGGGGTAGGGCGCGCCACCACCCTCGTGGGCCCGCCGTGAGCCTCCTGACCTAATTATTTCGGCTATATATTCCTAAATATCCCCAAACCACCAGAGGCATCCACGAAAACACTTTTCCACCGCCGTGACCTTCTATACCCGTGAGATCTCATCTAGTGACCTTTTCCGGCACCCTGCCAGAGGGGGATTCGATCATGGATGGCTTCTACATCAACTCTATCGCCCTTCCGATGAAGCGTGAGTAGTTTACCACAGACCTACGGGTCAATAGCTAGTAGCTAAATGGCTTCTTCTCTCTCTTTGATTCTCAATACCATGTTGGCCTCGATGTTCTTGGAGATCTTTGATGCAATACCTTTTTGTGGTGTGTTTACCGAGATCCGATGAATTGTGGATTTATGATCAGCTTATCTATGAATATTATTTCAATCCTCTCTAAATTCTTTTATGCATGATTTGATATCTTTGTAATTCTCTTCGAACTATCGGTTTGGTTTGGCCGCCTAGATTGGTTTTTCTTGCAATGGGGGAAGTGCTTAGCTTTGGGTTCGATCTTGCGGTGTACTTTCCCAGTAACAGTAGGGGCAGCAAGGCATGTATTGTATTGTTGCCATCGAGGATAAAAAGATGGGCTTTTCATCATATTGCTTGAGTTAATTCCTCTACATCATGTCATCTTACTTAATGCTTTACTATGTTCTTCATGAACTTAATACTCTAGATGCAGGCAGGAGTCAGTCGATGTGTGGAGTAATAGTAGTAGATGCAGAATCGCTTCGGTTTACTTGACACGGACATGATGCCTGTATTCATGACCATTGCCTTAGATATCGTCATAACTATGTGCTTTTCTATCAATTGCTCGGCAGTAATTTGTTCACCCGCCGTATTATTTGCTATCTTGAGAAAAGCCTCTAGTGAAACCTATGCCCCCTGGGTCTATTTTCCATGATATAAGTTTTCGATTTTCTATTTCGCAATCTTTTACTTTTCGTTATATAAACCAAAAATACCAAAAATATTTACTTTACTGTTTATCTATCTCTATCAGATCTCACTTTTGCAAGTAACCGTGAAGGGATTGACAACCTCTTTATCGCGTTGGGTGCAAGTTGTTTGATTGTTTGTGCAGGTATTAGGTGATTTGTGCGTTATCTCCTACTGGATTGATATCTTGGTTCTCAAACTGAGGGAAATACTTACCTCTACTTTGATGCATCACCCTTTACTCTTCAAGGGAAAAACCAACGCAAACTCAAGAAGTAGCAGGAAGAATTTCTGGCGCCGTTGCCGGGGAGATCTACCCCAAGTCAAGACATACCAAGTACCCATCATAAACTCTCATCTATTGCATTACATTATTCACCATTCTCCTCTCATTTTCCTCTCCCCCACTTCTAAAACGATTTTTCACAAGATTTGCCTTTTCTTCGCCCCTCTTCTGTTCATCTTCTTCGTTTGCTTTTTGTGTGCTCGTGTGTTGGATTGCTTGCTTTATCACGATGGCCCAAGAGAATACCAAATTGTGTGAATTTTCCAACACCAATAACAATGATTTTTTAGTAATCCGATTGTTCCTGCCACTAGTGCGAAATCTTATGAAATTAATGCCGCTTTGCTGAATCTTGTTATGAAGATCAATTTTCCGGCCTTCCTAGTGAAGATGCCGCATGCCATCTTAATAGTTTCGTTGAGTTATGTGATATGCAAAATAAAATAGCTGTGGATAATGATATTGTTAAATTGAAGCTATTTTCGTTCTCACTACGAGATCGTGCTAAAACTTGATTTTCATCTTTGCCTAAAAATAGTATTGATTCATGGAATAAGTGTAAAGATGCTTTTATTTCCAAGTATTTTCCTCCCACTAAGATCATATCCCTTAGGAACGATATTATGAATTTTAAGCAACTTGATCATGAACATGTTGCACAATCTTGGGAGAGGATGAAATTGATGATACGAAATTGCCCTACTCATGGTTTGAATTTGTGGATGATTACACAAATTTTTTATGCCAGATTGAATTTTGCTTCTAGAAATCTTTTAGATTCAGCCACTGAAGGTACTTTTATGGAATTTACTTTAGGAGAAGCTACTAAACTCCTAGATAATATTATGGTTAATTATTCTCAATGGCATACCGAAAGATCTTCCACTAGTAAAAAAGTGCATGCGATTGAAGAGATTAATGTTTTGAGTGGAAAGATGGATGAGCTTATGAAATTATTTGCAAGCAAGAGTGCTTATATTGATACTAATGATATGACTTTGTCTACTTTGATTTAAAATAATAGTGAATCTATGGATGTGAATTTTGTTGGTAGGAACAATTTTGGTAATAACGCGTATGGAGGTAATTTTAATCCTAGGCCGTTTCCTAGTAATTCCTCTAATAATTATGGTAATTACTACAACAATTATTATGGAAATTATAATAAGATGCCCTCTGATTTTGAGAATAGTGTTAAAGAATTTATGAGTTTGCAAAAGAATTTCAATTCTTTGATTGAAGAAAAATTGCTTAAGATTGATGATTTGGCTAGGAACGTGCATATAATTTCTCTTGATGTTGATTCATTGAAAATTAGATCTATTCCACCCAAGCATGATATTAATGAGTCTCTCAAAGCTATGAGAATTTACATTGATGAGTGCAAAGAAAGAATCGCTAAGATGCGTGCTAAACGAGATTGGTTTGTAAAAATGTGTTCTTCTAGTTTCCGTGAAAATAAAGATGAAGATCTTAAAGTGATTGATGTGACTCCTATTGAATATTTGTTTTCCAATATAAATCTTGATAAATATGGGACTGAAGATGATTCAACTTTAGTTAAAAGGTGTCCCAATGATTCGGAGTTTTTAGATCTTGATGCAAAAATTGATAAAAGTGGGATTGGAGAGGTCAAAACTTTAAGTAGCAATGAACCCACTCTTTTGGATTTAAAGGAATTTAATTACAATAATTGTTTTTTAATAGATTGTATTTTCTTGTTTCAGTCCATGTTGAATCCTCCTCATGCTTATAATCAAAACAAAGCTTTTCTAAACATATCGTTGATGCTATGATGCAATCTTTTGAAGAAAAGCTTGGATTGGAAGCTTCTATCCCTAGAAGAATTATGATGAGTGGGAACCTACTATTAAGATTAAGATTAAATATTATGAGTGCCATGCTTTGTGTGATTTGGGTGCTAGTGTTTCCACGATTCCAAAAACTTTATGTGATGTGCTAGGTTTCCATGAATTTGATGATTGTTCTTTAAATTTGCATCTTGCGGATTCCACTATTAAGAAACCTATGGGAAGGACTAATGATATTCTTCTTGTTTCAAATAGGAATTATGTGCCCGTAGATTTCATTGCTCTTGATATAGATTGCAATCCTACATGTCCTATTATTCTTGGTAGACCTTTCCTTAGAACGATTGGTGCAATTATTGAAATGAAAGAAGGAAACATTAGATTTCAATTTCCGTTAAGGAAGGGCATGGAACACTTTCCAAGAAAGAAAATTAAATTGCCATATGAATCTATTATGACATCTACTTATGGATTGCATACCAAAGATGACAATACCTGGATCATTTCTATGTTTCATGCCTAGTTAGGGGCGTTAAACAATAGCATTTGTTGGGAGGCAAACCAATTTTATTTTTGTGCTTTTTGTTTTGCTACTATTCTTGAATAAATTACACATTATTACCTGTGTACTAATTGTGTTTTGGTGTTTTAATTAGTGTTTGTGCCAAGTAAGACCTTTAGGATGGCTTACAGTGATAGTCGATTTGATCTTGCTGAAAAACAGAAACTTTTGCGCTTAGTCCCAGAATTATTAAAAATCACAGAAGCGAGGTAAAATACTGATTGTTTTTTCAGAAGATTAATACACAAATTTCCCATGTTTTCCTAAGTTTTCATAATTTTTGGAGTTACAGAAGTATTCGAGAGTTACAGATTACTACAGACTGTTCTGTTTTTGACAGATTCTGTTTTCTATGTGTTGTTTGCTTATTCTGATGAATCTATGGGTAGTATCGGGGGTATGAACCATGGAAAAGTTGTAATAAAGTATATATTACACCAATATAAATAAAGAATGAGTTCACAATAGTACCAAAAGTGGTGATTTGTTTTCTTATACTAACGGAGCTTATGAGATTTTCTATTGAGTTTTGTGTTGTGAAGTTTTCAAGTTTTGGGTAAGTATTTGATGGAGTATGGAATAAGGAGTGGCAACAGCCTAATATTGGGGATGCCCAAGGCACCCCAAGGTAATATTCAAGGACAACCAAGAGCCTAAGCTTGGGGATGCTCCGGAAGGCATCCCCTCTTTCGTCTTCGTCTACCGGTAACTTTACTTGAGGCTATAGTTTTATTCACCACATGATATGTGTTTTGCTTGGAGCAGCTTGTATGATTTGAGTCATTGCTTTTTATTTTGCCACAGTCATCCTTGCTGTACACATCTTTTGAGAGGGACACGCATGAATCGTGATTTATTAGAATACTCTATGTGCTTCACTTATATCTTTGGAGCTAGGAAATTTTGCTCTAGTGCTTCACTTATATCTTTTTAGAGCACGTCAATGGTTTTATTTATAGAAATAGTCGAACTATCATGCTTCACTTATATTATTTTGATAGTCTTTAAACAACATGGTAATTTGCTTTGGTTATAAATTTAGTCCTAATATGATAGGCATCCAAGAGGGATATAATAAAAACTTCATATAAAGTGCATTGAATACTATGAGAAGTTCGATTCTTTTTTATTGTTTTGAGATATAAAGATGGTGATATTAGAGTCATGCTAGTGAGTAATTGTGAATTTGAGAAATAGTTGTGTTACAGTTTGTGATTCCCGTAGCATCCACGTATGGTGAACCGTTATGTGATGAAGTCAGAGCATGATTTATTTATCGATTGTCTTCCTTATGAGTGGCAGTCGGGGACGAGGGATGGACTTTTCCTACCAATCTATCCCCCTAGGAGCATGCGTGTAGTACTTCGTTTTGATAACTAATAGATTTTTTGCAATAAGTATGCCAGTTCTTAATGACTAATGATGAGTCATGGATTATACGCACTCTCACCCTTCCACCATTGCTAGCCTCTCTAGTGCCGCGCAACTTTTGCCTGTACCATACACCCACCATATACCTTCCTCAAAACAGTCACCATAGCTACCTATTATGGCATTTCCATAGCCATTCCGAGATATATTGCCATGCAACTTATCACCGTTTCGTTTATTATGACATGCTCCATCATTGTCATATTGCTTTGCATGATCATGTAGTTGACATCATATTTGTGGCAAAGCCGCCGTTCATAATTCTTCCATACATGTCCTCTTGATTCACTGCACATCTCGGTACACCGCCGAAGGCATTCATATAGAGTCATATTTTGTTGTAAGTATCGAGTTGTAATTCTTGAGTTGTAAGTAAATAAAATTGTGATGATCTTCATTTTTAGAGCATTGTCCCATGTGAGAAAAGGATGATGGACTCTATGATTCCCCCACAAGTTGGGATGAGATTCCGGACGAAAAAAAGAGACCAAAAAAATGAGAAAAGGCCCAAATAAAAAACGAGAGAAAAGAGAGAAGGGGCAGTGTTACTATCCTTTTACCACACTTATGCTTCAAAGTAGCACCATGATCTCCATGATAGAGAGTCTCCCATGTTGTCACTTTCATATAACTAGTGGGAATTTTTCATTATAGAACTTGGCTTGTATATTCCAATGATAGGCTTCCTCAAATTGCCCTAGGTCTTCGTGAGCAAGCGAGTTGGATGCATACCCACTTAGTTTCTTTTGAGCTTTCATAAACTTATAGCTCTAGTGCATCCGTGCATGGCAATCCCTACTCTAGGGGTGGGCATACAAACCGACCAACTGAAGACCTAGCCAAAACCGTAACCAGATAAACCGAATTTTTTGTTTTTATTCTTGGTATAGCTAAATTTGGTTTTTACTTACAATTAACTCATATCGGTCGGTTCGGTATTAAACTGATAACCAAAAAAGAAACCGAAGCGGGCATGACGCAACCTTCCATGCAGCTCCCTGTACGAGTGTCCATTAGGCATCTTATCAACCACTCACGGCCGCGCGCGCATATGGCCGTACAATATACGAGCAGCCCATAGCGAAAGCATGCTTGCCCCACTTGCCCAAAGCGTGCTACTTTTTTTGAACTGAGCCCCACGTAAAATAAAACATGGGCCGGCCACCTATTTGCATGTCCCAAACACAACCGACGGTATTTTTGTGGGCTAGCGAAGTGCTCAGTGGCAGGGCACTGTCAATTATTTAGTCCCACCTCGCCTGGCTGGACTGAAGGAGACAAGGTGCTTGGTTATATAAGAGGGCGGGGTGAAACAGAAGCAATCGCAGCTGCATAGTAAGCACCAAAGTAGTTTCGGTGTAAACCGAAAACCGAACCAAACCAGTCGGTTAACCGAATTATCGGTTAGCTGGTTTGTGTTAACTATTTTGGTTTTGATTGTTGCTAACTGAATTTTACAAATAACCGAATGGTATAAACTGAATTTTTGGTTTCTACCGAACGCCCAGCCCTACCATACTCACTCACATTGATATCTATTGATGGGCATCTTCATAGCTCGTTGATACGCCTAGTTGATGTGAGACTATATCCTTCTTTTTGTCTTCTCTACAACCACCATATTCTATTCCACCTATAGTGCTATTTCCATGGATCAAGCTCATGTATTGCGTGAAAGTTGAAAAAGTTTGAGAACATCAAAAGTATGAAACAATTGCTTGGCTTGTCATCAGGGTTGTGCATGTTTAAAATATTTTGTGTGATGAAGATGGAGCATAGACAGACTATATGATTTTGTAGGGATAAGCTTTCTTTGGCCATATTATTTTGAGAAGACATAATTGCCTTGTTAGTATGCTTGAAGTATTATTGTTTTTATGTCAATATTAAACTTTTGTTTTGAATCTTATGGATCTGAAAATTCATGACACAAAAAAGAAAATTACACGGATAAATATGTTGTGTAGCATTCCACATCAAAAATTCTATTTTTATCATTTACCTACTCGAGGAGGAGCAGGAATTAAGCTTGGAGATGCTTGATACGTCTCCAACGTATCTATAATTTTTTATTGTTCCATGTTATTATATTATCTATTTTGGATGTTTTATATGCATTAATATGTTATTTTATATTATTTTTGGGACTAACCTATTAACCTAGAGCCCAGTGCCAGTTTATGTTTTTTCCTTGTTTTTGTGTTTTGCAGAAAAGGAATACCAAACGGAGTCCAAATAGAATAAAACCTTCGTGATGATTTTTCTTGGACCAGAAGACAACAAGGAGACTTGGAGATGAAGTCGGAAGAGCCACGAGGCGGCCATAAGGACGGAGGGTGCGCCCAAGGGTGTAGGGCGCGCCCCCACCCTTGTGGGCCCCCCGTGACCCTCCTGACCTAATTCTTTCGCCTGTATATTCCCAAATATCCCCAAACCACCAGAGGCATCCATGAAAACACTTTTCCACCGCCGCAACCTTCTGTACCCGTGAGATCCCATCTAGGGACCTTTTCTGACACCCTGTCGCAGGGGGATTCGATCACGGATGGCTTCTACATCAACTCTATTGCCCTTCCGATGAAGCGTGAGTAGTTTACCACACACCTACGGGTCCATATCTAGTAGCTAGATGGCTTCTTCTCTCTCTTTGATTCTCAATACCATGTTCTCCTTGATGTTCTTGGAGATCTATTTGATGTAATACTTTTTGCGGTGTGTTTGCCCAGATCCGATGAATTGTGGATTTATGATCAGCTTATCTATGAATATTATTTGAATCCTCTTTGAATTCTTTTATGCATGATTTGATATCTTTGTAATTATCTTCGAACTATCAGTTTGGTTTGGCCAACTAGATTGGTTTTTCTTGCAATGGGAGAAGTACTTAGCTTTGGGTTCAATCTTGCGGTGTCCTTTCCCAGTAATAGTAGGGGCAGCAAGGCACGTATTGTATTATTGCCATCGAGGATAAAAAGATGAGGTTTTTATCGTATTGCTTGAGTTAATTCCTCTATATCATGTCATCTTACTTAATGCGTTACTTTGTTCTTCATGAACTTAATACTCTAGATGCAGGCAGCAGTCGGTCGATGTGTGGAGTAATAGTAGTAGATGCAGAATCGTTTCAGTCTACTTAACACGGATGTGGTGCCTATATTCATGATCATTGCCTTAGATATCGTCATAACTATGTGCTTTTCTATCAATTGCTCGGTAGTAATTTGTTCACCATCGTATTATTTGCTATCTTGAGAGAAGCCTCTAGTGAAACATATGGCTCCCGGGTCTATTTTCCATCATATAAGTTTTCGATCTTCTATTTTGCAATCTTTTACTTTCCGTTCTATAAACCAAAAATTCAAAAAATATTTACTTTGCCGTTTATCTATCTCTATCAGATCTCACTTTTGCAAGTAATCGTGAAGGGATTGACAACCCCTTTATCGCGTTGGGTGCAAGTTCTTTGATTGTTTGTGGAGGTATTAGGTGATTTGTGCGTTGTCTGCTACTGAATTGATACCTTGGTTCTCAAACTGAGGGAAATACTTATCTCTACTTTGCTGCATCACCCTTTCCTCTTCAAGGGAAAAACTAACGCAAGCTCAAGAAGTAGCAATCGACACCATGTCATCTCAAACCCTAGTTCATCTGTTGTGTTCACTCTTTGTCTCAAAACCTCATATTGGTACCTGTGGGTTGCTAGTAGTGTTGATTACATCTTGTAGTTGATTCTAGTTGGTTTATTTGGTGGAAGATTAAACGTTCAGATCCTTGATGCTATTCAATACCCCTCTGATCTTAGACATGAATATGATTTGTGAGTAGTTACTTTTGTTCTTAAGGACATGTGAGAAGTCTTGTCATAAGTAATCATGTGAATTTGGTATTCGTCCGATATTTTGATAATATGTATGTTGTTGCTTCCTTTAGTGGTGTCATGTGAACGTCGACTACATGACACTTCACCATTTTTGGGCCTAAGGGAAGGCTTTGTGGAGTAGTAATTAGATGATGGGTTGCTAGAGTGACAAAAGCTTAAACCCTAGTTTATGCGCTATTTCGTAAGGGGCTGATTTGGATCCATATGCTTCATGCCATGGTTAGATTTATGTTAATTCTCCTTTTGTAGTTGCGGATTCTTGTGAGAGGGGTTAATCATAAGTGGGAGGCTTGTTCAAGTAAGAACAACACCGAAACACCGGTTCATCCACATATCAAATTATCAAAGCAGCGAACGCGAATAAAGCAAACATGATGAAAGTGACTAGATAAAGTTTCCGTGTGTCCTCAAGAACGCTTTGCTTATTATGAGAGACCGTTCCGGCCTGTCCTTTGCTAAAAAAAGATTGGGCTACCTTGATGCACCTTTGTTGCCGTTACTACTTGTTGCTCGTTAAAATTACCTTGCTACCAAACTAGCTGTTACCGATAATTTTAGTGCCTGCAAAAATACCTTACTGAAAACCGCTTGTCATTTTCTTCTGCTCCTCGTTGGGTTCGACACTCTTACTTATCGAAAGGACTACAATTGATCCCCTATACTTGTGGGTCATCAGTCCTCGTCGGGCTCCGCCTGCTTCCTGCGGCGGCGGTGCGCGGACTGCTCCGCCGCCTCTCTCTCTCGTGCACGGTACCTCTCGCGGCGCGTAGCGCGCGCCTCCGATTTCAGAGTGCCTGTACCGGCGGCACGGGCACTAGCACCCACCGCTGCTCGTGTGGAGGAGCTGCTGACGAGGGAAGAAGACGGTGCGGGGCGATGCTGACTGCGCTGTCATGGTGTCGCTGCGCGTGGGCCGGGAGGGTCCAGCTCCGGCGTCCGCGCTGCACCGACGCGGGAGCTACGACGATGCTCCAGATGAGGAGCTGCCGTCGGTGTCCACCTTGGACCGCTCCAACGTAATGCAGAGGGTCATCTCCTCCTTGTAGCCGATCTCGGAGCCGGAGTCATTGTCGGAGCTGAACATCAGAGTGGATGGACCGGAATCGGAGAGGGAGAGGAGAGGACGGAGCGAGAGAGAGTGAGCTAGGGTTTGGAGTGAGGCGTCCGGATTGGTTTTTTTGTGGGACAGTTGTACTGTTGTTGATGGGCAGGGCTTGTCAGGCGGGCGCGCCCGGGCGTGCCCCGGACGTGTCCGGGCCGCCTTATATTTGGGCAGGGTATAAGGGATGCCGGTCAGTCCGGGTGTTTGTCCGCGGTTTGAGAGGTTCAGTTGGATTGTTTTTTTTAACCGTTCAGTGATCAGACGCATGTCCGGACTTTTGAGACGGGTATGAGCTGTGATGAAGCCTAATTGTCGGCCTCCTTGCACTCCACCGATGACAGCCAAAGTGCAGCATGTTTCGTCTGTCCATTTTGTGAGTGCGCCCACAGCATAATCTCCATTTCTCTGTCACACCTTTTGACCAGCATACCATGTAACGTAGTACTCATAAGAGCAACTCCAACGGGGCGACACAAACAGACGCCGATTATGTCCGCCTTTTGTTCATTTGGGTCGCCCGTCCGCCTGTCTGCGTCCGCTTTTTCATTTAGGTCGACAGGTGCGCCCAACAGGAGACAGACGCATTTTATGCGTTTCCGCGTCGGCATTTAGTCGAACACCTAATGGGCCAGCTCGGCTCCGCCGCCTCGCCCGCAGCTCGCCGCGCCCACCGCGCGAGCTCGGCTGCCTCGCCCACGCGCTCTGCGCGCTCGGCTGCCCCGTCCACGCACCCCGCGAGCTCGCCTCCGCCACCTCGCCCGCAGTTCGCCGCGCCCGCCGCGCGAGCTAGCCAGCACACGCGCGCTGCAGCCGCGACTAGCTAGCTAGCCAGCACACGCGTGCACCAGCATGCATGCACGGCCGCGGCTAGCTAGCTAGCACGCCTGCGGCGGGCAGCAACGCATGCATGCATAGCTAGCTAGCTAGCATGCGCATGGCGGCGGCGGCAGCAGCAGCAACAGAGAACGCCTGCTTTGTGTCCGTTTTTTATCCAAATTTTCTTAAATTTCAAACAAAAATGGGTCCGCGCGGACACGAAACGGACAGCGGGCGGACTCTGTGTCTATTTAGGTCGCCCTATTGGGCCAGCTTTTATGTCCGGATGATCCAAACGGACAAAATGGATCGCCACTTTAGAGTTGCTCTAAAGGTGTACGTACTGGCTCTATCAGAGACACGGGCACCCATACGCAGTTGGGTCGGGTGGGTGGGAATTGGATATATTAAAGAAAAGGAGCCGGCCAATGGGATAGCCGAGTAGATCATGATGGAGTTGGGCATGCGTGCTTTGCTTTTCCATCGTCCTCGCATCATTGATCACCTGGATCTCATGAACGCACCACATGCGAGAGCACCCATTGGATGCGCCAATGAACCGAGACCAATCACATAGCTCGGCTGTCCGATGTGCACTCCCCCTACGTATCACCGTCAATCCACAGCCTGCGTGCCGACGCCGCCGCTTCTCCAGAGCATCTCCAACAATTTATATGTTAAGTTGTTGGTAAAACTGTCCACATCAGCAACCAACATCACATCATACAAGCACTCCAATGGATCGTATGTTAAGCTGTATGTAACAAGAGAGAGAACATACCAGAAGCATTAAATTACTAGAGAAAGCACATGATCAATAGTGCAACACATCTTTGTAACCATAGATGATGCTTTGCTTGCAAGCACATACATGACGAAAGATCTTCAAACTGGGATAGCACTACAGCCAACAAAGTTTTAACAGAACTAGAAATTCTTACAAAATAACAAAGTAGTAGTGCACTCTATTTTAGTTCTTACATAAAACGGCCACAAGCTCAAACAAGACCCAGTCGTAAAAGAGTAATCAACTAAACGAAATAAGCCAAAGGTTTCCTGCAATTTAGAATCAGTCTCATCTTCAAATATCATGTTGTGAAGAATGATGCATGCTTTCATAATATTTCCAATAGATGCCCGTGACCATAATCGTGCTGGACGACGCACAATGGAGAAGCGAGATTGCAAGACCCCGAATGCACGTTCTATATCCTTCCTAGCTCCTTCTTGAAGTTGTGCAAACCGCTTGTTCTTTTCTGTTTGGGGGAGTGGAATTGTCTTGACGAAGGCAGCCCATTTTGGGTATATGCCATCCACAAGATAGTAGCCAGTATTGTACCGCCTCTCATTGACAGTATATTGCACGCGAGGTGCTTCCCCCTTCAACTCCTCAATGAACAATGGGGACTGATTAAGCACATTTATGTCATTATTGGAACCAGCAACACCAAAAAATTAGTGATTCTAGTCTTTCACGTGAACAACAAAATAACATTAACAAGTAATTCTAGTCTTTCACGTGAACAACAAAAAAAAAGTGCACTAATACTGATTTTCTACTTAGCCCATTACGTATAGAGCCCTACTACCCTACCCAACTTGATTGAAATAAGTGTGATTTAGATCGATAGGAAGAATATCAGCTCATTAATAAAATAGTTGCTCAGATCTGTCTTCTAGTTATATCCAAAATTCAGAGAACGTACTAGTAAACCCATTGCCTTCTCCATAAATCAATCAACCATGGACTTAGCTGTACATGTTAAGACTAAGAAAAAAATCATACGTACCTGAAATCCTTCTCAGGCATGAGCGGAGAAGATCCAGTTCCTGGTGAACTCCAATAACCGGCAGGAGCGGAGGCGCCCATGGTCTGCATCGAAGCAGCTAAATCGTAGGACGCATCAACATTGGGAGTCAGCATGGACTCGTTGATAACAGCCGTTGTCGGCCACGAAACACCACGGCGGCGGCGGCGCTTGAACCCTAGTTTGGCGGCTCATGGTCAGAAGTCTGGGGCAAAGTGAGATTGAGAGATGAATGCGAGAGGTGATTTGAAGGAGGCGGGTGATGAAGTCATGTACCTATGATAGGGTCATAGGCCTGCCCAAGGGTACCCTCCCCAAGGTCACTTATTAAAAGAGGCTGGTTACCAGTCGACCTGATAAGCATCCACTCGACTGATACAATAACACTTGACGAGCGCAGAGACACTCGACCATGAAGATTCACTCGACCATAGGAAGCACAGGAGCCACACCGCATTCAAACGGTCTGAAGTTAAATAGCCTTTATAGCCTTAATAGCACTTTATACAGGGCGTTTCCAGTAACGCCCTGCCTTAATGTACCTTAAGATCCTTCATTGCGTGGGCTGGCAGGGGTCCTGTCGAACTCTATATAAGCCACCCCCCTCCACAGGAAGAAGGGTTCGCATCTTTGTAACACACACGCATATAATCCAGTCGACCGCCTCCGGGCTCCGAGACGTAGGGCTATTACTTCTCCTGAGAAGGGCCTGAACTCGTAAAATTCTTGCGTGCACAACTACTCCAAAGCTAGGATCTTGCCTCTCCATTCCTACCCCCCATTCTACTGTCAGACTTAGAACCACGACAGTTGGCGCCCACCGGCAGGTGTTCTAGCGATTTGTTGGAGGAGTTGGGATTCTTTCGGCATCTCCCATCATGTCGTCGAGCGGAGTCCTGGTCGAGGGGCGCGAGATCCGCCTCGGCGCCCTCACTTTCGTCGTCAATGACTCTGCTTGGCTCCAGGAGGCTCCACTCGACGTGGACGCGCTTCCCGCCCGCGGGGCAACGAACTTTCGCGCGTGCGTTCGTGGCGTCCTCCTGCGGCAACCGTCGGCCCAGTACGGGTCGGCTCCCGTTTCGTCCTCGCTCCCAGTTTCCCGCCGGCGCAAGCGCTCCGGTCGGTCGAGGCTCCAGCGGTGGGTGAGGCATGCATTGGCCCGCCAGTCGGCCATCCCCCAAGTCGTGGCGATCGAGCCCGACGAATCACTCTACGACCTGTTCGATCTATCGACTGGCTCCGCAGAGACTGCGTCCGAGTGCGACAGCAGCGATCCAGCGGCGGAGGTACTGATGGTCGACGGACCGCGCAGTCCCCCCGGATTCCCCCACACCGAAGAGGTTGCCAGGGGAGGAGTTCCGGCGCGGGGCCACGAAGAGTACAGACCCGAGCCTCTCACCTCGCTGCAGAGGGAGGAACTTCGTCGCCGGAACATGGACGCGCTTCACACTCCTATCGTTGGAGAAACCCCCGAGGCGCGCGCCTTGGAGGAGGCGCGCTTGGCCAACTTGGCTGAACGCACTCGACTGGAGAATCTCCAGAGAGTACTCGACGAGCGCACTCGACTGCCAGTTCCAGAATCCAGTCGACGTCGTCTCTTTCAGCCACCAACTCAGGTATACCGAACTCCGATTCATAATTTAGCAGCTGCAGCCCGCATAGCAGAGTCGATCGAGCCTTCTCAGTCAGAGGCAGGGAGAGGTCTGCTACAGATCAGAGATTTTCTCCGGGCAGCAGGGGATCAGAACTCAGTTGTATCGCAGTCGCGTAACAGGATTCACAGCCGATCCATCGCTGCGAATTCTGTACAGTCGGCTCACAGTCCAGGATCGCCCCTGAGGCGTGAGGAACGTAGAAGCCGGCATGATGATCAATATCAAGACCGTGAGCGGTATGAACATCGATTCGATCGCAATGATCGACGTCGAGTGCCCACTCCTCCCCCAAGGGGTGGATCGTACGTCCCTCGGCAGCAAGATGACAGACGCCAGCACAGTGCTGGGCGTAGGTTTCCAGTCGACCCCAGGGAGCCAGGCTTTGATGCGAGATCCATTATCGTTCAAGGTCTGGTCGACAGGAATAGAGCTCACAGAGAAGGCCATGACAGAGACGTTCCCTCCAGCAGCAGGGTTCATGTATCAGGACCAGAATGTTTCAGCAGAGCGATCACGGCCGCTGTAATTCCTCCCAACTTCAGGTTGGCGACTGGAGTTAGTAAGTTCACCGGTGAGTCCAAGCCTGACACATGGCTTGAAGATTACCGAGTGGCTGTTCAGATTGGCGGCGGCAACGACGAGGTAGCCATGAAGCATTCGCCTCTTATGTTGGAGGGATCAGCCAGAGCATGGTTGAACCAGTTGGCACCCAGCAGTATTTACACTTGGGAAAATCTTGCCCGTGTGTTTGTCAGGACATTTGAAGGGACTTGCAAGCGACCAGCAGGGTTGACAGAATTGCAGTCGTGTGTTCAGAAGTCGAGTGAAACTCTAAGGGATTATATCCATAGGTGGATCACTTTACATCACACAGTCGAGAATGTATCTGATCACCAGGCAGTTTGTGCCTTCAAGGAAGGCGTCAAGAACAGAGAACTGAGTTTGAAATTCGGTCGAACCGGAGATATGACATTGAGTCGGATGATGGAAATTGCCACCAAGTATGCAAACGGTGAAGAAGAAGATAGGCTCCGGAGTGGCAAGTACAAAGCAGCCGCTAATGAGGCCGGCGGAGGAAACTCCAGTCGGAAGAAAAAGCGCAAAGCCGAGCCAGCTGCTCCTGGAGAGACCTTGGCTGTGACCCCAGAAAAGTTTAAGGGGAAACCCAAGGGTCCCTGGAACCCCAAGAAGGTGAAAGACCAGGATGGGAACGATGTGATGGACTTACCGTGTCACATTTACACGAAGAAAGACGAGGAGGGTAAACTCATTTACCCAAAGCATACCACTCGACAATGTCGACTCCTGATTCAGCAGTTTCAAGGGAAACAGGCCAAAGACAAAGAGAAAGAGTCAGACAAAGTTGAGGACAAAGAAGACAGCGGTGAGGAGTACCCCCAAGTCAACTCCACCCTGATGATTTTCGCTGATGTCGAAAGCAAGAGTCGATTGAAGGTTATCAATCGAGAAGTGAACATGGTCGCTCCGACGACACCCAATTATCTGAAATGGTCTCAGACTGCCATCACCTTCGACCAGTCCGATCACCCGACTCATATTGCTACCCCAGGGAGGCAAGCGTTGGTGGTCGACCCAGTCATTGAAGGCACTCGACTGACCAAAGTGTTGATGGATGGTGGCAGTGGTTTGAATTTGCTGTATGCAGAGACGCTAAAAGGGATGGGCATTCCGATGTCCAGACTCAGCACCAGTAACATGAGCTTCCACGGAGTCATTCCAGGAAAGAAGGCTGAGTCACTCGGCCAAATCGCTCTCGATGTAGTTTTTGGTGACTCGAAGAATTTCCGGAAGGAAAAGTTGACCTTTGAGGTCGTGGATATTCAGAGTGCGTACCACGCCATACTTGGAAGGCCAGCGTACGCTCGTTTCATGGCCCGACCATGCTACGTGTACCTTAAATTGAAGATGCACGGTCCCAGAGGTGTGATCACTATCACGGGCAATCGGAAGAAGGCAGAAGAGTGCTTCCAGAAAGGCTCCAAAATTGTGACGCTCAGATGGCCGAAATGGAGTTACAAGAGTACCAGAATACCGCAGACTCGAGTGATTTGTTGCGAGCCAAGAAGCCTGCCACAGAGTCAGCATTTCAGTCGTCTGGTGAGACAAAACAGGTTCACATCCACCCGACTGACCCCAATGCGGCTCCGACCAACATCTCCACTACACTCGACTCTAAATAGGAAGAAGCGCTCATCCAGTTCCTCCGTGAGAATTGGGACATCTTTGCATGGAAGCCTGCTGACATGCCAGGTGTTCCCAGGGGACTGGCTGAACACCACCTTCGAGTCGACTCAAAAGTCAAACCAGTTAAGGAACATCTTCGACGGTCCGCCGTCCAGAAGAGAAAGGCCATTGGCGAAGAGGTGGCTCGACTCTTAGCGGCAGAGTTCATTCGTGAGATCTACCACTCCGAGTGGCTCGCCAAAGTTGTAATGGTCCCCAAGAAGGACAAGTCGTTGCGCATGTGCATCGATTTCAAACATATCAATCAGGCCTGCCCGAAAGATCATTTCCCTCTTCCTCGCATCGACCAAATAGTCGACTCGACCGCAGGATGCGAGAGGTTGTCTTTTTTAGATGCTTACTTCGGATACCATCAGATCGGTCTGTATGGACCAGGTGAAATAAAAACAGCTTTCATCACCCCGTTCGGGTGCTTCTGCTATGTCACCATGCCTTTCGGTCTCAAGAATGCCGGAGCTACTTTCATGAGAATGATTCAGAAGTGCCTGATCACTCAAATCAGTCGGAATGTAGAAGCATACATGGATGATATAGTGGTCAAGTCGCGAAAAGGTTCCGACCTGCTGACTGACCTTGCTGAAACGTTTGCCAATCTCAGGAGGTAAGATATCAAGCTTAATCCATCAAAATGCACATTCGGAGTTCCTGGAGGAAAGTTACTCGGTTTTCTTGTTTCCGAACGAGGAATCGACGCTAACCCTGAAAAAGTTGGCACCATACTCTGAATGAAACGCCCTGTGCGTGTGCACGATGTCCAGGAACTTACTGGATGCTTGGCCGCTTTAAGTCGATTCATCTCCAGACTCGGTGAAAAGGCATTGCCTCTTTACCGACTGATGAATAAGTCAGACAAGTCCGAGTGGACTCCGGAAGCTGATGCAGCATTTGCAGAGCTAAAAGCTCTGCTCTCCACCCAGCCGGTGCTTGCTGCCCCTGTCAGCAAAGAGCCATTATTGCTTTACATTGCAGCCACTGGACAAGTCGTTAGTACCGTACTTACGGTCGAGCGGGAAGAGGAAGGAAAAACATTCAAAGTTCAGCGCCCAGTTTATTACCTTTCTGAAGTTCTGACCCCATCAAAGCAAAGATACCCTCACTATCAGAAGCTTGTCTACGGGATTTACATGACCATGAAGAAGGTTGCTCATTATTTCTCTAATCACTCCATTACAGTCGTCAGCGACGCCCCGTTATCAGAGATCCTTCATAACAGAGATGCAACTGGTCGAGTGGCAAAATGGGCAATTGAACTTCTTCCCCTTGATATCAAGTTCGAGGCAAAGAAAGCTATCAAGTCCCAAGCAATAGCCGATTTCCTCGCCGAGTGGATTGAACAACAACTTCCGACTCAAGTTCACTCGGAGCACTGGACTATGTTTTTCGATGGCTCCAAGATGTTGAATGGGTCCGGTGCGGGGATTGCATTGGTTTCCCCCCGAGGAGACAAGCTCAACTACGTCCTCCGGATTCACTTTGATTCCTCCAACAATGAGGCAGAATATGAAGCACTCCTATATGGACTGCGTATGGCCATTTCACTCGGCGTCCGTCGCCTTATGGTCTACGGCGACGCAGATCTGGTTGTTAATCAAGTGATGAAGGACTGGGATGTTCGAAGCCCAGCCATGACGGGTTATTGCAATGCAGTAATAAAGTTGGAGAAGAGATTCGAGGGGTTAGAGCTCCATCATATACCCCGACTGAAAAACTAAGCTGCGGATGATTTGGCGAAAATAGGGTCCAAGAGAGAAGCCATCCCCATTGATGTGTGCTTGGAGCACATTCATGCGCCATCAACACAGGAAGATCCTTTCACAGAAGAACCTCCGCAGCCAAGGAGCGCCAACGATCCGACTGAAGTGGAGACTCTAGCCGTGGTCGACCTGATTATGGAAGTTGTAGTCATCACTCCCGACTGGACAGCGCCTTACATCGCGTATATTATGAGGAAAGAGCTCCCAGAAGATGGAGAAGAGGCTCGACAGATCGTCCGTCGATCCAAGGCCTTTACAGTAATCAAAGGGCAGTTGTACAGAGAAAGCGCGACTGGAGTTGGCCAGAAGTGCATCACGCCAGAAGAAGGTCAAGTAATTCTTGAGGATATCCACTCAGGGACCTGTGGTCATCATGCGTCCTCTCGGACCATTGTGGCTAAAGCATACCGAGCAGGATTTTACTGGCCGAGGGCGAATGAAATGCCAAAAGACATAGTCGACAAGTGCGAAGGGTGTCAGTTGAAGGAAATATGCCATAGAGGCAATAATAAAGTTATTATTTATTTCCTTATATATCATGATAAATGTTTATTATTCATGCTAGAATTGTATTAACCGGAAACATAATACATGTGTGGATACATAGACAAACAGAGTGTCACTAGTATGACTCTACTTGACTAGCTTGTTAATCAAAGATGGTTAAGTTTCCTAACCATAGACAAAGGAGTTGTCATTTGATTAACAAGGTCACATCATTAGTTGAATGATCTGATTGACATGACCCATTCCATTAGCTTAGCACCCGATCGTTTAGTATGTTGCTATTGCTTTCTCCATGACTTATACATGTTCCTTTGACTATGAGATTATGCAACTCCCGTTTACCGTAGGAACACTTTGTGTGCTACCAAACGTCACAACGTAACTGGGTGATTATAAAGGAGCTCTACAGGTGTCTCCGAAAGTACTTGTTGGGTTGGCGTATTTCGAGATTAGGATTTGTCACTCCGAATGTCGGAGAGGTATCTCTGGGCCCTCTCGGTAATGCACATCAATTAAGCCGTGCAAGCATTGCAACTAATGAGTTAGTTGCGAGATGATGTATCACGGAACGAGTAAAGAGACTTGCCGGTAACGAGATTGAACTAGGTATTGGATACCGACGATCGAATCTCGGGCAAGTAACATACCGATGACAAAGGGAACAACGTATGTTGTTATGCGATCTGACCGATAAAGATCTTCGTAGAATATGTAGGAGCCAATATGGGCATCTAGGTCCCGCTATTGGTTATTGACCGGAGACGTGTCTCGGTCATGTATACATTGTTCTCGAACCGTAGGGTCCGCACACTTAAGGTTACGATGAAAGTTATTATGAGTTTATGCATTTTGATGTACCGAAGTTAGTTCGGAGTCCCGAATGAGATCACGGACATGACGAGGAGTCTCGGAATGGTCGATACATAAATATTGATATATTGGACGACTATATTCGGACATCGGAATGGTTCCGAGTGGTTTCGGATAAAATTGGAGTGTCGGAGGGGTTACCGGAACCCCCCGGGGAAGTAATGGGCCTTATTGGGCCCGAGGGGAGAGAGAGGGCTGCGGCCAGGAGGTGGCGCGCGCCCCCCATGGGGAGTCCGAATTGGACAAGGAGGGGGGGCGGCCCCCCTTTCCCTCTCCCTCTCCCTCTCTTTCCTTCCCCCCCTCTCTTCCTAGTTGGACTAGGAAAGGGGAGTCCTACTCCCTCTAGGAGGAGGACTCCCCCCTCCCTTTGGCGCGCCCCATAGGGTCGGACGGCCTCCCCCCCTTGCTCCTTTATATACGGGGGCAGGGGCACCCTAGAACACACAAGTTGATCTTCGTGATCGTTCCTCAGCCGTGTGCGGTGCCCCCCTCCACCATATTCCACCTCGGTCATATTGTCGCGGTGCTTAGGCGAAGCCCTGCGTCGGTAGTTCATCAAGATCGTCACCACGCCGTCGTGCTGACGAAACTCTTCCCCGAGAGCTTTGCTGGATCGGAGCCCGAAGAACGTCATCGAGTTGTACGTGTGTCAAGAACTCGGAGGCGCCGGAGTAACGGCGCTTGGATTGGTCGGATCGGGAGGAGGACGTACGACTACTTCCTCTATGTTGTGTCAATGCTTCCGCTTCGGTCTACGAGGGTACGTAGACAACACTCTCCCCTCTCGCTGCTATGCATCACCATGATCTTGCGTGTGCGTAGGAATTTTTTTGAAATTACTACGTTCCCCTTCAGTGGCATCCGAGCCAGGTTTTTATGGTTTGATGTTTTGCACGAGTAGAACACAAGTGAGTTGTGGACGATACAAGTCATACTGCCTACCAGCATGTCATACTTTGGTTCGGCGGTATTGTTGGATGAAGCGGCCCGGACCGACATTACGCGTACGCTTACGCGAGACTGGTTCTACCGCCGTGCTTTGCACACAGGTGGCTGGCGGGTGTCAGTTTCTCCAACTTTAGTTGAACCGAGTATGGCTACGCCCGGTCCTTGAGAAGGTTAAAACGAAGTCTATTTGACAAACTATCGTTGTGGTTTTGATGCGTAGGTGAGATTGGTTCTTGCTTAAGCCCGTAGCAGCCACGTAAAATTTGCAACAAACAAAGTAGAGGACGTCTAACTTGTTTTTGCAGGGCATGTTGTGATGTGATATGGTCAAGACATGATGCTAAATTTTATTGTATGAGATGATCATGTTTTGTAACTGAGTTATCGGCAACCGGCAGGAGCCGTATGGTTGTCGCTTTATTGTATGCAATGCAATCGCCCTGTAATGCTTTACTTTATCACTAAGCGGTAGCGATAGTCGTAGAAGCATAAGATTGGCGAGACGACAACGATGCTACGATGGAGATCAAGGTGTCGCGCCGGTAACGATGGTGATCATGATGGTGCTGCGGAGATGGAGATCACAAGCACAAGATGATGATGACCATATCATATCACTTATATTGATTGCATGTGATGTTTATCTTTTTATTCATCTTATCTTGCTTTTATTGACGGTAGCATTATAAGATGATCTCTCACTAAATTATCATAGTAATAGTGTTCTCCCTGAGTATGCACCGTTGCGAAAGTTCTTCGTGCTGAGACACCACGTGATGATCGGGTGTGATAGACTCTACGTTCAAATACAACGGGTGCAAAACAGTTGCACACGCGGAATACTCAGGTTTAACTTGACGAGCCTAGCATATAACAGATATGGCCTCGGAACGCGGAGACCGAAAGGTCGAGCGTGAATCATATAGTAGATATGATCAACATAGTGATGTTCACCATTGAAACTACTCCATCTCACGTGATGATCGGACATGGTTTAGTTGATTTGGATCACGTGATCACTTAGAGGATTAGAGAGATGTCTATCTAAGTGGGAGTTCTTAAGTAATATGATTAATTGAACTTAAATTTATCATGAACTTAGTCCTTGATAGTATCTTTCTTGTTTATGTTGATTGTAAATAGATGGCTCGTGCTGTTGTTCCGTTGAATTTTAATGCGTTCCTTGAGAAAGCAAAGTTGAAAGATGATGGTAGCAATTACACGGACTGGGTCCGTAACTTGAGGATTATCCTCATTGCTGCACAGAAGAGTTACGTCCTGGAAGCACCGCTGGGTGCCAGGCCTGCTACTGGAGCAGCGCCAGATGTTATGAATGTCTGGCAGAGCAAAGCTGATGACTACTCGATAGTTCAGTGTGCCATGCTTTACGGCTTAGAACCGGGACTTCAACGACGTTTTGAACATCATGGAGCATATGAGATGTTCCAGGAGTTGAAGTTAATATTCAAACAGAATGCCCGGATTGAGAGATATGAAGTCTCCAATAAGTTCTATAGTTGCAAGATGGAAGAGAATGGTTCTGTCAGTGAGCATATACTCAGAATGTCTGGGTATTATAATCACTTGAATCAACTGGGAGTCAATCTTCCGGATGATTGTGTCATTGACAGAATTCTCCAATCACTGTCACCAAGCTACAAAGGCTTCGTGATGAACTATAATATGCAAGGGATAGATAAGACAATGCCCGAGCTCTTCGCAATGCTAAAAGCTGCGGAGGTAGAAATCAAGAAGGAGCATCAAGTGTTGTTGGTCAATAAGACCACTAGTTTCAAGAAAAAGGGCAAAGGGAAGAAGAAGGGGAACTTCAAGAAGAACAGCAAACAAGTTGCTGCTCAAGAGAAGAAACCCAAGTCTGGACCTAAGCCTGAAACTGAGTGCTTCTACTGCAAGCAGACTGGTCACTGGAAGCGGAACTGCCCCAAGTATTTGGCGGATAAGAAGGATGGCAAGGTGAACAAAGGTATATGTGATATACATGTTATTGATGTGTACCTTACTAATGCTCGCAGTAGCACCTGGGTATTTGATACCAGTTCTGTTGCTAATATTTGCAACTCGAAACAGGGACTACGGATTAAGCGAAGATTGGTTAAGGACGAGGTGACGATGCGCGTGGGAAACGGTTCCAAAGTCGATGTGATCGCAGTCGGCACGCTACCTCTACATCTACCTTCGGGATTAGTATTAGACCTGAATAATTGTTATTTGGTGCCAGCGTTAAGCATGAACATTATATCTGGATCTTGTTTGATGCGAGACGGTTATTCATTTAAATCAGAGAATAATGGTTGTTCTATTTATATGAGTAATATCTTTTATGGTCATGCACCCTTGAAGAGTGGTCTATTTTTGATGAATCTCGATAGTAGTGATACACATATTCATAGTGTTGAAGCCAAAAGATGCAGAGTTGATAATGACAGTGCAACTTATTTATGGCACTGCCGTTTAGGTCATATCGGTGTAAAACGCATGAAGAAACTCCATACTGATGGACTTTTGGAGCCACTTGATTATGAATCACTTGGCACTTGCGAATCATGCCTCATGGGCAAGATGACCAAAACATCATTCTCCGGTACTATGGAGAGAGCAACAGATTTATTGGAGATCATACATACAGATGTATGTGGTCCAATGAATGTTGAGGCTCGTGGCGGATATTGTTATTTTCTCACCTTCACAGATGATTTAAGTAGATATGGTTATGTCTACTTAATGAAACACAAGTCTGAAACATTTGAAAAGTTCAAAGAATTTCAGAGTGAAGTTGAAAATCATCGTAACAAGAAAATAAAGTTTCTACGATCTGATCGTGGAGGAGAATATTTGAGTTACGAGTTTGGTCTACATTTGAAACAATGCGGAATAGTTTCGCAACTCACGCCACCCGGAACACCACAACGCAATGGTGTATCCGAACGTCGCAATCGTACTATACTAGATATAGTGCGATCTATGATGTCTCTTACAGATTTACCGCTATCGTTTTGGGGTTATGCTTTAGAGACGGCCGCATTCACGTTAAATAGGACACCGTCGAAATCCGTTGAGACGACGCCTTATGAACTATGGTTTAGCAAGAAACCAAAGTTTTCATTTCTTAAAGTTTGGGGCAGCGATGCTTATGTGAAAAAGCTTCAACCTGATAAGCTCGAACCCAAATCGGAAAAATGTGTCTTCATAGGATATCCAAAAGAAACTGTTGGATACACCTTCTATCACAGATCCGAAGGCAAGATTTTTGTTGCTAAATTCAGAGTCTTTCTAGAAAAGGAGTTTCTCTGAAAGAAGTGAGTGGGAGGAAAGTTGAACTTGATGAGGTAACTGTACCTGCTCCCTTATTGGAAAGTAGTACATCACAGAAATCTGTTTCTGTAGCACCTACACCAATTAGTGAGGAAGCTGATGATATTGATCATGAAACTTCAGATCAAGTTACTACAGAACCTCGTAGATCAACCAGAGTAAGATCCGCACCAGAGTGGTACGGCAATCCCGTTCTGGAAGTCATGCTACTAGATCATGACGAACCTACGAACTATGAAGAAGCGATGGTGAGCCCAGATTCCGCAAAATGGCTAGAAGCCATGAAGTCTGAGATGGGATCCATGTATGACAACAAAGTGGACTTTGGTTGACTTGCCCGAGGGTCGGCAAGCAATAGAGAATAAGTGGATCTTTAAGAAGAAGACTGACGCTGATGGTAATGTTACTATCTACAAAGCTCGACTTGTCGCGAAAGGTTTTCGACAAGTTCAAGGGATTGACTACGATGAGACCTTCTCACCCGTAGCGATGCTTAAGTTTGTCCGAATCATGTTAGCAATTGCCGCATTTTATGATTATGAAATTTGGCAAATGGATGTAAAGACTGCATTCCTGAATGGATTTCTGGAAGAAGAGTTGTATATGATGCAACCAGAAGGTTTTATCGATCCAAAGGGAGCTAACAAAGTGTGCAAGCTCCAGCGATCCATTTATGGACTGGTGCAAGCATCTCGGAGTTGGAACAAACGCTTTGACAGTGTGATCAAAGCATTTGGGTTTATACAGACTTTTGGAGAAGCCTGTATTTACAAGAAAGTGAGTGGGAGCTCTGTAGCATTTCCGATATTATATGTAGATGACATATTACTGATTGGAAATGATATAGAATTTCTGGATAGCATAAAGGGATACTTGAATAAGAGTTTTTCAATGAAAGACCTCGGTGAAGCTGCTTACATATTAGGCATTAAGATCTATAGAGATAGATCAAGACGCTTAATTGGACTTTCACAAAGCACATACCTTGACAAAGTTTTGAAAAAGTTCAAAATGGATCAAGCAAAGAAAGGGTTCTTGCCTGTGTTACAAGGTGTGAAGTTGAGTAAGACTCAGTGCCCGACCACTGCAGAAGATAGAGAGAAGATGAAAGATGTTCCCTATGCTTCAGCCATAGGCTCTATCATGTATGCAATGCTGTGTACCAGACCTGATGTGTGCCTTGTTATAAGTTTAGCAGGGAGGTACCAAAGTAATCCAGGAGTGGATCACTGGACAGCGGTCAAGAATATCCTGAAGTACCTGAAAAGGACTAAGGAAATGTTTGTCGTATATGGAGGTGACAAAGAGCTCGTCGTAAACGGTTACGTTGATGCAAGCTTTGACACTGATCCGGACGATTCTAAATCGCAAACCGGATACATATTTACATTAAACGGTGGAGCTGTCAGTTGGTGCAGTTCTAAACAAAGCGTCGTGGCGGGATCTACATGTGAAGCGGAGTACATAGCTGCTTCGGAAGCAGCAAATGAAGGAGTCTGGATGAAGGAGTTCATATCCGATCTAGGTGTCATACCTAGTGCATAGGGTCCAATGAAAATCTTTTGTGACAATACTGGTGCAATTGCCTTGGCAAAGGAATCCAGATTTCACAGAGAACCAAGCACATCAAGAGACGCTTCAACTCCATCCGGGATTTGGTCCAGGTGGGAGACATAGGGATTTGCAAGATACATACGGATCTGAATGTAGCAGACCTGTTGACTAAGCCTCTTCCACGAGCAAAACATGATCAGCACCAAGACTCCATGGGTGTTAGAATCATTACTGTGTAATCTAGATTATTGACTCTAGTGCAAGTGGGAGACTGAAGGAAATATGCCCTATAGGCAATAATAAAGTTATTATTTATTTCCTTATATATCATGATAAATGTTTATTATTCATGCTAGAATTGTATTAACCGGAAACATAATACATGTGTGGATACATAGACAAACAGAGTGTCACTAGTATGCCTCTACTTGACTAGCTTGTTAATCAAAGATGGTTAAGTTTCCTAACCATAGACAAAGGAGTTGTCATTTGATTAACAAGGTCACATCATTAGTTGAATGATCTGATTGACATGACCCATTCCATTAGCTTAGCACCCGATCGTTTAGTATGTTGCTATTGCTTTCTCCATGACTTATACATGTTCCTTTGACTATGAGATTATGCAACTCCCGTTTACCGTAGGAACACTTTGTGTGCTACCAAACGTCACAACGTAACTGGGTGATTATAAAGGAGCTCTACAGGTGTCTCCGAAAGTACTTGTTGGGTTGGCGTATTTCGAGATTAGGATTTGTCACTCCGAATGTCGGAGAGGTATCTCTGGGCCCTCTCGGTAATGCACATCAATTAAGCCGTGCAAGCATTGCAACTAATGAGTTAGTTGCGAGATGATGTATCACGGAACGAGTAAAGAGACTTGCCGGTAACGAGATTGAACTAGGTATTGGATACCGACGATCGAATCTCGGGCAAGTAACATACCGATGACAAAGGGAACAACGTATGTTGTTATGCGATCTGACCGATAAAGATCTTCGTAGAATATGTAGGAGCCAATATGGGCATCTAGGTCCCGCTATTGGTTATTGACCGGAGACGTGTCTCGGTCATGTCTACATTGTTCTCGAACCGTAGGGTCCGCACACTTAAGGTTACGATGAAAGTTATTATGAGTTTATGCATTTTGATGTACCGAAGTTAGTTCGGAGTCCCGGATGAGATCACGGACATGACGAGGAGTCTCGGAATGGTCGAGACATAAATATTGATATATTGGACGACTATATTCGGACATCGGAATGGTTCCGAGTGGTTTCGGATAAAATTGGAGTGCCGGAGGGGTTACTGGACCCCCCCCGGGGAAGTAATGGGCCTTATTGGGCCCCAGGGGAGAGAGAGGGTGCGGCCAGGAGGTGGCGTGCGCCCCCCCATGGGGAGTCCAAATTGGACAAGGAGGGGGGGGGGGCGCGGCCCCCCTTTCCCTCTCCCTCTCCCTCTCTTTCCTTCCCCCCCTCTCTTCCTAGTTGGACTAGGAAAGGGGAGTCCTACTCCCTCTAGGAGGAGGACTGCCCCTCCCTTTGGCGCGCCCCATAGGGTCGGCCGGCCTCCCCCCTTGCTCCTTTATATACGGGGGCAGGGGGGCACCCTAGAACACACAAGTTGATCTTCGTGATCGTTCCTCAGCCGTGTGCGGTGCCCCCCTCCACCATATTCCACCTCGGTCATATTGTCGCGGTGCTTAGGCGAAGCCCTGCGTCGGTAGTTCATCAAGATCGTCACCACGCCGTCGTGCTGACGAAACTCTTCCCCGAGAGCTTTGCTGGATCGGAGCCCGGAGAACGTCATCGAGCTGTACGTGTGTCAAGAACTCGGAGGCGTCGGAGTAACGGCGCTTGGATCGGTCGGATTGGGAGGAGGACGTACGACTACTTCCTCTACGTTGTGTCAACGCTTCCGCTTCGGTCTACGAGGGTACGTAGACAACACTCTCCCCTCTCGTTGCTATGCATCACCATGATCTTGCGTGTGCGTAGGAATTTTTTTGAAATTACTACGTTCCCCTTCATCAGTTTTATTCCAACATGTCGCACAAGCCCGCCTCTGCTCTGAAGACCATTCCACTCGTCTGGCCCTTTGCTGTTTGGGGGATAGACATGATTGGACCGCTGAGAACTGGTAGAAGCGGCTTCACTCACTTACTGGTTGCAGTCGACAAGTTCACCAAGTGGATAGAAGCTAAACCCATCAAAAACCTTGATGCAAGCACTGCTATCAGTTTCATCAGAGAGCTGATATTCAGATGTGGAGTTCCACATAGCATCATCACGGACAATGGATCAAACTTTGATAAAGACAGATTCAAAGCCTTCTGCGCCTCCCAAGGCACGCGGGTCGACTATGCCTCAGTTGCCCATCCTCAGTCGAATCGGCAAGAAGAGCGTGCAAATGGTCTCATCCTCAAAGGACTGAAACCCCGACTGATGCGTGATCTCAAACACGCGGCAGGAGCTTGGGTCGACGAACTTCCATCAGTTCTTTGGGGATTAAGGACCACTCCTAATCGGTCAACTGGAAGAACGCCATTCTTTCTGGTATACGGGGCTGAAGCAGTGCTGCCGAGTGATCTGCTCCACAATGCACCTCGAGTCGAACTATACTTTCAAGCAGAAGCGAAACAAGCTCGGCAAGATGCACTCGACCTCTTGGAAGAAGAGAGGGAGATGGCCCTAATCCGCTCGACTATCTACCAGCAGGACTTACGTCGGTTCCACGCGAGAAACGTGAAGAGTCGAGCTTTTCAGGAAGGAGACTTGGTCCTCCGAGTGGATCAGCAAAAACCTCACAAGCTCGCTCCAACCTGGGAAGGCCCCTTCATCGTCACCAAAGTCCTCCACAACGAAGCATATCACCTCTACAATGTTGATCGCCAGATCGACGAGCCTCGAGCTTGGAATGCGGAGTTACTCCGTCCTTTTTACACTTGAAAAACGAAACTCACTCGATTGAGATGTAATAAAAGTACCTCTGTAGTTCTTTTATCTAAAGCAAAAATGTTATAATTTTCACAGAAGATTGCTATTTCTTTTTGTTGAAATTTCCCCCAGTGGGTGGCTTAGCTGCGAATCCGTTTCGCCTAACTTTGTAAAAGTCCTGCCGAGTGAAGAGGCAGCCTCCCACTCGGAGGCTTAGCTGCGAATCCGTTTCGCCTAAGTATTTAAAATCCTACCGAGTGGAGAGCCAGCCTCCCACTCGGGGGCTTAGCTGCAGTCCAAGTACTCGCCTAAGTATTTAAAATCCTACCGAGTGGAGATCCAGCCTCCCACTCAGGGGCTTAGCTGCAGTCCAAGTACTCGCCTAAGTATTTAAAATCCTACTGAGTGGAGAGCCACCCTCCCACTCGGGGGCTTAGCTGCAGTCCAAGTACTCGCCTAAGTATTTAAAATCCCACCGAGTGGAGAGCCAGCCTCCCACTCGGGAGCTTAGCTGCAGTCCAAGTACTCGCCTAAGTATTTAAAATCCTACCGAGTGGAGAGCCAGCCTCCCACTCGGGGGCTTAGCTGCAGTCCAAGTACTCGCCTAAGTATTTAAAATTCCTACCGAGTGGAAAGCCAGCTTCCCGCTCGAGTGCTTAATAACAGTCCAAGGATTTAGTCAAACTCTCAATATAATGAACGCTTCGCAAGGACGACAAGGCGCAGGTCGACTGCCTCCTTCTCCTTCAGAAGCCCAAAGCTCGCCTAAGTGATTAAAATCCTACCGAGTGGAGAGCAGACCTCCCACTCGGGGGCTTAGCTGCAGCCCAGTGCTCGCCTAAGTGATTAAAATCCTACCGAGTGGAGAGCATACCTCCCACTCGGGGGCTTAGCTGTAGCCCAGCGCTTGCCTAAGTGATTAAAATCCTACCGAGTGGAGAGCAAACCTCCCACTCGGAGGCTTAGCTGCAGCCCAGTGCTTGCCTAAGTGATTAAAATCCTACCGAGTGGAGAGCAAACCTCCCACTCGGAGGCTTAGCTGCAGCCCAGTGCTTGCCTAAGTGATTAAAATCCTACCGAGTGGAGAGCAAACCTCCCACTCGGAGGCTTAGCTGCAGCCCAGTGCTTGCCTAAGTGATTAAAATCCTACCGAGTGGAGAGCAAACCTCCCACTCGGAGGCTTAGCTGCAGCCCAGTGCTCGCCTAAGTGATTAAAATCCTACCGAGTGGAGAGCATACCTCCCACTCGGAGGCTTAGCTACAGCCCAGCGCTCGCCTAAGTGATTAAAATCCTACCGAGTGGAGAGCAGACCTCCCACTCAGAGGCTTAGCTGCAGCCCAGTGCTCGCCTAAGTGATTAAAATCCTACCGAGTGGAGAGCAAACCTCCCACTCAGGGGCTTAGCTGTAGCCCAGTGCTCGCCTAAGTGTTTAAAAATCCTACCAAGTAGAGAGCAAACCTCCCACTCGGAGGCTTAGCTGCAGCTCCGTGCTCGCCTAAGTCATTTTGAGTAAAAGTCAAGTCTCACTCGACGGATAAATCACGAACATATTCAACGATAAATCAAGTTCGGATAAAGATCAAAAGGTCCTGGACCGCAAATAAAAGTGCCCGAGCCTCCAGCTCGACAGAGTTTATCGGTTACACAAACCACTCGGCATTCCGAGGCAAATTTAAAGTGAGACACAGTAGTTTTTTACTCCTCCGGTGGAGGACTGGATGGGGCAACAAACTCGTCCAAATCAATCCCGTCTGAGATACGGGTGGCAGCAGCAATGAAGGTCTCCATGAAGTCCTGGAAATTATGCTTCCTGGTATTGGCAACTTGGAGGGCGGCCAGCTTCTCTTCTCGCGCCTCCTTGCAGTGGACACGAACCAGCGACACAGCAACATCGGCACCACACCTGGCAGAAGACTTTTTCCATTCATGCACTCGACTTGGCACTTCCTTCAGTCGAGTGACCAAGGATTCAAGGTCATTCTGAAGTATCTGATTTGGCCAGAGTGCAGAGTCGATCCGCGACACTGCAGCCTTCAGTCGAGCAAGGTAGTCCACCACACTGGCGACGCGAGACTCCAGCCGGAGGACATTCATGGCAGCTTCGTCCTTCACAGGAGAGTTGATGGGGTCCAGACTGGTTTCCACTCGACCAGTTTCTTCCTCGAAGTTTTGACAGAATTCTGAAAGGTACAGTCCAATATTATAATTGAATGATGAGTCGACAACGACAAGTCAATCGAGTAAGGGGATTACCTTCAAGCATGACGAATAGTTTCTTGGCGAGCCCTCCGAGGTAAGCCTCCAGATCCTTTCGCTTCCCCGCCATATCGCCGACCTTGTCAGTCAGAGCAATCTTGTCGTTTTTCAATCGACTTGCTTCCTTGTTGGCCGCGTCAAGAGCAGACTTCAGCTTGGCATTCTCGTCTTCAAGCTGACCAACTGAAGCAAGCTTTTCTTCAGCGAGCTTCGTTTTCTCCAAAGCCGCCTACTGTGCTTCCGCAAGGTCAAGATCTTTCTTCCTCAGAGCCTCCTCCAGTTGGTCTGCAAAACAATAATGAGAACGGAGTTGAGAATAGGCAGAAAAACAAAGACAGCCGTCGAATCCTCACCAGCCATACCTTTTGCTTCGTCCTTCGCCTTCTGCAAATTCTCCTGGGCAAACTTCAAGTCGAGATTAAGCTGGACCTGTTTTTCCTTCAATTCAGCAAGATGAGCAACAAGCTCGCAAGACTTCTGCAAAGAGTCAATCGACAAATGATATCAAAGACAAGTTACTTCCGAGTGACTAAAGGAAAAGTTGTAGCACTTCTAAGACTACAGCCGAATCAAAACATTCGTAAGTAGCCTCGGGGACTACACCCAGTGGGTGCACTCAGCGTGCCCCCACCGGTAATCTTTCAAAATTCTGATCGATCAGTCGACCAAATATGATTCTAGTGCCATGGCTAATAGTCAGCGGTCAGCCACATATAAAAAAAAGAGAGAAGCATAAAGTTCTTTAGACTATAGTCGACTGCCAGCAGTCGACCATAGCCTCGGGGACTACACCCAGTGGGTGCACTCAGCGTGCCCCCACAGGCTTTTGTTGGTTCCACTCGACTTGGTCCGTCCAGGCCGAGTGAAGAAGTTTGAAAGTATAGAGACTATAGTCGACTGCCAGCAGTCCACCATAGCCTCGGGGACTACACCCAGTGGGTGCACTCAGCGTGCCCCCACAGAAATTCAATCGACACACACACCCCAGTGGGTGTACAGACAGCAAAAATCTTCAGAAAGAAGCAGTTTTCAGGTGGCGTTTCATAACGAAACAGACAAGTTGACTTACCTGAACATTATTCTGAAGAGCTGAACTGGCATCATAAGCCGCCTGACCGGCCTCTCGGACCACCTTCACTTGTTTCATCATAATCCCTGCTTGGCGAATGGCTTCCTTAGCAGCGCTCACTGGGTCTTCCGAGACGTGGTGGGTAGCACAAAGAGATGGTGGAGCAACATTCGACGAAGTGGGTCGAGCACTCGTCAGCGGTACAGCAAAAGTCACCGAAGTCCGAGTAGCATCACCTCCATCCCGAGCCACGACCTCAGGCACCGGGGTAGCTTGTGGAGTCTTGCCGGCCAGAGCCTTCCTGTTCCTCCCCGCCCTCAGCGGCTCTTCGTCGTCGTCATCAGGGAGGTCAATGACATGAGGAGGAGCTGCAAGAAAAGTTCAACCGACCGGAATGATAAGAAATCAGCAGTCGACCCAGAATAAAGCATCAGTAATCATACCCGGGTTGGAGGTAACAGCGTCTTCCATCTCCTGATCATCACCCTTGGCGGAAATCTCCGAGGTAGCAGCACTGCAAATTTCAAGAGTCACTCGACTCGGTCAATGAGTCGACCAAAATCTGTCACATTCAGCAAGAGAAGACAAGTTCAACTCTTTACCCAGAAATGGTGGGGATAGTCATTTTCATCCTGGGCAAGGCCTTGGGGGGCTTGGACGGCGTCGCACGCGGATGCTTGGGAGCTTTTTCAGTCGGCGCGGGCGAAGAAGTCCTGGGACGCTTCGACGACTGCCCCACAGGAGCAGTCGCCTTACCCCGCTCCCGCGCAGGGTCGTGTGTAAGCTTGGACTGCCTTTCTATGCGAGGAGGTTCAGCTTCCTCCTCCTCCTCCTCACTGGAGTAGGCGTCGCCGCTTCCCTCCCCTTCGCCATCGGACTCCCACTCCTCTGGCTCGTCTCCGCTCTCGCCTTCGCTCGCCTCTCCTTCCACAGCCTGCTCCTGCGCTCCATTGGGCGTCGAATACATTTCAGTAATTTCCTGGAGAACAACAAGCAAGGTAAAGGTCAATCGACAGTCTCGGAAGAGGAAACAAGCAGATTGAATATTACAGATCAGTCGGAGAAAAGTGTTCGTACCTTATCTGGTTGACGAGACTGGTCGAATGGGAGAACTCTCCTGGCACCTCGAGGATTGTCCTTGTTCCCAGTTATGGCAGTCATCCACCTCTCCAGCGTGGCATCGTCGACCTCCTCTGGATGAACCCGAGTAGCGTCTTCGGTACGAGAGTACATCCACATCGGATGGCCTCGGTATTACAGTGGCTGAATTCGCCGTCGGAGGAAAACTTCCAGAAGATCCATGCCAGTCACCCCGTCTCGAATAAGCTGGACTACGCGCCCCATCAACAACTTCACTTGGGCCTTCTCCTCCGGTACCACCTTCAGAGAAGATGGCTTGTCTACTCGACTCATGGAGAAAGGGGGGAGCCCAGTCGACTGCCCCGACGTCGACTGGTCTTGGCAGTAGAACCAGGTCGACTGCCATCCTCTAACCGAGTCGGGCAGAGTCATCGCCGGAAAGGCGCTCTTGCCCCTCGTCTGGACTCCAAGTCCCCCGCACATCTGGATCACTTGAGTTCTCTCGTCGTCTGGATTTGTTTTCTTCACTGACTGAGAGCGACAGGTGAATATGTGCTTGAAAAGCCCCCAGTGCGGCCAACAGCCCAAGAAATTTTCACACAGCGAAACAAAGGCAACGAGGTAGACGATGGAATTGGGAGTGAAATGATGGAGTTGCGCCCCAAAGAAGTTCAGAAACCCCCGGAAGAAAGGACTCGGCGGCAGAGAAAACCCACGATCTACATGAGTGGCCAGAAGAACACACTCACCCTCCTTCGGCTGCGGTTGCGTCTCGGTTCCCGGGAGCCATGCCGACCCGTGGGGGATCAGTCCCTCGCCGGCCAGATCGGCGAGATCCTTCTCGGTGATGGTCGAGCGGATCCAATCTCCTTGGACCCAACCCCGCGGCAGCTGGGACCGAGACGAGGATCCGCCTCGGCTTGACGCCCTCCCCTTCGCCGTCGCCGTCGCCTTCTTCGCCCGCTCTAGAGCCGCAGTCTTCTCCTTCCCCATTGTCGCCGGCGAGACTGGTGCGAAGCGGCGGCGCTGAGAAAGCTGCGGGCGCTATAGAGAGATTTGGGGGCGGAGGTAGACGAAGATTGTGTTGGCACTGTTCAAAATACCCTCGCCTGGCGCCTTAAATAAGGCCACTTCCGAGTGGCTGACCACTAGGCCCAGGCAATCCATCAAATCCCGCAACAGGCGCGCGAGCGGTACGTGGCGAAAAAGGCGGCGCGAAGATCGAGGCGGCATCGTCTCGTCCCATCCGAGTGCCGCGGTTTTCTCCGCTTCGCGCGCTTCCCAAAATTCGGATCCCGTGAAATCCGCTAACCGCAGAACAATCAGCCAGACAGCGAGTCACCATCGATCTGTCACTCGGAGATCCCCAAGACCACGAAGTTCACTCGACAAACGCAAAGAATGGATCAAGGCGACTGAAAGAGAATTTGAAGCCATCGCTAAAAGGCCGTTGATCCAGAGCAAGACACACTTGCAACGCAAGAAACAGGTCGGAAGGCTATCAACTCCTTCCTCACTCAAACCTCGATCCATTAGGGGGCTAAGGATGAAGTCATATACCTAGGGTAGGGTCATAGGCCTGCCCAAGGGTACCCTCCCCAAGGTCACTTACTAAAAGAGGCTGCTTACCAGTCGACCTGATAAGCATCCACTCGACTAATACAATAACACTCGACGAGCGCAGAGACACTCGACCATGAAGATTCACTCGACCATAGGAAGCACAGGAGCCACACCGCATCCAAACGGTCTGAAGTTAAATAGCCTTTATAGCCTTAATAGCACTTTATACAGGGCGTTTCCAGTAATGCCCTGCCTTAATGTACCTTAAAATCCTTCATTGCGTGGGCTGGCAAGGGTCCTGGCGAACTCTATATAAGCCACCCCCCTCCACAGGAAGAAGGGTTCGCATCTTTGTAACACACACGCATATAATCCAGTCGACCGCCTCCGGGCTCCGAGACGTAGGGCTATTACTTCTCCTGAGAAGGGTCCGAACTCGTAAAACTCTTGCGTGCACAACTACTCCAAAGCTAGGATCTTGCCTCTCCATTCCTATCCCCCATTCTACTGTCAGACTTAGAACCACGACAGCGGGAGCAGCAGGGCAATTTGGCGCGAGCAGCAGGGCGATTTGGCGCGAGCAGCAGGGTGATTTGGCGCGCGGAAGAGGAAATCGAGAGGGATACACGCGGGAGAGGAGAAAACTGGGGGCGGGGGAGGGGTGGCTACTCGCACCAGATCCAGGTGGCCCCACTTGAATGCCAAAGAAACGAACGGGCTGGCCTCGGAGCTTGCGCCCGGTGCGTTGGTTCAGACTAGCCACAATGGGTAGTAACATAAAGTAGTAACATGAGCATGTTCCTACTCTATGTTACTACCTCTATAGTGGGAAGTAACATATGTGTAGTAACATGCAACACTTCATTTATTATGCTATAGACTCATCTTGCCTTGATATGTGTGATGTTACAGTAACTAGCTAAGTTACTAGAACTACCTCTCTCTTCATTAACTCACTGCCACATAGACAAATTTGCTGAGTTGGACTTGAAGTTACTGCTGAAGTTACTCCCACTGTGACTAGTCTCAGGATCATACGCTTGCGTTCTCTCTCTGCTATTAATACATGCCATGTCATCAGAATAGCCTACGTGGCTAAACTACCAACACTGATCATACGACTGTTGGAGATGCCCTACGGCGCGCGGCGTATGCATGCATGCACATGCCGGCCGGCCGCCTACGCGAAGCACGCTTCGTAGTGGCAGACACCGCCGCAAAGGTAGCCAAGAGCGCCGAGGACTCGTTCTCCGCGCGGGTCGCCGATCGACCGCGACGCGCGCGCGCGCCCCGCCTGCAAAAATATCTCCCTCGAATCGTAGTGTCGAGTGGAGTGATGGACGCACCCAACAATGCGAGCACGAGAGAGCATGCATGTCACTGGCGCTAGGCAAAATGGGTTGGGACTTGGGAGTGTCACTCCGGTCTCCGGATCATCTGCCGACCTCGTTTAACTCACCGGCCACCTCCTTTGCGTCAAAAGCGACTGCCACTCGCACACTCAGTGTGCTGCTTGAATTCGACTCGGACATTAGTCAGGGACGCAAGTTAAGTGAGGTATATGAGAGCCGACATGTTGAGACGTCCCATTCTTGTGATTGTGAATACATTCTACTTTGGATCAAGTGCTTGTGAGTTAATCGAAACCGGCTATGTTTGGTAGCAAACTATTGCGAAAATCAAAGTATTGAAAAATCACAGTATTTTAGCCTGCAGTTACAATACTACCTCCGTCCTGGTTTAGTAGTCCCCTTTGTATTATGTGCTAAATTTTGACCTTAAATTTAACTAACAAAATGTTAATGCATGTCATAAAAAATAATATAATCGAAAACTATGTTCAATTACGAGTCGAACGATATAATATTTGATGACATGCATTAATATTTTGTTAGTTAAATTTTTAGTACAAATTTGGTACAAGATACAAATAGGACTTATAAACCAGGACAGAGGTGGTACCGCAGTTTTGACACACCCAGATATTTTGAATTTATTGAGAATACCACAATGCCCTGTTTGACAGGTGCTTATATGCAACACTGTGATTTTTGTTGTTTACGGAATGCTGTCATGGCTATTGGTTAACTTATCACATGGCTATTGGTTAACTTATCACCTGTAAATTTTATATGTCTTTACAACCGTGTGATTTCTGTTGTTGATGGAATGCTGTCATGCTATTGGTTAACTTATCACATGGAAAATATTAACTTATCACATGTCAATTTTTTATTGGAAATTGATTTTTGCCATGTCAAATTTACCATTTTTCCATGTGATAAGTTAATATTTTCCCAAAAAGTTGCCATGTTATGATTACAAAATTTCCAATAATTTGCTAGTTTTTATGTAAAAAAAAATCCTTGATTGCAGGTACAAACTTTTTCGCTAACTTTTCCATGATCTATGGAACATTTTCTACCAAAGTTGCACGTGACCATGGCAAAATTTAACTCTGCATGTTTCTCACACAATACAATTCTAATTTTTATCCTGCATATGTTTTTTATGTATTTGTACCATCGAAAATTTATTGTATTTGCCATGGTAAAATTATTTATCATTTCACGGCAAATTCTTTTTTGTTTGCATCATGGCAATTATATATCACATGTAGGCGGAATTTTTTTAATTGTATCATGTCAATTTCTCTATGCTTTTTATATTTTTATTCATGCATATGAAATCTTGAAACAGAACAATTTTTATTTTTATATGTAGGGTGATTTTAATTATGAGCATAGCAAACTCACTTTTTATATGAATTTGCCCCCCTTTTCTTGTTTATTTATATGACAATTTTTTGGGCCTAGCAAATTATGCTTTTTAGGGATAAATTATGCCTTTGTTGATGGCAATATTTTTGCAAAAAGCTACTGATTGGGCAAGCCTGTTTATTCTGGGTCAGTTTGCGGTCGCGCTGAACATCCGCTCGAGGGAACACTCTAGGTAACGTTTAACATTCACTCTGTCGCTCGGGGGTACCTCCCAAGCTGACGTTCCCTGGTATTGGTATCCTAATTTGAAGGATCACATCTATAATTGTGTTTTGGTGATCCACAATATGGCTCATTGAGTTGCTTTTGTGCTACATGATGGTTTCTCACTGCCGATGGCCTAGCCAAACTTGCTAGGTCATGTGCCATAGTATTCGACTGTGGCAGAGAGTGTGCTCAAGTATGGCATTCACGAGCTCCAGTGACATTTGGTAGCAACATTACTTGTGCTGTGTAAAATTTTTGTATCCACAACCAGCTTGAGTATGGCTAAGATTTTCTCTATATGAAAGTTGCCACGCGACCTTTTTTCCCACAAATATATACACTTTGCCACATGGGGACAACTTGTGCAGCCAAGTATCTCCCTGGTGGTCGCTCTCTCCAGGGCGACTCGGGCGGCTCTTGAAACCCTAGCCGCCGGCCGTTCCCCAGCCCTCCCCTTCCCGCGCCGCCGCCCGAGGAGGCCTTCGGGCGAAGCCCCGGGGGCGGACGGCGGCGGCAGGGTACCTCCTGCCCGGCTCGCGGCTGTTGGCGGCGGATTAGTGAGTGGTGCCGGCAGCAAGCGATGTGTGTGGCGGCACGGCTGGGCGGCTTTTTTCGCCGGCGTGGCGGCGCCTGCTGCTGTCCATGCCTGTGGAGGGCGCGGATCTGGGCTGCTCATGCTCCCAGTGGCTGTTGGTGGTCTCAATCGGAGATGCTCTGCTCTGTGCGTACGCACGCATCGGGCGGAAGGAGTGGACCGCCCTGTGTGCGTACAAGCGATGCTCTGCTTTGCTCCGATCGGAGCGCGCCCCTTTCCTCTTCCTCATCGCCCTTGCTTCTGCGCCGACGGTTCCCGTGGGGCTTCCCCGCGGCTGTCGTCCTCCCCGCCTCTCCCGTCAGATCCAACCTCGTCCTTGCGCCGCCTCACTCTGACCACCTCAGGTATACTTCCTCCCGCCAGAGTTTGTGTCCTGAGGTTGGGCCTCGTCTCCGACTCCCGACCGTCGCCCATTGGCAGTTGGGAATGTTGGTGTGTCCGGGCTTCTCGGGTTGAGGTGGGGTTCCGGGCTAAAGCTCAGCAACGGCGTCGGGCGTCGTTGACCTCCTTGAAGGCGTCGCGGAGGAACTCCTCCCTCGCTTGCGGTGGGCTGCCGGGGATGATCGGGATTGAGCGAAAGCTCTGCTCTGACTTGGTCAGCGCTGGTAACGGCGGCGCCTGTGGGCGTCATTCTCTTCCTTGGAAGCGTTGCCGTGGTTTTTCCCCTTCCCCCTGCAGCATTGGTTCCCTCAGTGTGGCACGCTCGGTGGTGCATTTGGTGGTGGTGGTGTGGCCAGCTTGGGGCCGACGGTGGTGTGTTCTTCTTCATGTGTTTCTCTTCGGCCGTCCTTCGCGTGGTCTCGTCCTGTTGCTATGCATGCTCAAGACCCTCCCATGGTTGCCGTTGTGCTGCGGCGAGCTTTGGGCTCTTGGTGCTGTCTTGGTTCACCTTTGCTCAATGACGACGCAATGATGCCTCCCCAACCAGCTAATCGTTTCGACCGCCGTGGCGGATCTCCTAGTCAAGGTTCGTGTTAAGTTTGGCACTCGTTGATTGTGGTTGATCCTCTGTTGTGCCGTGGGGCTCGGTACGCACACCGGTGTGGTGCGTTAGGTTGTTTGGAGAGTCTTGGTATTGTGATCCCTCGACAACACCCCACATCTACTTGTGTCTCTCGTGGTGTTGGTCTTTCTGCCTGTTTAGCTAGGTCATGCCTTCTCCTGGGTGGCATTTTTTTCTCAACTTCTGTAACCTTGTTACCTATGCGGTTTTTCGGCCCGGTTTCCCTCATAAACGGGGTCAACTTGTTTAGGTTTTCGATCCGGTTTCCCTTATAAACTGAATCAGCCAAAGTTAAGGGGTGACTCTTGGTTTTGGCAGCTTTTTGAGCAATATATTCAGGTGGGGATCCTCCCCCCCCCCCCCCGGTGACCGTTCAAAAAAAACACTTTGCCACATTTGATGAGATTTTTTCCTAAATTGCCATGTAACCATTCATTTTTCTGCAATTTTGCCATGCATATGGAGCAAATCTTTTTTTCCATGTCACTTGTACTATGTTTTTCTATTTTTTTCATCATGTGTAGTACTTAGGTGACAACTGTTTTATCTAGTGACATGGCATTTTCGTTGTATATAACATGTTTCAAATGGCTTTTTTTGTTGCGTCTAAAGAAAATATAGGAAGATTTGTGTATGCGACATGGAAATTTTTAAGAAAAAATGATTTAGTCACATTGGCATGGTAATTTGAAAAATAATTTGCCATGTTACTTGTACAAATTTTATTCCATTTCCCTACACATATTCATATTTTTCTTCTGAATTTGCCATGTCACTAGTCAAAATTTTGATTGATTTTTGCCATGTCAAAGTACAAAAATTTCTACGTTTCGCCTACATATAGACATTTAATATCTCCAAGTTTGCCATGTCACTCATACATACTTTCTTATTTTTTGCATTGAGTTAGAGGCCATCTTTTCTAATTTTTGCCATGACTGTTGTACAGGCTTTAGTTTTGCCACGGAACATGAATTTTTTTGCTATCTTTTTGTGTGTGTTTTTAAAGATCATGGCAAATTTGATATGTGCTTGTGTTCACTTTTTCATCTAGGACGCGTTTGGTAGCCTGCATTAGGCCCAACCTGGCCCGCGCGGGATGAAAATGGGCTGTTTGGTTGCCTGTGTTTACTGCTTGACCCGCATAGCACAGACCTCAAAGCACCCCTCAACCTGGCCCGCTCGGAACGGCCGAATCGGCTGTTTCCAGCTGTAACACCCCTAGTGTCATGCTACAGTAATTCCATGTTAATGGTGCCATGTCATCTTATTACTGTTGCTAATCTTCACTTGATTCAAATCACAATTCAAATTCAAATCCAATCTAAAGTCAAAATTTCATATTTGCCAAACCTGAAAACTAAAATGTTCAAAGTGTGGCAAATAATCCCCTAGGTATTTGTCATGTTGGTACCAACCTCTTTTGGTTTCCGAAAGTTCTGCTGGAAATTATTTAGTGGTCCAGCAGCTTTTAAAATTGGCCTTTTGAATTTAAAAAAAATGATTAGACAACTCCTTTTGGCCTCAAACTTTTTGTGACTTCTAGAAATAATGTGCTTCATTTATGTGACAAGTCTCATATCTATCAAAACTCCTTTAGTTTTATATTTTAAATAAAGCAGTATCTAGAATTGAAAACAAATTAAAAAATGTAAAAAAAAGGAAAACGACCCCCCCGGGCCAACCGGCCAGTTAGCCAACTGGCCGGCCCAGTCGGCCATGCCCATCCCGGCCGACCCACCTCTCCCCGCTCTGCCCCCCCACGCCTCCTCGAACCCTAGCCCGATCCACCACCACACCCCACTTCCCCACGATCCCTCGCTCCTCTCCCCCACCCCATGACCCGATATGGATCGGGGGCCTTCGCGCTCTGCCCGCCGCGCCTCACAGCCTGCGACCTGCCGCACTCCCGCCATCGCCCACGCAGGCGCCCGCTCGACCCGCCCGCGTCGCGGCCGACCCTTGCTCGCCCGTGCCTCTGCGGCACTCGCCGCGACGCCCTACTCCGGCTAGCTGCCATGGCCGGCGCCCCCCTGGGGGCCTCGTACACCAAACGGGTGCCCACGCCCGGCGCCCGCAACCGCACCCGCTGGCGCCCAGCATCGCTCTCCCAGGGCCACTGCCAAAGGGGCCCCACCCCCTGTGTTGAAAAAATAAATATATGTATTAAAAATGATTAATTAATTGGTTAATTAATTATTTAACTTAATTAACTTTGTTTAATTAACCTAATGAACAATTTAGTCTAATTAAGCATGTTTAATTAAACTGTGCCAATGACAGCAGGTCCCACATGTAAGTTTGACTCAGTCAACTGCACTGTTGACTGCTGATGTTGTGATGATGTCATGCTGATGCAATAACTCCTTTTAGGTTTATTAATAAACTTTAGAAAATCTTTTCAAACTATTGGAAATTCATATAAAATAATCCGTAACTCACATGAAAGTTGCTCAGAACGACGAGACGAATCCGAATACGCGATCCGTTTACCTGTCAGATGCCTCTAACTATCTGAACATGGAACATTTCCCCTCCGGTCATCTGTATGACACAGGTCCGGAACCGGGAATACATTCCCGGTTGAATTTCCCCTTCACCTATATCGTGTAGCCATACGTTAGGTCACCCCCCGGCACAGCATATTGCCCCGTTATGCTTTGTGATGATATGTTTGCTTTATATTTACTGTTTCTTCCCCCTCTTTTCTCCGGTAGACCCCGAGACCGATGCCGCCCCTGTGATCGACTATGTCGACGACGACCCCTCCTTGCCAGAGCAACCAGGAAAGCCCCCCCTTTGATCATCCCGATATCGCCCATTCCATTCTCTCATGCTTGCATTAGATTTTGCTACTGTTATTGTTTGCTCCTATTCTGATGCATAGCCTACTTTCGTACCTGCTGTTGTACCTTACCTGCTTATCCTAAACTGCTTAGTATAGGTTGGTTAGTCATCCATCAGTGACCCCCACCTTGTCCTTGTTGCCCCTGCTTCATCATCGAAGACCCGATCAACGGGATCGAAGACCAGGCCTCGGCACCGCACATCACTTTTCCCTTAGTTGTTCGACACTACTGTGTTACTATCGAGTACCGAGGGTGAGACCTCTTCAGCACTTCTGATGTTAACCCTGTAGTGTAGTCATTCGGTCGTGGTCATCGAGGGTGATTTCCTCCTTAACCACTTCCGATACGACTCTGTCATGCAACCCCCCAATTGTGAACCTCGGGGGTGATTCCTCCTACATTCACCTTGATGATTGCATCTAGTGGAATTCATCGGGGGTGATTCCTCGGGTTTTCCCCTTGATGTTTGGACACACGGATACTTGGACTTTACCATCGTTACTTGGAAAGACGGGTAGACCCTGAGGGGTACCCGCGCGAGCTTAATTGCGAGTGATGTGGAGTCGGGTTGACCTGGAGGGTGCCCGCGAGATAATTACGAGGCGTGGCCGGGCATTCCTAGCCCTTGCCGCAAGTCCTCGAGATGGGGCAACGGGGTCACATCTTTCTTGAGTCTCTGCTTGTTACCGCACGTTCCTAATCCACTACGATTTGGATATTTGATCCGAGGGGCCTCTGGCCTGATAGCACTAACCATCACGTGGGCATAGTATGGGCGTTCTGCATCGTATGCATCAGCCGAAGCTTAATAGACGTCAGCGACTGAGCGGTGCGTGCCGGGTTGGACTGGTAAGCTCCTGCCTTTTTAGGGAGGTAGCTAGGTCTGCTCACCGGCCGCGTACGCAATGTGCAGGAGTTCCTGGGGCGATGGCCCATGACCCCTGGGAGCATAGGTTTAGTCCGGCGTGCTGACCTCTCTATTAAGCCTAGGTTGGGTTGCGGCGTATTGTTTGGCCGAGGCCGGGTGTCGGTGTCAAAACCGGCGGATATCGGGTAGGGGGTCCCGAACTGTGCGTCAAGGCCGGATGGTAACAGGAGACAAGGGACACGATGTTTTTACCCAGGTTCGGGCCCTCTCGATGGAGGTAAAACCCTACTCCTGCTTGATTAATATTGATGATATGGGTAGTACAAGAGTAGATCTACCTCGAGATCAAGGAGGCTAAACCCTAGAAGCTAGCCTATGGTATGAATATTGTATGATGGAGTTGTCCTACGGACTAGAACCCTCCGGTTTATATAGACACCGGATAGGGTTAGGGTTACACAAAGTCGGTTACAATGGTAGGAGATCTTGAATATCGGCATCGCCTAGCTTGCCCTCCACGCCAAGGAAAGTCCCTTTCGGACACGGGACGAAGTCTTCAATCTGGTATCTTCATAGTCCTGGAGTCCGGCTAAAGGTATAGTCCGGCTATCCGAACACCCCCTAATCCAGGACTCCCTCAGTAGCCCCTGAACCAGGCTTCAATGACGACGAGTCCGACGCGCAGATTGTCTTCGGCATTGCAAGGCGGGTTCCTCCTCCAAGTCCTTCATAGAAGATTGTAAACACCAAGAGTAGTGTCCGGCTCTGCAAAATAAGTTTCCACATAGTGCCATAGAGAGAATAATATTAACACCAATCAAATCTGCTGACGTATTCCGCAGTGCGTCATTACACTACGGCCAAGTCCTTTACTCGAATAGTTTTTACCCTTCCACCTCAGCGTGTTTCGCGAGGCGGTTTCCTTGGCACGTCTTGTCAAAGCAGAGATCGTGTCCCCCTTTTACGGGATTCTCATCAATACGGACGTGGGTAACCCAACCGCGCCATTTATCACGGCGCTTGGGAGGCAAGCGAGTTTTACCAGGCTGGTGGGGACGCATAGCCGCATCCACCCATATAAGGGGATAAGGATCCACCTTTTTACCTACGCCTTCTTCCTCCTTTGCCTATCCATTTTCTGCGCACCCGAGCTCCAGCGCCCAAGCCCGCACTTCCCACCTCAACCTTCTCCAGCAATGTCCAGAGCGGGAGGCAGGTGGATGGTCTCCTCCGTCACGGAGGGCCATGTCAAGAAGCTAAGGAAGGCCGGATACTTGTCCAAGGACATCGCGCACCGGCTTCCCGAGGAGGGGCAGCTTCTCCCCACCCCAAGGCCCCATGAGAGGGTAGTTTTCCTTCCCCACTTCTTCCGCGGACTGGGTTTTCCACTCCACCCATCCGTCCGGGGGCTCATGTTCTACTACGGCCTGGATTTCCATGATCTGGCCCCAAACTTCGTCCTCAACATCTCGGCGTTTATCGTCGTGTGCGAGGCTTTCCTCCGCGTCCGCCCCCATTTCGGCCTCTGGCTCAAGACCTTCAACGTCAAGCCCAAGGTGGTGCGCGGCAGCCAGGCGGAGTGCGGAGGCGCCATGGCGGGCAAGATGGCCAACGTCCTATGGCTCGAGGGCTCCTTCGTGGAGACCCTAAAGGGGTGGCAATCCGGGTGGTTTTACATCACCAAGCCACACGATCCAGAATGGGTCGCAGCCCCTAAGTTCTGATCCGGACCCCCCACGCGGCTTATGTCCTGGAAAGAGACGGGCCTATCGTGGGGCGACGTGAAAGAGGTGACCGGACTGCAAACATGCATCCAGTCCCTGGTAAAGAAACCGATCAGGCTTGTCAACGTGGTCCAGGTTATGCTCGTCCGCCGGATCCTCCCGTGTCAACAACGGGACTTTACTCTGTGGGAGTTCAACCCGGCGCAGCACCAAACCCTCAACAGGCTCTTCGACACGACCTATGAAGACGTCTGGAAGGTGCTAACCAAAGGCGCCGAGGCTCCGATGTCCGCCTCCGAGGACCACGGATATAGCTCGCAGTGTCACGCTAGCGAGGTAAGCTATTTCTACCCTTCACAGGATGTTTAAGCTCTTTTTCATAGTTTGACTCTATGCGGGATCTAAACTCCCTTACCTTTAACAGGCTTGGCAGGTGATATCCGGGCCGATTAACTGTCCGGCTCCCTTGCCCGAAGACCCAACCCCTGCTCTCTTAGTGAAGCTGCTGGCTCCGGTGCCTTATCTGGTGCCGGAGAAGAAGGCCAAGAAGAAGAAGGCCACGGGGACTCGAAAGAGTGCCCGCAACGTGGCAGTGTCGGATTCGTCATCTGACGAGTCCGAGACGCTCTCCCCCCGTGAAAACGAGGAGGAGGAAGAAGAAACCTCTCCCCCTCCAGCGGGGGGAGGAGAAAAAAGGAAGGTCGCCCCAACGGGGGAGGCCGGAGGGTCCAGGAAGAGGAAGACCCCTCCACCGGACTACTCCCCCGACGCCAACGAGGACGACGAGGAGTGGCCGGACAGGGCCAGCGAAATCGTAAGTATTCGGATACCAGAGTGACTCATGATATTCCTTGGTCGTTCAGCTTTCCCTAATGCCGAACATAATTGTGCAGCCCACCCGGGCCGAACTCGACGATTCGTCGAGCGACTCCCTGGATTCGTCAGACGTGAACTCAGTTCCGCCCGCTGTCTCCCCCCGCACTGCAGACGACGCCGAAGTGGCGTCGCAACGAGCTCCGGGGCAGGAGGAGGTGGTCCTGGAGGAGCCGAAAGGCGACCTCCCGGACCCCAGGAGTAGAGGGGACAAGACCCCCCAGGGCTCTGAGTCCGGCTTCGTGCCGGACACCGTACCGGAATCTTCAACAGTTATGAACCACGGTAGGCGAACTCCTTCCAAGAGGAGCAAGCCTTCTGAGCCGGCGGCCTCCGTCCAACCGGAGGTGCCGGACAATCTGCTGGAGGTGCTTGACGGCGCCTCCATCGATGAGGAGCACCGTACTATTATGAGTACGGTGATCCGGAAGGTTCAGTCTGCCAAGAGCGGACCGAACGAAGCTTGCGCTAGCCTTCTAACAGGATTCGAGGTAAGTAAAAAATATGCAAGAATATAACCGCATAGACAGTAGCCCTTGATGCTCTGTTCGGCGTTCCGAAAGAAAAGCCGGATAGAGGATCTATTAAATTTCGCAGGAGTCTAACAAAAAGGAGTCAAAATATGCGTATGCAGGCTTCGCTGCTAGCCACTGCCTCGCTGACTGCGGAGGTGGATGCCCTGAAACAGGGCCTTGAGCGGACCGAGCAAGAGCTCGGCCTTGCCAAGCGGCAGCTCGAGGAGAAAGAAGGTAAGAAATACCTTACAGAAGAAATGCCTATAAAAAGACGTGATTGCAAAAATTAACAGGATTGTACTGCCTATTGTAGGGGCCATGACTGAGGTGGCAACCCTCAAGCAGGCGCTATCTGAGGCCGAAAAGAAAACGGCCGCGGAGCGCACCGAGCGAGAGAAACTTGAGGCCCAGGTCGGCGAGGTGCGGCAGGAGCTTCAGACTTTTATGAAAAAACATGAGAGTTTGGAGCTTGAGTTAAAAACGCAAGCGTCCGAGCTCACGACGGCCTCTGAGGCTGCCAAGTCCGCCAAGGCCGAAGCCCAAAAGGCCCTCCAAGAGTTGGAGGAGATGAAAAAGATAGCAGTGGGTAAGGCATTATTTATGCAAAGCAGAAATATAAAAGTAAACTACTTGTTACTTACCCGAATCCGGAGCTCTCCAGGGGCATTCGCAAATCTTCCCCACAGCGTATCCGACGCCGCCGCATTCTACCGAGCTGAAGAGGGCAGCTCGACGGAGAAGGTGTTATGGTCTCAGTATGCTTAGGCCGGACACCCTATGCCCTTGAGCGACCAGTTGAAACAGCTGGTTGAGCTCCACAAGGCGGCCGAACAGGCCATGAAGGGCTTCGTAGTTCGGCTGTGGCCCGGAGAGGCCCTGCCTGGGAGCTACTTCGGGCTAGTGCGGCGGCTGGTGGAGGCCTGTCCAAGGCTTGATGTCATCATGCGCTCCTTCTGCATCAAAGGTGCCCGTAGGGCCCTTGCCCGTGCAAAGGTGCACTGGGGTAAGCTAGACGGTGAGAAGCTTGTGAGGGACGGGCCGCCGCCGGGGAAGGAGCATCGCAAGCCCGAGAACTACTATAAGGATGTTCTTGCGGGTGCCCGCCTTGTGGCGGATGAATGTACCAAGGGTGTAATTTTTGAATGAACTCGCTCGTGTTTATCCTGTGCGCTGAAAACTTGTTCATATGCGCTAAGCAATGCTTGTTGAATTTAAAATATTATTTTCTGTGCGGCCGTTTATCAAAAAATTGAGAGATGGTGAGTCGTCAGCTTCCGCCCCCATGCCACTAGTGCTGGGGTGTTCGGGATAAACCTGAGCACTCTTTTTCCCATATTTGGGTCCTTCGAGGGAGGCGCTCAACACAACGAACCAGGCAATTGGACTATAATGCTTGAACACTCTCACTTAGCCATAGAACTTTATAATTTTAAATTTCGGCGAAGCCCCTAGTTCGGAAGGCCGAGTTCGGGGCGCTATCCACGCCTTGGCCGGACAGAGCCGGCTCCTCGCTCGAAGCGGCATAAGTCTTTAGGGACTCGAAAAACCTCTCAAACAGCGACCGGTCTCGCGCCTCATCATGATAGTCAGTTTTAGCTTTCTCCACTGAGGTGCTTAACCCAGCTCAACCGGGGCACAATCGCAGTGGTTCTCCTAGTGCTACCTTAGCCGATATAGCGGAACGTAAGGCACCAAAACATAGGAGCCGGGCAAACCCAACTATTGACCCAAATCATGATTCGGAGCCGATGCATATAGTGCTATAAGTTCGGGGTGCCGCACTTATGAAGTGTTCGGTCTTATTATGCCATATTAAGGGGTACTGAAGCCCCTGGCATATTTGCCGTACCACAGTGTACGGGTGCCGCATGTCATTAATGAACATATATATAAAAAATAGGATAATGCAAAAAACAGACAAAAAGCTATGCATTGTTTATAAAGAGGCTGCTATCGAAGCAGGACGATACAGATAGTGCGATAAGCAAAAGATACTGGACTATTTAACATGTCCTGGGCGGGGGCAGGCCGTGGAATTGTATTTGAAATAGGTATACTGCTCGTAACAGAAACCACCTGGGAGTTCCATAGTGCGGCATGGCTTGTCTGCTTCCCCGGATCTTGCATCGTTCGTGCGGCAGTTGAATTGCCGAACAGGTCGTCCGAAGTGTGGAGTCCTGAAAGTAAGAAAAAGGAATTCGGCAGCCCCTAGTACGTTTTAGGACGTATTTTGGGCTTGCCATTATTGTGCCCCTTCCCCTGCGCCCATGATATTTCGAGAGCGAAGTTATGTACGCGAAGCACTGGTTTCGCTATATTGCGAGGGCTCGGGTTGGGGCCGCATGGCTACACCTTCTCCGAACGTGCCAGGCGGTCTTGTTGTAGGTTACTCCGGGCGCGCTTGGCGGTGTCTGGCTTTTTAACGGCCGGACTGGAGAATTGCCTGAGAAGGCTGCTTTGTACTTCCGCTGCGAGAGCCGCTGTGTGCTCCTCCGTACGGAGAGAGCGTTCGGTGTTTCCGTTGACCGTAATTACTCCTCGAGGGCCTGGCATCTTGAGCTTGAGATACGCGTAGTGCGACACCGCATTGAACTTTGCAAATGCGGTTCGCCCGAGCAAGGCGTGATAGCCACTACGAAACGGGACTATATCGAAGATTAACTCTTCGCTTCGGAAGTTATCCGGAGATCCGAAGACCACTTCAAGTGTTACTGAGCCTGTACAGTTGGCCTCTACACCTGGTATAACGCCTTTAAAGGTCGTCTTTGTGGGCTTAATCCTCGAGGGATCTATGCCCATTTTCCACACTATATCCTGATAAAGCAGGTTCAGGCTACTTCCACCGTCCATGAGGACTCTTGTGAGATGAAATCCGTCGATGATTGGGTCGAGAACCAATGCGGCGAAACCGCCGTGACGGATGCTAGTGGGGTGGTCCCTTCGATCAAAAGTGATCGGGCAGGAGGACCATGGGTTGAACTTTGGGGCGACTGGCTCCATCCCGTATACGTCCCATAGCGCACGCTTCCGTTCCTTCTTGGGAATGTGGGTTGCGTATATCATGTTCACCGTCCACACTTGTGTGGGGAAACCCTTCTGTCCATTGTTGTTTGGCGGCCTGGGCTCCTCCTCGTCATCGCTATGCAGCCCCTTGTGAAAGTGCGTTATATCGACTAGAGGGGGGGTGAATAGGCGATTTTTATGAAATTCTTCACTGAGGAATTTGCTCGTGAGGAAATTCCTTAGCGAAGAACTACTAACAGCGGAATAAGTACTCAGAGGTAAACATAGCAGAATACATGCATGGTCATCATGATGAAATGAAGACAAACTCAGAGTACAGAAAGCGTAAACACAGGATAACACAAGATGAAGACAAACAGACTGAAGAAATTGAACTGAGGAAATTGAGAAAGTCTTCAGTCAAAGTCTTCAAACACAGATATGAACAAACACACAACACAGTAATGAGGAAATGAAAGTGTTGAGGAAATAGAACCAGTAAGCTTGGTGAAGACAATGATTTGGTATACCAGTTCCAACTGTTGTCTCAGTTGTACGTCTGGTTGGAGCGGCTGAGTATTTAAACTCGAGGACACCTAGTCCCGGACACACAGTCCTCACCGTATTCTCCTTGAGCTAAGGACACACAGTCCTCGCCCAATCACTCGTGGTAAGTCTTCAGGTGACTTCCAAACCTTCACAGACTTGGTCACTCGGCGATCCACAATTCCTCTTGGATGCTCTAGACCTTGACGCCTAACCGTCTGGAAGAAGCATAGTCTTCAAAGGTAACAAGCGTCAGATCCACGCAGGATCAATCTCTTCAGTGATGCTCAATCACTTTGGGTTTGTAGGTGTTTTGGGTTTGGGTTTGGATTTTCCTCACTTGATGATTTTCGCTCAAAGTCCTCGGAGGATGGGTTGCTCTCAAATGACAAGTGTCAAGTTCTCGCGGAGCAGCCAACCAGCTAGTGGTTGTAGGGGGCGGCTATTTATAGCCTAGGGAGCAGCCTGACATGATAAGACATAATTGCCCTTCAATGATATGACCATTATGTGGACAAGATATTTTGGGACAGCTGGCGCGCAGCACAACAACGGTCGGAAATTTGAGGTACAAATTCCTCAGGGCTATCATGTTCCTCACTGTGTAGGCAATTCGCACTAGCGAATTCCTAACTCCTCAGTCAGAGCAAAGTCCTCAATGACCAGAAGAACTGCGTCTCTGTCACTGAAGAATTTGACCGAACTGTATGAGATTTCCAATGGCTTCACTCGAAGGGATTGTTAGGTGTAGGATTTGAGTTGAGCATCACATGGAAATTTTCTCCTTAGTATTTCCTCGACCCCCTTTAACAGTACGGTGTTTCCTATGACTCAAGAAAGAGGAAATGAAACTACGAAAACAAAAGTCTTCACGCTTCATGTTCCTCGAATGAATACCAAGTCTTCAAGGTCACACCAATTTCTTCACTTTCAAAGTCTTCAGAAAGTCTTCAGTATATCAAAGTCTTCAGTCGAAGAACTTAATTTTTAGGGGTCGACTTTCTCTATAAATATCAAACTCCTCATAGACTTATAGACTTGTGTACACTCATAAACACATTAGATACTTAACCTATAAGTCTTCAATACACCAAAATCACTAAGGGGCACTAGATGCACTTACAATCTCCCCCTTTTTGGTGATTGATGACAACATAGGTTAAGTTTTCAACGGGGAAAAATATAAGAAGTGTAAATACTGATATTGAGGAATTTGATTGCAAGATATAGAAGAACTCCCCCTGAAGATGTGCATAGTGAGGAATTTGCTTTTGAAGCAATGCACACTTGAAGAGTTGAATCATGGAGATCTCCCCCTATATCTTGTAATTCATACACGCATATGATATATAATATGAAGAATTTGAAATGCATGATGAAATATGGTGCCTGATGTAATTCAGCATGCGTGCGATAATATTACCGAGGAATAAGCATGCAGAGTAGCGTATCAAAAGTATCAAAGCATAGTGCAACAGAAGTATCAGCGCACCATCGGGTTTAAGATTACAACTCAATCCAATAAAACTTTCGGAAGAACGAGAGTTGTAACTTTAAAAAAACGCCCTTATTATAGACCCGCTTAAAGACTAACTCAGATTTCTCCCCCTTTGTCATCAAATGACCAAAAGGATCGAAACTGAGGACTAACGCCCCTGAAGATATTCAAGTTGATGAAGGAGCGCCAACGTTGTTGGGGTCGGTTGTTGATGTAGGGCCTGTCGCAGTGTCGTCCAAGTCTTCATTTTCATCATTGTCGCGCGATGAAGAATAGGAGCTGGCCACCAAAGAAGGAACTGGGACCTTCTTGTATTTCTTCGGAGGAGGTGCAGACCAGGCAAATTCTTCATTGAGACCCATTTTCTTCAGATCAGCAGCGCTGTAGACTTGAGACAGAACAGCCCAGGTGCGGCTGAGGGTTTCATGAAGGTAGTAGTGGTTTTTCTTCACTGCATTGTGTGCGGAAGTCATGTTGTGAAGAATTGAACCAAACTGACGCTTGACCCATTTGTGATTGCGATCAACCTTTTGATGAAGACTGAGGAGTAACTCACGATCAGTCATCACCCTGGGTGTTGTGGCTTGAGGATTTGGCTTGGCAGTATTGGCGGCAGTGTCATGTGTGGCAGAGTCATCATTGGTGGAGTAAGATGTAGCTTTGCGAAATTGACCATCCAATGGACGAATGCCTTCATCTATCACAGCAGTAGCCTTGCCCTTTTCTTCAGCTGAGGAAAATGTCCTTTTGAGGACTTCAATAGGAGGCAAGTAGCTGCAGTGGTTGAGAGTTTCAGCTTTGTAGTTGAGTGAAGACCTTGTCCTGATGAATCTCATAATCCAAGGTGCATAAGGCTTCAACTCAAATGGTGACATAGCAATGTTTGCCAGAGTCCTCATGAAGAAATCATGGAAGTTGATGGGAATGCCATGAATGATGTTGAAAAGCATATTCTTCATGATGCCAACGACTTCTTCATCACTTGAGTCGTGGCCTTTGATGGGACTCATTGTCTTTGTCAGAATACGGTAGACAGTCCAAGGCACATACAACAATTCCTTGACAAGGAATTTGGTTCGAGGGGCCTGCCCTGGCTTCAAAGGCTTCATCAGCACTTGCATATAGTGATTTCAGAGCTCAGGTTCGTTGTAAATACAACGTGCATCTTCAGTGGGTGGACTCAGAGGAAGGGCACGAAGCAATTCAGATGTTGGGGCCTTATGATGTGTGTTCTCAGTCATCCAGTCCAAAACCCATGAATTCACATCTTCAGAGTTGCCGGTGGTGTGCAGTGTTGCATAGAACTGAAGAATGAGTTCTTCATTCCAATCGAAGATGTCAGTGCAGAAGTTGAGTAGCCCAGCGTCGTGAAGAACACTGAGGACTGGCGTGAAGCACGACATTGACTCCATATCCACGTGAGGAATATGTGCATGGTCGAAGATTTTGTTCTTGTAGAAAAGCACTGGGGAATAGAAATTTGCTTGGCTTGCTGTCCAGAAGTGCCTCTTCCTTATGCGAGCAGAGTCATAGGGGTTGTATTCAGTGAAGAACACGTGCTCACCAAAGAAGTCTTCAACCTTGAATTTTTGCTTCTTTGAGAACGGATCCTTGGGCTTTGGCAGAGGAGTGTCAGTGAGTTGCATCACTACCTCAAGAATCACGATCTCAGGTTCTTCAGGATGAGGAATTTCTGGTTCCTCCTCAGGTGCAGTCACCTTTTCAGTTTCAGCAGCAGTTTCGTCAGCACTAGTGGCTGGAATTTCTTCATTCACGGATGCAGTGGGATGAGTTTCTTCAGAGCCCATCGGAACAGTTGGTGCAGGGGAGTGAGGAATTTGCTGCAGTGGAGTGAAGAGTGGGGAATTGGGGTGCTGACTTTCCCAAAAGTCGTCATTCATCAACGGGGTTGTACTTCCAATATCCACATCTTCATCATCAGTTTCTTCAACACCAGCCTCTTCAGCATCAAACTGAGGCATTGGTGATGAGACCAGTGGGGTTGAAGGGATTGCATCCACTTCAATTTCTTCATCAATCTGCTCTGAGGAAGCAGCAGATTGAGTTTCTTCATCTGATCCACTTGGGATCACATAATCTTCACCAAAAGGAACAAGGTCCTTTGATGGCATGGATGAGATAGGAATGGCATCAATGGGATTTGCAAACGAGCTAGTCATTGGCTTCATCTTCTTGGGAGCTGAAGATTCTGAAGCATTTGATGCCTTCCTTTTCTTCACTGCAGCTCGCTCTGCAGCCTTGGTCTTCTTCACATCTAGTGAGAGGGAAGAATAGGAGTTGGCGTAGGCGCAGGTGGAGCTGAGGAATCTGGTTGATTTTCCTCAGGCGCAACTGATGCAGTTGCCCTGATTTCTTCAGTTTCTTCAGGCACACCACTAGTGGGTGCCCTGGCAATTTCTTCAGTGGCTGGAGTAGAGTCATCAGCCCTAGAACTGGCATTTTCTTCAGCAGCTTCTCTTTGCGATACTGCGATTTCTTGATCTCTCTGGCCCTATCATATTTCCACTTCTCCTCTTGGATGAAGTGTGTCAGCATGTGACTTTGGCCAGGTGTCAGCTTGAAGTCAGGCATAGGTGTGTTGGGATCCTTATGCCAGAGATCAATGTAATCGAGGATCGCCCTTGGATCCAGCAGCAGTGGCACATGTGTGCCTTTGGCTTTAGCAGCCCTTTCTTGGCAGTCTCTGATGATTTCAGCAAGTTCTTCTTCATCAGCTTCATCATCATCAGATGGTACAGTGAAGACTACCTGCTTCTTGTTGGGACTTGGGCGATTACCGCGTCCAGTAGTAGCCTTTTTCTTCAGCAGAGAGGGTCCAGCTGATGAACTTGGTGCAGCTGAGGAACTAGCTGAGACACCAGAGGCGATAGAGACGCCAGTAGTCCTTTGGCACGAGGCCAGATGCACAGGTGCTGAGGACTTTGTCGGGACAGCTGAGGATTGTGGAGGAGGTGCTGAGGATTTTTGTGGAGAAGGAGCAGCATGAGGAATTTGCTTTGAAGTTTTTGAGGTGTCGGGCCGTGAGGGCATTGTAGAGGAACTTGGCCGTGAGGGCATTGCTGGTGAAGCACTTGGCTTGCGAGCGGGCTTCTTGGGCATAGATTTCCTCGGCTTGACAGAGGCCTCAGTGGCAGCAGCAGCAGTAGAGTCTTCATTAAATTTCCTCACTGCTTCTCTGGCTTGCCTTGCCAATTTAGCTTGGCGCTTGGCCCATTCGGTAGGAAATTCCTCACCACTCTGGATGCTAGTGGGATCAGCCACTTGGCCAGGTGCTAATGGAGCTCTTGGGCATGGAGGGTTCAGTGCGAATTTCTTCATGTACTTTGGAGTAACATATCTGTACTCCTGGATTCGCACCTTGCACTGATTTTTATCTTCTTTGCCAAATTTGGATTCATCATGCGTGCAGTAATCTTTATAAATATCCTCAGGGATTTCAAATGCAGTCATAACCTCAGGCCTCTTTCCTCCTTTCTGTGGCCTTTTACCTTCAGCCATTTTCTTCAGTTGAGGAATTTGAACAATTGAGTTCTCTAAAGAAGTATGCAACTTTTCTTCGAGGAATGCTGCAAATGAGTTAAGTTGATGAGAACCTAATGATTCAGCAGTGGACATGTGTACCTGTGAACAGAGTATAGCTGCGAGGAATTTGAAGAGGTCATATGCGTTCTCAGAGGGTTTTTCATAAAGAACAAGTTTGAGGAATTTGACCAGATTCGTCTTGAAGAATTTCACTAAGCGCGCTTTATCTTAGGTTCCGGAGTTGTATAGATCGAAGATCCACACAATTGAGGAATCTTTGAAGAAATTGATGCTTAGGGAAATGAATCAAGAACAGATAACTTGTGAGGTGTTTTGTGCGTGAGGATTTGAAGCATAAAACACCTTTGAAGATTTTGTAGAAAAATTTCGAATCAAAGAGGGCAGTAAAATTTACTTTTAATTACCCTCAAACGAAGAACACGACGAACTGTGAGTTGAAACAGTGAAGTTCGTCGATGCAGATCTTCCACGCCCTAACTTGGCAGAGGAAGACGTCTACGGCGGCGGCGGAGGTGAAGATTTTCGCGGTCGACGCGAGTACGACGACGACGAGGTCGAGGCAGTGAAGCTCTTCCTCACCGGCGACGATGGAGTTGCGGCGGTGTTAGGGTTCGGAAGCTCGAGCGGGAGAGTGAGATTGAGCGGGGTAAAAGAAGTGAGGAAGGGGAGATGGGTATTTATAGCCACGGTGAAAACTGCTCGCCCAAAGATTTGGGACGAACGTGCCCCTGGCCGTTCTCCTTCTCGCGACATGTGTCACCCATGTACTGTGTAGTGGAGATCGTGTAAGATCGTGGGTGGATAAAATAATGCATCATGGGATGCGGAACGGTTTGAGCGGCAAAACCGAAAGTCTGGATTAGATTAGTTTTAACGTTCCGTTCGCAATTTCTTCAGCTGACAAGGACACAGTGAAGAATTTGAACGAGTTTCAAATAGAACGCACATGAAGAATTTGTGAATACATTGGATTGAGTATAGCATAGAGAGGAAGGGTCCGATCACATCCACTTAGCCGAAAGTCCAACTTGAAGAAATAGCTATAAGTGAATGTTGTAGAGGACATAAACTCATATATATATATATATATATATATATATATATATATATATATATATATATATATATATATATATATAGCCAATGAAGAAAAACGACGGCACAAGTGAAGACTTTGCAAAGTTTGAAGAATTTGAAAAACTGAAGAATTTCAAAAGTTGAGGAAAAACTCAAACTGAAGATTTTCAACTTTTGTGGTGGCGTGACCCATCGTATAAGAATGATGATTTCAGACACCGCGTACAATTGTCGTAGGGTTCTGAGAATCAAATTCTTCATTAATTTCTTCACACTTAGAGTGTTATTCTTCATTGATTGAAGAAAAACGTTTCTTCATGTGTTGCACATCTAAGTCATCAATTTTGCATAAGTGTTAGGATGAGTGCCTTTTCAAAGTACATTCGAAGACTCTAAGATATTTAGTTCACACCGCAACTTGCTAAATCTCTTCTCATCCAAGGGCTTAGTGAAGATATCGGCTAGCTGTTCTTCAGTCTTCACATGCTCAATAGAAATGTCGCCCTTCAACACATGATCACGAAGAAAATGATGACGAATCTGAATGTGCTTTGTCTTCGAGTGCTGAACTGGATTGTGAGCAAGCTTGATGGCACTCTCATTGTCACAGAGGAGAGGCACATTCTTCACGTTGATGCCATAGTACTTGAGTGTTTGCTTCATCCATAGCAGTTGAGCACAGCAAGAACCAGCAGCAATGTACTCAGCTTCAGCAGTAGACAGTGATACGCAGTTCTGTTTCTTCGAGGACCAACAGACCAAAGATCGTCCGAGGAAATGACAAGTACCAGATGTTGACTTGCGGTCCACACGGTCACCAGCATAGTCAGAGTCAGAATATCCAATGAGATCAAAATCTGAGCCCTTGGGATACCATAATCCTAGTGTTGGTGTGTGAGCTAGGTATCGAAGAATATGCTTCACAGCCTTATGGTGTGATTCCTTCGGTGCAGCTTGAAATCGGGCACACATGCAAACACTAAGCATTATATCTGGCCTAGATGCACATAAGTACAATAAAGAGCCAATTATGGAGCGGTATACCTTATGATCGAAGTCAGTACCATTTTCATCAGTGGATAAGTGACCATTTGTGGGCATAGGAATTTTGATGCCTTTGCAATCTTGCATGCTGAATTTCTTCAGGACATCCTTGAGGTATTTCTCCTGAGATATGAACATGCCATTGCGCTGTTGACGAATTTGAAGACCTAAGAAGAATTTAAACTCTTCCATCATAGACATTTGATATTCTTCACTCATCATATAAGCAAATTCATCACTATAACGTTGGTCAGTACAGCCAAAGATGATATCATCAACATATATTTGGCACACAAACAGTTCACCATCATAAGATTTAGTAAAGAGAGTGGGATCGAGTGAACCGGGTGTGAAGCCTTTCTTCATGAAGAATTCCTTCAATGTATCATACCATGCCCGTGGGGCCTGCTTGAGGCCATAGAGGGCCTTGTTAAGTCTGAAGACTTTGTCAGGATGTTTTGGATCTTCAAAATCTGGGGGTTGAGCAACATATACTTCTTCCTCAAGCTTACCATTGAGGAATGCACTTTTCACATCCATTTGATATAAGATGATATCATGATGGTTAGCATAAGCAAGTAATATGCGAATAGCCTCAAGTCTAGCAACAGGTGCAAAAGTTTCATCGAAATCAATTCCTTCAACCTGTGTGTAGCCTTGAGCTACTAGTCGTGCCTTATTCCTCACCACAACACCATTTTCATCTTGCTTGTTGCGGTAGATCCACTTTGTGCCAATGATGTTATGCTTGCGAGGATCGGGACGATTGACTAGTTCCCATACGTTGTTGAGCTTGAACTGATGTAGTTCTTCTTGCATGGCCTGAAATGCTTCATCTACCTTAGTGGGCTCTGTGATAGAGACAAAAGCAAAGTGCCCACAAAAGTTAGATAGATGTGAAGCTTTTGAGCGTGTGAGAGGACCTGGTGCTCTAATGTCATTGATGATCTTCTCCACTTGCACTTCTTTTGCAACGCGAGGATGAGCTGGTTGTCGTTGAGGAATTTGATCAGCATTTTGTTCAGCATCAATTTCCTCAGCATTTTCTTCAGGTGCATCAGCTCGATGTTCTTCACGTTCTGGAATGAATTCTTCAGCAGATTCTTCAGTAGGAATGACATCTTCAGTAGCCTTGTGCTTGATAGAATCCTCAGGTGCTGGTTCATCTAACACAGAAGGTAGGTGCTCTCTTTGCGAGCCATTAGTTTCATAGAACTGCACATCTACAGTTTCAACAATCTTGTGAAGAACATTGTTGAAGACTCTGTAGGTGTGCGAGTCCTTTCCGTAACCAAGCATAAAACCTTCATGTGCTTTCGGTGCAAATTTAGAGTTGTGATGAGGATCTCTAATCCAGCATTTAGCACCGAAGACTTTGAAATAACTCACATTGGGTTTCTTGTCAGTGAGGAGTTCATAGGCAGTCTTCTTGAAGAATTTGTGAAGATATACTCTGTTGATGATGTGGTACGCAGTATCAATTGCATCAACCCAGAAATGACGAGGGGTTTCGTACTCATCGAGCATAGTGCGAGCCATCTCAGCAAGAGTCCTGTTCTTGCGCTCCACGACGCCATTCTATTGAGGAGTATAAGGAGCAGATAACTCATGAGTAATACCAAGTTCATCAAGATAGCCATCGAGACCCGAATTCTTGAACTCAGTGCCATTATCACTTCTGATGTGCTTGATCTTCACACCAAAGTTGGTTGAAGCCCTCGAGGAAAATCGTTTGAAGACTTCCTGCACTTCAGTTTTGTAAGAGACAAGGTGTACCCATGTATAACGAGAGTAATCATCAATAATAACAAAGCCATATTGAGATGCTTCATTTGAAACAGAGGAATAATGATTAGGACCAAAGAGATCCATGTGAAGCAATTCAAATGGACGAGTGGTGGTCATGATAGTCTTTGCTGGATGCTTGGCCTTTGTCATCTTTCCAGCTTCACAGGCACCGCACAAGTGATCCTTAAGGAATTTGACATTCTCAATGCCAATGACATGCTTCTTCTTCGCAAGCGTGTTCAAATTCCTCATGCCTGCATGACCAAGTCGTCCATGCCATAGCCATCCTTCTGAAGCTTTTGCAAGTAGGCACACGGCTGGTTGTGAATCTGCAGAGAAATCAACAATATACAAGTCTCCTCTCCTAAAGCCTTCGAAGACTTTGGAATTGTCAGCTTCCATAATCACAACACACCGATACTTGCCAAAGACAACAACCATATCAAGATCACAAAGCATTGAGACAGACATAAGGTTGTATCCTAAAGACTCAACAAGCATGACTTTGTCCATGTGTCGATCCTTTGTGATAGCAACTTAACTTAGACCCTTACCTGACTTTTGCTTTTGTCAGCGAAGATGATATGCTTCATATGTGACGATGATAAGGGAGCATCCATATAAAAGATTCTTGTCACCAGTCATGTGATTTGTACATCCACTATCAAGTACCCATTCAGTGGCTTTGGGTTGATCATCCTGCAGATGAATTAGTGCAACTTACGACCTCATATACTTCAGAAGTGAAGAATATGATATCACAATTCATCAGATCAATTTCATCAAGCAGTAGAACAGATAAAACAAAGGGAGGACGTGTGAAATGAAAGTTCATTTCATCATGGTTAGCCTGCGTCCTTTCAGGCAATTTGTCAGGTCCCCAGCAAATTCTTCAGACGTGACAATACGTCTGGAGACCTGATCCTGCATAAGAGATTAGTTGTTTTTCTTCACCACCCACATTTGAAGGGGTGGCAAAGAGTTCATCACTCTGCGAGCTCCATATGAGAATGGTGGCAAAGCATCCACACCATTTCATTTCACACAAGAGTGGTTAGGGTAAGCATATGAATAAGCAGAGAAATTCTTCGAGGACTTATGAACATAATAATTTGAAGAATAATGCTCATATTCATAGCCGTTGGCTCTTCCCTGCGAAACAGAGTTGTTAGCACGATGATGTCCATATGAGGATTTTGATCCATGTGAGGAATTTGATCCCCTTGAGGAATTTGGTCCGTATGAGGACTTGAATCCATATGAAGAATTTGGTCCATATGAAGAATTTGATCTGGGGTTCCTTTTCTTCACAGGTGGTGTCATGAGGACATTCACCTGAAGACTTTCAAGGCATCTTTTGGGAACCCAGATTTTCTTCATAGGGGAACCGTTCCTGCAGTTTGTGCCAACATATCTAGCAAATACTTCACCATTTTGATTTTTGAACAGTTTATAGTTGGAGTCAAATGACTCATCAGAAGAATGAGAAGATTCACATGTATATCCAGATAAATTAGATGGATCAACTGGAGGTCCCTTTGCAGCAACCCATGAGGTTTTGGGGTACTGCTCAGGCTTCCAATATGTACCATCAGCATTGAGTTTCCTCTCAAAGGCAATACCCTCTTTCCTAGGGTTCCTGTTGAGGATCTGCTTTTTAAGCACATCACAAAGAGTCCGATGCCCTTTGAGGCTTTTGTACATGCCTGTCATGTACAATTCCTTCAGTCCTGCATCGTCAGTGATACTAGCAATGTCCTCAAATGAGGAATTAGTGATAGCAGAGACAGGTGAAGAATTTGTAGCATTAGAAGCATTTGAACATTCAGGTGAAGAATTAGCAGATTCTCGTTCAATGCATTTCAAACATGGAGGAATAAATTCTTCCTGAGCAGCACTGATTTGTTGAGCAAGTAATGAATCGCGCTCCTTCCGAAGATCTTCATAACTCACTCTTATCTTCTCAAAATCAGACAAGAGAGAGTTATGCTGATCTTGAAGACAGTCATACTTAGAATGAAGTCTCTGAAGACTTTCAGCCAAAGCTTGTGATTGATCCATTTCTTCACTCAACATATCATTGCTCTTACTAAGCATGTTATTAGCTCTTTCCAAAGCTCTTTGTTGTTTAGCAGCAAGTGAGGCAAGTTTGACATAACTGGGTCCAAATTCATCACCAGATTCATCATCACTAGATTCAGACAGATAGCATTCAGTTACCTGTTCACCCTCTGCCATGAGACATGGTGAAGAGGATGATGATTCTGGTTCAAATGTCATTGACTTGAGAGATTCCTTGAAGTCCTCGAACCAAGGGTCATGACAGGTTCGATGGCCTTCATAGACATCAGAGAGACGGTCCCAGATAAGCTTCGCCTGATCGAGATGCATGATGTTTCTGAACTGGTTTCGAGACAGACTGGAGCAGATGACAGCCTTCGCTGTGAGGTTGAGTTGAGTGTACTTGCGAATGTCATCAGTTTCTGCCATCTTGCATAGATCGGTCACACCAATCTCACTGACGGTCCACAGCTCACTGTTCATCACCATGAGACGCTTCTTCATCATGGCCTTCCATTTGGGATACTCGTGACCGTCAAAGATGGGGCATGGCACTTTCTTCATATCCGCGGTCGACATAACTAAAACTCCAGGCGGTTAAACCAAAATCACACAGAACAAGGGAGTACCTTGCTCTGATACCAATTGAAAGTGCGTTGTATTGACTAGAGGGGGGTGAATAGGCGATTTTTATGAAATTCTTCACTGAGGAATTTGCTCGTGAGGAAATTCCTTAGCGAAGAACTACTAGCAGCGGAATAAGTACTCAGAGGTAAACATAGCAGAATACATGCATGGTCATCATGATGAAATGAAGACAAACTCAGAGTACAGAAAGCGTAAACACAGGATAACACAAGATGAAGACAAATAGACTGAAGAAATTGAACTGAGGAAATTGAGAAAGTCTTCAGTCAAAGTATTCAAACACAGATATGAACAAACACACAACACAGTAATGAGGAAATGAAAGTGTTGAGGAAATAGAACCAGTAAGCTTGGTGAAGACAATGATTTGGTAGACCAGTTCCAACTGCTGTCTCAGTTGTACGTCTGGTTGGAGCGGCTGAGTATTTAAACTCGAGGACACCTAGTCCCGGACACACAGTCCTCACCGTATTCTCCTTGAGCTAAGGACACACAGTCCTCGCCCAATCACTCGTGGTAAGTCTTCAGGTGACTTCCAAACCTTCACAGACTTGGTCACTCGGCGATCCACAATTCCTATTGGATGCTCTAGACCTTGACGCCTAACCGTCTGGAAGAAGCATAGTCTTCAAAGGTAACAAGCGTCAGATCCACGCAGGATCAATCTCTTTAGTGATGCTCAATCACTTTGGGTTTGTAGGTGTTTTGGGTTTGGGTTTGGATTTTCCTCACTTGATGATTTTCGCTCAAAGTCCTCGGAGGATGGGTTGCTCTCAAATGACAAGTGTCAAGTTCTCGCGGAGCAGCCAACCAGCTAGTGGTTGTAGGGGGCGGCTATTTATAGCCTAGGGAGCAGCCCGACATGATAAGACATAAATGCCCTTCAATGATATGACCGTTATGTGGACAAGATATTTTGGGACAGCTGGCGCGCAGCACAACAACGGTCGGAAATTTGTGGTACAAATTCCTCAGGGCTATCATGTTCCTCATTGTGTAGGCAATTCGTACTGGCGAATTCTTAACTCCTCAGTCAGAGCAAAGTCCTCAATGACCAGAAGAACTGCGTCTCTGTCACTGAAGAATTTGACTGAACTGTATGAGATTTCCAATGGCTTCACTCGAAGGGATTGATAGGTGTAGGATTTGAGTTGAGCATCACATGGAAATTTTCTCCTTAGTATTTCCTCGACCCCCTTTAACAGTACGGTGTTTCCTATGACTCAAGAAAGAGAAAATGAAACTACGAAAACAAAAGTCTTCACGCTTCATGTTCCTCGAATGAATACCAAGTCTTCAAGGTCACACCAATTTCTTCACTTTCAAAGTCTTCAGAAAGTCTTCAGTATGTCAAAGTCTTTAGTCGAAGAACTTCATTTTTAGGGGTCGACTTTCTCTGTAAATATCAAACTCCTCATAGACTTATAGATCTGTGTACACTCATAAACACATTAGATACTAAACCTATAAGTCTTCAATACACCAAAATCACTAAGGGGCACTAGATGCACTTACACCTTGTCTTTGTTTTCGGCTCTTTGCTTGCCTGCCTGCTTGAACACCCAACAATCCTTGTTGGTGTGATTGGCTGGCCTTTCGGGGGTGCCATGTATCTGGCACAAGCGGTCGAGTATTCGGTCCAAACTGGACGGGCCCTGAGTATTCTTTTTGAATGGCTTTTTCCGCTGACCAGATTTATAGCCTCTGAATCTGGCATTTACTGCCGTATCTTCGTTGATGTCACTGTTAGCATGACGCTTTTGTTTGTTCCGGTGTGTCCTACCACTTTTATCCTTGGTATCCGAACTACTAGGGTTCTTTGATAAGTTGTTACTGCGAGCTAGCCAGCTGTCTTCTCCCGTGCAAAAGCGGGTCATGAGTGTCATGAGGGCTGCCATAGATTTCGGCTTTTCTTGTCCCAGGTGCCGGGCAAGCCATTCTCGCGGATATTATGCTTGAAGGCTGCTAGGGCCTCAGCGTCCGGACAGTCGACTATCTGGTTTTGCTTTGTTAAGAACCGTGTCCAGAATTGCATGGCCGATTCCTCTGGCTGCTGAATTATGTGGCTTAGGTCATCAGCATCCGGTGGTCGCACATAAGTGCCCTGGAAGTTGTCGAGGAATGCGGCTTCCAGGTCCTCCCAAGAACCGATTGAGTCTGCTGGTAAGCTGCTGAGCCAATGTCGGGCCGGTCCCTTGAGCTTGAGTGGGAGGTATTTGATGGCGTGTAGATCATCACCACGGGCCATGTGGATATGAAGGAGATAATCCTCGATCCAGACCGCGGGATCTGTTGTGCCATCGTATGATTCGATGTTTACGGGTTTAAAGCCCTCTGGGATTTTATGATCCATTACTTCATATGTGAAGCATAGTGGGTGTGCGGCGCCTCTATACTGGGCTATATCACGACGCAGCTCAGAAGATCTATGTCTGTTGTGTTCGGCCCGGCCGGATTTGTTGTATCCGGAATAAATATCTCCGTCACGTGCCGTAGGGTGCCTGTGCGATCCGTAGATCGATCTTGTTTGCCTTGCCTTATCCTCCAGTACGTCTCGCAGGTCTGGCGCATTTTCCCGTGCCTTAGTTGAACGGCATCGGGGCATCGCTTCAGTGGAGGGTCGAGAAGCCTCTCTGTCGCGGCCGCGTGGTGGCCGGTCGGCCATGTCGTGCGCTGGTGATGTGGGTGCTTCCTCCTCTGATCGGGGTAGCGGCCTGCGCTTTGGGTAGTGCTTGGAGGGGCGTTCGAGTTCATACTCTTCGGCCGCAAGGACTTCAGTCCATCTGTCAGCTAGCAGATCTTGATCAGCTCTATGTTGTTGCTACTTTTTCTTGAGGCTGTTTTCTGTGGCTAAAAGCCTCGTTTGAAACGCTCTTGTTCGGCGGGGTCTGATGGCACGACGAATTCGTCGTCGTCGAGGCTTGCCTCGTCTTCGGAGGGAGGCATGTAGTTATCATCCTCAACCTCTTGGTCTGCCGCTCTTTCATGAGGGCTGGCTTCTCCATCTTCCTGTGCCGAATCTTTCTGAAGGTGGTGTTCTTCGGCGCTATCCGGGGTAGTATTGTCTCCCGTGCCGGAATCACCGTTCTTGCTTTGGCAGGATTTAGAGCGCCGCTAACGCCGGCGCTTTGGCTGTTTCTTGGAGGTGTCATCCTCCGATGTTCCGTCGCCATCTCCATCTTTTGGAGTATCCACCATATATATGTCATATGACGAGGTGGCCTTCCAGTGCCCTACAGGTGCTGGTTCCTGTTCGTCTCCTGCATCGTCGTCCATACCGTCGACGTCTACGGAGTCGAAGTCAAGCATGTCGGTTAAATCGTCGACATCGGCTACAAAGTGGGTGGTGGGTGGGCTTTGAATTTCTTCATCGTCCGTATCCCATCCTCGCTGACCGTAGTTCGGCCAGGGCTCTCCTGGTAAAGAGAAAGACTTGAGGGAATTCAGGATGTCGCCAAAAGGCGAGTGCTGAAAGATGTCCGCGGCGGTGAACTCCATGATCGGCGCCCAATCGGATTCGATCGGTAGGGGCGCAGGGGGTTCGGAGTCCGGAAAGGAGTTCGGATCCTCGGAGTCACGGGTCCTGCAGAGTGCGGGGCTGGAGTTCGGCTCGATCGCCTTTGACATTGCAGCCCCCGAGGTGACGTCCAACCGACCATCCTCAATCGGCGCAACTGGCCCTGAATTGAGGGTCAGAGCCGGTGCGCTTGCGGCCTCCAGGGTACTGTCCGGCGGCAGAGCTAGATCATGCCCCGCGAGACAGTGCGGCGCGCTTGGCTGTGGCTCGAATCCATCGAAGATCAAATCTCCGCGGATGTCTGCCAGGCCAGGGGCGTAGCTTTCGATCTGCTCCAAATGGCCAAGCGAATTTGTAACACCCTCGATGCGGCTATATCTCCCACGTGTCGAAGCACGACTTAGAGGCATAACCGCATTGAAAGCAATGTCGCAAGTGAGGTAATCTTCACACAACCCATGTAATACATAAGGGAAAGAGATACATAGTTGGCTTACAATCGCCACTTCACACAATACATAAATAAACATCCATCATCCAGATTACACTCAAGGTCCGACTACGGAACCAAAATGAAAGAAGACTACCCCAAATGCTACACAGATCCCCGATCGTCCCAACTGGGCTCCACTACTGATCATCAGGAAAAGACACATAGTAACGACCACGTTCCTCGTCGAACTCCCACTTGAGCTCGGATACGTCATCTGCACTGGCGTCGTCGGCACCTGCAACTGTGTTGGTAGAATCTGTGAGTCACGGGGACTCAGCAATCTCACACCCGCGAGATCAAGACTATTTAAGCTTAAAGGTAGGACAGGGTTGTGAGGTGGAGCTGCAGCAAGCGACTAGCATATATGGTGGCTAACAACGCAAAAGAGAGCGAGAAGAGAAGCAAAGCACGGTCGTGAAGCTAGAAGTGATCAAGAAGTGATCCTAGAACAACCTACGTCAGACATAACTCCAACACCGTGTTCACTTCCCGGACTCCACCGAGAAGAGACCATCACGGTTACACACGCGGTTGATGTGTTTTAATTAAGGTCAACTTCGGATTTTCTACAACCGGACATTAACAAATTCCCATCGGCCTCATAACCGCGGGCACGGCTTTCGAAAGATAATACCCTGCAGGGGTGCCCCAACTTAGCCCATTATAAGCTCTCACGGTCAACGAAGGATATTCCTTCTACCGGGAAGACCCGATCAGTCTCGGAATCCCGGACTACAAGACATTTCGACAGTAATAAAACAAGTCCAGCAAAGCCGCCCAATTGTGCCGACAAATCCTGATAGGAGCTGCACATATCTCGGTCTCAGGGCACATCCGGATGAACACTACGTACGGCAACCGAAGATACCCCAAGTTGCCTCAGGGCGGCACCGCAAGTGGCTCTAGTTTGGACCAGCAATCGAAGGAGAACTGGCCCGGGGGTTAAAATAAAGATGACCCTCGGGCTCGCGAAAACCCGGGGGAAAAGGCTTAGGTGGCAAATGGTAAAACCAAAGTTGGGCCTTGCTGGAGGAGTCTTATTCAAAGCGAACTGTCAAGGGGGTCCCATAAATCACCCAACCGTGTAAGGAACGCAAAATCAAGGAACATAACACCGGTATGACGGAAACTAGGGTGGCAAGAGTGGAACAAAACACCAGGCATAAGGCCGAGCCTTCCACCCTTTACCAAGTATATAGATGCATTAATTAAAATAAGAGATATTGTGATATCCCAAAATAATCATGTTCCAACATGGAACAAACTTCATCTTCACCTGCAACTAGCAATGCTATAAGAGGGGCGGAGCAAAGCGGTAACATAGCCAATCAACGGTTTGCTAGGAAAGGATGGTTAGAGGTTTGACATAGCAATATGGGTGGCATGATATAGAAAGTGGTAGGTATCGCAGCATAGGCATAGCAAAAGAGCGAGCATCTAGCAAGCAAAGATAGAAGTGATTTCGAGGGTATGGTCATCTTGCCTGCAAGGTTCTCAGAGTTGTCGAAAGCTTGATCCTCGTAAGCGTTCTCAACAGGTTCCTCGTTCACGTACTCGTCTCCCGGCTCTACCCAAGGCAAGAACACAAGCAAAGGAATAACTATCAACCACGATGCAATGCGCAATCAACATGATGCAAAACATGGCATGATATGCGAGATGTGGTATGCAATGCATATGCGTGCCCTGGAAGGACAAGGATGAACAAGGCATAATCTTGGCAAACCAAGTATGCCACTGGAAAGGTGAGGTGATTTCGGTTGAAATCGATATAAAGATCACCGGAATCGGATGCACGGTTTGCAAATGACAAGCAAAACAAGAATGACATATTTCTGCGTTTAATAACATGATGCCACTTAGCATGCAACAAGAAATTAAGCTACTGCACCCAAACATATCAGAAAAGCATACGGAAGTGATCTACTCAAGATGCTTGACAAAAAATAAACACTGAGCTACGGCTAAATCACAACACAACAGGTTCAAACCAGCATGGAAAAAGTGCAAAAGATAACAGGTTCACAGACTTGGTGAAAATACTATCATGCCAGAAATTAACATCAGGATGACATGTTTAGAGAAAATAAACAACCTGCTACAGGAACACAATATAGCAAAACAAGGCGTGGAATGAATCCACTCAAAACATAGAACAAAAGTCCCTTAGTGACCATGAGGCAAAAAGGACCAGAAAATAAAATAGCACCCATGTCAATTAAGCAAGTTTCGTTACAGTTTTCAGACTTGGCAGAAAACTGGACATGTCAAAAACAGATAGCAAGTAGGCATGTTTACGAGCTCGATGCACTCACGACAGAGAATTTCATGATAAACTAAGCGTACATCCATCAAGAAGACATGGCATAGAAGCTAAACATGGCAAGAACAACATCATAACATGTAAAGATCAACTACAACAAGCTTGGCAAAATCGAATAACATGTAAACAATCTGCCAGGAAACATTTTATAGCAAAAGTAGAGCTTGATTGACCCAAGCTATGACACTCCATAATTACAAACAAAGGTACAGATGCATAGAGAAAATCCATATGTTCAAAACACTATTACTGATCATGCTCAAAATAGGCATAGATCTCTCTGAAACAACATGAACACATGGCATAAAAATAACAGCAGGGAATGACTTAGTGAAATTACTAAGTCCCTAAAATCAGCAACAATATGATCCCTAGTTTGCATGCTTGTGCTAGTCATCACAAAGATCACAAAAATACATGGCATACACCCCTGGAAACATAGCATGGCATATTACAAAACACATGTAGGACTCCAGTTCATAGGATGCAGACATCAATCATGGCAAAAATGACAAAAGTGCATCTACTGAAACAGATCTGAAACTAACATCACATAGCCCTCTTCTAACAGCATTTCGGGCATCAAGATGAGCTCAAATGAAAATGATGCAATGAGATGAAATGATTTACTCATCGAGGCAAACAATTTGACATATTACACGCACGAAACGGAGTAGTATGCAGCAAGTTATGATGCGATGAAAATGCATAAAAAACTACTGGGATCCGGGGACTTGGCCGTTTTATACCTATCGAGAAGCGGGACGGCAAGGTTCCGGGACGGAGGGACCCGGGCGCGGGGGCGCGTTTGGATGGCCGTGCGGGTGGATCTGATCCACCCCGCGGTGGATCCAGCCGGCGAGGTCGCCGGAGACGACGGGAGGAGGCGGCGGCGCGCGGAGCTCGGCGGGACGAGGCGGGCGGCACGGACGGCAGAGGGGCGGCGGCTCAGCGCGGCGCTGGCGGGCGGTGCAGGCGGCGGTGGAGCGGCGCGCCGGCGGTGGGGAAGCGGAGCGGCGAACTCCGGGCGGCGAACTCCGGGCGGCGGCTGCGAGGCGGCGAGCGGCGGCTCGGGGCGGCGGGGCGCGCGGGCGAGCCGGGCCGGGAGGCGCGCGCGCGCGGGCGGCGGCGTACGGGCCGCGGGGGCCCGCGGCGGGCCGAGCGGGCCGGCGCGGTTGGTGGAGGCGGCGGCGACACGTGGCGCGCGGTGAGTGGCCGCGGGCGGCGGCGGGATTTCGTCCGGCTCGGACCGGATGTGTCCGGCGGCGCGGAGGGGAGCGGGGCTAGGGTTAGGGTAGGAATGATCCGCAAATTTCGGGAGGAGGGTATATTTATAGGTAGGAGGGGCTAGGAGGCTCCAAATTGAGCACGGTTTGCGGCCACATGATCGTGATCGAATGGTGATGGACATGGGAGTGACTTAGATGGGTTATTGGGCTGTTTTGGAGGGGTTTGGGGCTGCAACCCACAAGAGGCTTTCGCGGTTACCCGGTTAACCGTTGGAATATCAAACGACCTCCGAATGACCCGAAACTTGACAGGCGGTCTACCGGTGCTATACCAAGGCCGCTTGACAAACCTCGGTCCATTCCGAGAAAGTTTAATACACGCTCACGGAAAAAGGTAAAAGGGGACGCCGGGGAACATAGGAGCGCCGGATTGCAAAACGGACAACGGGGAAAATGCTCGGATTCATGAAGTGAACACGTATGCAAATGAGATGCACATGATGACATGATATGAAATGCATGACAAGGACAAAATGCAAAAATACGGGAAGCCCAACCACGGAGGGAATATCATATCACATTGCCGAAAATGGCAAGAGTTGGAGTTACAGTTATGGCAAGTTACATCCGGGGTGTTACAACACTCCACCACTACGAGAGGATCTCGTCCCGAGATCTAGGACTAAAAGAACTCCGGATATTCGGAACGGAGGTGGTCCTCGTGCTCCCAGGTGGCTTCTCGGTCTGAATGGTGAGACCACTTCACTTTCAGGAATTTGATAGACTTGTTGCGAGTCTTGCGCTCAGTTTCTTCAAGAATAGCAACGGGATGCTCATGATAAGACAAATCTTCTTGAAGATCAATCTCTTCTAAGTTAATGGTGCGCTCAGGCGTCTTGAAGCACTTGCGAAGCTGTGACACGTGGAACACATCGTGCACATTTGCAAAGTTGGGGGGAAGCTCAAGTTGATAGGCGAGATCGCCTCGTTTGCCGATGATCTTGAAAGGACCGACGTATCTAGGGGCAAGTTTCCCTTTGATACCGAAGCGACGAGTGCCTTTCATTGGAGAGACGCGGAGGTAGACATGATCTCCGATATCGAATGCCAAATCACGGTGTTTGCTATCGTAATAGCTCTTTTGGCGCGATTGAGCGGCTTTGAGATTCTCACGAATGACTTTACACATATCTTCAGCCTCTGTGATCAAGTCGTTACCAAGAAGTTGGCGTTCGCCCGTCTCTGACCAATTGAGAGGAGTACGACACTTTCTGCCATAGAGAATCTCGAATGGGGCTTTGCCCGAGCTCGCTTGAAAGCTGTTGTTGTAAGAGAACTCAGCATATGGAAGACAATCCTCCCACTTCATGCCAAAAGAGATGACACAAGCCCTGAGCATATCTTCAAGAATTTGGTTGACACGCTCGACTTGTCCACTAGTTTGAGGATGGAAAGCTGTGCTGAAGCGAATGTTTGTGCCCATGGCCTTCTGAAAAGAATCCCAAAACTTGGATGTAAAGATGCTGCCACGGTCTGAAGAAATCAATTGTGGAATGCCGTGCAAGGAGACAATTCTGGAGGTGTAGAGCTCTGCCAGCTGCGCTGCTGTGATAGACTCTTTGATAGGAAGAAAATGAGCCACTTTAGTGAGCTTGTCGATGACGACGAATATGGCATCATTTCCACGCTTGGACTTAGGAAAACCAGTCACGAAGTCCATTTCGATATGATCAAACTTCCATTCTGGAATAGCAAGAGGTTGGAGTAGACCAGCTGGTCGTTGGTGTTCTACTTTCACCCTTCGACAGACATCACATTCATTCACGAATTGAGCAATTTCTCGCTTCATTCGAGTCCACCAATACGACTGCTTGAGGTCATCGTACATCTTCGTACTTCCAGGATGAATGGATAGGAGTGAATTGTGCGCCTCGTTCATAATGACTTTCCGCAGTTCACCCTTTGGAACCACAATCCGGTCCCCGAATAAAAGAGTATCTCTGTCATCAATGCGATAGCACTTGTATTTGGAAATGCCCTTGTCAATACCACGTTTCACCTTCTTCACCATGGTATCTAGCAGTTGTGCCTCACGAATTTGATCTTCCAAAGTAGGAGAGACTATGAGGTTGGCAAGAAAACCTTGAGGAACAACTTGGAGATTCAACTTGCGGAAAGCTTCACAAAGATCCGGTTGAAAGGGCTTGAGGATTAAGCTGTTGCAATAAGCCTTCCTGCTCAAAGCGTCTGCAATCACATTAGCCTTGCCTGGAGTATATTCAATACTCGGATTATACTCTTGAATCATTTTGACCCATCGAGTTTGCCCGAGGTTGAGGTTGGGCTGAGTGAAGATGTACTTGAGACTCTTGTGATCGGTGAATATGTCCACTTTCCTTCCCAACAAGAGATGTCTCCATGTTATCAACGCATGGACAACTGCCGCCAACTCAAGATCGTGAGTGGGGTAGTCTTTTCGTTGGGCTTCAACTGACGAGAGGTATAGGCCACAACCTTATTCTCTTGCATTAACACAGCACCGAGACCTTGAAGAGAAGCATCACAGAAAACTTCATAAGGCTTGGATTCGTCAGGAGGAGTCAAAACTGGAGCAGTGACGAGTTTCTCTTTGATAGCATTGAAAGCAACGTCACACTCAGGAGACCAGACATACTTCACATGCTTCTAGAGGAGGTTGGAAAGAGGCTTTGCAATCTTTGAGAAATTCTCAACGAATCTTCGGCAATAGCTTGCAAGTCCAAGAAAACTGCGAAGCTGCTTGACATTCTGAGGAGGTTCCCAATTCAAAACTGCAGACACCCTCTCGGGATTAATAGCAATGCCCTTGGCAGAGATGATATGCCCAAGGTAAAGAACTTCATCAAGCCAGAATTCACATTTGGAGAACTTCGCATAGAATTGATACTCTCCGAGCTTGTCGGGCACCAATCGCAAATGTTTGGCATGATCCTTCTTATTCTTGGAGAAGACCAATATATCATCGAGATAGACCAAGACAAATTCGTTGGTGTAGGGGTTGAAGATGAAGTTCATCATTCGAGAGAAAGTTGGAGGAGCATTGACAAGGCCGAAAGACATGACAGTATATTCATAAGAACCAAAGCTTGTTCTGAATGCTGTCTTGGGAATATCTTCTTCACGAATGCGAATTTGATAATAACCCATACGAAGATCAAGCTTGGAGAACACTTTAGCACCTTTAAGTTGCTCGAATAGCTCATTGATGTTAGGAAGTGGGTACTTGTTCTTGATAGTCTTCTTGTTCAATGGACGGTAATCGACGCAAAGTCGGTCCGTGCCATCCTTCTTCTGGACAAAAAGAACACCACAACCCCAAGGGGATGAACTCGGTCTGATCAGACCCAGACGCTCTTGTTCATCGAGTTGTTTCTTCAATTCCTTCAACTCTTTTGGCCCAAGCTTGTATGGACACTTGCAAACGGGTTCCGTGCCAGGCTCAAGATCAATAACGAATTCGACTGGCCGGTGAGGAGGCATGCCCGGAAGCTCTTCTAGAAAGACATATTGGTACTCACAAACGACTGGAATCTGAGAGATAGCATCCAATTCGCCCTTCTCATTGAGAGAAAACAACCGAATGGTTTCGTCACGAGCGGCATAAATGATCACATCGTCAGAACAGTGAGTCAACTGAATTTCCCTAGCAGCACAATCAAGCTGAGCCTTGTGCTTAGAAAGCCAGTCCATCCCGAGAATAAGATCAATATCAGAGTCACCAAGAACAATTGGTTTAGCCAGAAATCTATAGTCGCCCATCTTGATGGAAACATCCGGGACACAAACATTAGATGTCATTTGCTTGCCCGGGGACACAATCTTGAACGGAAAAGGAATCTTCTCTGACACAAACTCATGCTTGGCAACAAAAGGTCTCGAAATGAAAGAAAGCGATGCACCAGTATCAAATAAGACTTTTGCAGGAATATCATTAACTGAGAGATTACCCATGATCACTTCAGAAGAATCCTCTGCTTGAGCTGCATTCATCATGTTCACCTTTGCAGACTTGGAATTATGCTTGACCACTGCATTGCTGGAAGATTTCACAGGAGGAGGAGGCGGAAGGCGTCTTTGGTTGAAGCACTTGTTCGCATAGTGACCCTTTTGCTGACATTTGTTGCAAGTCACCTCTGAGAGCGGACGATGATAAGGAGCATTTGGCCTTGGAGCTTGGTTCTAAGACTTGTTCTGATAGCCAGGGTTGGGTGGGTGGGAAGATCCACGACCACCTGAGTTCTTCTGCTGATAAGGCTGACGGAACGGAGGAGGAGGAGGCAACCAGAACTTCTGTTGCTTGGCTGCCACTAGTGAGGAAGAAGAGGACTGAACTGCGTCTCTGACTCTCTTCTTAGATGCCTCACACTTGAGCTGGGCAGCTTCTTGTTTCAATGCCATGTTGTAGAATTCATCATACTTTAACGGCTCAAAAAGCACGAGAGCTAGTTGCAGATCTTCTCTGAGGCCACGCCTGAATTGGTAAATCATGATCTTCTCATCAGGGATGTCCTGCTTAGCAAAGCGAGAGAGCTTCTAGAACTGAGTGTTGTATTGATACACAGACATGTTGCCTTGCTTGAGATTGCGGAACTCCTCACGCTTACTCTCAACAACACTTTCTGGAATGTGATGAGCTTTGAAGTCACGGCGGAAATCATCCCAGGTAATCACACGACCACCTCTGGAATCTTTGTATTGTTGGAACCACTCAACAGCTTGATCCTTGAGTTGAAAAGAGGCAAACTTGACAAAGTCCTCAGGTCTGACATTGCTACATTCGAAGTGCTTGTTGATGTCCACGAGCCAATCATCGGCGTCTGTGGCCTCGACACAGTAGCTGAAGGTCATTGGCTGATTTGCAAGGAACTGATTGAGGGTAGCAAAATGCGGCTAATTGTTTCCTTGGCCTTGATTTCCCTGATTACCTTGCCCTTGGTTGTGATCTTGCAAGAGCTGAATCAGAATCTGAGCATTGGCATTGGTGGCTGTCATCAAGGCTTGCCATGCCTCCGGAGGCGAAGGTGGTGGCGGAGGGTTAGCCTGACTTCCTTCATTGCGTTCCGGATTCTGACGCGTTGGCGGAGCCATCCTGAAGAGGGTGACATCCATTAGCATCTTGAAAGACATATATTCAAGCTGAATCAAAGGATCGAAATTGCAACATATAGTCCTCACAATAAACATTTGAACAAGAATGAACGAATGAATTCCAAAGTAAAGCATCACACTTCCATAAGCTGAGAAGCCATTTAGATAAAAGGTATGGAATCACCATCTGCCTCGAAACACCTCGAATATCACAACTGAAAACAAAACAAAGGATTGGCTTGCAGAATAAGCCAGAACAAACATATGATAGATTCCATATCGTATCATGTGTCTGTTGGAAAGATATTCTAGGAGCTACTTGAATTCCCACTTATAAACTCCCGAAACTTTCTGGTTATGCAATCAGGTGTTGGGGATACAGGGGACACAAAATATATCACCCAAACTAACAATACCTAGATCCAGTTGTATCCATCCTTCAACACATAACCAAGAAACCTTCGGAAATCATCAACCTCAACCTTCGAAAAGCATCCGTTATACGAGTTATGGCAATACTCCCGCACTCGCCTCAGTACTGGGCTATCAGGGTTATCTCACCAACAACTGTACAAAAGAGATTTTCGATGTCGGCGTACTAAACTCAGGTATTCCAGAACTGCAACGATAAGATTATGACGACAACACCTCAGAGCTCAACTCCCCGGGACACCTCCACTAAACCCCTGCTGACAGGAGGCACCAAGACAATGTTGTCATCACAAAACCATCGGAACGATTCTAAGATACCCGCGCGATCCTAAAAAAAATTTAGTGAAATTTGAGGAGAGAAGAGTCAAAACTCTACGTCAGGATGCCTTACCAGAGCGATGAGGAGACTGGGAAGTAAAAAGAATTCCTAAACTCTCCGATACATAATTCCTAAATGACTCAAAACATTTTTCTAGACACAACTCGGCCGCTAAAAACGATCAATCAGTGGGGGCTCCTAAGGTCGGGGAAGGCTCTGATTACCAACTTATAACACCCTCGATGCGGCTATATCTCCCACGTGTCGAAGCACGACTTAGAGGCATAACCGCATTGAAAGCAATGTCGCAAGTGAGCTAATATTCACACAACCCATGTAATACATAAGGGAAAGAGATACATAGTTGGCTTACAGTCGCCACTTCACACAATACATAAATAAACATCCATCATCCACGTTACACTCAAGGTCCGACTACGGAACCAAAATGAAAGAAGACTACCCCAAATGCTACACAGATCCCCGATCGTCCCAACTGGGCTCCACTACTGATCATTAGGAAAAGACACATAGTAACGACCACGTTCCTCGTCAAACTCCCACTTGAGCTCGGATGCGTCATCTGCACTGGCGTCGTCGGCACCTGCAACTGTGTTGGTAGAATCTGTGAGTCACGGGGACTCAGCAATCTCACACCCGCGAGATCAAGACAATTTAAGCTTAAAGGTAGGACAGGGTTGTGAGGTGGAGCTGCAGCAAGCGACTAGCATATATGGTGGCTAACAACGCAAAAGAGAGCGAGAAGAGAAGCAAAGCACGGTCGTGAAGCTAGAAGTGATCAAGAAGTGATACTAGAACAACCTACGTCAGACATAACTCCAACACCGTGTTCACTTCCCGGACTCCGCCGAGAAGAGACCATCACGGTTACAGACGCGGTTGATGTGTTTTAATTAAGGTCAACTTCGGGTTTTCTACAACCGGACATTAACAAATTCCCATCTGCCTCATAACCGCGGGCACGGCTTTCGAAAGATAATACCCTGCAGGGGTGTCCCAACTTAGCCCATTATAAGCTCTCACGATCAACGAAGGATATTCCTTCTACCGGGAAGACCCGATCAGTCTCGGAATCCCAGACTACAAGACATTTCGATAGTAATAAAACAAGTCCAGCAAAGCCGCCCGATTGTGCCGACAAATCCTGATAGGAGCTGCACATATCTCGGTCTCAGGGCACATCCGGATGAACACTATGTACGGCAACCGAAGATACCCCAAGTTGGCTCAAGGCAGCACTGCAAGTGGCTCTAGTTTGGACCAGCAATCGAAGGAGAACTGGCCCGGGGGTTAAAATAAAGATGACCCTCGGGCTCGCGAAAACCCGGGGGAAAAGGCTTAGGTGGCAAATGGTAAAACAAAGTTGGGCCTTGCTGGAGGAGTCTTATTCAAAGCGAACTGTCAAGGGGGTCCCATAAATCACCCAACCGTGTAAGGAACGCAAAATCAAGGAACATAACACCGGTATGACGGAAACTAGAGTGGCAAGAGTGGAACAAAACACTAGGCATAAGGCCGAGCCTTCCACCCTTTACCAAGTATATAGATGCATTAATTAAAATAAGAGATATTGTGATATCTCAAAATAATCATGTTCCAACATGGAACAAACTTCATCTTCACCTGCATCTAGCAACGCTATAAGAGGGGCGGAGCAAAGCGGTAACATAGCCAATCAACGGTTTGCTAGGAAAGGATGGTTAGAGGTTTGACATAGCAATATGGGTGGAATGATATAGCAAGTGGTAGGTATCACAGCATAGGCATAGCAAAAGAGCGAGCATCTAGCAAGCAAAGATAGAAGTGATTTCGAGGGTATGGTCATCTTGCCTACAAGGTTCTTAGAGTTGTCGAAAGCTTGATCCTCGTAAGCGTTCTCAACAGGTTCCTCGTTCACATACTCGTCTCCCGGCTCTACCCAAGGCAATAACACAAGCAAAGGAAAAACTATCAACCACGATGCAATGCGCAATCAACATGATGCAAAACATGGCATGATATGCGAGATGTGGTATGCAATGCATATGCGTGCCCCGGAAGGACAAGGATGAACAAGGCATAATCTTGGCAAACCAAGTATGCCACTGGAAAGTTGAGGTGATTTCGGTTGAAATCGATATAAAGATCTCCGGAATCGGATGCACGGTTTGTAAATGACAAGCAAAACAAGAATGACATATTTCTGCGTTTAATAACATGATGCCACTTAGCATGCAATAAGAAATTAAGCTACTGCACCCAAACATATCACAAAGCATATGGAAGTGATCTACTCAAGATGCTTAACAAAAGATGAACACTGAGCTACGGCTAAATCACAGCACAACAGGTTCAAACCAGCATGGCAAAAGTGCAAAAGATAACAGGTTCACAGACTTGGTGAAAATACTATCATGCCAGAAATTAACATCAGGATGACATGTTTAGAGCAAAGAAACAACCTGCTACAGGAACACACTATAGCAAAACAAGGCATGGCATGAATCTACTCAAAACATAGAACAAAAGTCCCTTACTGACCATGAGCCAAAAAGGACCATAAAATACAATAGCACCCATGTCAATTAAGCAAGTTTCGTTACAGTTTTCAGACTTAGCAGAAAACTGGACATGTCAAAAACAGATAGCAAGTAGGCATGTTTACGAGCTCAATGCACTCACTACAGAGAATTTCATGATAAACTAAGAATACATCCATCAAGAAGACATGTCATAGAAGCTAAACATGGCAAGAACAACATCATATCATGTAAAGATCAACTACAACAAGCTTGGCAAAATCGAATAACATGTAAACAGTCTGCCAGGAAACATTTTATAGAAAAAGTAGAGCTTGATTGACCCAAGCTATGACACTCTATAATTACAAACAAAGGTATGGATGGATAGAGAAAATCCATACGTTCAAAACACTATTACTGATCATGCTCAAAAGAGGCATAGATCTCTCTGAAACAACATGAACACATGGCATAAAAATAACAGCAGGGAATGACTTTGTGAAATTACTAAGTCCCTGAAATCAGCAACAATATGATCCCTAGTTTGCATGCTTGTGCTAGTCACCACAAAGATCACGAAAATACATGGCATACACCCCTGGAAAGATTGCATGGCACATTACAAAACACATGTAGGACTCCAGTTCATAGGATGCACACATCAATCATGGCAAAAATGACAAAAGTGCATCTACTGAAACAGATCTGAAACTAACATCACATAGCCCTCTTCTAACAGCATTTCGGGCATCAGGATGAGCTCAAATGAAAATGATTCAATGAGATGAAATGATGTACTCATCGAGGCAAACAATTTGACATACTACACGCACGAAACGGAGCAGTATGCAGCAAGTTATGATGCGATGAAAATGCATAAAAAAACTACTGGGATCCGGGGAGTTGGCCGTTTTATACCTATCGAGAAGCGGGACGGCGAGGTTCCGGGACGGAGGGAGCCGGGCGCGGGGGCGCGTTTGGATGGCCGCGCGGGTGGATCTGATACACCCCGCGGTGGATTCGGCCGGCGAGGTCGCCGGAGACGACGGGAGGAGGCGGCGGCGCGCGGAGCTCGGTGAGACGCGGCGGGCGGCACGGACGGCGGAGGGGCGGCGGCTCAGCGCGGCGCTGGCGGGCGGTGCAGGCGACGGCGGAGTGGCGCGCCGGCGGTGGGGAAGCGGAGCGGCGAACTCCGGGCGGCGGCGGCGAGGCGGCGAGCGGCGGCTCGGGGCGGCGGGGCGCGCGGGCGAGCCGGGCGGGGAGGCGCGCGCGCGGGCGGCGGCGTACGGGCCGCGGGGGCCCGCGGCGGGCCGAGCGGGCCGGCGCGGTTGGTGGAGGCGGCGGCGACACGTGGCGCGCGGTGAGTTGCCGCGGGCGGCGGCGGGATTTCGTCCGGCTCGGGCCGGACGTGTCCGGCGGCGCGGAGGGGAGCGGGGCTAGGGTTAGGGTAGGAATGATCCGCAAATTTCGGGAGGAGGGTATATTTATAGGTAGGAGGGGCTAGGAGGCTCCAAATTGAGCACGGTTTGCGGCCACACGATCATGGTCGAACGGCGATTGACATGGGGGTGACTTAGATGGGTTATTGGGCTGTTTTGGAGGGGTTTTGAGCTGCTACCCACAAGAGGCTCTCGCGGTTACCCGGTTAACCGTTGGACTATCAAACGACCTCCGAATGACCCGAAACTTGACAGGCGGTCTACCGGTGCTATACCAAGGCCGCTTGACAAACCTCGGTCCATTTCGAGAAAGTTTAATACACGCTCACAGAAAAAGGTAAAAGGGGACGCCGGGGAACATAGGAGCGCCGGATTGCAAAACGGACAACGGGGAAAATGCTCGGATTCATGAAACGAACACGTATGCAAATGCGATGCACCTGATGACATGATATGAAATGCATGACAAGGACAAAATGCAAAAAGACGGGAAGCCCAACCACGGAGGGAATATCATATCACATTGCCGAAAATGGCAAGAGTTGGAGTTACAATTATGGCAAGTTACATCCGGGGTGTTACAGAATTGGCCCGCAGTGCGAAGCCGCCGAAGACGAAGATCTGTCCGGGGAGAAAAGTCTCACCCTGGACCGCATCGTTGTTGATGATCAAAGGAGCCATTGAGACCAAAAGCGACGACACAGAGGAACTCTCAATGAAAGCACCAATGTCGGTGTCAAAACCGGCGGATCTCGGGTAGGGGGTCCCGAACTGTGCGTCAAGGCCGGATGGTAACAGGAGACAAGGGACACGATGTTTTTACCCAGGTTCGGGCCCTCTCGATGGAGGTAAAACCCTACTCCTGCTTGATTAATATTGATGATATGGGTAGTACAAGAGTAGATCTACCTCGAGATCAAGGAGGCTAAACCCTAGAAGCTAGCCTATGGTATGAATATTGTATGATGGAGTTGTCCTACGGACTAGAACCCTCCGATTTATATAGACATCGGATAGGGTTAGGGTTACACAAAGTCGGTTACAATGGTAGGAGATCTTAAATATCCGCATCGTCTAGCTTGCCTTCCACGCCAAGGAAAGTCCCTTCCGGACACGGGACGAAGTCTTCAATCTGGTATCTTCATAGTCCTGGAGTCCGGCTGAAGGTATAGTCCGGCTATCCGAACACCCCCTAATCCAGGACTCCCTCACCGGGCATGACCCAGGAAAGTGTGTCCGGCCGGAGTTAATCGAGCGTGGTGGGTAAGTTGGTGCACCCCTGCGGGGAAGAAAACATCTATCGATAGCCTGTCCTACGGTAACGGACACTTGGAGTTGTATCCTGATCGATACAACTAGAACTGGATACTTGTGATGAGAACTGGATGGTGATGAGAATTGGATTGTGATGATAACTGGATAGTATGGCTCTGGGATTGCTTTCTCGCAGGGAGTAGAGAAAGGATCTCTGGCCGAGGTTGATAACACTACTACTTTACTTTATGCTACTCTACTCCCTCTTGTTGCTGCAAGATGGTGATTTTCCAGAAGATGCTAGTCTTCGATAGGACTAGGCCTTCTCTCTATTCTGGCATTTCTGCAGCCCAGTCCACATATACAACCTTCCTTTGATAATGTTGCATATGTAGTGTAGATCCTTGCTTGCGAGTACTTTGGATGAGTACTCACGGTTGCTTTGCTCCCCCTTTTCCCCCTTTCTTCTTCTTTCCGGCTGATGCAACCAGATGTCGGAGCCCAGGAGCCATATGCCACCGCCGATTCATACTACTACGTGGAGACCGCCGGCGACCAGGAGTAGTTAGGAGGCTCCCAGGCAGGAGGCCTTGCCTTTTCGATCGATGTTGATTTTGTGCTAGCCTTTTTAAGGCAAACTTGTTTAACTCATGTCTGTACTCAGATAATGTTGCTTCCGCTGACTCTTGTGTATTCAAGCTTATGTATTCGAGCCCTCGAGGCCCCTGGCTTGTAATATAAAGCTTGTATTATTCTAATTTGTGTCTAGAGTTGTGTTGTGATATTTTCCCGTGAGTCCTTGATCTTGATCGTACACATTTGCGTGTATGATTAGTGTACGATTGAATCGAGGGCGTCACACCAGCGAGCCAGGCTCGAGCGATGCAGAGGAGGGGAACGCCGTGCCGCGCAGGGGAGGGAGATGGCAGGAGCGATGGCGCATCTCTGAAAAAGCGGCGGGACGAATTCGAGTCACCGCCCGCCTATTCGGTCGTCCTATATATCGAGGGTCACCCCCACGGCAAAACTCCCGCCACCATTTCCTCCCTCTCGAGCTTTCCCTCTGCCGCGGATCCACTTCGATGACGAGGTAAGCGGCGCATCTACTACGGCGACCGGTTGACTACGGCGGCCGGTCGACTCCTCCTCCTCTCCGACGTGTGAGGCACCTCCTCCGCGGCCGTTCTGATGGCCTCTGTAAGTTCAATCACCACCTCCTCTCTTCTAGTTCTAGCTAAATTTGTCCATGTGCTAAGGTTAGGTCATCCGATCTGCTTGACTGTGATGGTGTAGTAGCTAGTTGTGATGGATTTGGAGCATCCTAGGGGTTGTTTCCATGTGGGCAATTGTTGGTATAGTGGTCATGGATGAATCAGTGGTATGCTAGTGTGAAGTGTTGAACAAGATCATCCATGTGTCCATGATTAGTGCTCCGTTCTCCATGATTAGTGCTCTGTTCTCCATGTACTGCTAGTTTGATCTGTCCATGTTGTGCTGCTAGTTCATATTATCCATGTGTAGTGTCTTGTGGTGTTGATGACACTTACGTTTGTAGGACATGACCACGCAAGAGTTTAGTCAGGCCATCGTGCTGTTTGAGAGCCAGTTCCTGTCGTCCTACGTCGAGGACTCCCAGCCTCCACTGGAAGAGATGTCTCTTGATTATGAGGTTTTCAAGGTGCCGCCTACGGTTCCTCCATTTGTGCTAGCTCAGCCCAATGTTATTTCTCATGCTCCTGCTCAAAAGGCATCAACAAAGGAGAAGAAGGATGGTAGGGGGAACACCATGAAATGGCGGCCGTTCCTCTCCACTTTTGTGCTTAACAAGATGTGTGAGATCATAGCTAGTGGGGTGAGGACTGACAAGGGCTTCAAGGAGGTGCACTTGAACCTTGTTGCAAAGCAGGTGTTCGACTTCTATGGACAGGAGGTCACCTCGACCCAGGTGTACAACCACCTGAGGAAGTGGAGAGCTCGATGGATCAAAGTGCCCAAGCTCAGAGACCTTAGCGGTGCTTCATGGGATGAGGACACCTGCTCGATCCTTCTGGAGGTAGAGCACTACCAAGGCCACGTCCCGGTTAGCTCACAAACCATGTCATTCTAACACACCAGCAGTTCAAGCCTATGAACCATTGCCATACTAACTAACCTGTCTGCCCTGTTTCTTCTTAGGATCACCCCAAGGACGTTGAGTTCCTCAACACCCCTATCCAGAACTACCACCAGATGCAGCAGATCTTCTCCTTCAGGCTGGCAACCATCAAGCATGCCATGGGCTCTGATCAGCCACTGGGCTCGCCGATGCCAGAGTATCCAGAAACCCAGGAGTCAGACACCATCAACTTTGATGCTCCTGAGAAGGATGCTGAGCACGTTCTCGTGCTTGATAGGAAGAGGAAGCGGGCAAGCTTCATGGAGGAGGAGCTAAGCATCTTCAGCAGCATGACTGAGGCAGTGAAGGAGGTGGCCACCGCCATCAGGGAGAGCAAGAGTGTGGACATCCACCCTAAGCTGTACAACGCCGTCATGGATCATATTGGCTTCATGCATGCTTACTAATGCTCTTCTGCTCCATTGCTTGCTCCTAGAGTTCTTCATTGCTTGATGTTCGTGTGTTCCAATGCTTGTTGCTTGAACTTATTGCCCGTTTCCACTGCCAGGGCAAGTGGTATGTGGTGTTCGAAGGTAGGGTTACAGGGGCTTACAGTTCATGGGAAGCTTGCAACAAACAAGTTTCACGGTACAACGCCAGCAACCACGTAGTCGGGTTTAAGACTAGGCAGGCGGCAGAAGATGCTTACTTCAAGTATGTGCGAGAGCATTCATGCAGCAAGGTTGTGGTTGGCAAGAAGGTGGATCGACCGTTAGGGCTGAAGAACTTCATCATCTTCGTCCAGTTCATCGTCATAGCAGTGATGTGGTGTTGGTGTGCTCGATGTGATCGTGTGTAAGATGTAGTAGTATTAGTAAGCTCACCAAGTAGGGTACAAGGTGAGCATATACAATGCGAGCAACCAAATGCAGTGCTTAGAGGCATCGTTATGATGCAGGGAGAGGACATGCACGCAACCAAACGAAGTGCAGATGTTGGTTTTTAGCCTGCATTTGCTCAGCCATGCCCAACTAGGGCAAGTATGCAAATGGGCAAAAAAGATGCAAGTAGCTAAACACGCCCTTAGTTTTTGCCATGGATCATGGCTGTATCATGCCATTTTTTGTTGCATCTAAGAGAATGTGTAGGTACATTTGTGTTTGCAACATCGCAAATTTAAGGAAGATTTATTCTAGTGACTTGGCATTTTTAAGAATTTTCTGTCGTATCACTAGTAAAAATTTATTACACTTCCCTAGACATATTCATATTTTTTGTCTCAGTTTGCCATGTCACTAGACAAATTTTCATTGATTTTTGCCATGTCAAATTACGAAATTCCTACATTTTGTCTTCATATGGACATATAAAATTTACTAATTTACCATATGTTAGGTTAATATTTTTCCAAAAAGTTGCATGATTACAGATTTCCAACAATTTACCATGTGATAAGTTAATCTTTTTCCAAAAAGTTGCCACGTGATGATTATTAAATTTGTAAAAAAATCCTTGTTTTATGTTAACAAAATCCTTAATTACAAGTACAAACTTTTTCGCTAAGTTTTGCATGATCTATAGAATATTTTCTATCAAAGTTGCAATGGACCATGTCAAAATTTTAACTTTGCATGTTTTCTCATACAAATACCATGGCAATTTTTATCATGTGTATGTTTTTTAAGTATTTGTACCATGAAAAATTTATTGTATATACCATGGCAACTTTATTGATCATTTCACGGCAAATCCTTTTTTTGTATGTATCATGGCAATTTCTCTATGTATTTTATATTTTTATTCATGTATATTAAATCTTGAAACGCAGCATTTTTTATATGTAAGGTGATTTTAGTCATGATCATACAAACTCTCATTTTATATGACCCCCCCCCCCCCCTTCTTTTTATTGAGATGACGATTTTTTGTCCCGGCAAAATTATGCTTTTGTTGTTGGCAATATTTTTGCATAAAACAGCTAATTGGGCCTAGCCCGTTTATTCCGGCCTAGTTTGACGTTCGCTCATTCGATCCGGGGATGGCCTGGCCAAACTTGCTAGCTCATGTGCAACAGTATTCGCCTATGGCAGACAGTGTGCTCAAATATGGCATTCACGAACTCGGGTGACATGTGTTAGCAACATGGAATTATCTACCTACTTGTGCTCTTTAATTTTATTTTTTGTATCAACGACCAGCTGGCTGAACATAAGAACAGACAAGACTAGTTTGAAAAAAAAACAGGTTGTCTATCAGAATCCATCTCAGAACCAAAAAAAAAGAATCCATCTCAGCCGGAGGGAAAATGTTAGTATCTCATCATGAAAATTAAGAGACGAGCCAGTCATATTGCGTGGATCTGTCGTCTTCGCTGAGCGAACAAAACCACCAGAAGGACTCCTGTCAGCTAACACCTGGATCTTGGATACACCAGTTTTTTCATCAAGATAGATACAGATTAGGCATGTTTCCGACCTGCTGCGGTGTTGCCCGTACTTTTTCATCACTTACGACTGCTCACTTGGTCTTGCTTTTCTCAGCTACCCATTGCCCACAAACACGGGAGAGACTAGAATCGTACTGTACACAAATTACAAAATCCAACGAGAAGGTGACACTTTCCCTTGGAGATGGGAAGAAACACACCCAAAAAGTACTGATTTTTAACGGGTTTGCTATTTCACATCTAGATGTGAAATAGCTATCTCACATCTAAGTCCCTGACTGTTGGATTTGTTTTGTTTTTAAATTTCATGCACAGATGATCTGACGATTTGTTCGCGTTTGATTGTATGATCTGGCGATTTGTAGCGTGCCCTCACGCAGCCCGCACGGGACGTGCATGCAGCGTGCCAGCGTGGCCTGGCCCATGTGTGCTAGCGTGGGCTGCCTTTCCTTTCTGTTTTTTTTCTTTTTTTGTCTATTGTTGTATTGTCTGGATACGTACACTGCAGCTGTTGCACTTTGTGAGGTATTTTCTTGTCTTTTTTTCATTTCTTTTTTTCTCCCCCTTACGACACTATGATATTTCTATATATCAGATGACTTGTGCATGCATCTCCTTTGTGCGTGTATATACCGTATGATTGTTCATGCATATTTGTTGTTTTTATTATTTGTATTCATATATGCAACGTGTCCACGCAATAGTAAATCATGTATCGAAATTGCTAAAAACTCATATAAATGAGTTTGATGTCTCATTTAAGTTTCAGTCCATTTGATCTCTTTATAAATGTTGTGCAATTCTGTGATCGGGGTTGTTTTGTCCCGCAAGTCTGGTGTCGCTCGTCTGTTGTTCATTTTACATCCCATCACACCGTGCGTCTTTCTTTTTGGGCCGTTTTTTGTCGTCTTTTTTTTCTGTGTTGTAGTTGAAGGAAAGTGTTGTCCGTATAAGTTGAAAAGACGAGCTGACCACTCACTCATCGGCTCTGTTTCTTCGCTCTCTCTATCCCATTGCTCTTTGTCTAAGGAGTAGAGGCTACCTGGCCAAGTTTTTAAATAGTACAATGACGGGCAACAACCAATTTCTTGTTTTTATTTTAGTTTGCATTTCTAATCCTAATATGTAAGAACCTTGTGTCTTTTATTATTCTTGTTCCAGTTGCAAGTCGATCACCGACATGCATTTGGGTCCGAACCGTTTTGGTCTTTCCTGCAAGTGTACTCCTAACTGGGTTTTCCCTTTTATTTTTTTTGTTCTAGTTGCAATTCGACCACCGACATGCAAACTAAGCTTGCCTCTTTTATTTTTATTGTCGCAGTTGCAAGTAAACCACCGACATAAAAACTAAGCTTGCCTCTTTTATTTTTTTCTTGTCCCAATTACAAGTCAACCACGACATGCAACTAGGGTGCGACCCATTTTTTTTCTTAGTTGCAAGTTGACCAAAGACTTGTAACTGGAGATCCGACCACAGATTTTATCCCAGTTGCAAATTCACCTTGACACATAACTAGGGGGCCCAACCATTTTTTCTGAGTTGCAAGTCCACCACTGATACATAACCGAGGCCGACCTTTTTTTGCCCTAGTTGCAAGTACATCCTCGACATGGAATTGGGCTTGACCCTTTTTTCGTCTCAGTTGCAAGTACACCCTTGACACGTAACTTGAGGACCTGACCCTCGACTCGCAATTGGGGCTTTTTTTGTAGTTGTAGCTAACGCAGTTGCAAGTCCACCACCAACTTGCATCTGGGGGATTTTTTGTAGTTGTAATTTACCCTAGTTGTAAGTCCCCCATCTACTCGCAATTGGGGGCTTTGTAGTAGTGTAGTTGCCCTAGTTATAAGTCCACACTCGACTTGCAACTAGGGATTTTTTGTAGTTGTAGTTTCCGTAGATGCAAGTCCACCGCAACTGGGGGCTTTATAGTCGTGTAGTTGCCCATGTTGCAAGTCCACCCTTGACTCGCAACTCAGGACTTTTTTGTAATTGTAGTTGTCCCAGTTGCAAGTTCACTACCAACTCGCAATTGGGGGGCTTTGTTGTAGTTGTAGGTTGCCCTAGTTGCAAGTCAACCCTCGACTCGTAACTGGGGGCTTGTAGTATAGTGTAGTTGCTCCTCTTACAAGTCCACACATCGACTCGCGTCTTGGGCTTCTTTTTGTAGTTGTAGGAGTCCCAGTAGTCAGTCCACCATTGACTCGCAATTGGGAGGCCTGTAGTTGTGTATTTGTCCTAATTGCAAGTCCACCCTCAACTTGCAATTGGGGGCTTGTAGTAGGTGTAGTTGCCTCAGTTGCAACTCGGCCCTCGACTCGCAACTGGGGCTTGTAGTAGTGTAGTTGCCCCAGCTAATTGCAAGTACACCATTGACTTGCAGCTGGGAGGCTTGTAGTAGTTGTAGTTGCCCATTTGAAAGTCTATCGTCGACTCGCAATAGGGGCCCTTTTCTAGTTGTAGTCTGTCCCAGTTGCAAGTCCACCCTCGACTTGTAACTAGGGCTTGTAATAGTGTCTTTTTCTTTTGCTACTATCAGAGTTTTTTGCGGAAGTGCTTGTGTCAGTTGTATGTCCATCACCAAACACGATTGACTCAATCTGGCCTTGACGTTTTTTCCGCCTCGGTTGCAAGTCCACTCTCGACTCGCAAATACGCTCGAAGTTTTTTTGTCCTAGTTGCAAGTCCAGCCTAGACTTGCAACTTGCCCTAGTTTTTTTTCACAGTTGCAAGTCCACCATCGACTCGCAACTGGGCTCGATCTAGGTATTGGTCCTTTTTTGTCTTTAGTTGCAAGTCACCCTCAACTTGCAACTTGGCATGACCTTTTTTTGTCCCAGTTGCAACTCCACCATTGACTTGCAACTGAACCCAACCATTTTCTTGCCCTAGTTTCAAGCCCCCCATTGACTCGCAACTGGGTTTGATATAGGGGCCGACCCCTTCTTGCCTTAGTTGCAAAGTCACTCTCAACTTGCAACTCAGCCCGACCCTTTTTTCCCGATTACGAATTCACCCCCGACTGGCAACGGGCTCAAAGGTTTCTCTCGTAGTTGCAAGTCCACCATTGACTCGCAACTAGGCTTGATCTAGGCTTAAACATTTTTCTCTATCTGTTGCAAGTCCACCCTCGATTCTCATGTGGGCCTGCACTTTTTCATGTAAGTTGCAAGTATAGCCTTGACTTGCTACTGTAACCGATTTTTTGTCCCAGTTGCAAGTCCACCATCGACTCACATCTGGGCTCGATCTGGGCATGTCCCTTTTTTTTACTTATTCGCATGTCCAACCCCAACACGTGACTTGCCCCGACTCCTACCTAGTTGCATTTTCAACCCGAACATGAAACTCATGCCTGACATAGTTGCATGTCCCGCCTCAATTGCAATTCTACTCTTGACATGCTAATAGACCCAATTCTTTTTTTCTAGTTGCAAATATGCATGCTTATGAGTCGTGCTCATTTTCATTGTATCTTCTTTTGTGTTCATCCGTTGTGAAGCAGTGAGACCTGATATGACACTTTTAGTGCGTTGTTTTTATGTTTTGTGTATTGGGTTTATTTTGTGGGTTATAGCTTTTTTGTGGAGGGCCACATGTCTTTTTACTACATGTTTTTATTTATTTTGGTTCGTCTGTGTAGCTAGAGGAGAGTGTAATTATATTGTTTTTTTCATTTGGATTTTCTAGATGAGATTTAGTGATGTATCATCTATGTTTGTAACTGTCCAATTTATTTGCTTTTATTGTTCACAAAAACTCTGATCATGTGCGCCCGTGTCAGCTCATTCTATTTTATCGTGTGCCCTCTTGTCCCGTTTTGTTTTGTGCCCGTCTATTCTCTCATTTATTTTCGCATGGGGCCATATATGTCATTGTTTGGGGGCACAACTCTCCTTTTTTGTTCGTTTTTATTTTATGTCTTTTGTGGAGTGATGGAGAATTTGTAGAGACCGACTCGTAGTTGTTCCAATTGTAAGTCCACACTCGACTCGCAACTGGGCATGTGTCTTATTTTTCATCTCAGTTGCAAGTCCATGCTTGACTCGCAACTCGGCCGTAGTTTGTTATTCTCCTAATTGCAAGTCCACTATCGACTCGCACATGGTATCATAGTTTTGTGTAGTTGTCCCAGTTGCAAGTCCATCCTTGATTCGCAACTAGGCTTGCAGTTTATTTCATCCGAGTTGCAAGTCCACCCTTGACTTGTAACTAGTCTTGTAGTTTTGTATTTGTTTCAATTGCAAGTTCACCCTCGACTCGCAACTAGTCACATAGTTTTGTTGTTGTCCCACTTGCAAGTACAACCTCGACTTGCAACTCATATAGTAGTTTGTGTAGTTTTTCCCGTTGCATTTCCATCCTCGACTCGTAGTTTGTTACATCCCAATTGCAAGCCCATCCATGACTCACAACTTGGCCTGTGTTTTGTTTTCATACTAGTTGCAGGTCCACCCTAAACTCGTAACTTGGATCCGTAATATGTTTCATCCTAGTTGTAAGTTGACCCTTGATTAGCAACTGGGCTTGTAATTTCGTAGTTGTCCGAGTTACAAGACCACCCTCGACTCGCAACTAGAGCATTTTGTTTTGTTTTTCTTCATAGTTGAAAGTCCACTCTCGACTCGCAACTAGGTCCATAGTTTGGTTTATCCCAGTTGCAAAAAAGTCGACCCTTGAATCACAATTAGGCTCATAGTTGTCCCTGTTGCATGTCCATCCTCTACTCGTAAATGGGCTCATAGTTGTCCTATTTTTGCAAGTCCATTATTGATACGCAACTGGGCATGTGTTTTGTTTTTCATCCTAGTTGTAAGTCTATGCTCGACTCGCAGCTGGGCTTGTAGTTTCTTATTGTCTCATTTGCAAGTCCAACCTCGACTCAAAAATGGTGTTGTTATTTTTTGTAGTTGTCCCAGTTGCATGTCTGTTCTTGACTCGCAACTAGGTCAGTAGTTTGTTTCATCCCTATTGCAAGTCCACCCTGGACTCACAATTGAGATCGTAGTTTCGTAGTTGTCCTAGTTGCAAGTCTACCCTCAACTCACAATTGGGCCCATAGTTTTGTTGTTTTCCAATTGCAAGTCCACCATAGACTCACAATTGAGATCGTAGTTCGTAGATGTCCCAGTTACAAGTCCACCCGCAACTCACAACTGGGCCCATAGTTTTTTTGTTTTCCAATTGCAAGTCCACCCTCTGATTCGCAACTGGACTGCTTGTTTTCATTGTTGATGCAACTCCACCATTGACTCGCAACTAGTATTGTAGTTTTTTTTGTCCGAGTTGCAAGTCCACCCTCGACTCACAAGTAGGCTCGTTGTTTGTTTTTCATCCCAGTTGCAAGTACAACCCTGACTTGCAACGACGAATGTAGTTTGTTTTGCACCCTCCACTCGCAACTACGCTGATAGTTATCCCAGTTGTAAGTCCGCCATTGAATCGTAACCGGTATCATAGTTTTATGTAGTTGTCTCGGTTCCAAGTCCACCCTCAACTTGCAACCGGGCATGCGTTTTGTTTTTCATGCCAGTTGCAAGTCCACACTCGACTGGTAAATGGCTCACAGTTTTTTCACCTCAGTTTGCAAGTCATCCCTCGGCTAACAACTAGCATCGACCCGTTTTTGTTCTCCGCTCCTAGTTACAAGGCCACCCTCTACTTGCAATGGTGCTTTTTTTAGATTTGTTATTTGATGGCTTAGTTACAAGCCCATCTTCGTTTTTTTTTGCTTTTAGGTCATCATTTTTTATTCTTCGCGCCAGTTGCATGTTCACCACTCACTTGCAATTCGGCTTCAAGTTTTTTCTGAAGTTCACATCTACCTGCAACTGGGGTGAGCGACTAATTTTTATCCGAGTTATAACTCCATGCCCGATACACAACTAGGGCCCGGCCCATTTTTGTCCGAGTTGCAAGTCCACCCTCGACACTTGTCTCCAAATGGGCCAACCCTTTTTCCTTAATTGCAAGTCCAACATCAAGTCGTAACTGAGCCCAATTTTTAGGTCCCAATTGCAAGTCCATTATTGACTCGCAACTGGGCTCGACCTAGGCTAGACCCATTTTTTTGCCTTAGTTGCAGAGTGAGACCGACCTTGCAACCGGGCTCTGACCCTTTTTTTTATCCAAGTTGCAAGTCCATCTTCAACTTGCAACTGTACCTCAACTCTTTTTTTCCTCAGTTGCAAGTTCATCATTGACTCGCAACTGTGCCAGAATTTTCTCTTTCTCAATTGCAAGTCCACCCTCAACCTGCAACTAGTCTGGATTTTTTTTTGATTCATAAACATTTTTAAATTTTTATTATGAACATTTTCAGTCCTTTAGCATTTTTTAATTCATGATTGTTTACTAGTTTGTAAATATTATCTAAATTTTATTATTGTTGAATTTATGTTCATTTTTTTAGAAATCCAATTAATAAAAAATATGTGAACATTTTCAAGTTGAGGGTGAGTTTGAAAAAAATTCAAACATGTAAACATTTCGAAATTCACTTACATTTTTCATGTTCGCGAATGGGGTAAGCTGGCCTAAAGGGCGTTGATTTAGGGACAAGCTTGAGGTACTAAAAAAAAGTTACGTGACAGGTCAGATAGGAGGCTGGCCTTTTCTTACCTGTGAAGAGTGCATCCATGCACCAGGGTAATTATTGCATGCACACTTAAATTAACCAAGTTATTCTCAACATGTGAACCTAGTTTTTTTTAAGGTGTCACATGAGAACCTAGCTAATCGTGGCTGGCTAGCTCTGGCAGTCGTCAGACAGGCCCGCGTCCGCTCGAGCCCTTCTCACGTGATTTTTTTTTTTCGTCAACTGACAAACACCAACAAACGAGCTAGTGCGGCAGCTTCACAAACAAACAAACAAAAAATCAAAACAAACAAAAAAGTGAAGGACGCAGTAGGTTTGTCTCTACTTAGATGAGACAATAGAAATTAGATGTGAGATATTATCTCATATCTAGATGTAACATAGTCGGACCCGATTTTTAAACCCAAACAAGAACCGACTAAGAATCTCCTGATCATTTTCTTTCTATGAATCAGATTTATTTACCTATTCGCAATTTCGTATCATCCATAAATTGCATTGTTTTTTTTTTCATAAATTGCATTGTTGGTGTTGATACAGAAGAACAACATCCAGTGGAGCAGTAGAACTTGATCAACCTCTTCCCTTCGACAAATAAATACAGATAATCTTATATCGACCTAACCGGATCAAAGATTAGAATATCTTCGGAAAAATCACAGCAAAAAAAAAGTAAACTGAAAGAGATCAAATTCAGATGATGACCAATTACAATTTGCATGCATGGCAATGGCAATGGGGATGGCATGCTCTGCCGTCTCTGCACGCGCCTCTTCACCTCCTCATGCGGTGGCACCTGTACCACAGGAACACGAAGCAGAGCACCCTGTACCCGACCACGAACCCGAGCATGACTCCCAGGTTGCTCCACCTCATGCTCTCCCGCATCCCCTGCTGCCGCAGCAGCATGGTGCCGTCGAGGACGCACATGCCGCCGCCGGGGGCCGAGGCGAGGCACTCCTGCCCACCGCGCGCGCCGCCGTACTCGTTCACGATGAGGGCCTCGAAGGGGTACTTGAACAGGCTGATGTAGTGCATGAACACCCAGTACTGCGGGATGTCCTTGCTCGCCACGAAGTAGCCGGAGAAGAGGAAGAAGCAGCCGATGAAGCCGGCGATGAGGGAGTTGCCGACGATGTAGTTGGGCGCCAGCGCGCTGAGGCAGGCGGTGAATGAGTTGGCAGTGAGCATGACGAGCCAGATGACGAGCGCGAAGTAGGCGAAGCTGGCTGGCTCGCGCGCCAGGCCGACCAGCCAGTACACGGGCGTCGCGTAGAGGAGCGCCGCGGCGAGGAGGAAAGGGAGGAACACGGCGGCGTTGGAGGCGACGTAGGAGGACACGCGGTACGCGCCCCGGGTGGTCTCCCTTTCCAGGATGCGGCGCTCCTGGAGGAACACCGGGAGGCCCTCGGTGGTGGAGGAGAGCACGAAGGTGAGGTTGAAGGCGAAGAAGCCCAGCCGGGACTGCAGGTCGGTGGTGCCCAGGAAGATCGTGCCGAGGAACACGCCGACCACCGCCGACTGCACCATTCGCGCCGCGAACAGCTGCGGCGTCCGCAGCACCGTCTTCACGAAGCGCCCCGACAGGATGCAAACCTCCTCCGCCGCCGAGTTCGCGTACGCGGCGCGGCGCGCGGACGAGGAGGACGGCGAGGGCACCGGCGCGGCAACATCTTGGTATGTGAGCGCGGTGGCGATGACGACGTCCGGCTTGAGGGTGTCGATGGTCTCCATGGCGTACTCGAGGACGTTGACGTGGGCGGGGATGGAGTGGCCGGAGCCGGCGAGGCGGGCCTCGAGGAACGGCAGGGAGCCGTGGTGCCGGACGGCGCCGTCGGCGAGGAGGACGACGCGGTCGAGCAGCTCGAGGATGCGGAAGCCGGGCTGGTGGATGGTGAGCACGATGGTCTTGCCGTGCGCGGTGGCCATGTCCCTGAGCATCTTGACAATGTGCAGCGCGGAGCCGGAGTCGAGCCCGGACGTGGGCTCGTCCAGCAGCAGCACGGCCGGATCGTGCACGAGGTCGACGCCGATGGACACCCTCCTCCGCTCGCCCCCGGAGACGCTGGCGACCCTCGAGTGCGCGACGTGGCGCAGCCCGAGCTCGGCCATGAGCTCCCTGGCCCGCGCCTCCGCGGCGCCCGGCGCGGCGCGCAGCCGCAGGCGCGCGCTGTACAGCAGCGACTCCTCGACGGTGAGCATCGGGAAGAGCGCGTCGTCCTGCGGCACGTGGCCGGACACCCGGCGGAAGCGCGCGGCGTCCATGGGGCAGCCGTTCACCAGCACCGCCCCGGTGATCACCCTGGCCGGGTCCGCCGACCCCGCCAGCACCGACAGCAGCGTGGTCTTGCCCGCCCCGCTCGGCCCCACGATGGCCACCACCTCCCCGGGCGCCGCCTCGCACGTGACGCTCCTCAGCAGCAGCCGCTCGGCCTTGCCGCCCCTCAAGAAGGACGACACTCCGACGCCACGCGCCGGAAGGACGTAGGACAGAGCCCTCGTCTCGAGCCGGTACCTCGGCCTCCGGCGCCCGGTCCCCGTCTTGCCCAGCGACATCGCCGGCGTCACCACTGTCTCCCTGGGAGACGCCATGGATTCCTATAGGCCTAGCAGTGGAGATCGTCCGAGCAAGTAGGAGAGAAGAGCGAGAGATTGTTACAAAGGCGTCCCAGCAAGGGGTGGTGAGAAGAGTTGAGCTAACCGCACCAACCTCTCCCCCTTATGTACACTCGTAATGTTTGCTGTGTGGTTTGGCGCGCGCGCGAGGTCTGAAGTCTGAACCTGGTGCTGGTGCGACGCCGTCAGTTTGGCGCCACCGCACCGCACGGGAGTTTTCAAGGGTTTTGTTGTGTTTCCTCCGGTGCGCTCGTCTCGTCTGTGTGTGCGTTTCCGGTGGCTTGTGGATGCGGCGGACGTGCCGGTTCGCGTTCGGGGCCTGACGCCCAAGCTTGCAAGCTTGGTGCACCGGGACAGATCAACTCATCTCACTATTTTTCTCTCTCTGTTTCTCGTTCACTGCTCACATCGTTTAGATGTCGTCGTATCGTACGTGGGGCAGTTAGTTGGATTGCTAAACCTAGTTTAATTTTTTTTATAATGCTATATACTCATACAAATACAAAGTATAGACACGGTAAGAGTATTTGGGGCTAATGGTTACGCACATTTAGGCCCTATTCGAAATCCCACCAATACCGGGAGCCGCGGAGCGAGCAAACAAGCACTCCGCGTTTTGCAGCTGTAACTCCACCTGCTCCGGGAGTGGAGCGGTGGAGCGGAGGTACTCCGAACAGAGCGTTAATCCCGTCGTTTGACCAGTTTTCTACAAATAGCTATCTTTTTTTTTTTTGCGGATGTACAAATCATTATCTTAGGATGCTCTTGAACTTTTTTTTCGATAAAGAACGCTTTTTATTGACTCGTAACTTAGTCCAAATGCACAAATTATATATGGAACGAACGAATTCGGAAAACATTTTACTACGACCTTGGTCGGCGATAGGATCCGCAGGGGCTTGCCGGATCGGGTCGGACGGCGGGTTTCCACCGGTGACCTAACGGCTGGCCGGTCCGATTTGATCTTTGGTCTTTGGCTTGCGCGGCAGGCACAGGGTGAGGCAGCAGCCCGGTGCACGAAACCTCCGTCTCCGCGTGGAGTGCGGCGGGGTGCAGAGATTTTCTGATGAGCGGCACCATTGACCGCGCAGGCCACACCCGGTTGGTCACCCTCACTGCTCCCTCCCTGGCTTCGATCACCCTATGCCAATCGCCAAGCCAGCTGCCGTACTCGTTCAGGGCTAAATTAGAGAAAGGTGTAGCTACTACGTAGTATCAAACTGACGTCCTTCGCTTCAGTGTAACTGGATGGATCACCCGGCTGACAACAGTGAACGCAGAGTCGTCGATGGAAGCCGCAAGCTAATGATTTCGCTTTTGGATGAGTACGGCTCGTTGCTCTAGCCGGTTTCGACAGAGGGGGATCATCAGCCATGCTTTTGCATTCTCTTCCGAAAGGAAGATGATGGCCATTGGCAACACTGGACGCATCCAGCGAGCGAGTGGCTCAAGTTGAGAACGTCGGTCATGATGAAACAGCCAAACAATGGCAAGGGTACGTTGGTCCCACTTTTCCATGCATAGTGGGATGTAGTATTACCTAGCTAGTCAACACAAGACGTACGCACTCTGCCCATACATATACGTATGCCGTACTACGTCTTGGCTAGAGATCCTGAGCAGCAGTACGTACGTGGCATGAGAAGATTTTACGTGGCGTGAGAAGAATAAAATCTCTCTCCGATATAGATAGCTCATATCAGTAAGAGATCACAGCAAAAGTAATGCGATGCATTGCAGCACGATCCACTGCCTCGTCTAAAAAGCGTAAGCCAGGGCCTGTGACGAGCAGGAGCAGCTCAAGTTAGTTGCAGAGTCGCGGTTGATCAGAGCGGGGGTTTGAACAAGGTTACACCGTACACCTTGCAACTAATAATAAGGATCTAGGGTCTCACGGTCATGAATTTACAAGCAAGCCATGGCACATGGGGATCTATTTTGCAGCCCTCGGTTACATGCACAAACTTGCGGGCAATGGTTTATGCAGCTGGCCGGGGTGAGACTACAGCGCATGCAGGTGAGATCGCTTCACTGGCGCGCATCGGATTCCACCTAAAGCCTATGGTCAATCTGTCTCTCCCTCTCCCTATGCTTCAGCGTGTTTGGTCCGGGGAATTGGAAATGGGGAATGGGAGTTGAGGGGTGAGAAAGCTGAAAGTTAACTGTTTGATTAGAGGGAACGCGGGTTTAAGTTTGAAGGGGAATGAAAGTTGACCAAGCCAATTCTCACCCATTTTTTCTCAGTGGTACCCTGTTATTTCGTGAGCAGATTTTTATCCCATGCTAATTTTCATCATATACCAAACAAGGAAATGGTAGTAAAACTCTACTTCTTATGCCTAATCCTTCCACAAGCATCCTTGTGAAAACTTTCATTACCCTGCCCGAGTGTTTACCAAACAGTGGATTTGGATGAGTACTCCTAATCCCCTGATCCTATTGAGCGCTTAAGGTGCCGGTTATAGGCTAACTCGTCAACCGGCGCACACGACCCCCCAGCCTTATGTCTGCCCATTTACACCTTTTTTTTCTCTTCTTTTAAAGTTCAAAAAATCTACAACAAATCGGTAACTAATGGGACATCTTACCCATCCTGACTAGTATACTTCTTTTCTCTTTTTCAAATATAATGCTAAAACAAATAAAACACAGTGTTGTCTTTTTTTCTGTTCACTTTAATTTTTCATTTTCTTTTCATTTTCGAATTTTACGGATTTTTTTAAATTGTGAACTTTTCTTAAATTAATGATTTTTTCAAATTCGTGAAATTTTCCGAATCCACAAACTTGTTAAAAATCCGCGAACTTTCTCTCAAAACACGCAAACTTTTCTTCTAAGTCATGAACTTTTTCTCAAATACGCGAACTTTTTGTCAACGTCCATGAACTTTTTCCAAAATTGGTGAACTTTTTTTCAAATGATTTTTTCAAAATCAATCAACTTTTTCAAAAAGCTTTGAATTTTTTTCAACATTGATGGATTTTTTTTTCAAATCTATGAAATTGTTTAAAATCAATGATTATTTTCAAATTGATGAAGTTTTTTTTTCAAAATCAAGAACTTTTTTCAAGTTTGTGAACTTTTCTTCAAAGATTATGAACATTTTTTCAAAATCGATGAAGTTTTCTCAAATTTGGGAACTTTTTCTAAATTAATGTATTTTTGTCAAAATTGATGAACTTTTCTTTTCATAGTTTCAGAATTTTTCAAATTCATGTTTTTTTCCTGAATTCTTTTCTATTTCATGTTTTGTTTTTTCAAATAATTTATACTAGGTATATAATATTTCATATATGTTATACGTAGTACTAAAAGGGTGAGTATTGTTTCCTCGTGTAGACAACATGGCAAGGTCTGTCTAGTCACTACTGGTTTAACGCAGTAGGACATGCCCTGCCCAAAGTTTCGCTCAACTGCAGTCATATGCTATTTCTCGGGCTAGAGCGACTAAACATACCCGTCGCGAGGAGAGCTCCTCCTTTGCCTTTCTCCGGTGGCTCCCCTCCGCCGATGACCTCGATCGTCGGTGGTGAGGGGGGTCGCCGATCTATGCGTGTGGGTCCTGTACCTTTAGGTTAGGCCCTAGTAGCTTATGTTTTTTGGGTCGTTCATCTTCTTGGCTTTGGCGGTGGCTATGGCGGCACTGAATAAATAAGCATCCGATCTTTCCCCATCGAGGCAATCCGTCCTATGGATAGAAATGGATTTGGAAACAAGTCTGTTCAAGCAAGGATGGTGTGGTGACGGCATCCTCAAGGTGGACTTGTGCCCTCGGGCTCCACCATTGTGACGACGTTTGCTCTAGCGTCGGCGCGGAGCCTGGGGGTTGTCGAGGAGCGGATGCAAATTGTGGTATGCATCGATGACATCTGAAAGATGGTGGATCGTTTGTTCTGTTTGTGGTTCCTGGATGGCATGTATGGTTTCCTCCTTCGACGTTTTAGTTGTGCGGGGGTGCCAGATCTGGAATTTGATGGCGTGTTCGGGGTGTTGCCCCAGTTTGATTCATTCAACAGTAATGGTTTCGCCTTTGATGAGCCAGCTTGGAGGTCCACAAAGCTGTGTATTAGTGATGGAGCCGCGTCGAGGTCGGGTTTAAAGGTGATCCGTCATTTTTTTGGTGGCTACTGTGGTGGTGTCAAAGGCATTTGACGTGCGTTGGTGTCAAGCTCAAAAGATTCTTTGGTCTTGATCGTATTTTTTCTTCTTGGCTGGTGTTCCTTTGTGCAAAAGACTAGCGTTTTATTATTTTTTCAGTTTTGCCAGATCGTGTGTGTCGGTGTCAAAACCGACGGATCTCGGGTAGGGGGTCCCGATCTGTGCGTCAAGGTCGGATGGTAACATGAGACAAGGGACACTTTATTTTACCCAGGTTCGGGCCCTCTCGATGGAGGTAAAACCCTACTCCTACTAGATTAATATTGATGATATGGGTAGTACAAGAGTAGATCTATCACGAGATGAAGGAGGCTAAACCCTAGAAGCTAGCCTATGGGTATGATGATGGTTATGATGTGTTCGTCCTACGGACTACAACCCTCCGGTTTATATAGGCACCGGATAGGGTTAGGGTTACACAGAGTTGGTTACATTGGTAGGAGATCTTGAATATCCGCACGCCTAGCTCGCCTTCCACGCCAAGGAAAGAACCTTCCAGACACGGGACGAAGTCTTCAATCTTGTATCTTCATAGTCCTGGAGTCCGGCTGAAGATGTAGTTCGGCTATCCGAACACCCCCTAATCCAGGACTCCCTCAGTAGCCCCTGAACCAGGCTTCAATGACGACGAGTCCGGCGCGCAATTTGTCTTCGGCATTGCAAGACGGGTTCCTCCTCCAAATTCTTCAAGAAGATAATAAACACCAAAAATAGTGTCCGGCTCTGCAAAACAAGTTTCCACGTATTGCCATATAGAGAATAATACAAACACAAATCAAATCTGCTGACGTATTCCGCAGTGCGTCATAACACTGCGACCAAGCCTTCTGTAGGGATTATTTTTTGTTGTTCCACCGCAGCACGTTCAACGAGGCGGTTTCCTTGGCACGTCTTGTCGAAGCAGAGATCGTGTGCCCCCTTTAACGGGATTCTCATTAATACGGACATGGGTAACCCAACCGTGCCCGTTAAGCACGTCCTGCCTTGATTAAAGGCTAGTCCAAGACGGTTACGGGGAGGGCTCTTGATATTCTGCCTCTTATAAAGAGACCGAGACCTTGCTCCCCTCTTGTGTTCTCAAAACAAGCTCGCCCATAGCCTCGAGTTCCAACACCCCAGGCTTTTAGATTCTAGACGCACCGGACCATCGACAATGTACGGCTCCGGCCTTCAAGGCAATGGATGCCCTCCTCCGTTACGGAGGAGGACGTATCAAGGTTGAGGGAGGCTAGGTTCCTGACCAGCGAGATCCCGCACAGGTTGCCTGCTCAAGGACAAGCGATCCCAAGCCCTCAGCCTGGTGAGAGCGTAGTATTCATCTCCCACTTCCTTCGGGATTAGGCTTCCCAACGGATCCTTTCGTAAGGGGGCTGATGTTTTATTATGGGCTGGAATTCCATGACCTAGCTCCGGAGTCCATCCTCCATATCTCCTCCTTCATTGTTGTGTGTGAAGCGTTTCTCCATATCACTCCCCACTTCGGATTATGGCTCAAGACCTTCAAGGTAGAACCGAAGATAATCGAGGGGCGTCATGTAGAGTGCGGAGGTGCTGTTATAAAAAGGAATACCAATGCTCCAGGGCCCGAGGGCACTTTTCAAGAGGAGCTCGGCTTATGGCAACAAGAGTGGTTCTACATCACCTCTCCTCGGGGCACCACTTGGGTAGCGCCTCCCGCCTTTCGCTCGGGCCCCCCACCACGTTTAACATCGTGGATCAACACAGGGTTAAATCGGGGCTTGCCCAAAGACGTTCCTCTATTGCAGGGCCGCATAAAGGATCTCCTAAAAGGAGACCTCAACCTGGTCAAGGTGACACAAGTTATGCTGATTCGCCGGACACTGCCCGGCCAACGTCGCCCCCTCCGCTTGTGGGAGTTCAACCCAGAGGGGCCGCGAGTTCTCCGAAATTTCATGGGCGTGACGCCTACGGAGATGCATAGACTGTTCTTCGGACCACAAGGAGTGAGTCCGGATTTGACCGAGGATGCTGGTTTAAGCCGCAACCGCCCGGATACAGAAGTAGGTGACCTTGCGCCCGGACCTTCTATCCGTACAATTGACTTATTTTTTAACAGTACTTCTCCTTTTTATGCAGGAGTGGATAGCGAAGGCGAAGCTGGTCCGGTGTCCGGCTCCCCTTCCCGAGACCAGGCTAGATCTTGTGCTAGTCAGGATGTTGGAGGTGGCGCCTCTGGAGGAAAATGAAGGGGCGGACAAGGAAACCGTGGCCTCTTCGAAAGGGGCCATCCCAAAGGGGGGAATCGACAACTCCTCTCCAAAGGGGAAGAAAAGGGCCGCCTCTGACGACCCGAGAGCCGTAGCTCCAAAGCGGGGGAAAGAATCCGCGTCAGAGGACCCGACGTCGGGGAGCCCCTCGGCCGAACTAAATCCTCAAAATGAGCAGCCCTCCAACGAGCCGTAAGTAGAAAGAGAGTCATTCTTTTAAGAGAAATCCTTAATTTATATCTGAGAAGTTTTTAACCGAAACCTTACCTTGTAGTTCGGACCTCGACCCTTCTCGGCAGAGCTCGTCATCGGGGGATCTTCTTCCGGAGATGATGGAGAGCGGAACGCCTCCTCCTTCATCGCCTAGCAAGGCGGGCGACGCCGAAGTGTCGTCGCAGAGGATTTCTCCCAATCTGCCAGAGGCAGAAGGTGATCATGCGCCCCCCCGGGGTTCTCCGTGTCCGGCCTCCGAAGAAGGCCATGGGACGAGTCCGGCACCATCTGGTGTTCGGTCGGAGGAGCTGAAGGTTCTGCTGGGCCGAGCCTCTGTTTCAGAGGAGCATCGTGCGTTGATGCACACGGTGATTGAAAAGATTTCATCCGCAGAAAGCGGACTGAACGAGGCCGTCAAGAGTTTACTGGTGGGCCTTGAGCTACGTTTTGAATAACGAACATTAGTGTTAATTGCGCATAATAACATGCGCCCTGTATAGATAGTAGCCCCTGAGACTCTGTGTGCCGCAAAGATTAGCGGCGCGCAGAGGATCTTAATCCCAGGTCCTTTAAGTGGCACCTTTGTATGTAGGTGGCAGGTTGTCCGGAGTCGAGCCGGACCCGAGATTTTGCCGAAATGAAACGGCAACTCGATGAGGCAGAAGTCGACATCGTGCTTTTTAACAAGCGGCTTGATGATGCTCAAGGTATTGAGTTTATTTGGCGGTTGTTAGTAAGAAGAGCTTTATGTCAATATCTTACCTTGTGTATGCTTGATGCAGATGGTGCGGCGGCCGTAGAAGGACTTACGGCCGAGCTCGCCAAAGCAAAGGAACAAGCCAGAAAAAGCGATGCGGCTGCCGGAAGAGCCCGTGAAGAGCTGAAAGCCGAATAGGCTTCCCATTGCCGAAGCAAGGAGGAGATGGCTGATATAGCCGTGAAGTTGAAAAGTGCTACTGACCGTTGCAAACTTCTTGAAGAGGAAGGTCGAGCCCGGCAGACGGATTTAGAGAAGGCCATCGCCGACGCCAAGGACGCCCGCTCTGGTATGAGAGCGTCAAGGGAAGAGCTGCGTCAAGCCGGACTAACTGCGGATGGAAAGCCCTTCCTGCTGCGGAGAAAATTCCGTGATCCGAGGTTCGCCCTGTTGGACCGAGCGTGGAGCGTGGAGGACACCTATCTGGATTTGTCGGCTAGTGCCGCTGATGCGACCAGGTACTTTCAAGATAAGAAAGATCATGAAGTGGAAAAGCTCTTCTGGTCGTAGTTCACTAATCCAGAGCGTCCACTATCAGTGGATGATCGCCTGGCCCAATGGGCCAAGCTGAATAGGTTGTCTGGACTCGCCATGAAGTATGCCATGGACCGCCTGTGTCCGGGAAGATTGAAGCCGAGAAGCTATTTCAGTTTGGTGCAGCAATTTTTTGACGTGGTGCCTCGGATTGAAGCTCTAAAGAGGTCCGCTTGCACAGAGGGCGCGCGGCTGGCTCTTGCCCGTGTCAAGACATACTGGGCAGATATGGAGCCCACCGTTGTTGCGTCCCGTGATTCGGATAAAAGCCGAATTCCTTCCGAGCACTATTTTGAGGAAGTCCTCGCGGCCGCTCGTATAATAGAGATGCAGTGTTCGAAAGATATTGTTTTATGACAGCATATATAATCGTAGATCAATATTTTTATAAATTGTAATGGCGTAATTTAGACTTGTGCCTTCAAGTATTAATAACACCTCCTGTGCGGCCATTTTAATATATAAATTCTGAAAGATTGCAGTCATTGGCTTCAGCCCCCACGCACATAGTGCGGGGGTGCGCGCGGAGAACACATTTTCACACTTAACCCAACGTCTTGGTCCTACAAAGGAGGTGATAGCGCCGCGGGCTAGGCAATCGGACTATAATGCTTTAACACTTTCACTTAGCCATAGGAGCTTGACAGTGGGACTCTTTAGGTAGCCCTTTAATGGCGACTGTGTTTACCCGAATTCGGGACGCATATGTGCCTGACCGGGAAGCGGCCCTTCGTCAAAACGGAGGAATTCGATAAATTCCTATAAGTCATCGAGTGGCGACCAGTCTCGCGCTACATCATGACAGTCGGTTTTCGGCTTTCTCTACTGAGGTGCTCACCCGACCGAACCGGGGCACAATCGCAGTAGTTCTCCTGGTGCAACCTTAGCCGACAGAACGGAACGTAAGGTGGCCGAACTCAGGAGCCGGGCAACCCAACATGTGACCAAAATCATGACTCGGAGCTGATGCATATAGTGCCAAAACTCGCGACGCCGAACACTCCCTAAGGTGTTCGGTCTTTGTGGGTGCGTGTGAAACGACACCCTTGAAAAAGAAAAAAGCCCCTTGTGTTCAGGTATGAGCAAGAATTCTGGCGTGGCCACATGCCAAAACGCCAGTCTCCTCCATGGTTATAGTGAGGTAAACCAGGGGATGTATAGCAGCAAGAGACAGTAAAAAAGGTTTACGCAGGGTCTTAATCTAAGAAGAATCCTTTGGGGCAGGTCCCTACTGCATGTCTGCGCCTGTGTCTCCGCTGTGCCGTGTCCTGGACGGGCGCCGTACGATGTTCATCTGTAAAAGGGAAGAACTAAATTGAAAAATGGGTCGTGCGGATCAAAAAGAATAATAAATAAAATGTGAAGTGAGAAATAGATACAGTCGAGTTTTATTGTCTCTGCGTACAGCCCCTGGTGAGGCGTAGCAAGCCTATAACGAAAATGGGCTTGTGCCGAACTCATTGAGTCCGGGTCCGCGGCCTTTTGTGACTTACATCGAAAAAGTCTTTTGGCTGGCGAGGCCATTTTGTTGGGCGGCCGTTTAAGCGGCCGCACAATCCTCCGTTTGGAGGAGATGTAGTTTAGTATGCTCCCTTTAAAGAGATGATGCCTCGAGGACCGGGCATCTTTAGCGTGAGGGATGCATAATGCGGTATTGTGTTAAAGCGAGCGAAAGCTCCGCGTCCCATTAGTGCTTGATAGCGACTTGAAAACGGGACTATGTGGAAGATAAGCTTTTCGCGACGAAAGTTATTGGCAGAGCCAAATATGACCACAAGCCGGAGAAAACCCATACAGTGGGTGTCCGGGCCTGGTGCTACTCCTTGAAAGGAGGTTTTACTGTGACGGATTCGTGCTGGGTTTATGCCCATGCGGTGAATTGTATCCTGATATATCAGATTTAGTCCGCTGCCACCGTCCATAAGGACGTTGGTAAACTGGAATCCGTCTATTATTGGATTAAGCATCAGGGCAGTCCGGCCTGCGTGTTTGATATTGCGAGAATAATCTAGCTGATCAAAAATGATTGGCTTTAGTGACCAGTGGCCAGACTCCTGAGGGATAGGCTTGAATGTGCGGGCCTTTATGGGTGCCTCATGCCTTGTTATGTGAAGTGAGTTCACTGTTTTGACTTCTTGCGGGAAGTTCTTTTGCTTCCTGGTGTTCTGCTTTTGGGGTTCGTCCTCTTCCTCACTTGGTGTGTCGAGCCCCTTGTGTTCGGCGTTAAGCCTTCCGGATTGTTTGAAAACCCAACAGTCTTTGTGGGTATGATTAGCAGGCTTTTCAGGAGTACTGTGTATCTGACATATCCTGTCCATGATTCTCTTTAGACTGGACGGATCTTCCCTATTATCCTGAGGGGGTGATTTTGTCTGATTTTGCCGTGAGCCTTTGAATCCGGCATTGACTGTCGTGCTCTTGGACTTTTTCTTTTGATTCGGCGAAGGTCCTTGTATCGCCGTGGTTTCCCGTTTCCATCCCTGATTTCTGATGTACTTGGGTCGCTGGGGCTGCATCGTGCCAACCAGCTGTCCTCTCCTGCGCAAAAGCGGGTCATGAGGCTTGTGAGTGCGGCCATTGTTCTTGGCTTTTCCTGGCCGAGGTGTCTGGCGAGCCATTCGTCTCGGACATTGTGCCTGAAAGCCGCTAGGGCTTCGGCGTCCGGACAATCCACTATTTGATTCTTTTTAGTGAGGAATCTGTTCCAGAACTGCCGAGCTGATTCTCCGGATTGCTAAGTTATGTGACTGAGGTCGTCTGTGTCCGGGGGACGGACGTAGGTCCCTTGAAAATTTGCTCGGAAAGTGTCCTCGAGCTCTTCCCAACTTCCGATTGTGTTTTCGGGAAGGCTTTTAAGCCAGTGCCGGGCTGGCCCTTTAAGCTTAAGGGGTAAATATTTTATGGCGTGGAGATCATCTCCTCTAGCCATATGTATGTGGAGGATATAATCCTCGATCCAGACTCCCGGGTCTGTTGTTCCATCGTACGCCTCTATGTTAACGGGTTTAAATCCCTCTGGGAATTCATATTCCGGGACCTCATCGGTGAAACATAGAGGGTGTGCGGCACCCCTATATTTGGGTGTGCCGGATTCTGATGGTGGATTTTTTGCATTGCTTGCGAGAGCTTGCTTTCTTGGCCCGTAAATGGACCTGGCTGGGCCATGATGCGAGTCTTTGATTGTGTCGCATGCCGCATTGAGTGCAGCGCCGTTTGCCGTATTGTAGTGGCCGAGAGATCGTTTATTCGACCGTGTAGCCTTTTTGTTTTTTGAGTTTGGGGGCTCTAGGGCCTCCTGGTCGAATTCGGGCAGTAGCTTTCTCTTCGGATAGCTTTTGGTGCGGCGGCTGCCGCCGTATTTGTCTGCGGTCTTGATTACTTTGCTCCATCTTGTTTTGAGTGCATCTTCCGCCGTCTTTAGCTTTTGCTTCTGCTTCTTCAGGCTTCGTGCTGTGGCGACGAGCCTTTCTTGGAGATTCTTCTGCTCCATGATTTTATCCGGCGTGGTATCGTCCGGAGTTCTGTTATGACCGGGGGAGGACTGTTCATCCTCTCTGCCCGTGTTACCCTGTTCGGACGGCTGTTCTGGGATGCGTTCGTCATCTGCCGGCTCGTCCTGCTCTATGGCTGGGTCTTGATCAAGGCGGGGCTTCGCTCGGTGTTTACGTCGCCGCTTTGAGTGCTTTTCGAAGGGTTTACCCTTCTTTTCGCCCCCTTCTTCCTCATTGTGAGTTTTTTCAGGTGTATCCACCATGAATATGTCATTAAGTGGGGTGGAGGTCCAGTGCCCTATGGGCGCTGGTTCCCGTTCGTCTCCGTCTTCGTCGTCCACACCGTCGAAGTCTTCGGAGCCGAAGCCGAGCATGTCGGTTAAGTCGTCGACAGTGGCTATTAAGTGGGTGGTGGGTGGGCTTTGAATTTCTTCGTCGTCCGAATCCCAACCTCGCAGGCCATAGTTCGGCCTGGGCTCTCCTGAAAAAGAGAGAGACTTGAGAGATTTCAGAATATCACCGAAAGACGAATACTGAAAGATGTCCGCGGCGGTGAACTCCATTACCGGCGCCCAATCTGATTCGATTGGCAAGGGCGCGGGAGGTTCGGAGTTCGGAGAAGAGTCCGGCTCCTTGGAGTCACAGGCCATGCGGAGCGCGGGGCTTGCGTTTGGCTCAATGGCCTTTAAGATCGCAGCCCCCGAGGTGACGTCCAACCGTTCATCCTCAAAGAACGCAGCGGGCTCCGGATTGAGGATCGGGGCCGGAGCGTATGCGGCCTCCAGGACACTGTTCAGAGGCAGAGCTATATCATGCCCCTCGAGATAGTGTGGCGCGCTTGGCTGTGGCTTGAATCCGTCGAAGATCAGGTCTCCGAGGGTATCTGCCGTGTAGTTTAAACTTCCCCACCTGGCTTGATGGCCAGGGGCGTGGCTTTCGATCTGCTCCAGATGGCCAAGCGAGCTGGCCCGCAGAGCGAAGCCGCCGAAGATGAAGATCTGTCCGGGGAGAAAAGTCTCACCCTGGACCTCATCGTTGTTGATGATCAAAGGAGCCATCGGGCCTAAAGGCGACGACACAGAGGAACTCTCAATGAAAGCACCAATGTCGGTGTCAAAACCGGCGGATCTCGGGTAGGGGGTCCTGATCTGTGCGTCAAGGTCGGATGGTAACAGGAGACAAGGGACACTTTATTTTACCCAGGTTCGGGCCCTCTCGATGGAGGTAAAACCCTACTCCTGCTAGATTAATATTGATGATATGGGTAGTACAAGAGTAGATCTACCACGAGATCAAGGAGGCTAAACCCTAGAAGCTAGCCTATGGGTATGATGATGGTTATGATGTGTTCGTCCTACGGACTACAACCCTCCGGTTTGTATAGGCACCGGATAGGGTTAGGGTTACACAGAGTCGGTTACATTGGTAGGAGATCTTGAATATCCGCACGCCTAGCTCGCCTTCCACGCCAAGGAAAGAACCTTCCGGACACGGGACGAAGTCTTCAATCTTGTATCTACATAGTCCTGGAGTCCGGCTGAAGATGTAGTTCGGCTATCCGAACACCCCCTAATCCAGGACTCCCTCAGTGTGCACGAGACTTGTACTATGGTTCTTATGATATAAATGAGACACGTATTACCATCTCAAAAAAGGACGTTGACCAAACTTTTTTAGTCGTGTTTCCCTTTTCAGCATGTTGCCGGGTTGGCCTGCTTGGCGCCATGTGCGAGCGCCAACATCGCTAACTAGCACTTAGAGTGCCGAGGAGCTCCTATTTGTCACTTATTGCGGCAGACAGTCGAGCAAATGCACAGGCGGCCCCGACTGCGCCGGCCCACTACCGAATGAGCGAACGAACCGTGCCAGAGATCGGCTACTGTAGCAACTATATCAATTCAGAAAAACAAGGAGCATTACCGAGAATCAAACACGAGACCTCCATCAAACAAGATTTTCGGGCTAGCCACTGTACATAATGAGAACTAGTGATTACTTGCCAGCGCAAAGACTATAAGAACAATACAAATGTAGATTCAGAAATTCCTTTTCCTTTTTTCCTTTTGTTTTTTTACTTTTTTGTTCGAAATTCCAAAAAAAATGTTCTCGAACCTGAAATTTGTTCAAGAATTCAGAAAATTGGTCTATATTTTAAAAAAGTGTGTATGTTTTTTGAATTTCTGAACATTTTCATAGACAAGATTTTTTTTTGCACATGCGAAAAAAATTGAAACTGCTGAAAATGTTTTCGAAAAACATGAAACATTTGTTGAAGTTGCGAGCAAATTATTGAAACAAAGGGAATATCGACTTGAAAAAGGAAAAAAAGTTGAAAGTAAAAAAAGAAACAAAAAAGAAAAAAAACAAAAGGAAAAGAAAAGAAGAAAGAAAGAAAAAACAGAAAAACAAAAACCCCAAGAGAAACAGAAAATACTGGTTCAGGGAACCTTTAGAAGGTTAACAAAACCAGAAAACCCAGCTGGGAACTCTAGAAGGTTCCCAAAAACGGATATGCTGTAACACATTAAATAGGCCGACCCAAGTCATTGCTCGGTCGGTAGGGTCTGTGCGAAAGGTGAACAATTCGACACATAGTTCGTCAATAGGCTATTCCTAGAGCGCCGAAAGGAGGTCTCAGCTGGTCGCCCGGTCGAGCGATCAAGGAGCGAGTTGTGCTTTCATGGGCCGGCCCAACTGAGCATGTGTGTGAGTGCTGGTGCGCCAACCACTTCCTTGAGCACCGAGGAGGACTCCTCCTAATGAGACCTCCTCGTCGGTGCCTTCAGTGTGTGGTAGTTGTTCGGGCGCCTACGTGGTTTATTTGTGGGCTGCATTAGGAAGCCCACTCGGTGGTGTAACTGTTTTGTGTTGTTGTTATGTTCGATCTCTGCTTCGTTCGCTGTTTGTGTCGTAATGAACTGAATTGCATAGATCTGAATCCCCCGAATTATGGTGCACTGTCGTTTACTGTTTTGTTTGTTGTTGGAACGAGGTTGTGCACTGCTTTATGTTTTTTTCTTATCTGTTCTCAATGATTTAATAATTTTTATTTTTGTTGGAAAAAATAATTCATGAGAAAAGACAATAAAAAGAAGATTACAATGATTAAAGAATCAGGTATTACTTGGTTCCGAGATTATTTGTAGAAAAAAGAGAAAAATTATGTAGTGCTAAATTCTTGTTCGTCATAAAATTTTAGGAAACAACTTTTAATATCGAAGCCAATGGCAAAATGAAAAAAGGATAAAAAAATATTCAGAAGTATTGTTGTAATAACATATTAAATAGAACGAGGGTGAACTGAATTTGAAAATAGAGTGAACTAAATGTGAATAAGTGAACTAAATTTTAATAAAGTGAAAAAAATGAAATGAGAGTGAACTAAATTAAAATCTGAGTGAACTAATTTTGAAAAAGAGAGTGAACGAAATTTGAACAAGTGAAATAAATTTGAATAAGATGTACTAATTTTGAATGACTCAATTAAATTTGAACAAGTGAACTAAATTTGAATAAGGGGAACAAAAATCAAATAATCGTGATCTATATTTGAGTTTAGTGAACTAAATTTGAAAAGGAGAGTGAACTAAATTTGAAATAGAAGCAAACTAAATTTGAATGAGAGAAAACAGAAATTGAAAAGAAAGTGAACTAAATGTGAATGAGTGAACCAAATTTGAACAAATGAACTTGATTTGAATAAAGCGAACTAAATTTCAATAAGTGAATTGAATTTGAAAAGGTGAACAAAATTTGAAATAAGAGTGAACTAAATCTAGTGAACTAATTATAAAAAAGAGACTGAACTAAATATGAAAAACAGAGTGAACTAAATTTGAATTTGAGTGAACTAATTTTGAAAAAGAGAGTGAACTAAAATTAAATTTGAGTGAACTAAAATTTGAACAAGCAAACTAAATTTGAATAAGTGAGTTAAATTTGAATAAGTGAAGTAAATCTGAAAAAGGAGTTCACTAAATTTGAATGTGAATGAACTAATTTGGAAAAGGACAATGAACAAATTTTGAAAAGAGAGTGAATGAACAATTGAATGAGTGAACTATATTTGAAAAAGTGAACTAACTTTGAATAAGTGAATTAAATTTGGAAAATGGAACTAAATTTGAAATTGAGCGAAGCACATTTGAATTAGAGAACTAAAATTAAATTTGAATTCAATGAACTAAATTTGAGTGATAGAATTTTGAAAAAGAGAATAAACTAAAATTGAATATGGTGAACTAATTTGGAAAAGAGAGTGAAATAAACTTGAACAAGCGAGCTAAAGCTGAATAAACTGATTAAATTTGAATATGAATGAACTAAATTTGAATACAAGTGAGCTAAAAATTGAATAAGTAGATCTAAATTTTTGTGAGAAAAAACTGAGCTAGTTTTAAAAAGAAATGACTAAATGAATTTGAGTGAACTAAAATTAGGTGAACTAAATTTGAATTCGAGTGAACTAAAAGTATTAAAAAAGAGAGTAACTAAATTAGAAATTGAGTGAACTAAATTTGAATGGGGTGAACTAAATTTGAATAAGAGAATTAAACTTCAACAAGTGAACTAAATTTGAAAAAGTGACCAAAAATATCAATAAGGTGAACTAAATTTGAACAAGTGAACTAAATGAAAAGGGTCATTTTCTTCGACATCCATCTAAAAAATGCATACATGCTTCTAAAAAAGTTGAATAGGGTCATTGAACTTGGAGGTCTTGTTGGCATTGGTACCGGTACATACCGACGAAACAACATGCAAAATGCAGCGGCAACCTGAATGATGGCCTGCTGCTTTCACACACACATGATCTCATGCATGCATGCATGATCCTGAACACAAATAATGTAGATATATGCATTGTTGTTGAACAAAATGTAATTCATAACTTAGTATTAAATCACTTGTTCGGTGTTTTACTGAAGCCCTTCACAACGGTGAACGAAATTTGCCAAACACTTCCACAAAAAGGTAGCAAAAATAAAATTGTTCCTGATATAGTTACTTTCCCAACACTAGTCAAAAGCTCATTTATTGGGGAAAATACCAAAAAATGATACATGACCAACCAGTAACAAAACTGCCAACCATTCAGGATCAAAGGTAGTAACAATAGCCAACCATTGCACAAAGTTATAAAATTCACTAAATACCCATCGATTAATCAGTATCAAAAAGTAGTTCATCACCGAACACACAAGTAAAAGTAGAAAAAAAGAGCTGCAAACATCTCTACAAGGAATCCAAAAGATAGTTTCCATCTAGTTTAGACATTTTAGAAAACTTTTCCTGCATGTAATACAAGCTCATAGATCGAAAGAACTTTGGTGCAGAGCTTATTTCGTTTCAGTTGGTCATTGGGATAGCTTCTTGCTTCAACTTGTTCAATGGACTTTTAAAAAGCTTGACTGCTGAAATCATCATGTACTTTGGCACATTCTCCTGCGACAAAAACAAATAGAAGACATAATGTGTAACTGTGCAAGTAATGTCATACAAATAAAGTAAAAAATGTGTGCACTCTCTAGGAAAAAAAAATGTATATCCCCCTCCCCTAAAATCATACAATTGTCTCGCAGAGAGAAAGTGGTCATAAAAAAGCTTGTATTGTATGATTTTCTGCATGACCAAGAAAATCACATTGTGTTTTAAGCTAAAAAAGGTAGAGCTACAACAAAAAAGTTAGAAAAAGTATTACTGACTAATAGCAGTTTTTTCTCAAGGATATGTAGTTCTAGAATTGTGTTAAAAGACTTTAGAAATAAGTGAAACATACAATAGGCAGTGTGAAGGATATGGTCATGTGTGCTGTAGCTCAAAGTCGAAGACATTCTTGGAAGTACTTTGCTAAGCATATGAAGCAATTTGATGTTGGAAACCTATTTCCTGGAAATAAAAGATATAATTAGTTATTTTAGGAAAGGGCATGCCGAAAAATACTTCCTATTGAAGAAGTTGTCATTTTACTAATTTTTTTGCTAAGCTTACAAACCACTAGTGAATTAGAGAAAAAAGAGTTCATGTAGAGGCAATGAATTAGAAAACTAGTTCATGTAGAGGCAATCGAAAAATGAGGTTAAAGAGACCTTATAAAATTATGGATGGATAGCCAAACTGCCAAGTAACTTGCTTTGTCCAACACAGTGGCACGCAGCCATTCCAGTTTACAAGTGATTTTCAAAAGAGAGTATGAACTGGTGAGCTTGTCCATGTGAGACGTGTATGATTCATGAAAGTAGTTGGCGAAAGCAACTGCGCAATACTTAAATTGTTACTAGTTCAACATTATTGCACGCATCGAAGCTGATTTCTCACTCTTTCTCTATATTGAAAACGGGGCAAGAGATCCAATTTCCTAATGTACTAACGCCAAGTTAATTTTCTCCACTAACAGTCAGTCAGCTGCTTACTTATCAATTGCAGGTCCATCTCCCCTCAAAAATAAAATAAAATTGCAGGTCCGTCTCATACACATAAGCATCAATACTATTGCCAAATCATTGGTGAGTTTCTGAATTCTGATGGCAGCTACTGAAGAGGATGACACATTCGCCATCTTCACATCAAAACCCCCTATTAATTGATAAGTCCACACATGATAAGTAACAGAAGGGAGATGAGCACCTACTATGTGCAAATCATTGACAAGTTTCCATCCTCTGCACTGAATGAAACAAAAAATGACTAGTAATTAACCAAACAAAACATTGATTCCTTGCAGTCCCGAGCAAAAACTTATCACACTAGTGAAAAATCTATATTAAGTAACAGACCGATGCGCTCTACTAGCAGAAGCACAACAAGATGGACACTGTCCTAGAGTTCTATCATCAGGAAGACCATGGAAAAGATGAAACTGAAAGTGCGTTATATCGACTAGAGGGGGGTGAATAGGCGATTTTTATGAAATTCTTCACTGAGGAATTTGCTCGTGAGGAAATTCCTTAGCGAAGAGCAGCGGAATAAGTACTCAAAGGTAAACATAGCAGAATACATGCATGGTCATCATGATGAAATGAAGACAAACTCAGAGTACAGAAAGCGTAAACACAGGATAGCACAAGATGAAGACAAACAGACTGAAGAAATTGAACTGAGGAAATTGAGAAAGTCTTCAGTCAAAGTCTTCAAACACAGATATGAACAAACACACAACACAGTAATGAGGAAATGAAAGTGTTGAGGAAATAGAACCAGTAAGCCTGGTGAAGACAATGATTTGGTAGACCAGTTCCAACTGCTGTCTCCGTTGTACAGCTGGTTGGAGCGGCTGAGTATTTAAACTCGAGGACACCTAGTCCCGGACACACAGTCCTCACCGTATTCTCCTTGAGCTAAGGACACACAGTCCTCGCCCAATCACTCGTGGTAAGTCTTCAGGTGACTTCCGAACCTTAACAAACTTGGTCACTCGGCGATCCACAATTCCTCTTGGATGCTCTAGACCTTGACGCCTAACCGTCTGGAAGAAGCATAGTCTACAAAGGTAACAAGCGTCAGATCCACGCAGGATCAATCTCTTCAGTGATGCTCAATCACTTTGGGTTTGTAGGTGTTTTGGGTTTGGGTTTGGATTTTCCTCACTTGATGATTTTCGCTCAAAGTCCTCGGAGGATGGGTTGCTCTCAAATGACAAGTGTCAAGTTCTCGCGGAGCAGCCAACCAGCTAGTGGTTGTAGGGGGCGGCTATTTATAGCCTAGGAAGCAGCCCGACATGATAAGACATAAATGCCCTTCAATGATATGACCGCTATGTGGATAAGATATTTTGGGACAGCTGGCGCGTAGCATAGCAACGGTCAGAAACTTGAGGTACAAATTCCTCAGGGCTATCATGTTCCTCACTGTGTAGGCAATTCGCACTGGCGAATTCCTAACTCCTCAGTCGGAGCAAGATCCTCAGTGACCAGAAGAACTGCGTCTCTGTCACTAAAGAATTTGACTGAACTGTATGATATTTCCAGTGGCTTCACTCGAAGGGATTGGTAGGTGTAGGATTTGAGTTGAGCATCACATGGAAATTTTCTCCTTAGTATTTCCTCGACCCCCTTTAACAGTACGGTGTTTCCTATGACTCATGAAAGAGAAAATGAAACTACGAAAACATAAGTCTTCACGCTTCATGTTCCTCGAATGAATACCAAGTCTTCAAGGTCACACCAATTTCTTCACTTTCAAAGTCTTCAGAAAGTCTTCAGTATATCAAAGTCTTCAGTCGAAGAACTTCATTTTTAGGGGTCGACTTTGTCTGTAAATATCAAACTCCTCATAGACTTCTAGACCTGTGTACACTCATAAACACATTAGATACTTAACCTATAATTCTTCAATACACCAAAATCACTAAGGGGCACTAGATGCACTTACAGAAACCATAACTCACAACAGTACAAACCCTAACAAAAAATAGCAACTACTGCTGCTAGATAAACACCCCAATATACGAATACGAGTGAATCCACACATGGACTAAGGGATCAGAGAGAAGCATCCATGGATTTGGAAAGAGATAGAGAACAAAGGGAGATGAGCACGAACCTTCAAAAGTCATGATGACCAATGAAACCGTATCTATATCTATACCTACTTTATTTACTAATAAAGCAAGATGCGTTTTTTCAATTTTTTCATCCGTTCACCGTCCAAAATATTTTTTCTCTACCTGAGGTGGTACTAAATTCTTTTTTTGAGAAAAGGTGGTACTAAATTCTTATGTGTTTGTGTGCTAGAAAAAGAATTTCCGAACGTGGGTCGCCGCTGTGGCCTAGCGAAGCCAGCCCACTTATTTTTCTGCCCACGCAGCTGGGAAAATTCTATTTTGTGCACTGCGCGACAAATAGTCAGATTTGCACAGGACAACCAATAATAAATCGGTCCATTTTATTGTTTATCTGTACTTCTATTTTTGTTCTCATTTCTCTATCTCTTTTTCCCTCCCAAGTTAATTTTTCTTTTAGCATTTATTTTGTAAAATAAAATTTTTTAAAAAAGTTTAGAATAAAAAACAAAATTTGGCAAATGTTCAGGAATCCAAAATTTTGTTGCTATTTTAAAAAAATGAGAACTTGCAAAAAGTTGCCCATTTTTAAATTTTTTTTATTGTCTTTCAAAATTGTTTGGGATTTCTATAACGAAAATGGCATTTCAAAAAATGAGCAAAATTTATACAATATTCATGTTTTAGTGAAATTTTCAAAATTAAAAATAATATTTGTGTATAAAAATATACACATTTTCTAAAAATCTTATGAATTTTCAACATATGTTCCCGTCCTAAAAATCTTATGAATTTTCAACATATGTTAATTTTCTATAAAAAAGTTGGTGTTTTTAGAAAATATTTGTGAATTTTAAAAGATGTTCGCTTTCATATTTTGTTTGCGTTTTTCTAAGTGTACATAATTTTCAAGAAACTGTTCATGATTTAAAAAATTGTTCATGTTTCCTAGAATATTCAGAAACTTCATACCTTAAAATTCCTTCGATCGAAAGGAAGAGTAGATTGAATAACTCATGGGCCTTCTCTGGCGTACAATGACGAAACAAAACTCTTAAATGCCCTCGATCAATGAATGAAAAAATAATCTATTGATTCCTTCACACGTGGTGAAACCGAGAAGCTAAATGTTCATTTTTCGTGTGCACACAAGGTTATGCTTGCACATATAATTCTCACTAACTTTAAATGCATACTATTTTATCTCCTGTTGCAATGCACGGGCATATGTACTAGTAGCGAAAAATAGAAAAAAATGTGTATTCAAAAAGGTTCAACAAAACTAATGGATTTGAAAAAGTTTGCAAATTCAAAAACCTCCTGATTTTAAAAAAATCACGAATTTGAACAAGTTTGCGCATTTGAAAAAACTTCTCGTATTTAAAAAAGTTTGTCAATTTTTAAAAAAGGTTCATGAACTCAAAGATATATCATTGTTTTTTTTAAATCACTGACTTCGAATAAAAGTTCGCGGATTTGGAAAAAAGTTTGCTGATGAAAGTGCATTATATCGACTAGAGGGGGGGTGAATAGGCGATTTTTATGAAATTCTTCACTGAGGAATTTGCCAGTGAGGAAATTCCTTAGCAAAGAACTACTAGCAGCGGAATAAGTACTCAGAGGTAAACATAGCAGAATACATGCATGGTCATCATGATGAAATGAAGACAAACACAGAGTACAGAAAGCGTAAACACAGGATAGCACAAGATGAAGACAAACAGACTGAAGAAATTGAACTGAGGAAATTGAGAAAGTCTTCAGTCAAAGTCTTCAAACACAGATATGATAAACAAGCAGCACAATACCGAGGAAATGAAAGAGTTGAGGAAATGGAACCAGTAAGCTTGGTGAAGACAATGATTTGGTAGACCAGTTCCAACTGGTGTCTCAGTTGTACGTCTAGTTGGAGCGGCTGAGTATTTAAACTCGAGGACACCCAGTCCCGGACACACAGTCCTCACCGTATTCTCCTTGAGCTAAGGACACACAGTCCTCGCCCAATCACTCGTGGTAAGTCTTCAGGTGACTTCCAAACCTTCACAAACTCGGTCACTCGGCGATCCACAATTCCTCTTGGATGCTCTAGACCATGACGCCTAACCGTCTGGAAGAAGCACAGTCTTCAAAGGTAACAAGCGTCGGATCCACGCAGGATCAATCTCTTCAGTGATGCTCAATCACTTTGGGTTTGTAGGTGTTTGGGTTTGGGTTTGGATTTTCCTCACTTGATGATTTTCGCTCAAAGTCCTCGGAGGATGGGTTGCTCTCAAATGACAAGTGTCAAGTTCTCGCGGAGCAGCCAACCAGCTAGTGGTTGTAGGGGGTGGCTATCTATAGCCTAGGGAGCAGCCCGACATGATAAGACATAAATGCCCTTCAATGATATGACCGTTAGGTGGATAAGATATTTTGGGACAGCTGGCACGTAGCACAGCAACGGTCGGAAACTTGAGGTACAAATTCCTCAGGGCTATCATGTTCCTCACTGTGTAGGCAATTCGCACTGGCGTATTCCTAACTCCTCAGTCAGAGCAAGATCCTGAGTGACCAGAAGAACTGCGTCTCTGTCACTGAAGATATTGACTGATCTGTATGAGATTTTCAATGGCTTCACTCGAAGGGATTGGTAGGTGTAGGATTTGAGTTGAGCATCACGTGGAAATATTCTCCTTAGTATTGCCTCGACCCCCTTTAACAGTATGGTGTTTCCTATGACTCATGAAATCGAAAATGAAACTACGAAAACAAAAGTCTTCACGCTTCATGTTCCTCGAATGATAACCAAGTCTTCAAGGTCACACCAATTTCTTCACTTTCAAAGTCTTCAGAAAGTCTTCAGAATATCAAAGTCTTCAGTTGAAGAGCTTCATTTTTAGGGGTCGACTTTCTCTGTAAATATCAAACTCCTCATAGACTTATAGACCTATGTACACTCATAAACACGTTAGATCCTTAACCTAAAAGTCTTCAATACACCAAAATCACTAAGGGGCACTAGATGCAGTTACAATCTCCCCCTTTTTGGTGATTGATGACAATATAGGTTAAGTTTTCAACGGGGATAAATATATGAAGTGTAAATTCTGACATTGAGGAATTTGATTACAAGATATAGAGGAACTCCCCCTGAAGATGTGCATAGTGAGGAACTTGCTTTTGAAGCAATGCACACTTGAAGAGTTGAATCATGGAGATCTCCCCCTACATCTTGTAATTCATACACGCATTTGATATATAATATGAAGAATTTGAAATGCATGATGAAATATGGTGCCTGATGTAATTCAGCATGCGTGCAATAATATTAACAAAGAATAAGCATGCCGAATAGTGCATCAAAAGTATCAGAGCATAGTGCAATAAAAGTATCAGAGCACCATCGGGTTTAAGATTATAACTCGATCCAATAAAGTTTCAGAAGAACGAGAGTTGTAACTTAGCAAAAAAATGATATAATAGACCCGCTTGAAGACTAACTCAAATTTCTCCCCCTTTGTCATCAAATGACCAAAAGGATCAAAACTGAGGACTAACGCTCTTGAGGATAATCATGATGATGAAGGAGCGCCAACGTTGTTGGGGTCGGTTGTTGAAGTAGGTCCTGCCGCAGTGTCGTCCAAGTCTTCATTTTCATCAGTCTCACGCGATCAAGAATATGAGCTGGCCACCAAAGAAGGAACCTTGACCTTCTTGTATTTCTTCAGAGGAGGTGCAGACCAGTCAAACTCTTCTTTGAGACCCATTTGCTTCAAATCATCAGCGCTGTATACTTGAGACAGAACAGCCCAGGTGCGGTTGAGGGTTTCATGAAGGTAGTAGTGGTTTTTCTTCACTGCATTATGTGTTGCAGTCATGTTGTGAAGAATTGAACCAAACTGACGCTTGACCCATTTGTGATTGCGATCAACCTTCTGATGAAGACTGAGGAGTAACTCACGATCAGTCATCACCCTGGGTGCTGTGGCTTGAGGATTTGGATTGGCATTGTTGGCGGCAGAGTCATGTGTGGCAGAGTCATCATTGGTGGAGTAAGATGCAGCCTTGCGAAATTGACCATCCAATGGACGAATGCCTTCATCTATCACAGCAGTAGCCTTGCCCTTTTCTTCAGCTGAGGAAAATGTCCTTTTGAGGACTTCAATAGGGGGCAAGTAGCTGCAGTGGTTCAGAGTTTCAGCTTTGTAATTGAGTGAAGACCTTGTCCTGATGAATCTCATAATCCATGGCGCATAAGGCTTCAGCTCAAACAGTGACATGGTAATATTGGCCAGAGTCCTCATGAAGAAATCATGGAAGTTGACGGGAACGCCATGACAGATGTTAAAAAGCATATTCTTCATGATGCCAACGACTTCTTCATCATTTGAGTCGTGGCCTTTGATAGGACTCATTGTCTTCGTCAGAATGCGATAGACAGTCCGAGGCACATACAAAAATTCCTTGACGAGGAATTTGGTTCGAGGGGCCTGCCCTGGCTTCAAAGGTTTCATCGGCACTTGCATATAGTGATTTGAAAGCTCAGGTTCGTTGTAAACACAACGTGCATCTTCAAGGGGAGGACTTAGAGGAAGGGCACGAAGCAATTCAGTTGCTGGTGCCTTGTAATGAGTGTTCTCTGTCATCTAGTCCAGAACCCATGAATTCACATCTTCAGAGTTGCCTGTGATGTGCAGCGTTGCGTAGAACTGAAGAATGAGTTCTTCATTCCAATCACAGATGTCAGTGCAGAAATTGAGTAGCCCAGCGTCGTGAAGAACCCTGAGGACTGGCGTGAAGCATGGCATGGACTCCATATCCACGTGAGGAATATGTGCATGGTCGAAGACTTTGTCTTTGTTGAATAGCACTGAGGAATAGAAGTTTGCTTGACTAGCTGTCCAGAAACGCCTCCTCCTTATGCGAGCAGAGTCATAAGGGTTGTAATCTGTGAAGAATACATGCTCGCCAAAGAAGTCTTCAGCCTTGAACTTTTTTTTTCCTTGAGAACGGATCCTTTGGCTTTGGCAGAGGAGTGTCAGTGAGTTGCATCACTACCTTAGGAATCGCGATCTCAGGTTCTTCAGGCTGAGGAATTTCTGGTTCCTCCTTAGGTGCAGTCACATTTTCAGCAGCAGAAGCAGTTTCTTCAGCACTAGTGGCTGGAATTTCTTCATGCACAGATGTAGTGGGATGTGTTTCTTCAGAACCCAATTGAACTGTTGGTGCAGGAGAGTGAGGGATTTGCTGCAGTGGGGTGAAGAGTGGAGAATTGAGATGCTGACTTTCCCAAAAGTCGTCATTCATCACTGGAGTTGTGCTTCCAATGTCCACATCTTCATCATCAATTTCTTCAACACCAGCCTTTTCAGCAGTAAACTGAGGCATTGGTGATGAAACCACTGGGGTTGAAGGGATTGCATCCACTTCAATTTCTTCATCAATCTGCTCTGACGAAGCAGCAGATTGAGTTTCTTCATCAGATCCGCTTGGGATCACATATTCTTCATCAAAAGGAACAAGGTCCTTTGATGGCATGGTTGAGATCGGAACAACATCAATAGGATTGTCAAACGAGCTGGTCATCGGCTTCATCTTCTTTGGAGCTGAAGATTCTGAAGCACTTGATGCTTTCCTTTTCTTCACTGCAGCTCGCTCTGCAGCCTTGGTCTTCTTCACATCTGATGCAGATGGAAGGACAGGAGTTGGTGTAGGCGCAGGTGGAGCTGAGGAATCTGGTTGAATTTCCTCACGCGCAACTGATGCAGTTGCCCTGACTTCTTCAGTTTCTTCAGGCGCACCACTAGTGGATGCCCTGGCAATTTCTTCAGCGGCTAGAATGGAGTCATCAGCCCTAGAACTAGCATGTTCTTCAGCAGCCTGAAAATCATCAGCGGTGCTGGCATGTTATTCAGTTGGCTGAGCAGAAGCTTCAGCTTGAGGAACTTGTTGTTGCGTTGGGGCTGCAACATTTGTGAACTTCTCTGTCAGTCTCACAAACCTGACTTTGGCTCCTTGACAATCAGCATAGTAAGAGTTGAAGTTGTTGCTGAGGGCTTTGATTTCAGCCTGCATTTTGATAAGTTCTTCAGTTGTCATTTTGACAACATTTTTCTTCAGCAGTTTCTCTTTTCTGTACTGCGATTTCTTGATCTCTCTGGCCCTGTCATATTTCCATTTCTCCTCTTGGATGAAATGAGTCAGCATGTGACTTTGGCCAGGTGTCACCTTGAAGTCAGGCATAGGTGTGTTGGGATCCTTATGCCAGAGATCAATGTAATCGAGGATCGCCCTTGGATCCAACAACAGCAGCACAGGTGTGCCTTTGGCTCTAGTGGCCCTTTCTTGCCTGTCCCTGATGATTTCTGCAAGTTCTTCTTCATCAGCCTCATCTTCTTCAGATGGCACATTAAAGACAACCTGCTTCTTCTTAGGACTTGGGCGAGTACCTCGTCCAGCAGTTGCTTTAGTCTTCAGCAAAGTTTGGCCAGATGAAGAATTTGGCGCAGCTGAGGAACTTGCTGAGACACCAGAGGCAATAGAGATGCCTACAGTCCTTTGGCACGAGGCCAGATGTACATGTGCTGAGGACTTAGTCGGAACAGCTGAGGACTTTGGAGGAGGTGCTGAGGATTTCGGAGGAGCTGGGGCAACTTGAGGAATTTGCCTTGAAGATTTTGAAGTTTCTGGCCGTGAGGGCGTAGCTGAGGGTGAAGCACTTGGCTTTCGAGCGGGCTTCTTAATCATTGATTTTCTCGGCTTGACAGATGATGAGGACATCAATACCATTGTTACACCCACAACCCCTGCTTCTATACATACTGGACCAATTACTAGAGCTCGTGCACGCCAATTGAATTATCAGGTACTTTCGTTTCTTGGTAATGATTCTAATGTTCATGAGAATATGATGCTGCCTAAATTGGATACATTTGTTTTGCTTACAAATGAAGGGCCTAGCTTGGAGAAGGATGATCATTGGAGCAAGAACAAGCATGGAGTTGATGGCATGCGCAAGGGAGACAAGAACAGAGTTTCAAGTGATGATTTCAGGACTTTGAAGCCACCATAATGAGTGCATGAAGCCTTGGACGAAATATACAAGATGCCACTTCATAATTTTTGTCTAGAGGCTATTCTAGGTGCTACATCACCTTCTTTTTGGGCCAGGCCCATGTAAATTCGAAATACTTTAATATAGGCTATTTTTAGAGTCCGTATGTGTGGGGAAACAAGAGTTAGGGTGGGTTTCGGACCCCTCCTCCAAGGGCCACAAAATCCCCCACCCCCTCTTCCTCCATATATACAGCCCCTAGGGCATCGTTTAGACTTTGGGGGTTTTGTTTAGATTAAAAGTTCACCATAGCTGCAACTTCGCGTACTTCGTTTGTGTTCAACGACCAGACCAAGGCGTCACAGAACCCCACCTTGATCAATAAAGCTTTCCTCTTATATTCGCAATATCCAGATTGCAATCTTAGTTTCTTGCTTGTTCTTCGTTTGCCTGCAGGAAACAGACCTTCATGGTCAGGTTGATCATGCTCCGACGTGGTCAATAACCTCTCGGAGTTGGTTTAGCGATTGCTAAGGCGCGACGTCCTCGCACGTTCGTAGTCAGATCGTCAAAGTCGACTTCCTCCAAAACGATAGCCACCATCTCATCGAAAGACGGGACACCTTTGCCTCTATCAAGTGGTATCAGATTTCCAAGTTGCTCGGTGAGATTTTACAGTTTTTCGTAGTTTAGATCGAGTCTGTTCTTCATACCTATAGTCCACGAAAAAGCCAAAAAAATTTAGGGTTAGTTCATCCAATCCGAACCAATCTGAGCCTTTGCACAATCTTTGCTCTATTTGCTTTGTTGAATTTGCGGTTGCATCGTCGTGTCAAGTTGCTGGTTTTAGCGTCTAGTCCTTTAGAGTTTCGAGTTCTGTTCACAGGTTGTCACGTCGCCGCTGGCATATATCACCACCGCATCATCATCATCGCTGCTGCCTTATACCACCACCGCACCAACTTCATCACCGCTGCCATATACCACCACCACATATTCATCGCCAATCTGAGTCCATATACGCCACCACATATCCGCCGCCATCACGCCAATCCGATTCCACCTACAACATATATCCGCCACCAGTCCGAGTTCCACCAGATTCATCACCGCCACCAGTCCGAGTTCCACTAGAATCCTCTCCGCCACCAGTCCTATTCCGAGTCCAGTATTTTGTTACTCTGTTTTAGATTTCCAGATCACGCCATACACCGAGTCGTGATAGAGAAGGACTCCCCAACTTTCGTGCTACCCGCAGAAGAAAAATAGTTCCAGTTTCAAAAAAAAAACTAAGTTTGGAAAATTCTGGCTAGGCAGTTTTTAGGACATTTGTAGACTTTTTCAGAGTGTGCTCCTCCCTTGTTTACGTGCTCGCATCTCTAGTACGGTCTAGCCTAGGACCAGCACAGTACCGTCGTTGAGCGTTTATTCAACTTTGCATCTCTGAATTGATTATTGCTGACCCTTTTTGCTACCATACTGTAAGCCTTCCCAGCTCCACATACATCTACGTCATGCGTTTGACTCTCCCTGGCAATCGCTCTATCCAAGCTTTTGAGAGTTTTGACTACATCGGTTGCCGATCACCGCCTGCTGCTGGGTAAGAACTGGTAAGAATTTGAGAGTTGCTTGACGGATTTGTGACTGTCCACCACACCACCACCACCACTTCCTAGTAGTCTGTCGAATCATATTCTTGTGTGTTTCTATTGCTGCTAACCATGGCAGGATCACAAGCCGACGAGACTGACTAGGAGAACATGACAAACAAAGCGTTACATGATAAGTTTCAACAAATGATGAGTGGACAGGTGGAAGATGTGCTAAATAGATTTGAAGAGGCCATGGAGAAGATAGATGGCATTGAGAAGGCGTTCGAAACAAAGCTCGATAACAAGTTTAATGAATTGCTCGCGCGTCTACCACCACCACCACCGGCTGCACCTAACGCACCTCTACAACAACAAGAACGACTACCTCCACATCGCGAAACAGCCCTCCGCCGAGCGACCCGTGTCCCTCTTCAGCCTGGCCAAGCTGCTGGTGCTGCTGTTGATACTTCTGTGGCTCCTGCTGCTGATGTGGGGGAGGATGATTATGTGGGAGATTACGAGGATGAGGTTGATCAACATCAGAACTACGTGCAACCACCAGCACCACAACCACCAGGTCGTCCACATGCAAATAATGGCAATGTAAGGGCTCCCCCTCATGTACGAGATCATGACCATCTCCCTAAACTGAAATTGAATATTCCACCATTTGAGGGTAGATATGTTCCTGATATATATCTTACTTGGGAGTTAGAAACTGAACAACGATTTACATGTTTACAATATCCTGAGGAGAGACGTGTTCCTGCTGCTGTTTGTGCTTTCACTAGCTTTGCATGTGTTTGGTGGTCTGAACATTGTAGATTATATCCTGTTCCAGCTACTTGGGCTGCTTTGAAAACTGCTATGCGTACTCATTGGGTTCCACCATATTATCAACGTGAATTACTTCAAAAATTGCAGCGCTTAAGACAAGGAAAAAATTCGGTAGAAGAATATTATCAGGAATTACAAACTGGCTTGATTAGATGTGGTATTGTTGAGGAGAATGAAGCTATGCTTGCACGTTTTCTGGGTGGACTAAATAGAGAGATTCAGACCATTCTAGACTATATGGATTATAATAATATCACTCGTTTATTCCATCTTGCTTGTAAAGCTGAACGTGAAGTGCAGGATCGGCAGGCATTGGCGCGAACTAACTTTTCTGCAGGTCGACCTTCATCATGGACACCACGTGCATCATCTACTTCCACACGTTCTGCTACACCGGTACCTCCGTCGGCTGCCACCTCCAACCGTGATACAATAAAGCAGGCACAATCACCACTATCTGCCAAGAGCACACCCTATGGGCCTGCAAAGAGCTCTTCTTCATCCATGGCATCAACAGGGCAAACACATGATATTATTTGTCGACGTTGTAAGGGTGGAGGTCATTATGCGAGAGAATGCCCATCTAAGCGTGTGATGATTGTTCTGAGGATGGTGCGTATGAGTCCGCTAGTGACTATGATGAGGAGACTTTGGCTCTTATTACACATGAAGAACACGGTGGAGATGATTCTGATCATGAGACGCAATACATGGCTGCTGAAGATGCTGACAGGTATGAATGTTTAGTTTCTCAATGTGTTTTGAGTGTGCAGGTTACACAAGCTGAGCAAAATCAGAGGCATAATTTGTTCCATACAAAGGGAGTTGTGAAGGAACGTTCTATTCGCGTCATCATAGATGGAGGGAGCTGCAACAACTTGGCTAGCATGGAGATGGTGGAGAAGCTATCTCTCACCACAAGACCACATCCACATCCTTACTACATCCAATGGTTCAACAACAACGGCAAGGTTAAGGTAACACGTACTGTTCGTGTGCATTTTAGTATCTCTACATATGCTGATTTTGTTGATTGTGATGTGGTACCTATGCAAGCATGTTCCTTATTACTTGGTAGACCATGGCAATTTGATAAAAATTCTGTACACCATGGTAGAAACAATCAGTATACTCTTGTTCATAAGGATAAAAATATTACTTTGCTTCCTATGACTCCTGATTCCATTTTCAAAGATGATATTAATAGAGCTAATAAAGCAAAACAGGAGAAAAATAAGAGTGAAAATCAGATTGTGGCAAAATAATTTGAGCAACAAATGAAGCCTAATCATAAACCATCTAGTGTTGCTTCTGAAATTAAATTGAAAAGTGCATGTTTACTTGCCACCAAATCTGATATTGATGAGCTAGATTCTAGCAAATCTGTTTGCTATGCTTTTGTGTGCAAAGAGGCATTATTTTCATTCGAGGACGTGCCTTCCTCTTTGCCCCCTGCTGTCACTAACATTTTGCAAGAGTTCGCTGACGTCTTCCCACAAGACGTGCCACCGGGATTACCACCTATTCGAGGGATTGAGCATCAAATTGACTTAATTCCCGGTGCATCGCTACCCAACCGTGCACCATACCACACCAATCCAGAGGAGATGAAGGAGATTATGCGTCAAGTACAGGAGCTGCTCGACAAAGGTTATATACGTGAATCTCTTAGTCCTTGTGCTGTTCCTATTATACTAGTGCCTAAAAAGGATGGTACATCGCGTATGTGTGTTGATTGTAGAGGCATTAATAATATTACTATTCATTATCGTCATCCTATTCCTAGGCTAGATGATATGCTTGATGAATTGCGTAGCTCTACAATATTCTCCAAAGTTGATTTGCATAGTGGATACCATCAAATTCGTATGAAATTGGGAGATGAATGGAAAACAACATTTAAAACTAAGTTTGGTTTATATGAGTGGTTAGTCATGCCTTTTGGGTTAACTAATGCACCTAGTACTTTCATGAGACTAATGAACGAAGTTTTACGTGCTTTCATTGGACGATTTGTGGTAGTTTATTTTGATGATATACTGATTTATAGCAAATCTTTGGAAGAACATTTGGAACATTTACGTGCTGTTTTTAATGCTCTACGTGATGCACGTTTGTTTGGTAACCTTGGTAAGTGCACCTTTTGCATCGACCGAGTATCTTTTCTTGGCTATGTTGTTACTCCACAGGGAATTGAAGTTGATAAAGCCAATATTAAAGCTATTGAGAGTTGGCCGCAGCCCAAAACGGTCACACAAGTGAGGAGTTTCCTTGGCCTCGCTGGTTTCTATAGGCGTTTTGTGAGAGATTTCAGCACCATTGCTACACCTCTCAACGAGCTTACAAAGAAGGATGTGCCTTTTGTTTGGGGTACCGCATAGGAAGAAGCCTTCACGGTATTGAAAGATAAGTTGACACATGTTCCTTTACTCCAACTTCCTGATTTTAATAAGACTTTTGAGCTTGAATGTGATGCTAGTGGAATTGGATTAGGAGGTGTGTTATTAGAAGATGGCAAACCTGTTGCATACTTTTCTGAAAACTTGAGTGGGCCTAGTCTGAACTATTCTACTTATGATAAAGAATTATATGCTCTTGTTCGGACCTTAGAAACATGGCAACATTATTTATGGCCCAAAGAATTTGTTATACATTCTGATCATGAATCTTTGAAACACATTAAAAGTCAAGCTAAACTGAACCGTAGACATGCTAAATGGGTTGAATTCATTGAGACTTTCCCTTATGTCATTAAACACAAGAAGGGTAAAGAAAATGTTATTGCTGATGCATTGTCTCATCGTTATACTATGCTTTCGCAACTTGACTTTAAAACATTTGGTTTGGAGACCATCAAAGATCAATATGTGCATGATGCTGAATTTAAAGATGTATTGCAGAATTGTAAAGAAGGAAGAACATGGAACAAGTTCGTCGTTAACGATGGTTTTGTGTTTCGTGCTAACAAGCTATGCATTCCAGCTAGCTCCGTTTGTCTTTTGTTGTTGTAGGAGGCGCATGGAGGAGGACTAATGGGACACTTTGGCGTGAAGAAGACAGAGCAGATACTTGCTACACATTTCTTTTGGCCAAAGATGGGACGGGATGTTGAGCGTTTTGTTGCTCGCTGCACTACATGTCAAAAAGCTAAGTCACGACACAATCCTCATGGTTTATATATGCCTTTGCCTGTACCTAGTGTTCCTTGGGAGGATATATCTATGGACTTTGTTTTAGGTTTACCTCGAACAAAGAAGGGGAGGGATAGTATATTTGTTGTCATGGATAGATTCTCGAAAATGGCACACTTTATACCATGTCATAAAAGCGATGATGCTGTTAATGTTGCTGATTTGTTCTTTCGTGAAATTATTCGCTTGCATGGTGTGCCAAATACTATTGTTTCAGATCGTGATACTAAATTTCTTAGCCACTTTTGGAGATGTTTATGGGCTAAGTTGGGGACTAAAATGCTTTTTAGTACTACTTGTCACACCCAAACTGATGGACAAACTGAAGTAGTCAATAGAACATTGTCTACTATGCTTAGGGCTGTTTTGAAGAATAATAAGAAAATGTGGGAAGAATGCTTGCCTCATATTGAATTTGCTTATAATCGTTCATTGCATTCTACTACTAAGATGTACCATTTTGAAATTGTGTATGGGTTCCTACCTCGTGCACCTATTGATTTGTTGCATCTTCCATCTTCGGAGAAGGTTAATTTGATGCTAAAGAACATGCTGAATTGATTTTAAAAATGCATGAGTTAACTAAGGAAAACATTGAGCGTATGAATGCTAAATATAAACTTGCTGGAGATAAGGGTAGAAAACATGTTGTGTTTGCACCTGGAGATCTTGTTTGGTTACATTTGTGTAAGGATAGATTTCCTAATTTGCGCAAATCAAAGCTAATGGCACGTGCTGATGGTCCTTTTAAGGTGTTAGAGAAAATACATGATAATGCATATAAACTTGAGTTGCCTGCAGATTTTGGGGTTAGTCCCACTTTTAACATTGCAGATTTGAAGCCTTATTTGGGTGAGGAAGATGAGCTTCCGTCGAGGACGACTTCATTTCAAGAAGGGGATGATGATGAGGACATCAATACCATGGTTACACCCACAGCCCCTGCTGCTATACATACTGGACCAATTACTAGAGCTCACACACGCCAATTGAATTATCAGGTACTTTCGTTTCTTGGTAATGATTCTAATGTTCATGAGAATATGATGCTGCCTAAATTGGATACATTTGTTTTGCTTACAAATGAAGGGCCTAGCTTGGAGAAGGATGATCATTGGAGCAAGAACAACCATGGAGTTGATGGCATGCGCAAGGGAGACAAGAACAGAGTTTCAAGTGATGATTTCAGGACTTTGAAGCCACCATAATGAGTGCATGAAGCCTTGGATATACAAGATGCCACTTCATAATTTTCGTCCAGAGGCTATTCTAGGTGCTGCGTCACCTTCTTTTTGGGCCAGACCCATGTAATTTCGAAATACTTCAATATAGGCTGTTTTTAGAGTCCGTATGTGTGGGTAAACAAGAGTTAGGGTGGGTTTCGGACCCCTCCTCCAAGGGCCACGAACCCCCCCTCTTCCTCCATATATATAGCCCCTAGGGCATCGTTTAGACTTTGGGGGTTTTGTTTAGATTAAAAGTTCACCATAGCTGCAACTTCGCGTACTTCGTTTGTGTTCAACGACCAGACCAAGGCATCACAGAACCCCACCTTGATCAATAAAGCTTTCCTCTTATATTCGCAATATCCAGATTGCAATCTTAGTTTCTTGCTTGTTCTTCGTTTGCCTGCAGGAAACAGACCTTCATGGTCAGGTTGATCGTGCTCCGGCGTGGTCAATAACCTCTCGGAGTTGGTTTAGCGATTGTTAAGGCGCGACGTCCTCGCACGTTCGTAGTCGGATTGTCAAAGTCGACTTCCTCCAAAACGATAGCCACCATCTCATCGAAAGACGGGACACCTTTGCCTCTATCAACAGAGGCCTCAGTGGCAGCAGCAGTAGCAGAATCTTCATTGAATTTCCTCACTGCTTCTCTGGCTTGTCTTGCCAATTTGGCTTGGCGCTTGGCCCATTCTTCAGGAAAATCCTCACCGCGTTTGACGCTAGTGGGATCAGCCACTTGGCCAGGTGCCAATGGGGCTCTTGGGCATGGAGGATTCAGTGCGAATTTCTTCATGTACTTTGGAGTGACGTATCTGTACTCCGTCCATTCACGTGCCCATCTCCGTTCTACCTTCTGAATGCGCACCTTGCGCTGATTTTTGGTCTCTTTGCCAAACTTGGCTTCATCAGGCGTGCAGTACTCAGTATATATATCCTCAGGGATTTCAAACGTAGTCATGACCTCAGGCTTCTTTCCTCCTTTCTGCGGCCTTTTACCGTCAGCCATTTTCTTTAGTTGAGGAATTTGAACAATCGAATTCTCTGAAGAAGTATGCAGTTTTTCTTCGAGGAACGCTGCAAACGAGTTAAGTTGATGAGAACCTAATGATTCAGCAGCGAACATGTGTACCTGTGAACAGAGTATAGTTGCGAGGAATTTGGAGAGGTCATATGCGTTCTCAGAGTGTTTTTCAAAAAGAACAAGTTTGAGGAATTTGGCTAGATGCGTCTTGAAGAATTTCACTAAGCGCACTATATCTTAGGTTCCAGAGTTGTATAGATCGAAGATCCACATAATTGAGGAATCTCGAAGAAAATGATGCTTAGGGAAATGAATCAAGAACATATGACATGTGAGGTGTTTTGTGTGTGAGGATTTGAAGAATAAAACACCTTTGAAGATTTTTTAGAAAAATTTCTAATCAAAGAGGGCAGTAAAAGTAACTTTTAATTACCCTGAATGAAGAACACGATGAACAGAGAGGTGAAACAGTGAAGTTCGTCGATGTAGATCTTCCACGCCCTAACTTGGCGGAGGAAGACGTCTACGACGGCGGCGGAGGTGAAGATTTCCGCGTTCGGCGCGAGTACGATGGCGACGAGGTCGAGGCAGTGAAGCTCTTCCTCACCGGCGACGATGGAGTAGCGGCAGCGCTAGGGTTTGAGAAGCTCGAGCGGGAGAGAGAGGTCGAGCAGAGTAAAAGAAGTGAGGAAGGGGCGAGGGGTATTTATAGAGGCAGTGAAAAATTGTTCGCCCGAAGATTTAGGACGAACGTGCCCCTGACCATTCTCCTTCTCACGACATGTGTCACCCACGTACTGTGTAGTGGAGATCGTGTAAGATCGTGGGTGAATAGAATAATGCATCGTGGGATGCGGAACGGTTTGAGCGGAAAAACCAAAACTTTGGATAAGATTAGTTTTAACATTCCGTTCGCAATTTCTTCAGCTAACAAGGACACAGTGAAGAATTTGAACGAGTTTCAAATAGAACGCACATGAAGAATTTGTGAACAGATTGGATTGAGTATAGCATAGAGGGGAAGGGTCCGATCACATTCACTTAGCGAAAAAAAACAACTTGAAGAAATAGCTATAAGTGAATGCTGTAGAGGACATAAACTCATATATATACATATAGCCAATGAATAAAAACGACGGCCCAAGTGAAGATTTTGCAAGTTGAAGAATTTGAACAACTGAGGAATTTCAAAACTGAGGAAAAACTCAACTTGAGGATTTTCAACTTTTGTGGTGGCGTGACCCACCGTATAAGAATGCTGATTTCAGACACCACGTACAATTGTCGTAGGGTTCTGAGAATCAAATTCTTCACACTTAGAGTGTTATTCTTCATTGATTGAAGAAAAACGTTTCTTCATGTGTTGCACATCTAAGTCATCAATTTTGCATAAGTGTTAGGATGAGTGCCTTTTTCAAAGTACATTCGAAGACTCTAAGATATTTAGCTCACACCGCAACTTGCTAAATCTCTTCTCATCCAAGGGCTTAGTGAAGATATCGGCTAGCTGTTCTTCAGTCTTCACATGCTCAATAGAAATGTCGCCCTTCAACACATGGTCACGAAGAAAATGATGATGAATCTGAATGTGCTTTGTCTTCGAGTGCTGAACTGGGTTGTGAGCAATCTTGATGGCACTCTCATTGTCACAGAGGAGAGGCACATTCTTCACGTTGACGCCATAGTCCTTGAGTGTTTGCTTCATCCATAGCAGTTGAGCACAGCAAGAACCAGCAGCAATGTACTCAGCTTCAGCAGTAGACAGTGATACGCAGTTCTGTTTCTTTGAGGACCAACAGACCAAGGATCGTCCGAGGAAATGACATGTACCAGATGTTGACTTGCGGTCCACACGGTCACCAGCATAGTCAGAGTCAGAATATCCAATGAGATCAAAATCCAAGCCCTTGGGATACCATAATCCAAGTGTTGGTGTGTGAGCTAGATATCGAAGAATATGCTTCACATCCTTATGGTGTGATTCCTTCGGTGCAGCTTGAAATCGGGCACACATGCAAACACTAAGCATTATATCTGGCCTAGATGCACATAAGTACAATAAAGAGCCAATCATGGAGCGGTATACCTTATGATCGAAGTCAATACCATTTTCATCAATGCATAGATGACCATTTGTGGGCATAGGAATTTTGATGCCTTTGCAATCTTGCATGCCGAATTTCTTCAGGACATCCTTGAGGTATTTCTCCTGAGATATGAATATGCCATTACGCTGTTGACGAATTTGAAGACCTAAGAAAAATTTCAACTCTCCCATCATAGACATTTGATATTCTTGACTCATCATATAGGCAAATTCATCACTATAACGTTGGTCAGTACAACCAAAGATAATATCATCAACATATATTTGGCACACAAACAGTTCACCATCATAAGATTTAGTAAAGAGAGTAGGATCGAGTGAACCGGGTGTGAAGCCTTTCTTCATGAAGAATTCCTTCAATGTATCATACCACGCCCGTGGGGCCTGCTTGAGGCCATAGAGTGCCTTGTTAAGTCTGAAGACTTCGTTAGGATGTTTTGGATCTTCAAAACCTGGGGGTTGAGCAACATATACTTCTTCCTCAAGCTTACCATTGGGGAATGCACTTTTTACATCCATTTGATATAAGATGATATCATGATGGTTAGCATAAGCAAGCAATATGCGAATAGCCTCAAGTCTAGCAACAGGTGCAAAAGTTTTCTCGAAATCAACTCCTTCAACCTGTGTGTAGCCTTGAGCTACTAGTCGTGCCTTATTCCTCACCACAACACCATTTTCATCTTGCTTGTTGCGGTAGATCCACTTTGTGCCAATGATGTTATGCTTGCGAGGATCGGGACGATTGACTAGTTCCCATACGTTGTTGAGCTTGAACTGATGTAGTTCTTCTTGCATGGCCTGAAATGCTTCATCTACCTTAGTGGGCTCTGTGATAGAGACAAAAGCAAAGTGCCCACAAAAGTTAGATAGATGTGAAGCTTTTGAGCGTGTGAGAGGACCTGGTGCTCTAATGTCATTGATGATCTTCTCCACTTGCACTTCTTTTGCAACGCGAGGATGAGCTGGTTGTCGTTGAGGAATTTGATCAGCATTTTCTTCAGCATCAATTTCCTCAGCATTTTCTTCAGGTGCATCAGCTCGATGTTCTTCACGTTCTGGAATGAATTCTTCAGCAGATTCTTCAGTAGGAATGACATCTTCAGTAGCCTTGTGCTTGATAGAATCCTCAGGTGCTGGTTCATCTAACACAGAAGGTAGGTGCTCTCTTTGCGAGCCATTAGTTTCATAGAACCGCACATCTACAGTTTCAACAATCTTGTGAAGAACATTGTTGAAGACTCTGTAGGTGTGCGAGTCCTTTCCGTAACCAAGCATAAAACCTTCATGTGCTTTCGGTGCAAATTTAGAGTTGTGATGAGGATCTCTAATCCAGCATTTAGCACCGAAGACTTTGAAATAACTCACATTGGGTTTCTTGTCAGTGAGGAGTTCATAGGCAGTCTTCTTGAAGAATTTGTGAAGATATACTCTGTTGATGATGTGGCACGCAGTATCAATTGCATCAACCCATAAACGACGAGGGGTTTTATACTCATCGAGCATAGTGCGAGCCATCTCAGCAAGAGTCCTGTTCTTGCGCTCCACGACGCCATTCTCTTGAGGAGTATAAGGGGCAGATAACTCATGAGTAATACCAAGTTCATCAAGATATTCATTGAGGCCCGAATTCTTGAACTCAGTGCCATTGTCACTTCTGATGTGCTTGATCTTCACACCAAAGTTGGTTGAAGCCCTCGAGGAAAATCGTTTGAAGACTTCCTGCACTTCATGTTTGTAAGAGACAATGTGTACCCATGTGTAACGAGAGTAATCATCAACAATAACAAAGCCATATTGAGATGCTTCATTTGAAACAGAAGAATAATGATTAGGACCGAAGAGATCCATGTGAAGCAATTCGAATGGTCGAGTAGTGGTCATGATGGTCTTTGCTGGATGCTTGGCCTTCGTCATCTTTCCAGCTTCACAGGCACCGCATAAGTGATCCTTGAGGAATTTGACATTCTCAATGCCAATGACATGCTTCTTCTTCGCAAGCGTGTGCAAATTCCTCATGCCTGCATGACCAAGTCGTCGATGCCATAGCCATCCTTCTGAAGCTTTTGCAAGTAGGCACACGGCTGGTTGTGAATCTGCAAAGAAATCAACAATATACAAGTCTCCTCTCCTAAAGCCTTCGAAGACTTTGGAATTGTCAGCTTCCATAATCACAACACAACGATACTTGCCAAAGACAACAACCATATCAAGATCACAAAGCATTTAGACAGACATAAGGTTGTATCCTAAGGACTCGACAAGCATGACTTTGTCCATGTGTTGATCCTTTGTGATAGCAACTTTACCTAAACCCAATACCTGACTTTTGCTTTTATCAGCGAAGATGATATGCTTCAGATGTGATGACGATAAGGGAGCATCCATCAACAGATTCCTGCCACCAGTCATGTGATTTATACATCCACTATCGAGTACCCACTTAGTGGCTTTGGGTTGATCATCCTGCAGATGAATTAGTGCAACTTACGAACTCATATACTTCAGCAGTGAAGAATATGATATCACAATTCATCAGATCAATTTCATCAAGCAGTAGGATAGATAAAGCAGAGGGAGGACGTGTGAAATGAGAGTTCATTTCATCATGGTTAGCCTACGTCCTTTCAGGCATTTTGTCAGGTCCCCAGCAAATTCTTCAGACGTTACAGTACGTCTGGAGACCTGACCCTGCAGAAGAAATTAGTTCTTTTTCTTCACCAACCACATCTGAAGGGGTGGCAAAGAGTTCATCACTCTGCGAGCTCCATATGAGAATGGTGGCATAGCGGCCAAACCATTACGTTTTACATAAGAGGGGTTAGGGTAAGCATATGAATAAGCAGAGAGATTCTTCAAGGACTTATGAACATAATAATTTGAAGAATAATGCTCATATTCATAGCCCTTGGCTTTTCCCTGCAAAACAGAGTTGTTAGCACGATGATTTTCATATGAGGACTTTGATCCATGTGAGGAATTTGATCCCCTTGAGGAATTTGGTCCGTATGAGGACTTGGATCCATATGAAGAATTTGGTCCATATGAAGAATTTGATCTGGGGTTCCTATTCTTCACTGGTGGTGTCATGAGGACATTCACCTGAAGACTTTCAAGGCACTTTTTGGGAACCCAGATCTTCTTCATAGGGGAACCATTCCTGCAGTTAGTGCCAACATATCTAGCAAATACTTCACCATTCTGATTTTTGAACAGTTTATAGTTGGATTCAAATGACTCATCAGAAGAATGAGAAGATTCACATGTATAACCAGATAAATCAGATGGATCAACTGAAGGTCCCTTTGCAGCAACCCATGAGGTTTTGGGGTACTGCTCAGGCTTCCAATATGTACCATCAGCATTGAGTTTCCTCTCAAAGGCAATACCCTCTTTCCTAGGGTTCCTGTTGAGGATCTGCTTTTTAAGCACATCACAAAGAGTCTAATGCCCTTTGAGGCTTTTGTACATGCCTGTCATGTACAATTCCTTCAGCCCTGCATCGTCAGTGATACTAGCAATGTCCTCAGATGAGGAATTAGTGATAGCAGAGACAGGTGAAGAATTTGTAACATTAGAAGCATTTGAACATTCAGGTGGAGAATTAGCAGATTCTCGTTCAATGAATTTTAAACATGGAGGAATAAATTCTTCCTGGGCAGCGCTGATTTGTTGAGCAAGCAATGAATCGTGCTCCTTCTGAAGATCTTCATAACTCACTCTTAGCTCCTCAAGATCTTGCTTTCTTTGAAGAAATTCATAAGAAAGCTTCTCATGATCAGATAAGAGAGTGTTATGATGACCTTGAAGGTTATCAAACCTGGTCTGAAGTCTCTGAAGATTTTCAGTTAAGGCTTTAGTGTGATCCATTTCTTCACCCAACATATCATCACTTTTGTCTAGCATGTTTTGAACCTTTTCAAAAGCCTTTTGTTGTTGCACAGCAATCTTAGCAAGTTTAGAGTAGCCAGGCTTAAGATTTTCATCAGATTCATCTTCACTAGATTCAGAGGAGGTATATCTAGGTACCTTGGCACCCTTTGCCATGAAGCAATAGGTGGGAGCATAGTCATCGTTGCCTTCATCAGCCTTGTTGGTGAGGTCATTTTCTTCAGAGTTGAAGATAGACTTGCCGACGAATGCAGTAGCGAGGGCTAGGCTTGCCACACCAGACTCAGAGTCCTCAGAAGCCTCCTCTTCTTCTTGTTCCTCAGATTCAGCTTCAGAGTCCATTTCCTTGCCAATGAATGCCCGAGCCTTCTTGGAGCTGCTCTTCTTGTGAGATGAAGACCTTGAGGATTTTGATGATGAAGATTTTGAGGACTTCTTTTTTCTTCGCATCATCAGAACTGTAATCCTTGTATTTCTTCTTCTTTGATTCCTTTTCCCATTGAGGACAATCTTGAATGTAATGTCCTGGTTTCTTGCACTTGTGACAAAACCTCTTCTTGTAGTCACTGGGTGAGGAATCATTGCTCCTTGAGGGTTTTCCAAAGCGACCACGTCTTGAGAACTTCTGGGAATTTCTTCACTAGCAGTGCTAGATCATGACTCAGTTCTTCGGGGTCACCAAGGCTGCTACCAAAGTCGTCATCATCGGATTCTGATACTGCCTTGGCCTTTAGTGCACGTGATCTGCCATAGCTCGAACATAGAGATCTCTCTTTTCAGCAAGCTGGAACTCATGAGTGTTTAGCCTCTCGAGGATATCAGCGGGGTCAAGTGACTTGTAATCAGCACGCTCTTGTATCATCAGTGCCAGAGTATCAAATGAGGAATCAAGCGATCTCAGCAATTTCTTCACCACCTCATGGTCGGTGATGTCAGTGGCACCAAGTGCTTGAAGCTCATTAGAGATGTCAGTGAGGCGATCGAAGGTTTGCTGAAAATTTTCATTGTCGAGTCTTTTGAAGCGGTTGAAGAGATTGCGAAGAACATCAACTCGAGAGTCACGCTGAGTTGAAACTCCTTCATTGACCTTGGACAGCCTACCCCAGATAAGCTTAGCAGTTTCCAAAGCACTCACTCTACCATACTGTCCTTTACTTAGATGGCCACATATGATATTCTTCGCTTGGGAATCGAGTTGCTTGAATCTCTTCACATCGGTAGCGTTCTGTGAGGGTGAGATGGAGGGAACACCATTTTCCACAACGTACCAGAGATCGTTATCAATTGCCTCAAGATGCATGCGCATCTTGTTCTTCCAGTAGGGGTAGTCCGTCCCATCAAAGGTAGGACACCCAGCAGAGACCTTGATCATACCTGCGGGCGACATAACTAAAACTCCAGGCGGTTAAACCAAAATCACACAGAACAAGGGAGTACCTTGCTCTGATACCAATTGAAAGTGCGTTATATCGACTAGAGCGGGGGTGAATAGGTGATTTTTATGAAATTCTTCACTGAGGAATTTGCCAGTGAGGAAATTCCTTAGCAACTACTAGAAGCGGAATAAGTACTCAGAACTAAACATAGCAGAATACATGCATGGTCATCATGATGAAATGAAGACAAACACAGAGTACAGAAAGCGTAAACACAGGATAGCACAAGATGAAGACAAACAGACTGAAGAAATTGAACTGAGGAAATTGAGAAAGTCTTCAGTCAAAGTCTTCAAACACAGATATGATAAACAAGCAGCACAATACCGAGGAAATGAAAGAGTTGAGGAAATGGAACCAGTAAGCTTGGTGAAGACAATGATTTGGTAGACCAGTTCCAACTGGTGTCTCAGTTGTACGTCTAGTTGGAGCGGCTGAGTATTTAAACTCGAGGACACCCAGTCCCGGACACACAGTCCTCACCGTATTCTCCTTGAGCTAAGGACACACAGTCCTTGCCCAATCACTCGTGGTAAGTCTTCAGGTGACTTCCAAACCTTCACAAACTCGGTCACTCGGCGATCCACAATTCCTCTTGGATGCTCTAGACCATGACGCCTAACCGTCTGGAAGAAGCACAGTCTTCAAAGGTAACAAGCGTCGGATCCACGCAGGATCAATCTCTTCAGTGATGCTCAATCACTTTGGGTTTGTAGGTGTTTGGGTTTGGGTTTGGATTTTCCTCACTTGATGATTTTCGCTCAAAGTCCTCGGAGGATGGGTTGCTCTCAAATGACAAGTGTCAAGTTCTCGCGGAGCAGCCAACCAGCTAGTGGTTGTAGGGGGTGGCTATCTATAGCCTAGGGAGCAGCCCGACATGATAAGACATAAATGCCCTTCAATGATATGACCGTTAGGTGGATAAGATATTTTGGGACAGCTGGCACGTAGCACAGCAACGGTCGGAAACTTGAGGTACAAATTCCTCAGGGCTATCATGTTCCTCACTGTGTAGGCAATTCGCACTGGCGTATTCCTAACTCCTCTGTCAGAGCAAGATCCTGAGTGACCAGAAGAACTGCGTCTCTGTCACTGAAGAAATTGACTGATCTGTATGAGATTTCCAATGGCTTCACTCGAAGGGATTGGTAGGTGTAGGATTTGAGTTGAGCATCACGTGGAAATATTCTACTCCTTAGTATTTCCTCGACCCCCTTTAACAGTAAGGTGTTTCCTATGACTCAAGAAAGAGAAAATGAAACTACGAAAACAAAAGTCTTAACGCTTCATGTTCCTCGAATGATAACCAAGTCTTCAAGGTCACACCAATTTCTTCACTTTCAAAGTCTTCAGAAGGTCTTCAGAATATCAAAGTCTTCAGTTGAAGAACTTCATTTTTAGAGGTCGACTTTCTCTGTAAATACCAAACTCCTCATAGACTTATAGACCTGTGTACACTCATAAACACGTTAGATCCTTAACCTATAAGTCCTCAGTACACCATAATCACTAAGGGGCACTAGATGCACTTACAGCTGATTTTTCAAAAAATCTTATATTTAAAAGAATCATCAATTTTGAAGAAAATGAGCAGGAATTTGAAAAAAGTTAATGCATTTTGGAAACAAATTCATTTAAATGTTTATCAATTTTGAAAAAGGTTCGCGGATTTGAAAAAAAGGATGCTGATAACGCCCACATTGTTGGGGAACGTATCATGCAATTTCAAAAATATTCCTACGATCACGCAAGATCTATCTAGGAGATGCATAGCAACGAGAGCGGGAGAGTATGTCCACGTACCCTCGTAGACCAAAAGCGGAAGAGTTACCTTAACACGGTTGATGTAGTCGAACGTCTTCGCGATCCAACCGATCAAGCACCGAACGTACGACACCCCTGAGTTCTGCACACGTTCTGCTCGATGACATCCCTCAAACTCTTGATCCAGCGAAGTGTCGAGGGAGAGTCTTGCCAGCACGACGGTGTGGTGACGCTGATGGTGATGTCCATCCGCGCAGGGCTTCACCTAAGCACTACGAAGCTATGACCGGAGGAGTAAACTGTGGAGGGGGGCACCGCACACAGCTAAGAGAACAGTTGATGTGCTTTGGGGTGCCCCCCTGCTCCCGTATATAAAGGAGGAGGGTAGGAGGCCACCGACCCTAGGGGGTGCGCCATGGGGGGGAAACCGACTAGAACTTGTAAGTGCATCTAGTGCCCCTTAGTGATTTTGGTGTATTGAAGACTTATAGGTTAAGCATCTGATGTGTTTATGAGTGTACACAGGTCTATAAGTCTATGAGGAGTTTGAAACTTACAGTAAAAGTCGACCCCTAAAAATGAAGTTCTTCGACTGAAGACTTTGATATTCTGAAGACTTTCTGAAGACTTTCTGAAGACTTTGAAAGTGAAGAAATTGGTGTGACCTTGAAGACATGGTATTCGTTTGAGGAACATGAAGCGTGAAGACTTTTGTTTTCGTAGTTTCATTTTTCTCTTTCTTGAGTCATAGGAAACACCGTACTGTTAAAGGGGGTCGAGGAAATACTAAGGAGAAAATTTCCATGTGATGCTCAACTCAAATCCTACACCTACCAATCCCTTCGAGTGAAGCCATTGGAAACCTCATACAGTTCAGTCAATTTCTTCAGTGACAGAGACGCAGTTCTTCTGGTCACTGAGGACTTTGCTCTGACTGAGGAGTTAGGAATTCGCCAGTGCGAATTGCCTACACAGTGAGGAACATGATAGCCCTGAGGAATTTGTAATCCAAATTTCCGACCGTTGCTGTGCCACGCGCCAGCTGTCCTAAAATATCTTGTCCACCTAACGGTCATATCATTGAAGGGCATTTATGTCTTATCATGTCGGGCTGCTCCCTAGGCTATAAATAGTCGCCCCCTTTCAACCACTAGCTGGTTGGCTGCTCCGCGTGAACTTGACACTTGTCATTTGAGAGCAACCCATCCTTCGAGGACTTTGAGCGAAAATCATCAAGTGAGGAAAATCCAAACCCAAACCCAAACACCTACAAACCCAAAGTGATTGAGCATCACTGAAGAAATTGATCCTGCGTGGATCCGACGCTTGTTACCTTTGAAGACTGTGCTTCTTCCAGACGGTTAGGCGTCAAGGTCTAGAGCATCCAAGAGGAATTGTGGATCACCGAGTGACCAAGTCTGTGAAGGTTTGGAAGTCACCTGAAGACTTACCACGAGTGATTGGACAAGGACTGTGTGTCCTTAGTTCAAGGAGAATACGGTGAGGACTTGGTGTCCCGAGCTGCGTGCTCAGGACTGGGTGTCCGGGACTGTGTGTCCTCGAGTTTAAATACTCAGCCGCTCCAACCAGACGTACAACTGAGACAGCAGTTGGAACTGGTCTACCAAATCATTGTCTTCACCAAGCTTACTGGTTCCATTTCCTCAACACCTTCATTTCCTCATTATTGTGTTGTCTGTTTGTCATACCTGTGTTTGAAGACTTTGACTGAAGACTTTCACAAATTCCTCGGTTCAATTTCTTCAGTCTGTTTGTCTTCATCTAGAGTTATCCTGTGCCTACGCTTTCTGTACTCTGTGTTTGTCGTCATTTCATCATGATGACCATGCATGTAATCTGTTATGTTTACTTCTGAGTACTTATTCCGCTGCTAGTATTTCTTCACTAAGGAATTTCCTCACGAGCAAATTCCTCAGTGAAGAATTTCATAAAAATCGCCTATTCACCCCCCCTCTAGTCGATATAACGCACTTTCAATTGGTATCAGAGCGAGGTACTCCCTTGTTCTGTGTGATTTTGGTTTAACCGCCTGGAGTTTTAGTTATGTCGACCGCAGATATGAAGAAAGTGCCGTGCCCAATCTTTGACGGTCACGAGTATCCCAAATGGAAGGCTATGATGAAGAAGCGTCTCATGGTGATGGACAACGAGCTATGGACCGTCACTGAGATTGGTCTGACCGATCTGTGCGAAATGGCGGAAGCTGATGACATTCGCAAGTACACTCAACTCAACCTCACAGCGAAGGCCGTCATCTGCTCCAGTCTGTCTCAAAACCAGTTCAGAAACATCATGCATCTCGATCAGGCGAAGCTTGTCTGGGACCGTCTCTCTGACGTCTATGAAGGTCATCGAACCCGTCATGATCCTTGGTTTGAGGATTTCAAGGAATCGCTCAAATAGATGTCATTCGAACCAGAATCATCCTCCTCCTCACCATGCCTCATGGCACATGGTAAACAGGTAACTGAATGCTACCTATCTGAGTCTAGTGATGAAGAATCTGATGATGAATTTGGACCTAGTTATGTCAAACTTGCTTCCCTTGCTGCTAAACAACAAAGAGCTTTGAAAAATGCTAATGATATGCTTAGTAAGAGCAATGATATGTTGGGTGAAGAAATGAATCAGTCACAAGCCTTGGCTGAAAGTCTTCAGAGACTTCATTCTAAGTATGACTCCCTTCAAGATCAGCATAACTCTCTCTTGTCTGATTTTGAGAAGATAAGAGTGAGTTATGAAGATCTTCAGAAGGAGCGCGACTCATTACTTGCTCAACAAATCAGCGCTGCTCAGGAAGAATTTATTCCTCCATGTTTAAAATGCATTGAACGGGAATCAGCTAATTCTTCACCTGAATGTTCAAATGCTTCAAATATTACAAATTCCTCACATGTCTCTGCTATCACTAATTCCTCATCTGAGGACATTGCTAGTATCACTGACGATGCAGGACTGAAGGAATTGTACATGACAGGCATGTATAAAAGCCTCAAAGGGCATCAGGCTCTTTGTGATGTGCTTAAAAAGCAGATCCTCAACAGGAACCCTAGGAAAGAGGGTATTGCCTTTGAGAGGAAACTCAATGCGGATGGTACTTATTGGAAGCCTGAGCAGTACCCCAAAACCTCATGGGTTGCTGCAAAGGGACCTCCAGTTGATCCATCTGATTTATCTGGCTATACATGCGAATCTTCTCATTCTTCTGATGAGTCATTTGACTCCAACTATAAACTGTTTAAAAATCAGAATGGTGAAGTATTTGCTAGATATGTTGGCACTAACTGCAGGAACGGTTCCCCTATGAAGAAAATCTGGGTTCCCAAAAGCTGCCTTGAAAGTCTTCAGGTGAATGTCCTCATGACACCACCTGTGAAGAAAAGGAACCCCAGATCTAATTCTTCATATGGACCAAATTTTTCATATGGATCCAAGTCCTCATACAGACCAAATTCCTCAAGAGGATCAAATTCCTCACATGGATCAAAGTCCTCATATGAACATCATCGTGCTAACAACTCTGTTTCGTAGGGAAGAGCCAAGGGCTATGAATATGAGCATTATTCTTCAAATTATTATGTTCATAAGTTCTCGAAGAATTTCTCTGCTTATTCATATGCTTATCCTAACCCCTCTTATGTGAAACGAAACGGTTTGGCTGCTTTGCCACCATTCTCATATGGAGCTCGCAGAGTGATGAACTCTTTGCCACCCCTTCAGATGTGGGTGGTGAAGAAAAAGAACTAATTTCTTCTGCAGGGTCAGGTCTCCAGACGTGCTGTAACGTCTGAAGAATTTGCTGGGGACCTGACAGAATTGCCTGAAAGGACGCAGGCTAACCATGATGAAATGAACTTTCATTTCACATGTCCTCCCTCTGTTTTATCGGTTCTACTGCTTGATGAAATTGATCTGATGAATTGTGATATCATATTCTTCACTACTGAAGTATATGAGGTTCGTAAGTTGCACTAATTCATCTGCAGGATGATCAACCCAAAGCCACTGAATGGGTACTTGATAGTGGATGTACAAATCACATGACCGGTGACAAGAATCTGTTGATGGATGCTCCCTTATCAGCATCACACATGAAGCATATCATCTTCGCTGATAAAAGCAAAAGTCAGGTATTGGGTCTAGGTAAGGTTGCCATCACAAAGGATCGACACATGGACAAAGTCATGCTTGTTGAGTCCTTAGGATACAATTTTATGTCTGTCTCAATGCTTTGTGATCTTGATATGGTTGTTGTCTTCGGCAAGTATCGTTGTGTTGTGATTATGGAATCTGACAAATCCAAAGTCTTCGAAGGCTTTAGGAAAGGAGACTTGTATATTGTTGATTTCTCTGCAGATTCACAACCTGCCGTGTGCCTACTTGCAAAAGCTTCAGAAGGATGGCTATGGCATCGACGACTTGGTCATGTTGGCATGAGGAATCTGCACACGCTTGCGAAGAAGAAGCATGTCATTCCCATTGAGAATGTCAAATTTCTCAAGGATCACTTATGCGGTGCCTGTGAAGCTGGAAAGATGACCAAGGCCAAGCATCCAGCGAAGACTATCATGACCACTACTCGTCCATTCGAATTGCTTCACATGGATGTCTTCGGTCCTAACCATTATTCCTCTGTCTCTAATGAAGCATCTCAATATGGTTTTGTTATTGTTGATGATTACTCTCGTTACACATGGGTACACCTTGTCTCTTACAAAACTAAAGTGCAGGAAGTCTTCAAACGATTTTCTTCGAGGGCTTCAACTAACTTTGGTGTGAAGATCAAGCACATCAGAAGTGACAATGGCACTGAGTTCAAGAATTCGGGTCTCGATGACTATCTTGATGAACTTGGTATTACTCATGAATTATCTGCTCCTTATACTCCTCAACAGAATGGCGTCGTGGAGCGCAAGAACAGGACTCTTGCTGAGATGGCTCGCACTATGCTCGATGAGTACAAAACCCCTCGTCGTTTCTGGGTTGATGCAATTGATACTGCGTGCCATATCATCAACAGAGTATATCTTCACAAATTCTTTAAGAAGACTGCCTATGAACTCCTCACTGACAAGAAACCCAATGTGAGTTATTTTAAAGTCTTTGGTGCTAAATGCTGGATTAGAGATCCTCATCACAACTCTAAATTTGCACCGAAAGCACATGAATGTTTCATGCTTGGTTACGGAAAGGACTCGCACATCTACAGAGTCTTCAACAATGTTCTTCACAAGATTGTTGAAACTGTAGATGTGCGGTTCGATGAAACTAATGGCTCGCAAAGAGAGCACCTACCTTCTGTGTTAGATGAACCAGCACCTGAGGAATCGATCAAGCACAAGGCTACTGAAGATATCATTCCTACTGAAGAATCTGCTGAAGAATTCATTCCAGAACGTGGAGAACGTCGAACTGATGCACCTGAAGAAAATGCTGAGGAAATTGATGCTGAAAAAAATGCTGATCAAATTCCTCAACGGCAACCAACTCACCCTCGCGTTGCAAAAGAAGTGCAAATGGAGAAGATCATCGATGACATTAGAGCACCAGGTCCTCTCACACGCTCAAAAGCTTCACATCTATCTAACTTTTGTGGGCACTTTGCTTTTGTCTCTATCACAGAGCCCACTAAGGTAGATGAAGCATTTCTGGAGCCTGAGTGGATTCAGGCCATGCAAGAAGAATTACATCAGTTCAAGCTCAACAACGTATGGGAACTGGTCAATCGTCCCGATCCTCGCAAGCATAACATCATTGGTACAAAGTGGATCTACCGCAACAAGCAAGATGAAAATGGTGTTGTGGTGAGGAATAAGGCACGACTAGTAGCTCAAGGCTACACACAGGTTGAAGGAATTGATTTTGATGAAACTTTTGCACCTGTTGCTAGACTTGAAGCTATTCACATATTACTTGCTTATGCTAACCATCATGATATCATCTTATATCAAATGGATGTGAAAAGTGCATTCCTCAATGGTAAGATTGAGGAAGAAGTATATGTTGCTCAACCACCAGGTTTTGAAGATCCAAAACATCCTGACAAAGTCTTCAGACTTAATAAGGCCCTCTATGGCCTCAAGCAGGCCCCACGGGCGTGGTATGACACATTGAAGGAATTCTTCATGAAGAAAGGCTTCACACCCGGTTCACTCGATCCCACTCTTTTTACTAAATCATATGATGGTGAACTGTTTGTGTGCCAAATATATGTTGATGATATCATCTTTGGCTGTACTGACCAACGTTATAGTGATGAATTTGCCTATATGATGAGTGAAGAATATCAAATGTCTATGATGGGAGAATTGAAATTCTTCTTAGGTCTACAAATTCGTCAACAGCACAATGGGATATTCATATCTCAGGAGAAATACCTCAAGGATGTCCTGAAGAAATTCGGCATGCAAGACTGCAAAGGTCTCAAAATTCCTATGCCCACAAATGGTCATCTTTGCACTGATGAAAATGGTAGTGACTTCGATCACAAGGTATATCGCTCCATGATTGGCTCTTTATTGTACTTATGTGCATCTAGGCCAGATATAATGCTTAGTGTTTGCATGTGTGCACGATTTCAAGCTGCACCGAAGGAATCACACCATACGGCTGTGAAGCAAATTCTTCGATATCTAGCTCACACACCAACACTAGGATTATGGTACCCCGAGGGCTCAGACTTTGACCTCATTGGATATTCTGATTCTGACTATGCTGGTGACCGTGTGGATCGCAAGTCAACATCTGGTACTTGTCATTTCCTCGGACGATCCTTGGTCTGTTGGTCCTCGAAGAAACAGAATTGCGTATCACTGTCTACTGCTGAAGCTGAGTACATTGCTGCTGGTTCTTGCTGTGCTCAACTACTATGGATGAAGGAAACACTCAAGGATGGAGTCAACGTGAAGAATGTGCCTCTTCTCTGTGACAATGAGAGTGCCATCAAGATTGCTCACAACCCAGTTCAGCACTCGAAGACAAAGCACATTCAAATTCGTCATCATTTTCTTCGTGATCATGTGTTGAAGGGCGACATTTCCATTGAGCATGTAAAGACTGAAGAACAGCTAGCCGATATCTTCACTAAGCCCTTGGATGAGAAGGGATTTAGCAAGTTGCGGTGTGAGCTAAATATCTTAGAATCTTCGAATGTACTTTGAAAATGCACTCATCCTAACACTTATGCAAAATTGATGACTTATATGTGCAACACATGAAGAAACTTTTTCTTCAATCAATGAAGAATAACACTCTAAGTGTGAAGAAATTAATGAAGAATTTGATTCTCAGAACCCTACGACAACTGTACGCGGTGTCTGAAATCATCATTCTTACACGGTGGGTCACGCCACCACAAAAGTTGAAAATCTTCAATTTGAGTTTTTCCTCAACTTTTGAAATTCTTCAGTTTTTCAAATTCTTCAAACTTTACAAAGTCTTCACTTATGCCGTCGTTTTTCTTCATTGGCTATATATATATATATATATATATATATATATATATATATATATATATATATATATATATATATATATATATATATATATATATATATATATATATATATATATATATGAGTTTATGTCCTCTACAGCGTTCACTTATAGCTATTTCTTCAAGTTGGATTCTTTTTGCTAAGTGAATGTGATCGGACCCTTCCCCTCTATGCTATACTCAATCCAGTCTATTCACAAATTCTTCATGTGCGTTCTATTTGAAACTCGTTCAAATTCTTCACTGTGTCCTTGTCAGCTGAAGAAATTGCGAACGGAACGTTAAAACTAATCTTATCCAAACCTTCGTTTTTGCCGCTCAATCCGTTCCACTTCCCACGATGGATTATTTTACTCACCCACGATCTTACACGATCTCCACTACACAGTACGTGGGTGACACATGTCAAGTGAAGGAGAACGGCCAGGGGTATGTTAGTCCTAAATCTTCGGACAAGCAGTTTTTACTGCGGCTATAAATACCCCTCCGTCGCCATCTTCACTTCTTTACTCCGCTCGATCTCACTTCCCCTGCTCGAGCTTCCAAACCCTAGCGCCGCCGCTACTCCATCGTCGCCGGTGAGGAAGAGCTTCACTGCCTTGACCTCGTCGCCGACGTACTCGCGCCGACTGCGGAAATCTTGACCTCCGCCGCCGCCGTAGACGTCTTCCTCCGCCAAGTTAGGGCGTGGAAGATCTGCATTGACGAACTTCTCTGTTCCAACTCACAGTTCGTCGTGTTCTTCATTCAGGGTAATTAAAAGCTATTTTTACTACCCTCTTTGATTCAAAGTTTCTCTACAAAATCTTCAAAGGTGTTTTTATTCTTCAAATCCTCACACACAAAACACCTCACTCATTCTCTGTTCTTGATTCATTTCCCTAAGTCTAAATTTCTTCAAGATTCCTCAATTGTGTGGATTCTCAATCTATACAACTCTGGAACCTAAGATATATATGGAGCTTAGTGAAATTCCTCAAGACGAATCTGGTCAAATTCCTCAAAACTTGTTCTTTATGAAAAACCCTCTGAGAACGCATATGACCTCTTCAAATTCCTCGCAACTATACTCTGTTCACAGGTACACATGTCTGCTACTGAATCCTTAGGTTCTCATCAACTTAACTCATTTGCAGCGTTCCTTGAAGAAAAGTTGCATACATCTTCAGAGAATTCCATTGTTCAAATTCCTCATCTGAAGAAAATGGCTGAAGGTAAAAGGCCGCAGAAAGGAGGAAAGAGACCAGAGGTCATGACTGCATTTGAAATCCCTGAGGACATTTATGCTGGGTATTGCACACCTGATGAATCCAAATTTGGTAAAGAAGACAAAAATCAGCGCAAGGTGCGCATCCAAAGGATTGAAAGGAGATGGGCACGTGAGTGGAGGGAGTACAGATACGTCACTCCCAAGTACATGAAGAAATTCGCAGTAAACCCTCCATGTCCAAGACCTCCATTGGCACCTGGCCAAGTGGCTGATCCCACAAGCATCAGAAGAGGAGAGGATTTTCCTCAATAATGGGCTAAGCGCCAGCGTAAACTGCAAAGGCAAGCAAAAGAAGCAGTGAGGAAATTCAATGAAGAATCTGCTGCTGCTGCTGCCACTGAGGCTTCTGCCAAGCCGAGGAAATCAATGATGAAGAAGCCTGCTCGTAAGCCAAGTGCTTCACCTTCAATGCCCTCATGGCCAAGTTCCTCAGCTGCGCCCTCACGGCCAGAATCTTCAAAATCTTCAAAGCAAATTCCTCATGCTGCTCCTGCTCCCACAAAATCCTCAGCTCCTGTGCATCTGGCCTCATGCCAAAGGACAACTGGCATCTCTATTGCCTCTGGTGTCTCAGTTAGTTCCTCAGCTGCACCAAAATCCTCAGCTGGACCCTCGTTACTGAAGAAAAAGGCTACCGCTGGACGCGGCACTCGCCCAAGTCCAAAGAAGCAAGTGGTCTTCACTATGCCCTCTGATGATGATGAAGCTGATGAAGAAGAACTCGCTGAAATCATCAGAGACCGCCAAGAAAGGGCTGCTAAAGCCAAAGGCACACCTGTGCCCCTGCTTTTGGATCCAAGGGCGATCCTAGATTATATTGATCTCTGGCACAAGGATCCCAACACTCCTATGCCTGATTTCAAGCTGACACCTGGCCAAAGTCACATGCTGACTCACTTCATCCAAGAGGAGAAGTGGAAATATGATAGGGCCAGAGAGATCAACAAATCCCAGTACCGCAAAGAGAAGCTGTTGAAGAAAAATGTTCTCAAAATGAAGCCTGAGGAACTTGTCAAGATGCAGGCCGAGATCAAAGCCCTCAGCGACAACTTTGACTCGCACTATGCTGATTGGCAAGGAGCCAAGGTCAGATTTGTGAGGCTGACTGATACCTTCACCAAGGGTACTGCCTCAAAGCAACAAATTCCTCAAGCTGAAGCATCAGTTTAGCAAACTGAAGAACATGCCAGCACCGCTGATGAAGTTCAGGCTGCTGAAGAAAATGCTAGTTCCAAGGCTGATGACTCTGCTCCAGCCGTTGATGAAATTGCCAGGGCATCCACTAGTGGTGCGCCTGAAGAAAATGAAGTGACCAGGGCAACTGCATCAGTTGTGCCTGAAGAAACTGAACCAGATTCCTCAGCTCCACCTGCACCAACTCCAACTCCAGTTCTTCCCTCTGCTTTAGATGTGAAGAAAACCAAGGCTGCAGAGCGAGCTGCAGTAAAGAAAAGGAAAGCATCAAGTGCTTCAGAATCTTCAGTCCCAAAGAAGATGAAGCCCATGACCAGCTCATTTGCCAATCCAATTGATGCTGTTCCTATCTCCTCCATGCCATCAAAGGACCTTGTTCCTTTTGGTGAAGATTATGAGATCCCCAGTGGATCAGATGAAGAAACTCAGTCTGCTGCTTCCTCAGAGCAGATTGATGAAGAAATTGAAGTGGATACACTCACTTCAACCCCAATAGTCTCATCACCAATGCCTCAGTTTGATGCTGAAGAGGCTGGTGTTGAAGAAATTGATGATGAAGATGTGGATGTTGGAAGCACAACTCCAGTAATGAATGATGACTTTTGGGAAAGTCAGCATCCCAATTCCCCACTCTTCACTCCCCTGCAGCAAATTCCTCACTCTTCTTCACCAACCATAAAATTGGGCTCTGATGCAACTCATCCCACTGCTTCTGTGAATGAAGAAATTCCAGCCACTAGTGCTGAAGAAACTGCTGCTGAAACAGACAAGGTGACTGCACCTGAGGAACATGCTGAAATTCCTCAGCCTGAAGAACCTGAGCTTGTGATTCCTGAGGTCGTGATGCAACTCACTGATACTCCTCTGCCAAGGCCAAAGGATCCATTCTCACGCAAACAAAAATTCAAGGCTGAAGATTTCTATAGCGAGCACGTATTCTTCACTGAATACAATCCTTATGACTCTGCTCGCATAAGGAAGAGGCGTTTCTGGACTGCCAGCCAAGCAAATTTCTATTCCTCAGTGCTTTACAACAAAGACAAAGTCTTCGACCATGCACATATTCCTCACGTGGATATGGAGTCTATGCCGTGCTTCACGCCAGTCCTCAGTGTTCTTCACGATGCTGGGCTGCTTAATTTCTGCACTGATATATGCGATTGGAATGAAGAACTTATTCTTCAGTTCTATGCTACACTGCACATCACTGGCAACTCTGTAGATGTCAATTCATGGGTTCTGGACTGGATGACTGAAAATACACATTACAAGGCCCCAGCAACTGAATTTCTTCGCTGCCTTTCTCTTAGTCCACCCACTGAAGATGCGCGTTGCGTGTATGATGAACCTGAACTGTCAAACCACTATATGCAAGTGCTCATGAAGCCTCTGAAGCCAGGGCAATCACCTCGTACCAAATTCCTCGTCAAGGAATTGCTGTATGTGCCTAGGACTGTCTATCGCATTCTGACGAAGACAATATGTCCCATCAAAGGACATGATTCTTCCGATGAAGAAATTGTTGGCATCATGAAGAATATGCTTTTCAATATCATACATGGCGTTCCCATAAACTTCCATGATTTCTTCATGAGGACTCTGGCCAACATTGCTATGTCACCATTTGAGCTGAAGCCTTATGCACCTTGGATTATGAGATTCATCAGGACAAGGTATTCACTCAACTACAAGGCTGAAACCCTCAACCACTGCAGCTACTTGCCTCCTATTGAAGTCCTCAAAAGGACATTTTCCTCAGCTGATGAAAAGGGCAAGGCCACTTCTGTGATAGATGAAGGCATTCGTCCATTGGATGGTCAATTTCGCAAGGCTGCTTCTTATTCCACCAATGATGACTCTGCCACACATGACTCTGCTGCTAATACTGCCAAGACAAATCCTCAAGCCACAGCACCCAGGGTGATGACTGATCGTCAGTTACTCCTCAGTCTTCATCAAAAGGTTGATCGCAATCACAAATGGGTCAAGCGTCAGTTTGGTTCAATTCTTCACAACATGACTGCCACATATAATGCAGTGAAGAAAAACCATTACTACCTTCATGAAACCTTCAACCGCACCTGGGCTATTCTGTCTCAAGTATATAGTGCTGAAGATTTAGAGAACATGGGCCTCAAAGAAGAATTTGCCTGGTCGGCACCTCCGCCGAAGAAATTCAAGAAGGTCAAGGTTCCTTCTCTGGTGGCCAGTTCATATTCTTCATCGCGCGACACTGATGAAAATGAAGACTTGGACGACACTGCAGCAGGCTCTACTTCAACAACCGACCCCAACAACACTGGCGCTCCTCCATCGACTTGAATATCTTCAGGGGTGTTAGTCCTCAGTCTCTATCCTTTTGGTCATTTGATGACAAAGGGGGAGAAATCTGAGTTAGTCTTCAAGCGGGTCTATAATAAGGGCATTTTTTTAAGTTACAACTCTCGTTCTTTCGAAACTTTTATTGGATTGAGTTGTAATCTTAAACCCTATGGTGCTCGGTGCTCTGATACTTTTGTCGCTCTATGCTCTGATACTTCGATACATGCTTGAGCTCTGATGCTTTTGATGCGCTATTATGCATGCTTATTCCTCATTAATGTTATCACACGCATGCTGAATTGCATCAGGCACCATATTTCATCATGCATTTCAAATTCTTCATATCATGTATCAAATGCGTGTATGAATTACAAGATATAGGGGGAGATCTCCATGATTTAACTCTTCAAGTGTGCATTGCTTCAAAAGCAAATTCCTCACTATGCACAACTTCAGGGGGAGTTCTTCTATATCTTGCAATCACATTCCTCAATATTAGTTTCTACTCTTCACATATTTATCCCCGTTGAAAACTTAACCTACATTGTCATCAATCACCAAAAAGGGGGAGATTGTAAGTGCATCTAGTGCCCCTTAGTGATTTTGGTGTATTGAAGACTTATAGGTTAAGCATCTGATGTGTTTATGAGTGTACACAGGTCTATAAGTCTATGAGGAGTTTGAAACTTATAGTAAAAGTCGACCCCTAAAAATGAAGTTCTTCGACTGAAGACTTTGATATTCTGAAGACTTTGGAAGTGAGGAAATTGGTGTGACCTTGAAGACATGGTATTTGTTTGAGGAACGTGAAGCGTGAAGACTTTTGTTTTCGTAGTTTCATTTTTCTCTTTCTTGAGTCATAGGAAACACCGTACTGTTAAAGGGGGTCGAGGAAATACTAAGGAGAAAATTTCCATGTGATGCTCAACTCAAATCCTACACCTACCAATCCCTTCGAGTGAAGCCATTGGAAATCTCATACAGTTCAGTCAATTTCTTCAGTGACAGAGACACAGTTCTTCTGGTCACTGAGGACTTTGCTCTGACTGAGGAGTTAGGAATTCGCCAGTGCGAATTGCCTACACAGTGAGGAACATGATAGCCCTGAGGAATTTGTACTCCAAATTTCCGACCGTTGCTGTGCCACGCGCCAGCTGTCCTAAAATATCTTGTCCACCTAACGGTCATATCATTGAAGGGCATTTATGTCTTATCATGTCGGGCTGCTCCCTAGGCTATAAATAACCGCCCCCTTTCAACCACTAGCTGGTTGGCTGCTCCGCGTGAACTTGACACTTGTCATTTGAGAGCAACCCATCCTCTGAGGACTTTGAGCGAAAATCATCAAGTGAGGAAAATCCAAACCCAAACCCAAACACCTACAAACCCAAAGTGATTGAGCATCACTGAAGAAATTGATCCTGCGTGGATCCGACGCTTGTTACCTTTGAAGACTGTGCTTCTTCCAGACGGTTAGGCGTCAAGGTCTAGAGCATCCAAGAGGAATTGTGGATCGCCGAGTGACCAAGTCTGTGAAGGTTTGGAAGTCACCTGAAGACTTACCACGAGTGATTGGACAAGGACTGTGTGTCCTTAGTTCAAGGAGAATACGGTGAGGACTTGGTGTCCCGAGCTGCGTGCTCAGGACTGGGTGTCCGGGACTGTGTGTCCTCGAGTTTAAATACTCAGCCGCTCCAACCAGACGTACAACTAAGACAGCAGTTGGAACTGGTCTACCAAATCATTGTCTTCACCAAGCTTACTGGTTCCATTTCCTCAACACCTTCATTTCCTCATTATTGTGTTGTCTGTTTGTCATATCTGTGTTTGAAGACTTTAACTGAAGACTTTCACAAATTCCTTGGTTCAATTTCTTCAGTCTGTTTGTCTTCATCTAGAGTTATCCTGTGCCTACGCTTTCTGTACTCTGTGTTTGTCGTCATTTCATCATGATGACCATGCATGTAATCTATTATGTTTACTTCTGAGTACTTATTCCGCTGCTAGTATTTCTTCACTAAGGAATTTCCTCACGAGCAAATTCCTCAGTGAAGAATTTCATAAAAATCGCCTATTCACCCCCCCTCTAGTCGATATAACGCACTTTCAGAACTCCTAGTCCAAGTCGCCCCTCCTTCCTTCTCTTGGAGGTGGAAAGGAGGAAGGAGAGGGAGAGGGGGGCCATGCCCCCTTCCCCTTGTCCAATTCAGACAACCCATGGGGGGCGCCCCCTTCCCCTTGTCTAATTCGGACAAGCCATGGGGGGGGGGGGGGGCGCCACCCCTTGTGGGCTTCCCTCTCTCTCCCCTATGGTCCATAGTGGCCTAATACTTTCCCCGAGGGGCTCCGGTAACCCCTCGGTACTCCGATAAATATCTGAAACGTCTTGAAACCATTCTAGTGTCCAAATACTATCGTCTAATATATCAATCTTTACCTCTCGACCATTTCGAGACTCCTCATCGTGTCTGTGATCTCATCCGGGACTCTGAACAATCTTCGGTCACCAAAAACACATAACTCATAATACAAATCGTCATCGAACGTTAAGCGTGCGGACCCTACGGGTTCGAGAACTATGTAGACATGACCGAGACACATCTCCAGTCAATAACCAATAGCGGAACCTGGATGCTCATATTGGTTCCTACATATTCTACGAATATCTTTATTGGTCAAACTGCAATGACAACATACGGTACTCCCTTTGTCATCGGTATGTTACTTGCCAAAGAATCGATCGTCGGTATCCTCATACCTAGTTCAATCTCATTACCGGAAAGTCTCTTTACTCATTCCGTAATGCATCATCCTGTAACTAACTCATTAGTTACTTGCTTGCAAGGCTTATCGTGATGTGCATTACCGAGAGGGCCCAGAGATACCTCTGTGATACTCGGAGTGACAAATCCTAATCTCGATCGATGCCAACCCAACAAACACCGTCGGAGATACCTGTAGAGCATCTTTATAATCACCCATTTACATTGTGACATTTGATAGAACACAAGGTATTCCTCCGGTATCCGGGAGTTGCATAATCTCATAGTCAAAGGAATATGTATAAGTCATGAAGAAAACAATAGCAATAAAACTTAACGATCATTATGCTAAGCTAACGGATGGGTCTTGTCCATCACATCATTCTCCTAATGATGTGACCCCGTTCATCAAATGACAACACATGTCTATGGTTAGGAAACTTAACCATCTTTGATTAATGAGCTAGTCTAGTAGAGGCTTACTAGGGACACGGTGTTTTGTCTATGTATCCACACATGTATCAAGTTTCCGGTTAATACAATTCTAGCATGAATAATAAACATTTATCAAGATATAAGGATATATAAATTAACAACTTTATTATTGCCTCTAGGGCATATGTCCTTCAGTCTCCCACTTGCACTAGAGTCAATAATCTAGTTCACATCGCCATGTGATTTAACACCAATAGTTCACATCACCATGTGATTAACACCCATAGTTTACATCGCCATGTGACCAATACCCAAAGGGTTTACTAGAGTCAATAATCCAGTTCACATCGCCATGTGATTAACACCCAAAGAGTACTAAGGTGTGATCATGTTTTGCTTGTGAGATAAGTTTAGTCAATGGGTCTACCACATTCAGATCCGTATGTATTTTGCAAATTTCTGTGTCTATAATGATGTGCATGAAGCTACTCTAGCTAATTGCTCCCACTTTCAATATGTATCCAGATTGAGACTCGGAGTCATCCAAATCGATGTTAAAGCTTGCATCGACGTAACTCTTTACGATGAACTCTTTATCACCTCCATAACCAACAAATATTTCCTTTGCCCTCTAAGGATAATTTTTGACCGATGTCCAGTGATCTACTCCTGGATCACTATTGGACCCCTTTGCCAAGCTACACAATATGTCTGGTATACAACATGGCATACTTTATAGATCCTATGGCTGAGGCATAGGGAATGACTTTCATTCCCTCTCTATCTTCTGTCGTGGTCGGGTTTTGAGTCTTACTCAACTTCATACCTTGCAACTCAGGCAAGAACTCCTTCTTTGACTAATCCATTTTGAACTCCGTCAAAATCTTATCAAGGTATGTACTCATCGAAAGTCTTATCAAGCATCTTGATCTATCTTTATAGATCTTGATGCCCAATATGTAAGTAGCTTCATCGAGGTCTTTGTTTGGAAAACTCCTTTCAAACACTCCTTTATGCTTTATAGAAAATTCTACATCATTTCCGATCAACAATATGTCATTCATATATAGTTATCAGAAAGGCTCTAGTGCTCCCACTCACTTTCTTATAAATATAGGCTTCACCGCAAGCCTGTATAAAACTATATGCTTTGATCAACTCAATAAAGCGTATATTCCAACTCCGAGATGCTTGCACTAGTCCATAGATGGATCGCTGGAGCTTGCACACTTTGTTAGCACCTTTAGGATTGAGAAAACCTTCTGGTTGCATCATATACAAGTCTTCTTTAATAAATCCATTAAGGAATGCAATTTTGACAGCCATTTGCCAGATTTCATAAAATGCGGCAATTGCTAACATGATTCGGACAGACTTTAAGCATCGATACGAGTGAGAAAATGTCATCGCAGCCAACACCTTGAACTTGTCGAAAACCTTTTGTGACAATTCGAGCTTTAGAGATAGTAACACTACTATCAGTGTCCGTCTTCCTCTTGAAGATCCATTTATTCTCAATGGCTCGCCGATCATCGGGCAAGTCAATCAAAGTCCATACTTTGTTATCATACATGGATCCTATCTCATATTTCATGGCCTCAAGCCATTTATCGGAATCTAGGCTCATCATGGCTTCCTCATAGTTCGTAGGTTCGTCATGGTCTAATAACATGACTTCCAGGACAGGATTATTGTACCACTCTAGTGCAGAACGTGCTGTGGTTAACCTACGAGGTTCGGTAGTAACTTGATCCGAAGTTTCATGATCATTATCATTAGCTTCCTCACTAGTTGGTGTAGGCATCACGGAAACGGTTTTCTGTGATGAGCTACTTTCCAATTCGAGAGAAGGTATAATTACCTCATCAAGTTCTACTTTCCTCCCACTCACTTCTTTCGAGAGAAACTCCTTCTCTAGAAAGGATCCATTCTTAGCAACAAAGATCTTGCCTTCGGATCTGTGATAGAAGGTGCACCAAACAGTTTCTTTTGGGTATCCTATGAAGACACATTTCTCCGATTTGGGTTCGAGCTTATTAGGCTGAAGCTTTTTCACATAAGCATCACAACCCCAAACTTTAAGAAATGACAGCTTAGGTTTCTTGCCAAACCATAGTTCATACGATGTCGTCTCAATGGATTTAGATGGTACCCTAAGTGAATGCAGCTGCCTCTAATGCATAACCCCAAAATGATAGTGGTAAACAATAAGAGACATCATAGATCGCACCATATCTAATAAAGTATGGTTATGACGTTCAAACACACCATTATGCTGTGGTGTTTCCAGGTGGCGTGATTGTGAAACTATTCCACATTGTTTTAAATGAAGGCCAAACTCGTAACTCAAATATTTGCCTCCGGGATCAGATCTTAGAAACTTTATTTTCTTGTTACATGATTCTCCACTTTACTCTGAATTTTTTTGAACTTTTCAAATGTTTCAGACTTGTGTTTCAGTAAGTAGATATACCCATATCTGCTCAGATCATCTATGAAGGTCAGAAAATAATGATACCTGCTACGAGCCTCAACACTCATCGGACCGCATACATCGGTATGTATTATTTCCAATAGGTCATTGGCTCGCTCCATTGTTCCGGAGAACGGAGTTTTAGTCATCTTGGCCATGAGGCATGGTTCGCAAGCATCAAATGATTCATAATCAAGTGATTCCAAAAGTACATCCGCATCGAGTTTCTTCATGTATTTTACACCAATATGACCTAACGGTGGTGCCATAAATATGGTGCATTATCATTATCAACTTTGCATCTTTTGGCATCAATATTAGGAATATGTGTATCACTATGATCGAGATTCAATAAACCATTCATATTGGGTGTAAGACCACAGAAGGTTTTATTCATATAAACAGAACACAAGTTATTCTCTGACTTAAACCGTATTGCAATAAACATGATCTAATCATATTAATGCTCAACGCAAACACCAAATAACATTTATTTAGGTTCAATTATAATCCCGAAGGTAGATGGAGTGTGTGATGGTGATCGTATCAACCTTGGAATTACTTCCAACACACATCGTCACCTCTTCCTTAACTAGTCTCTGTTTATTTTGCAACTCCTATTTCGAGTTACTACTCTGAGCAACTGAACCAGTATCAAACACCGAGGGGTTGCTATAAACATTAGTAAAGTACACATCAATAACATGTATATCAAATATACCTTTGTTCACTTTGCCATCCTTCTTATCCGCCAAGTATCTAGGGCAGTTCCACTTCCAGTGACCATTTCCTTTGCAGTAGAAGCACTCGGTTTCAGGCTTGGGTCTAGCTTTGGGCTTCTTCATGGGAGTGGAAACTTTCTTGCCATTCTTTTTGAATTTTCCCTTTCTTTCCCTTGCCCTTTTCCTTGAAACTAGTGGTCTTGTTAACCATCAACACTTGATGCTATTTATTGATTTCTACCTTTGTCGATTTCAGCATCACGAAGAGCTTGGGAATCGTTTTCGTAATCCCTTGCATGTTATAGTTCATCACGAAGTTCTAGTAACTTGGTGATAGTGACTAGAGAACTCTGTCAATCACTATCTTATCTGGAAGATTAACTCCCACTTGATTCAAGCGATTGTAGTACCCAGACATTTTGAGCACATGCTCACTAGCTGAGCTATTCTCCTCCATCTTGTAGGCAAAGTACTTGTTAGAGGTCTCATACCTCTTAACACATGCATGAGTCTGAAATATCATTTTCGGCTCTTGGAACATCTCATATGCTCCATGGCATTCAAACCATTTTTCAAGTCCTGATTCTAAGCCGTAAAGCATGGGGCACTAAACTATCAAGCAGTCATCATACCGAGCTTGCCAAACGTTCATAACGTCTGCATCTGCTCCTGCAATAGGTCCGTCACCTAGTGGTGCATCAAGGACATAATTCTTCTATGCAGCAATGAGGATAATCCTCAGATCACGGACCCAGTCTATATCATTGCTACTATCATCTTTCAACTTAGTTTTCTCTAGAAACATATCAAAAATAAAAACAGGGGAGCTATACGTGAGCTATTGATCTACAACATAGATATGAAAATACTATCAAGACTAAGTTCATGATAAATTAAGTTCAATTAATCAAATTACTTAAGAACTCCCACTTAGATAGACATCCCTCGAGTCATCTAAATGATCATGTGATCCATATCAACTAAACCATGTCCGATCATCACGTGAGGTGGAGTAGTTTTCAATTGTGAACATCTCTATGTTGATCATATCTACTATATGATTCACATTCGACCTTTCGGTCTCCAATGTTCCGAGGCCATGTCTGTACATGCTAGGCTCGTCAAGTTTAACCCGAGTATTCCGCATGTGCAAAACTGTCTTGCACATGTTGTATGTGAATGTAGAGCTTATCACACCCGATCATCACGTGGTGTTTCAGCACGAAGAACTTTCGCAACGGTGCATACTCAGGGAGAACACTTATACCTTGAAATTTAGTTAAGGGATCATCTTATAATGCTACCGTTGTACTAAGAAAAATAAGATGCATAAAAGATAAACATCACATGTAATCAATATATGTGACATGATATGGCCATCATCATATTGTGCCTTTGATCTCCATCTCCAAAGCACCATCATGATCTCCATCGTCACCGGCTTGACACCTTGATCTCTATCGTAGCATCGTGGTCGTCTCGCCAACTATTACTTCTACAACTATCGCTAACGCATAGTGATAAAGTAAATCAATTACATGGCATTTGCATTTCATACAATAAAGCGACAACCATAAGGCTCCTGCCAGTTACCGATAACTTTTACAAAACATGATCATCTCATACAATAACGTATATCACATCATGTCTTGACCATATCACATCACAACATACCTGCAAAAACAAGTTAGACGTCCTCTACTTTGTTATTGCAAGTTTTATGTGGCTGCTACAGGCTTCTAGTTAGAACCATTCTTACCTACGCATCAAAAACCACAATGGTGATTTATCAAGTTTGTTGTTTTAACCTTCAACAAGGACCGGCCGCAGTCAAATTCGATTCAACTAAAGTTGGAGAAACAGACACCCGCCAGCCACCTTTATGCAAAACTAGTTGCACGTCTGTCGGTGGAACCGGTGTCATGAACGTGGTCATATAAGGTTGGTCTGGGCCATTTCATCCAACAATACCGCCGAATCAAAATAAGGCATTGGTGGCAAGCAGTATGACGATCACCACCCACAACTCTTTGTGTTCTACTCGTGCATATCATCTACGCATAGACCTGGCCCGGATGCCACTGTTGGGGAACGTAGCATGCAATTTCGAAAAAAATTCTATGATCACGCAAGATCTATCTAGGAGATGCATAGCAATGAGAAGGGGAGAGTGTGTCCATGTACCCTCGTAGACCGAAAGCGGAAGTGTTAGCTTAACGCGGTTGATGTAGTCGAACGCCTTCCCTATCCAACCGATCAAGCACCGAACGTACGACACCTCCGAGTTCTGCACACGTTCTGCTTAACGACATCCCTCGAACTCTTGATCCAGCAAAGTGTCGAGGGAGAGTTTCGTCAGCATGATGGCGTGGTGACGGTGATGGTGATGTGATCCACTCAGGGCTTCGCCTAAGCACTATGACGCTATGACCGGAGGAGTAAACTGTGGAGGGGGCACCGCACACGGCTAAGAGAACAGTTGATGTGATTTGGGGTGCCCCTGCCCCCGTATATAAAGGAGGAGGAGAGGAGGCCACCGGCCCTACGGGGCGCACCATGGGGGGGGGGAACCAACTAGGACTCCTAGTCCAAGTCGCTCCCTCCTTATCTTGGAGGTGGAAAGGAGGAAGGAGAGGGAGAGGGGGAAAGGAAAGGGGGGCTGCGCCCCTTCCCCTTGTCCAATTTGGACAGCCCATGGGGGGGCGCCACCCCTTGTGGGCTTCCGCCTCTCTCCCCTATGGCCCATAGTGGCCTAATACTTTCCCCGGGGGGTTCCGGTAACCCCTCGGTACTCCGATAAATATCTGAAATGTCCCGAAACCATTCCGGTGTCCAAATACTGTCGTCTAATATATCAATCTTTACCTCTCAAACATTTCGAGACTCCCCGTCATGTCCGTGATCTCATCCGGGACTCTGAACAATCTTCGGTCACCAAAAACACATAACTCATAATACAATTCGTTATCGAACGTTAAGCGTGCGGACCCTACGGGTTCGAGATCTATGTAGGCATGACCGAGACACGTCTCCGGTCAATAACCAACAGCGGAACCTAGATGCTCATATTGGTTCCCACATATTCTATGAAGATCTTTATTGGTCGAACCGCAATGACAACATACGTTATTCCCTTTGTCATCGGTATGTTACTTGCCCGAGATTCGATCATCAGTATCCTCATACCTAGTTCAATGTCGTTACCGAAAGTCTCTCCGGTATCCGGGAGTTGCATAATCTCATAGTCAAAGGAATATGTATAAGTCATGAAGAAAGCAATAGCAATAAAACATAACGATCATTATGCTAAGCTAATGGATGGGTCTTGTCCATCACATCATTCTCCTAATGATGTGATCCTGTTCATCAAATGACAACATATGTCTATGGTTAGGAAACTTAACCATCTTTGATTAATGATCTAGTCTAGTAGAGGCTTACTAGGGACACGGTGTTTGGTCTATGTATCCACACATGTATCAAGTTTCCGGTTAATACAATTCTAGCATGAACAAGAAACATTTATCATGATGTAAGGAAATATAAAATAACAACTTTATTATTGCCTCTAGGGCATATTTCCTTCACACATGTGTGGCGGAAGCAACACACGCCCTATAACACACACATTGCGCCACGTCACCCCATGCATGCATGCGAGAACCTTTTTGGATTTCTAGTTTTTAAAATGTTTTATCTCTTAAATAAAAGATTCGATTGAAGATCCGTTTTCACCATTAAATTCATTGCGGCGAGATCTTCGAAAGTAGATCTCATATCAATATGTTTCGTCGACTCTTTTTGCAGGGTTAAAAGTTACCATATCTATTGCACATGAATTGTAATGATGTTTACACTGAAGTTGCCATGATATGTTTTAGCTATTTTTCTTCAACCTTTAAAAGTAAATTTTGACATATTATAAAATGAGGAATTAAGAAACTAGACTTGCCATGAACCATAAACTTAAATTGTCAGTGTGAATTACATAAATTTGTCATGATACATGCACTTAAATTTGCCATGGTTCATACAAAAAATAATTTCCATGGTCAAAGTATTGGAATTGCCATGGTCAAAATACTAAAATTGCCATGATCTATGAACTAAATTTGCCATGATGGATTACTAAAAATTGCCATGATCCATGCATTAAGTTTGCCGTGGTTAATTACTAAAAATTGCCATGGTCAATTAATAAAAATTGCCGTAAAAAGTAGTTGAAAATACAACGGTAGATTTAAATCTAGAAAAAAAATAGATAAAACATATCATGGCAACTTTACTGTAAACACTATGGCAACTACAGTGTAAACATCATGGCAACTTTGGCCAAATTTTTTTCGTCAAAACATATCAACATGGGATCTAGTTTTGAAGATCTCGTCAAGACGGATTTAATGGTGAAAATGGATTTTTAATTAGGAGATAAAACATTTCTAAGCCAAAAACCAAAAATATTCCCGCTGATGTCATCTGTTTTCACATGGCAAAATGGATGGTAATGAAGGTGTTTGGGCCATGTTGCTTCGTGCCACACGTGTGGGCGTTATCATTTAAAAAAACAATCAATTATCTTAAAAAGTTGACGAGTTTGAAGAAGTTCAAAAAGAGGAAAAGAAAAATAAAAAACCCTAGACACCGCTTCTAGAAGTTTCCCAAAACCAGTTGGAAGCTTCATACAATTGGTTGGGCCGTTCTTGAAAAAAATGGAACAACGTCACACTAGATCATTCGCTTAGTGGTGGTTTCCTAGACTAGGGGTACTCACCACATCATCTCCCAGTGAGGAGAGCCGGGCCGAGGACCCCCATGATGATTTATTGGTGGGCCACGTTCATCAAAGCCCACAACACCAAGATGGGATGTTTCCAAACACTTAGGCACATACCCTAAAACTTAGAGGTCTTCTACCCGACGATTACCATAAATGTAACTGGCATATATGTAAACCCTAGACACCGCTAGTATTTATATAAGCCGAGGGTTAGAGCTCATAGTCGACATGCAATGATCTCACAGTAGATCAGCATGTAATCTGTACTCCCTTAAATCAATACAATCAAAGCAGGAGCTAGGGTGTTATCTCTTCGAGAGAGCCCGAACCTAGGTAAAACCTCTGTGTCTCTGTTACCATCGCACCAAGGCTACCAGTTTAGGACCCCCTAGCCGAGATCTATTGGATTTGACTCCATCATTAGTGGCTCATACAGGCCCCTCTGAGTAGTTGCAGTGGTCCGATGGAGCTCGTGACCAGCGATCGGAGTAGCACTGGCACGACCTCGGTGCCGGAACAACCTCTCTCCAACTCGACCAACCAGCTGGGCTGGATCAAGATTCCTGTTGGGAATCGTTGCATGGAGAACAAAAAAAATTCTACGCACACGCAATGATCTATCCATGGAGATGCATAGCAATGAGGGGGAGAGTGTTTCTACGTACCCTCGTAGACCGTAAGCGGAAGCGTTTCTCAACGCGGTTGGTGTAGTTGAACTTCTTCGCGCTTCAACCGATCAAGTACCGAACGCACGACACCTCCGTGTTCTGCACATGTTCAGCTCGGTGACGCCTCGCCTTCTTGATCCAGCAAGAGGTCGAGATAGTAGATGAGAGTTCTGTCGGCACGACGGCATGGTGACGGTGATGGTGAAGTGATCTTCGCAGGGCTTCGCCTAAGCACTACGAAAATATTACCGGGGGTGTAAACGGTGGAGGGGGGGGGGGGTTGCCGCACACGGCTAGGAAATTGTCTATTGTGTGCTAGGGCGCCCCCCACATATATATAGGTGGGAGGGAGGGAGGAGCAGCCATAGGAGAGTCCCTCCCAAGCCGCGCGCCCCCTGCCATATATAACCGAGGGGGAAGGAAAGAGGGGGGAGAGGGAAGGAAGTGGGAATCCTAATCCACACTTTCCTTTTCCTTCTCCCCTTTCCTTCCCCTCCTTAGGACGACCCATATGGGGGCGCACCAGCCCCTTGTGGCTGGTGTGTTTCCCCTCTTGGCCCATAAGGCCCATATGTTTTGTCAGGGGTGCCCGGAACCCTTTCCGCTGACCCGATAAGTACCCGGTACCCCCGAAACACTCCCTGTGTCCGAATATTATCGTCCTATATATCAGACTTTACCTCTCGACCATTTCGAGACTCCTTGTCATGTCCGTGATCTCATATAGGACTCCGAACAACATTCGTTCACCAAATCACATAACTCGTTTAATACTAAATCGTCATCGAACGTTAAGCGTGCGGACCCTACGGGTTCGAGAATTATGTAGACATGACCGAGACAACTCTGTGGTCAATAACCAATAGCGGAACCTGGATGCCCATATTGGCTCCTACATATTCTACGAAGATCTTTATCGGTCGAACCATTATGACAACATACGTAATTCCCTGTGTCCATCGGTATGTCACTACTACAGGATACTGCTAACACGACACTACGATCAGAGACCCTTTGCGGAAACTGTGTGCGATGCAATAATCGTAAATGGTGATGTAAAAAACCGTCAAAAAAGGTGCAAAACGTTTGCAATGGCGGAGCCATCAAACACGGTTCAGATTTTAGTTGCGTGTGCGATGCAGGACACACGGTTAATCCATTATAACTGTCTGCGATGAGGCAGAACAACAGAAACGGGCAGCCATAACAATGTGTGTGCGATGCAGGACACACGGTTAATCCATTCGAACTGTTTGCGATGAGGTAGAACAACGGAAACGGGCAGCCATATCAATGTTTGTGCGATATACGGCATACGGTTAACTCGGACGAACTGTTTTCGATTAGGGAACACAACAGAAACTGTTCAACTTAACAAGATGTGTGTGATATGCGGCATAGAGTTCACATGGATGAACTGTTTGCGATGAGCCAAAAGAACCCAAACGAGTCATGTAAACAAGATGTGTGTGATACATGGCAAACAGCCGACTCAGATGAACTGTTTGCGATGAGAAACTACAACACAGACGGTCAATGCAGTTACTTCGTGTGTGATTCTGTGTGTACAAAAAACTTTGAAAAATGCAAACTAGTTGCTTGCGGTGGCAGAGTATCGCACACGATGCATCTGTGAGTACTCGTGTGCGATGATTAGTATGTTACACATACATTTCCTTATGTTAACATGTCTGTGAATTTGCAATATGGACAGTTAATATGCAAATGCCTTCTGGTCATCGGGCACACGCTTAAACTCAATGAACTGTGTACGATACTAATACTTTCGATGAAAATTTATGAACTTGGGTAACAACATTTGAGTAACATATATATAGTGGTTACACTATTCGACAAAAGGAGGATCTTCGTAACACGCTTTTGACAACCATATGGTCCATATCTACATACTTAACATAGTAACAACTACACATTTTAAGAGGCTAAGGACCAACAACCATATGGTCCATATCTACATACTTAACATATATAGTGACAACTAGCACATTTTAAGAGGCTGAGGGCCAACAACCACAACTATCCACTTGAAACAGCTTGATCACGGCGACTCGGCATCTCGTCAATGAAAAGGAAGAGCCCTCCCGTGCCTTGGTAGATCATGAGTAGAACAGTGTCTCCAATTTTCCAATATAGATGCATTGCCGCGAGAAGCGAGAACTTGTTAATTTGAATGGTTCCATTTCTGCGGGAAATGCAGTACCTTGCAATCACTTTGGCATTATTAGCAGGCACAAGTGTAATTCGACCATGCCGGGAAATCGATCCAGGAACTGCTACAGGGGGCAATTTCTATTGACATGTAGAATAAAAAATAATTGTAACATATCATTGAAGATATATATAGTTTATGAGCATCAACATTAAAATAAGACTTTTTACCAGCGTATTGTGCACACAATTGGTCTTGTTCAGTGTGTGCACCATAGGTCTAATTAATCCCATCCAAAATCGAGCGTTCATACACTGTCCTATCTCTGTCAGATTATCAACAAAGTTTATGACATGCTTCAAGTCCTTCCAGTGAAATTTGGTACGCTTAGTAACATACAGATCGTTTACTATGCATCCAACATATCCTACTTAAAAGGTGGAAATATATTATTTATTCTGAACATGGCAGAAGAATATATAGTGCGCATAAATTGGTAAATATAATTTGTTACTACCTAGGAACGGAGTCAGAATATGATATCACAATTGGTTGCTTAAATAGTGATCAATTGGTTGCTTAAATAGTATATGACAACAAGGAGAAAGTTGAAAGGACACTAACCTCGATCAGACTTTGATCGGCTGATGACGTTGGGGAAGTAAACATCCATGTTAATTAGACCAGGTTGTGGTGCACACACTAGAATTTCATTGCCAGCTTTCATTTCATAACACTTAGACATTTTTCTCCAAATGTCCGCATTAAAATAGGAGTGACCATCTTTATCAAGTTTTACGCTAACCGTCATTGTAAATCCATGCTGCATAGTCAATATGACATCTTGGGAGTCATCATCAAAGTAAAGCCCAAGATTTCCTTCTACTCTTGTTCTTGCAAAGCAAGGGATGTACTTCTTGAAATGAAAATTAAGATCATAAATTAGATATATTGAAATAACCGAGCACGATGCAAATATGGGAGTAACTGATAGAACATATATATATATATACATATAGCATCAAACCTTTGTTACATTATCTATTTTTAATTCTATATTTTTGTACTTTGCTTTCATCTATGTGTATGTGTGTGTGTGTCTATATATAGATAATGTAGCAACAGACAGTATATGTTCACAAATTTAGGCCATGCCGACCGTGGTAGGTTGAGATCGAACATACCGAGCGCTCCCTGAAGTCATCCGGAATGGTGAGATAGAACTTCGTTTCCGACTGGCCACGACCACAGTTCCTGATTTGTGCTCGCACTGTGGACACATGAATGAACACCCATGAATCAGCTAGAACAAAAATGATTCCACGGTGATTTCCGCCGGTTGATTAACAATGACGGACAGACTGCGATAAGAGATGAGTGAATATTTCGCTAATTAAGTTGACACCTTCTCCATGAGAAAAATCCTAGGCCCAATCCTGCAGAAAACCCCAGTCGACCAGAGTTTAGAATGTCGGTGCAGATAGGCGGCGAAAAGCAGTGGAGGCGAAATCCGGTGCCGTTTGGAGCGTGACCTACGCCCGCCGCCAACAGCCGTCGAGCTTAGTGTGCAGAGTTGCGGAGGAGTCCGCGGCGAGTGAGTGGGGACGAAGTGGGCGAGGGTTTTCTTTTCCTTTTGCATGTCTGAGTGAACACACACGGTTCGCAGAGGCGACGGAGATGAATCGTGTGCGATAGTGTAGTGACCCAACCTCAGACGGTCAAGTCTCTGTGCTTACGTGTCATCCCTGGATCGGTATGCTGACACACACAGTACTCGAAGGATTTATAACAGAGGTAAATCACATGTATAAAGTAACATAAATACTATTACGTCAATCCAATATAGCAGAAGCAACAAGGTTGTGGATTCCCATCAACACCAACGGCAAAGTTGAGTGTAGAAATCGTAACCCTAACGTATCACTTACTCATCGTAAGAAAACCTGCAACATGAGACGTTGCAGCCCGAAACGGGTCAGTACATTGAATGTACTGGCAAATTGACACCATAGAGAAAATGATGAACAATGGCTATTACTACATGCATATATGGCTGGTGGAAAAGCTCTATGGTTATAGGGGTTTTGCGAAAAGCCAATTTTTCCCTACTATAAAGGAATAATTTTATTTAACTATCATGGTGGTTGTTAAACATTGAGAATGGTTGACAGCATTCTCAATCCCAATTAAAAGTAATCATTAACACCCAACAAAATTAATTAAAGTAACGTGATGAGATCAACAGGATAATCCAAGAACTAGATACTCAAAACGTCCATAACCGGGGACACGGCTAACCATGATTAGTTTGTACACTCTGCAGAGGTTTGTGCACTTTTCCCCACAAGACTCGATCGCCTCCGTTGGATTTCTCGCACTACATGGTGTTTGAGAAACGAAAGACTGAGACATAGTCTTTCAGAAGCGCTAGCACTTTACGTTGGATAGACCGGTACACCTACTTTCCCCTACATCTGCTAGTCTGCCCTGTAAGAGTTCGCACGACTTAATCAACTATGCCAGAGCCCATAATGGCTTGTGGCTGCACACGGAAGTTTCTAGTATGAATAATCTCATGATCCCTTTGAGCTTGGGTGGCGGACCGTAGGATGATCACACGGTATATCCCCGGGATGTCCTAGGACAACACTGGTATATCCCCAGGTGTCCGGGCAAGTCCACTGGTCTATCCCCAGGGTGCCCCTAGCAATCCACCCAGATGTGTATTTAAGTTGCCACCTTAAGTAAACCATTAATTAACAATCTCACATCTGTCATGAATACTCTCAAAACCCAATCCACGTCTATGAGCATAGCATGGCAATATAAGTATAACGTAATAGTAACTCCCAAGGGTTTGATAATAAACAGGTAATAGGTACTACCTCAACTACTTCCCAACCCACAATTTAATTCCGATCCTAACCATGCAATTGTTTGAGGATTGATCTAATACAATAAAACTGGGTATGAAAAGGGTTATGATCAAAGTGTGAACTTTCCTGCAACGTTGATGAATATGATTCGCACTCAAAACTCTTGATAGCTCTACTCGTCACACTCCGGTCAATCTACGGCAGACAAACAACAAGCATACAATAAGTACTCATCCAATGCACAGGGAAAACTCGAATAAAAGATCTAACCAGAAAGTTCAACTTAAGAACTCCGGTTGCAAAAAGAATCGAATCGAACAAAGCAATGGAAAACAAACAGCGAAAGAAAACAACTCGGTTCTAGCAAAGTGAAACTAGGTCAAATTTTACCGTAGCAAAACTTTGTTTAAGTTGATTAGACGGAACGGCGGTTTCGAAACGAAACTCCAGGCACTTGAATCACCTGATTCCGATAAACGAGCGAAAAGATAAACTAGAACGAAGATCGGATCTGAGATCGCGATCGCGGAATAAATCCGTCGAGAAGAAAAAGAAGAACGGTTGTGTCGGGGCGGACGGCGTCCCCCGCGAGCACCTATGGGGCCGGAGCCCCTTTCGTTGTCCGGTGAGGGGGGCGGAGGGAGCACGGAGAGCAGATCGAGGCGAGCACACGGGCGGTTTACCCAGGTTCGGGCCGTGATGGACGCGTAAAACCCTACTCCTGCTTGGTTGTATTGAACTGGGGAGCTCGGGAGCTTGGAGAGCTAGCTGCACCGAGCGTATGGCTGTCTGGATCCCAAATCTCCGAACCTCGGAACCTCCGGATGTCCCGAACCTCGGAACCCCCTCTACGTTGCACACGGGCCTCCTTTTATAGCGCAAAGGGGTCACCGACAGGTGTCAACGTAAGAGAAAGGGGTAAAAGTGTAAAAGGGGTGGTAGTTGTAATAGTGCGGGAACAGTGGCGCTACAGTGCGGCACAGTGTTATCATACCTACTTCTGACGGTAGGGGACAAGGGCATTAAATGCCCGTCACGGTCGCCCGGACAGCACCGAGGCGGACCGTTAGGTGCGCCACCGCTTGCCACGATGGTGGCTGCATGCCACCGCATACCCCAGGCTGCGCGGTGCCCCGCCACGTGCCCTTAGGGGAAGCCCCGGAGCGACGCGTGGGCGGGCGAGCTGGAGCGCAGTCCTGAGGTGGCGATTTGCCGCGGCAAGTGGCTTGCCGCGGGGGTCGTCTTCCTGTGCCTGATAGCTTGCGGGCTATCAGGCCTTGCCGGGGCGCATGGCGCGCCGTGGCGGGCTTCTCTTGTGGTGCCTGGGTTCGGCCTTCCCGACAAGCTCCTCTTGTCGGGGTCTTGATCTTCTGTCTCTTATACTTTGTTCTTGGATGGTATTACATGGGCTTAGTCGTCCCGGCAAGCTCCTCTTGCCGGGGTCTTGTCTTCTTGGCCCGGCAAGCTCCTCTTGCCGGGGGCCTTGTCTTGAATGCTTGGTCCTCTCTTGGCGCTTCCTGGGCGGGCCTCGCCGCAGGGTGCTACAACTGCCCGTGCACAAGTTTGGGGTACTAAGGTGCCCCTACTTTAGTACACCGACAGGAGCCCCCGAGCCTGGGCCACACACGGTGCCGAGCGTCGTTGGGCCAGGCCCTAACAGTGCACGGGCACGCGTGGCCTTGGTTGCGCTGCTCCTTAACACCGCACCCGTCGCACCTTCCCCAGGCGGCGCGCGCTTATCGCGGCGTCGCGGGGGCGGGGCGTGCAGGGTGAGCGTGACGTGGGTGGCGTGCGCGGGGCTGAACCGCGCAGGCGCGCGTCACGTCGCGCACGATCTCTTTATTCGGAGAGGCGAAGCGTCCCCCCCCCACCTCTTCCTCTTATAAGCGGAGGAAAGTAGGGGCGGTTCGCCCTTCCCTTGGTTGCTACCTCTCTAAAACCTCTGCCGCCTCCTTCTCCCGGAGACAGCAGCGATCTGTCCTTGGAGCGCCCGGCGTCGTCAACTTCGACGATCCCCCTCCCCCGCCCCCGCCATGGCCCCGAAGAGCGATAAGGCGAAGGGGAAGGCTGCGAAATCGGCCGAGGCGCTACGGCTCGAAGCGCTTCGGAAGGAGACGGCGACGTTCCCCCCCCAGCTCGGTGCGGTGGAGCTGAGGGACAAGTACCGCCTCTTCTGGTCGACGAAGACGCGAGCGCATCCGCGCACGCGGGTGCTTCCCGCCGACGCCCAGAAGCAGTACCCGACCGGGTATCCTTTCTTCGTCGTCTTCTTCTACTGCGGGCTCTGCCCGCCTTACTCGGAGTTCTTCTGTGAAATCATGAACACCTATGGCCTCCACCTCCTCGACTTTACCCCCAATGCCGTCCTGACGATGGCGGTCTTCACGCACCTGTGCGAGAACTTCGTCGGAGTTCGTCCCAACGTGGCCCTCTTCCGGCACTTCTTTGCCCCTCGGGTGGAGAAAGGAGAGCCGCTGTCCGGTGGGATCGCCTGGGTTTCCCGGTCCGGCAAGAAGGAGGCCTACTTAGATGGGGACCTCCGCGGCAGGTGGGAGGAGTGGAGGGCGGAATGGTGCTTGATTGTCGAGGACCATCCGCAGCCGTTCACCGTCGTGCGCCGAACTCCGGTGGTGCGCGGCGATGGCTGGAGCGAGGTGTCCCCGGACGATGCCAAATTGAAGATCGCCATCACCCGGATCCTGCGTCTCAGGCTCGCCGGTCTCACCGTCGGCGCCGTCGGCGCGGATTTCCTTCGCCGCCGGATCGCCCCCTTGCAAGAGAGGGGGAGGCCGGCCTGGGAGTTCCAGAATGCGGCGGACATCATGAGGCTGCGTCCGGGCCTCAATTTCAACTTCACCGTGCTGGAGCACGACGCGATGTTGAAGGAGTTGTTCAAGCACGACCCCGACCACCCGGAGTGGTTCTGGCTGCCGCCGGGCGTCGTTCCCTTGTGCAACAACTCGTCGCTCAGCCATATCCTTGCGATGATGCCATTGTGCGACTCGCATGGGATCAATGCGACCTGGCAGGAGCCGCCGGAGGATGTCGTGCGGGCCTTCTTCGACGGCCTGGAGGAAGAGCCAGTCAATCCCGCCGAGAAGGATGGCCTCATCCGAGACACCACCGCGGCGGAGTTTGCTTACATTGCCTCCAGGATGGAGGAGGCGGCGGCCGCCGCGGCCGCGGGCGAAGCTGGGTTCACCGGGGCCGAGGCGGAGGCGGCGGAGGCAGAGAGCCTCGCCGATCCGATGGAGCTCGTCGACCAGGGGGAACCAGCCGGGCACGGCGGCGAGGACGAGCCTGCCCAAGACGCGAGTGGCTTGCCGGAGGTCGGTGTTGCCTTCCTGCAGCCTCCGGGCGGCTCGTCGCAGGCGGAGCCCCCGGCCCAGCCGAGGAGGCGCCTCCGCAGGGCTGGGTCGGCAGCGGGAGCGGGGTCTTCGCGGGCTGGGGCTTCGGTTGCCGCTGCGCCCCGCGCCGCGGCGTCGACGGGGGCGGAGTCATCTACTGCCCCTGCCAAGCGGCCCCGGGAACCCACTCCCCTGTCCCCCCGCGTCAGGGCCGAGCCGGTTTTCGACTATTCTGCGCTCAGCTCCGACGACGAGGAGGACGGAGAGTAAGTTCCCTACGTAGCTCATATCTTTTTCCCTGTTGGTTCATCCTGTTCGACAGCTCGTTCGCCCTTCCCTTGACCCGGTCCCCTTTTCAGGACCCTGGCTCAGAGGAGAGCGAAGAGATCGAGGATCCCGTGGGTCATCCTTGATGACGAATCTCCCCCGGCAAGCGAGGTCGTGTCGGAGGCGCCCTTACCGGACCCGGCAGGGGATCCTCAGGGCAGCCCGCAATGCAGCCCCCAGCGTGAGCATATGACTTGCTCCTGCCGCTTGGCGCGTACGCGAGCCCTCCTTCTTCTTGTTGTTGATGCGAAGTTGTTGCTTTTGGGCAGGAGCGGAGCAGCTCCGGCGGGCGCGTCCGGAGGGCGCCCCCGCCGTGCCGACCGCGTCTACTACCCTGCCAAGGGAGAGATCCCCGGCGAGGGAGGAGCCCCCGGCAAGGGAGGACCTTCCGACGGGGGACGCGGCCAACGATCCCCCAGCCGCGGCGAGCGCGGCTTCGGACCCCGTCGCCGGTAACTCTCCCTTGCGCAGAAAAGCTCCCCTTGGTCTTTTCTTCCTTTGACTCGTTCGATTGATCTTTCTCCTTTAATCAGACCCGCCCGCCTCGGATTCGATAGAGGCTGAGGTCGTCGTCGAGGAGGGCGCGCATGGCGATGCCGACGACGTTGCCGGCGCTCGGGAGGCGGACGGCGTTGATATCCCCGCGGGCGACGGGGAGGCCGAGGCCGCCAAAGCCGACGCGGCCGCCTGGGGCGAGGGGACCGGTAATCGTGCTGACGGCCCCGAGGTGACGGGGGCGTCGGGCACTCCGCCGGCCAGCGACCCTGCCGCCGCCGCCGCGGCGGACTCCGAGGAGCCCCCGGCGGGCGCCTACCTAAAAGCAGGCGACGGCGTCTTCATCAGGCTCCCCTGGGAGTCGAGCTCCAGGGCGCCTGTTGAGGGGGAGGCCTTGGACGGAGAGGTGCTTGCCTCCGTCGGGCTGACGGTGGTGGACGTGCCAAACTCTAGCGGCAATGAGCTCGAGGAGGAGCAGCTGTTCCGTAGGCTTGTGTCGCTCTACCGGGCCCGGCAGGCCAAAGTGGAGCGGCGAGAGGCCCTTGTCGCGAAGGCGGGTGCGGACATGGAGAAACGCGCCGCCGAGCTCCGGGAGCTCAACCAGCAGGCCGTCCAGTCCCTGGCGGAGGAGCGGAGGCAGCTTGGCGAGGCGCGGACGGCCTTTATCCTTGAGAAGGCGGAGGCCGAGGAGCAGCAGAGGCTTGCCGCCGCGGAGTTATCCGCGCGGGAAGGCGAGCTGGTGCTGAAAACGGCCAGCCTCGCCAACCACGAGGAGGAGGTTGCCGCGCGCGAGCGGGCGCTCAGCGGAGACCTGAAGAAGGCGCAGGACGCTGCTGCAGCCGCTGAGGTCACCAAGAAGGGGCTGGAGGCGAGGGTGGCGCAGCTCGATTCCGACTTCAAGGCGAAGGACGAGGAGCTCGCCGCGCTCCGGCAGGAGCGCGAGAAGGGTGCGCTCACCCTCGGTGAGCTTCAGGGTCGCTTCGCCGAGAAGATCCAGGAGCTTGACGCCGCCAAGAACTCCAACTCCACTCTGGAACTGAAATTGGAGGCGCTCGGCAAGGCGCTGGACGGCGCTAAGGAGCGGGAGGCGGCTTTACGGAAGGAGGTCGACGGCAACGAGGAGCTGCTGAGGCGCGCCGCCGTTTCCCAGAACACCTTCAGGGATACGGTGGAGCGGTGGACCGAGGGCCTCGTCGACATCGCCGCCGCCATCGACAAGGAGCTGACGCTGCTGGGGATCGAGGGCCACAAGTCCCTCACCGACGAGGACGTCGTGCCCAGCGCCAAGCTCACTTCCTTCTTCCAGGGGGTGGTGCAGGCGCTCCAGCACCTCCGAACGTCGCTCCCGAAGGAGCTGGCCGACGAGACGCGGGAGGCCATCTCCGGGGCCCTCGAGAGGGTGCTGGTGAAGATCGTTTTCCGCAACCCCGACATCAGGCTTACCAACGTCCTCAGGCCCTTGCCGGAGAACGCTGACCTGACGGGGATCCAGGCCCTCATCGCCCCTATCGTCAAGAAGGCGGCCGGGGTCAAGAGGATCGAGGGCGACCGCGTGGACTAGGCCGCCTGCCCCTTTCTTTTATCTCCTTTCCCTGCCGCTGTTAAATATGCCATGGAAACGGCTGATTAGAGCAGCAGTAAGGCATTTTGTAATATAACTTTTTATCTTAGGCAATGCATCGCACTGTTATCTCCTCTACTTGACCGGCGCCTTGTTTGTTTCCGCCCTACGTTTTCGGGGACTTGCCGGCGTAGGCCTCCGCCTTGCCACGGGCGCCGAGTGCGGGACGTCAGCGACCCGCTGGCGGGGCTACCACCGGCAAGAAACCTCGCCGCGGCTGGTTGCCGCTCACTCAGATTGTTGAGCAGGCTCAAGGCAAAGTAAGAGGTGCGACTGCGGTCGCAGCACGCTTAGGGTGCCGGGCGAGCTCGAAACAAAGTGAGGACGCTACTCGGGGTGTAGCACACTCAAGTCGTTGAGCGGACTCGAAACGAAATGAGGGCGCAACCAGTCTCGTGCCGGTCCTTCCGCGCTCAGGCCTCTCAACCAAGGCTCGGTCGTTCGAGGGAGATAACTCTTAAAAATTGATGGGGCAATTGCTCGAGCTCCGGCAACTTATCTTTTCTTATCGCTTGCCGCCCGGTAGGGTAAAACCTCCTTGGGCAGCATCCAGCCCATCCTGGGGGTAGGCAAAGGCGCAGGGCCTCACGACCCTCTGGAGCTAGGCGTAGCTATGCTTGGAGATCCGCGCCCCTCTCTGCGCCAAGGATCACATGCAACTGCGGCAAGACTTGGGCAGAGAGGATGGTTGGCGGAACGGGTTCCGGCAACCACGCTGGCAAGATTCCTCCCACGGTCGGCGTCAACTCGTTCGGCACCCCGGTGGACGAGGCGCGCCGGGGAACGAGGTCGCCTTTCTCGTGACTTCTGGCGCTAACTTCTGCGGCTACGGGAGCGGCGCAGAGTTCGCTGGAGGCGAATCGTTCGCCCAGCGGCCAGAAGGCGGCCCTCCTCAAGGAGCAGCTGCTTCTTGCCCAGTCTCTGCGCGAGTGGATACTCGAGGAGGGCCGCACACGAGCCCGTGGGAAAGAATGCCAAAGCTTGTCGGGAACCCCCGCTTCAACTGGACAGATCCTCGGATCCGCAGGAGCGGACTGTTCCTCAGCGTTCAGACTGCTGATCTGCTTGCCGGAGCAAGGCTTATCGGGGACACCTGCTTCGACTGGACGGATCCTGGGATCCGCAGGAGCGGGCTGTCCCCCGTCAGCGCCCCCTACCTGGCGCGCCAAAGATGTCGGGGCGGACGGCGTCCCCCGCGAGCACCTATGGGGCCGGAGCCCCTTTCGTTGTCCGGTGAGGGGGGCGGAGGGAGCACGGAGAGCAGATCGAGGCGAGCACACGGGCGGTTTACCCAGGTTCGGGCCGCGATGGACGCGTAAAACCCTACTCCTGCTTGGTTGTATTGAACTGGGGAGCTCGGGAGCTTGGAGAGCTAGCTGCACCGAGCGTATGGCTGTCTGGATCCCAAATCTCCGAACCTCGGAACCTCCGGATGTCCCGAACCTCGGAACCCCCTCTACGTTGCACACGGGCCTCCTTTTATAGCGCAAAGGGGTCACCGACAGGTGTCAACGTAAGAGAAAGGGGTAAAAGTGTAAAAGGGGTGGTAGTTGTAATAGTGCGGGAACAGTGGCGCTACAGTGCGGCACAGTGTTATCATACCTACTTCTGACGGTAGGGGACAAGGGCATTAAATGCCCGTCACGGTCGCCCGGACAGCACCGAGGCGGACCGTTAGGTGCGCCACCGCTTGCCACGATGGTGGCTGCATGCCACCGCATACCCCAGGCTGCGCGGTGCCCCGCCACGTGCCCTTAGGGGAAGCCCCGGAGCGACGCGTGGGCGGGCGAGCTGGAGCGCAGTCCTGAGGTGGCGATTTGCCGCGGCAAGTGGCTTGTCGCGGGGGTCGTCTTCCTGTGCCTGATAGCTTGCCGGCTATTAGGCCTTGCCGGGGCGCATGGCGCGCCGTGGCGGGCTTCTCTTGTGGTGCCTGGGTTCGGCCTTCCCGACAAGCTCTTCTTGTCGGGGTCTCGATCTTCTGTCTCTTATACTTTGTTCTTGGATGGTATTACATGGGCTTAGTCGTCCCGGCAAGCTCCTCTTGCCGGGGTCTTGTCTTCTTGGCCCGGCAAGCTCCTCTTGCCGGGGGCCTTGTCTTGAATGCTTGGTCCTCTCTTGGCGCTTCCTGGGCGGGCCTCGCCGCAGGGTGCTACAACTGCCCGTGCACAAGTTTGGGGTACTAAGGTGCCCCTACTTTAGTACACCGACAGGTTGAATGAACGGACGTTCGTTAACCTAGAAGAATCCGGTCATCACGTTCGTTAGAACGAACAGTCCGGCGAACGGTCTCAAGGCAACTAAATCGGAAAAGAAAACGAATCCGATCTAGGGTTTCGGAAAAGAAAACCGGACGAAAAACCGATCTAGAAAACCGGAACGGTTTAGAAAAGAACCAGAAAAAAAACGAATCGGAAAAGAAGAATCGGAACGATTAGAAGAAAACGATCCGATGAAAAGAGAAAAAGACGCGGCGCGGCTACCTCCGGCGAACGGCGGCGTTGGGCGGCGGCGGCGATGGCAAGGTGCGGCGGCGGCGCGGGGCAACGGCAGCGTTGGGCGGCGGCGGCGGTGGCAAGGTGCAGCGGCGGTGCGGGGCAACGGCGGCGGCGGCGGCGGTTTCAAGGTGCGGCGGCGGCGCGGGGCAATGGCGGCGGCGGCGCGGGTGAGGGGCGCAGGGTGAGGCTTGGGAGCTTTGGGTTTGATGATTTAGAGGGGGGGGGTGTGGGGGTATTTATATTGGGAAGGGGAGGGGTTTCTTGGAGGAGGGATCAAGAATTAGACTAGGAATAGGAAAGAAAAGGGAAGGAAAGATCTAGAAACAAAAAGGAATAACGAAAGTAGTACAAAAGTACTACTAGGATTTTCCTAAAGAAGCAAAGGCGGCTCCCTGGTGCGCTAGGCGCGCGCGCGTAGTGGCCTTGGCTCCGGCCGGCTGGCTTGGGCCTTTGGCCCAAGGCGCTCCAAAAAATATTTTTCTTTTTTTTATTTTTTTAAATTGGTTTCGCGCGCGGAAAAACACAGAAAATAAATCTACCGGACTCCAAAAATAATAAAGTAAATTTTCCCCGACTCCTAAAAATGAGTCGAAGAAAATGAACTTTTCTCCGGGCCAAAAAAATGAAATTTTGAAAACGCGCATTTTTCCCTATCCAAATAAAATGCAAATAACTCCGACAAAACCAATGGTCCCTTTCTTTCAAAATTTGAGAGAACTCAAATATGAAATATAACAAAATCTCCAACTCTCTCCGAGGGTCCTTGAGTTGCGTGAAATTTCTAGGATCGACAAAATGCAAGAAAAATATGATATGCATGATGATCTATTGTATAACATTCCAAATTGAAAATTTGGGATGTTACAAACCTACCACCCTTAAAATGAATCTCGTCCTCGAGATTCGGAGAGGCTAGAAAGGAATAGGTTAGGTTCGGGGTCTTCTCAAAATCCATCGATCGTCTCCGAGGTCTCGGGTGCTACCACCCTTAGAAACATTGTTACGGTCCCATCAATACTCATATACTCCATCCTTATTCTTGACAGGGCCGGTCTTCTCAGATCTTCAGTATAATTCCTTTCTCTAGGCTCTTCTGGTAATGGCATAACCTTTTCCTCAATTCTTTTATCCTTTCATCTTGGTAAGGTTATTCCGAGACTGGGTCTTCTTACCTGACGGGTCTGGCGCCAATACTAAACAACTATCGATATCTCATGGTGGTCAACAATTTATGGTTTCTCCTGCAGGAAATGGGTCTGGTTGATCCTCACCATATAACCTACGGTTGGCAACAGGTGCCTTGTACAAGGGGAAAAATTCTTATACCATTGTAAGGTTTAAACAATGTTTTGATCGTCGTCTCTCTATACTATAGGTAAGTCACTCAGATTTACCATCCCATATAGCAAGGCGAATAATGAGAGTAAGTCGGTATGGTGATCAATCCATCCCGCACCCAAATCATTACCATGTATATGGTTTAGCGAATCTCGCATTCTAACACTCGGTCATCCTCACAAGCATTGCAGAATTTCTCTTGTCAACGAACCAGGTTCGGATAAATCCATTGATTCTGCAAGCTAAACAAACATCTATCGTTCCTTACCAACCCTCAGGTTTTGCGTTACTCCTATAAGATCGTCTATCGATAAAATCGTAACTTCTTCCAGGGTTTTTCCTTTAGCAAGAATGTGATTGCGTCTTGGCAGGTCCTGGGGCCTATGGGTTATGGCCCATCTCATCACTTGTAAACCTTGAACTCATCATTGGGGCAACGGATCTCTAATCCAACATCCAACTTCCAGCTTCCTAGCATACTTAAAATCCATCCAATTGTATTGTCTCCCTTCCTTCTGTTGGCACCAAACTAGGACATGATTATTCAAACTCATCATGGAATTTCCATTGATCCATATTTCCAACATCATACCTCCTTTATATCCCATAGTAATTTGTCTCTTCATCCTCGTGGGATATCCCACATACCGAGATAAAAACTTATACTTATGAAGTCCATACTCCACTTCGTAGAACATCATCATCCTTTCCAGGGTCAAGCGTCCTTACAGGGGAATATTGGCCATCTCTGCATGGCACTTCTTCAACTAGGAAACGTGAAACACATCATGAACGTCTGACAGTTCTTCGGGTGACTCCAATTTGTTGGCCACTTCTCCCATACACTCCAAAACTTCGTATGGTCCTACAAATCTCAAGGCTAACTTTCCCTTAACCCCAAATCGTTTAATTCCTCGCAGAGGGGACACACGAAGACATGCTCTGTCTCCAATTTCATAGACTACCTCCTTGTGTTTTTGAGTCTGCATAACTCTTCTTCCTGGACTGAGCTACCTTCAGTCTATCTCGAATCAACTTAACATTCTCTTCTGACTCCTTGATCACATTTGGTCCAAACAACTAACGGTCTCCAACTTCATCCCACACACTCTTGGGGTATCAAACATATTGAGACAAAACTCGTATTAATTTTGTCCGAAATCCACTCAGGGGAGTATCCTTATCGTTTCCAGGGTCAATGGTTCTTACAGGGTACTACCACCCTTAAAATACTCCAATATTTCATAGACCATATTTCCCATATCCTCGAAAATGGTCAACATCTTTCCTCATAGAGTGACTCATAAAATCCAAATCAGTACCAACACTGCTAACTTTATTGATTCTCAAATTATTACAATCTCATGTTTTTCCATTACATGCCTCAACTCAATATCTCAATATAAAGGAAAATGTTCTCACTACTACTACTATATTTACATTGCTGCTAACTCAACTATTTAGCGCAAGTCTCCTTCTCCTTGGGACAATCCCTGGCAAAGTGCCCTGCTTCATTACAACGAAAACAATATACTTCTGACAAGTTTCGAGGTTTCCTCTTGATCACATAGCCTCCTTGGGTCCTTGGCTTCCTTTTTGGGCAAGTGTTGATGTAGTGCCCTGACTCCTTGCACTTGTAACAGGTGATATGACTCAGATCCTTCCTGGAATCCAATCTACTTCTCTTTCTGGACTTTTCCATTCCAATCAGGGCTTCTATTTCCTATGGGTCATACTCTACTTCCTTAGTCGGGAATTCTACTAGAGTCCCATTCATACAATTCTGGGAGATGTGTCCTTCTTCTCCACATGAATAGCAAGACTTGGTGCAGGGTTTAATTGGTTTCTCTTTGGGTGTGTCCTCCACCTCTTCCTTCATCGCAGGTTCTTTTAGAATTCCCATTAGGGCTCCTTTCGTTGCTTCTTTTTTCTGCTGGATGGTTCTTTGTTCCATGGGGTAAAAGTGACACTGAGCAGGGTAGTGGGTAGTTCCTTCACACAAGAAACAAGTAACCTGCCTAGTTGGGCATTCTTCAGCTGGGTGACTTCCTTCACAATTAGGGCATTCATCCTTGTTTTCCTTATGGGTGTGTCCTATTTCTCCACAGAGCTTGCATGCACAAGGTTTCTTCATATCCTTTCCCGAAGGCTTCAATTTCTGGGACACAAACTGAGATTTTTAGCAGAGTCATCTTAAATTCTTTCCAAGTGGTTACTCCTTGCCATCCATTGATGGTTTGGTACATCTTCCACCAAGTAGCAGCAACTCTTACATAGCACTGAAGAGCATGTTGGGCCATATCCTTTCCGACTATAGGGTTGTTCTCCATATGATCCTCCATATTCTGAATCCATCGGTCTGTCTCCAATTGACTTATTGGTCCAGAAAAATACGAGCTCATCTCCATTCATCCTTTATTGGGTCCATGGGTTTTGGGTGGGATAGGAGAGGTCGAGAGGGATGCACACAATACAAACAAGGTTTTGAAAAGACAGATTTTATTGTGGCTGTCGGAAAAACATCAAACAAATGACAGCTCACAATCGTCGCAGCTAACGTAGGTGTAACAGGGGTTTGGTCTTCTAAAGGTCAATAAATCTTCAAAGTCGCCAAACTCTTCAAGTCTTGTTCATGTCTCCGATGGCTTCTTCCGATCATGATTGCCCTTTTTGCCATATCATCTGTGTTGACGCGAAGTCTCTTGTGGCGTCCTTTAATATTTCTGGAGTTGCATTCCAAACTTTTGGGTTTCATCAACCTCGACATGAACCATGATCCTTCATGACGAATCTTTAGATGTCTCAAGGTTTTGCTCCTCTAGCTTGGCTACTTTAGCTTCTTGGTCCTAAGTTCTTCACGGAATGTTTCCTTATCAAAATACTGCTTCTTGTAGGTCCATCTTAACTTCTTGATGTAATACTCCAGATCCTAGTGATTCATCTTGCTGATAGGTGCTCCATTAGCCTTCTACCATCCAAGTCTTCCATGCATATGCATGCTTAACTCAGCACGGTGGCAATAGCATAAGCGGCGATAATACCATCTATAGCCATGTTTCTGCGCTTGTCATTTCCATGAGCTATCTCTCCGTAGTTGATATCTCCTGCCTTAGGGTTTTCCTTAACAAAACTTTGAGTTTTTAACTCTCCATGCTCCGGACTTTCTCCGATACACCTTGATCTCGGGTATTGAAAGCTTCCATAGTCTGCCAAGTTCCATAAAGGTAGCCTTCCTAGGTCATACAAATCTGGAAATTCTTCGGAGTCTTCAACCGTTGTAGTCTCCATTATTCAGATGCACGGTAATTCTCCTTCATTCCATAGTGATCGTGGTTGTCCGATATCTTGTACTTCTTGGAGTGGTCTCATCGGTCGAATCTTCGAGTTGTCAAAAGGGAAAGGGGTATAGTCTCACTAAAAGGGAATATTTGAATAAGCTCAGAAGAGATGAGAGCTAAAAGATCTTTTTGAAAAAGAAAGTTTTAGAGAAAATCCTTTCTATGGGCTGTCCAGTTTCTAGGGTCACGTCCTACAGTCAACATGTGCTCTGATACCATCTTGTAGCGACCCGACCTCAGACGGTCAAGTCTCTGTGCTTACGTGTCATCCCTGGATCGGTATGCTGACACACACAATACTCGAAGGATTTATAACAGAGGTAAATCACATGTATAAAGTAACGCAAATACTATTACCTCAATCCAATATAGCGGAAGCAACAAGGTTGTGGATTCCCATCAACACCAACGGCAAAGTTGAGTGTAGAAATCGTAACCCTAACGTATCACTTACTCATCGTAAGAAAACCTGCAACATGAGACGTTGCAGCCCGAAACGGGTCAGTACATTGAATGTACTGGCAAATTCACACCATAGAGAAAATGATGAACAATGGCTATTACTACATGCATATATGGCTGGTGGAAAATCTCTATGGTTATAGGGTTTTTGCGAAAAGCCAATTTTTCCCTACTGCAAAGGAATAATTTTATTTAACCATCATGGTGGTTGTTAAACATTGAGAATGGTTGACAGCATTCTCAATCCCAATTAAAAGTAATCATTAACACCCAACAAAATTAATTAAAGTAACATGATGAGATCAACAAGATAATCCAAGAACTAGATACTCAAAACGTCCATAACCGGGGACACGGCTAACCATGATTAGTTTGTACACTCTGCAAAGGTTTGCGCACTTTTCCCCACAAGACTCGATCGCCTCCGTTGGATTTCTCGAACTACATGGTGTTAGAGAAACGGATGACCGAGACATAGTCTTTCAGAAGGCTAGCACCTTACGTTTGGATAGACCAGTACACCTACTTTCCCCTACATCTGCTAGTCTACCCTGTAAGAGTTCGCACGACTTAGTCAACTACGCCAGAGCCCATAATGGCTTATGGCTGCACATGGAAGTTACTAGCATGAATGATCTTATGATCCCTTTGAGCCTGGGTGGCGGACCGTAGGATGATCACACGGTATATCCCCGGGATCTCCTAGGACAACACTGGTATATCCCCAGGTGTCCGGGCAAGTCCACTGGTCTATCCCCAGGGTGCCCCTAGCAATCCACCCAGATGTGTATTTAAGTTGCCACCTTAAGTAAACCATTAATTAACAATCTCACATCTGTCATGAATACTCTCAAAACCCAATCCACGTCTACGAGCATAGCATGGCAATATAAGTATAACGTAATAGTAACTCCCAAGGGTTTGATAATAAACAGGTAATAGGTACTACCTCAACTACTTCCCAGCCCACAATTTAATTCCGATCCTAACCATGCAATTGTTTGAGGATTGATCTAATGCAATAAAACTAGGTATGAAAAGGGTTATGATCAAAGTGTGAACTTGCCTGCAATGTTGATGAATATGATTCACACTCAAAACTCTTGATAGCTCTACTCGTCACACTCCGGTCAATCTACCGCAGACAAACAACAAGCATACAATAAGTACTCATCTAATGCATAGGGAAAACTCGAATAAAAGATCTAACCAGAAAGTTCAACTTAAGAACTCCGGTTGCAAAAAGAATCGAATCGAACAAAGCAACGGAAAACAAACGGCGAAAGAAAACAACTCGGTTCTAGCAAAGTGAAACTAGGTAAAATTTTACCGTAGCAAAATTTTACCGTAGCAAAACTTTGTTTAAGTGGATTAGACGGAACGGCGGTTTTGAAACGAAACTCCAGGCGCTTGAATCACCTGATTCCGATAAACGAGCGAAAAGATAAACTAGAACGAAGATCGGATCTGAGATCGCGATCGCGGAATAAATCCGTCGAGAAGAAAAAGAAGAACGGTTGAACGAACGGACGTTCGTTAACCTAGAATAATCCGGTGATCACGTTCATTAGAAAGAACGGTCCGGCGAACGGTCTCGAGGCAACTAAATCGGAAAAGAAAACGAATCCGATCTAGGGTTTCGGAAAAGAAAACCGGACGAAAAACCGATCTAGAAAACCGGAACGGTTTAGAAAACAACCGGAAAAAAAACGAATCGGAAAAGAAGAATCGGAACGATTAGAAGAAAACGATCCGATAAAAGACAAAAAGACGCGGCGCAGCTACCTCCGGCGAACGGCGGCGTTGGGCGGCGGCGGCGGTGGCAAGGTGCGGCGGCGGCGCGGGGCAACGGCGGCGGCGAGGTGCGGCGGCGGTGGTGGCAAGGTGCGGCGGCGGCACGGGGCAACGGCGGCGTTGGGCGGCGGCGGCGAGGTGCGGCGGCGGCGGTGGCAAGGTGCGGCGGCGGCGCAGGGCAACGGCGGCGGCGCGGGTGAGGGGCGCAGGGTGAGGCTTGGGGGCTTTGGGTTTGATGATTTAGAGGGGGGGTGTGGGGGTATTTATATTGGGAAGGGGAGGGGTTTCTTGGAGGATCGATCAAGAATTAGACTAGGAATAGGAAAGAAAAGGGAAAGAAAGATCTAGAAACAAAAAGTAATAAGGAAAGTAGTACAAAAGTACTACTAAGATTTTCCTAACGAAGCAAAGGCGGCTCCCTGGTGCGCTAGGCGCGCGCGCGCAGTGGCCTTGGCTCCAGCCGGCTGGCTTGGGCCTTTGGCCCAAGGCGCTGCAAAAAATATTTTTCTTTATTTATTTATTTTTAAATTGGTTTCGCGCACGGAAAAACACAGAAAAATAAATCTACCGGACTTCAAAAATAATAAAGTAAATTTTCCCCGACTCCTAAAAATGAGTCGAAGAAAATGAACTTTTCTCCGGGCCAAAAAAATGAAATTTTGAAAACGCGCATTTTTCCCTATCCAAATAAAATGCAAATAACTCCGACAAAACCAATGATCCCTTTCTTTCTAAATTTGAGAGAACTCAAATATGAAATATAACAAAATCTCCAACTCTCTCCGAGGGTCCTTGAGTTGCGTGAAATTTCTAGGATCGACAAAATGCTAGAAAAATATGATATGCATGATGATCTAATGTATAACATTCCAAATTGAAAATTTGGGATGTTACAGATAGTAAATCACCGAGATTGAATGGGAATCCAAATTTCCTTTGTCCTTCATCCATGAGTTTTTTCTACGATGAACATAAACCCTGCTAATCACCGTGTTCAAATTTGACACTTTTCGGGTTCATTTACAATATTTAGGGCATTATGTGCATTTTGTATGCATTAATGCACGCAATTCAAATTCAAACAATCGGTGCATGAAAGGGTGCACAAGAACGGTCCAGAAAAACCATACTCGTGGTATTTAGTAATTTCTCAAGCCCTTTACAAGGAATGGGCAGAGATTTCAATGGAATGTGTGGCAATAGTCAACCACAAATGCGTCATTTACTGGGTTATCAACTATGGAACAATGAAATATGTGCTTGAAAAACATGACGGTTGGCATGGTGCCATGGTATGGCCTCACTGAGGGAGTCCTGGATTAGGGGGTGTCCGGATGGTCGGACTATAACCTTTGGCCGGACTCCTGGACTATGAAGATACAAGATTGAAGACTTCGTCCCGTGTCCGGATGGGACTTTCCTTGGCGTGGAAGGCAAGCTTGGCGATACGGATATGATCTCCTCCCATTGTAACCGACTCTGTGTAACCCTAGCCCTCTCCGGTGTCTATATAAACCGGAGGGTTTTAGTCCATAGGACGAACAACAATCATACCATAGGCTAGCTTCTAGGGTTTAGCCTCTCTGATCTCGTGGTAGATCTACTCTTGTACTACCCATATCATCAATATTAATCAAGCAGGAGTAGGGTTTTACCTCCATCAGAGGGCCCGAACCTGGGTGAAAACATCGTGTCCCTTGTCTCCTGTTACCATCTGCCTAGACGCACAGTTCGGGACCCCCTACCCGAGATCCGCTGGTTTTGACACCGACATTGGTGCTTTCATTGAGAGTTCCTCTTTGTCGTCACCTTTAGGCCTGATGGCTCCTCCGATCATCAACGGTGATGCGGTCCAGGGTGAGACTTTTCTCCCCGGATAGATCTTCGTGTTCGGAGGCTTTGCACTGCGGGCAAATTCGCTTGGCCATCTGGAGCAGATTGAAAGCTACGCCCCTGGCCATCAGGTCAGATTTGGAAGTTTGAACTACACGGCCGATATCCGCGGAGATTTGATCTTCGACGGATTCGAGCCACAGCCGGGCGAGCCGCACTGTCTCGAAGGGCATGATCTATCTCTACCGCCGGACAGTGCCCTGGAGGCCACACCCGTGTCCTCTCCGACCCTTAGCTCGGAGCCGACTGCACCAATCGAGAACGGGTGGCTGGACACCGCCTCGGGGGCTGCAATCTCTACGGTGATCGAACCGAACACCAGCCCTACCCTCTACGAAGACCGTGACTCCAAAGTGCCGGACTCCTCTCCGGACTCCGAGCCCCCCGCGCCCTTGCCAATCGAATCCGATTGGGTGCCGGTCATGGAATTCACCGCCGCGGATATCTTTCAGCACTCGCCCTTCGGCGATATTCTGAATTCACTGAGGTCTCTCTCTTTGTCAGGAGAGTCCTGGCCGGATTATGGCCAACATGATTGGGATGCGGACGACGAAGAAATCCGATGCCCACCCACCACCCACTTCGTAGCCACTGTCGATGATTTAACCGACATGTTAGACCTTGACTCCGAAGACATCGACGGTATGGACGACGATGTAGGAGACGAACAGGAACCAGCGCCTATAAGGCACTGGACAACCACCTCATCTCATGAGGTATACATGGTGGACAAACCTAAAGGAAGCGACAACAAGGATCAACGGGACGCAACGAGGGATCATTCCCTCGAGAAGCAGTCAAAGCGGCGACGTAAGCGCCGCTCCAAGCCCCGCCTCGAGAGACAGCAGCCAGACGGACCCAGCCATAGAGCAGGGCGAACCGGCGGTCGGCGAACATGCCATCGAGCAACCGTCCGAACAAGATAACTTGGATACACAAACCGCACAACCCGTCCTCCGCAAAGATAACAGTCCGGACGACCTCACGCCGGAAAAACTCCTAGAATAGGAAAACCTCCACAAAAGGCTCGCCGCCACGGCGCGCAGAAGCAGAAGCTCAAGACCGCGGAAGACGCACTCCGAATCAGATGGAGCAGAGTATTCAACACCGCAGACAAATACGGCGATAGTTGCCACACAAAGAGCTACCCGAAGCGAAAGCTACTGCCCGAATTTGATGAAGACGCCCTAGAGCCCCCAAAATCAAAAAATCAGCAAGCCACCCGGTCAGATAGACGACCCCACGGCCTACACAGAACGACATATGGTGCCGCACACAAATCAACACGCGATCCACCCAAGGATTCGCATCAAAAGGATGGCGCAACAAGGTCTCTCTACGGGCCAAGAAAGCAAGCTCTAGTAAGCAATGCGACGCAACAAACATCCGCACAACACGGCACACCCAAATACAGGGGTGCCGCACACCCCCTCTGTTTCACCGATGAGGTGCTGGACCATGAGTTTCCAGCGGGATTTAAGCCCGTAAACATAGAGGCATACGACGGAACCACAGGCCCTGGAGTCTGGATTGAGGATTATATCCTCCACGTACACATGGCCCGAGGAGACGACCTCCACGCCATAAAATACTTACCCCCCTCAACCTCAAAGGGCCAACCCGGCATTGGCTTAAAGGCCTTCCCGAAAACACCATTGGAAGTTGGGAAGAGCTTGAGGAGGCTTTTCGGGCAAATTTTCAAGGAATCTATGTCCGACCTCCATATGCAGATGATCTAAGTCATATAACTCAACAACCTGGAGAGTCAGCCCGGAAACACTGGAACATATTTCTTACTAAAAAGAACCAGATAGTCGACTGTCCGGACGCCGAAGCTTTAGCAGCTTTCAAACACAGCGTTCCAGACGAATGGCTCGCCAGACACCTCAGCCAAGAAAAGCCAAGAACAATGGCCGCATTAACAAGCCTCATGACCCGCTTTTGCGCGGGAGAGGACAACTGGTTGGCAAGACGCAGCACAAGTGACCCAAGTACATCCGAAGTCAGGGATGGAAACGGAAAACCACGACGCAGTAAGGAACAACGCCAGAATAAGGAAAGCAGCTCGAAGAGCACGACAATCAACGCCGGATTCAAAAGCTCTCGGCAGAATCAGAAAAAGCTGCCCCCAAGGATAACAGGGATGAGCTATCTAACCTAAACAAAATCTTGGATAAGATATGTCAAATCCACAGCACCCCCGGGAAGCCTGCAAACCATACCCATAGAGAATGTTGGGTCTTCAAGCAATCCGGCCAACTCAACATCGAACACAAGGGGCTCGACACACCAAGTGAGGACGATGACGAACCCCAGAAGCAGAGCACGGGGAAACAAAAGAATTTCCCACTCTATGTCAAAACAGTAAACTTACTTTACATGACAAAAGGGAAAAATAGAGTGGCGCCTATGCGGCCTACCCCAAAGGAGTCCCGCCACTGGTTGTTAAAACCGATCACCTTCGACCATCAGGATTACTCTAGAAGTATCCGGAACGAAGGTTGGACTGCCTTAGTGCTAGATCCAATAATCGAAGGACTCCACTTTACACATGTCCTGATGGACAGCGGCAGTGATTTAAACCTGCTATATCAGGACACAATCCGCAGAATGAGGATAGACCCAACAAGAATTCGCCATAGCAACACTTCCTTTCAAGGAGCAATGCCAGGCGCCGATACCCATTGCATGGGTTCTCTCGGGTTAGAAGTTATGTTCGGCTCCCCCGATAACTTCTGCCGCGAAAAGCTAACCTTCCACATCGCCCCATTTTCAAGTAGCTATCAAGCACTACTGGGACGAGAGGCTTTCGCCCGCTTTAACGCAATTCCACATTATGCATCTCTTACACTTAAGATGCCTGGTCCACGAGGCATCATCTCACTAAAGGGAAATACCAAGTGTCCCGCGCGCATGAAAGAATTTGTGGCTGCCTTGACAGCCATACATTAAAACAACTTCACCAACAAAAGCATCTACCAGGTCATCAAGACCATAGACTCAGCTAGGCGAGTCCGGAGCAAACATATAATTGATAAAGGTTTAGTAGCCGTACACCCCTATACAAGGGGCTCCGCGTATGTAAAATACACGACAATAAGGCTCAATTTTACCCATCTTAAATTATACATTGTTTATCTAGTACAACGTACATTCCGCACTACTATTGTTTTTCTTGTCAGCTAAGTTCCTCTCTTTTACAGATGAACACCATGCTACGCCCGTCCAGGACACGGCACAACAGAGACAAATGCGCAGACGTGCAGCAGGGACCCGTTCCCAGGATTCTTTTAAGATTAAGACCCTGCGTAAACCTTTTTTTACTGTCTGTTGTTGATATACATTCCCCGGATTTTCAGTATAACCGAGGAGGAGGCTGGCGTCTTGGCATGTGGCCACGTCAGAATTTTGCACGTACCTGGACACCAGGGGCTTATTATCAAGGGCACTGCTTAGCCCGTTTTTCATAAAGACCGAATACCTTAGGGAGTGTTCGGCGTCGCGAGTTTGGCCTTATATGCATCAGCTCCGAATCATGTCTTTGGTCAAATGTTGGGTTTACCCGGCTCCTGTGTTTTGTTGCCTTACGTTCCACTCTATCGGCTAAGGCGACACCAGGAGAACTATTGCGATTGTGCCCCGGTTCAGCCAGGCGAGCACCTCAGTAGAGAAAGCCGAAAACTGACTGTCATGATATAGCGTGAGACTGGTCAACCACTCGATGACCCGCCGGAGTCTTTAGGATTCCTCCGCATTAACGAAGGGCCGTTTCCCGGCAAGGCACACACGCACCCCGAATTCTGGCAAGCGCGGTGCCACCAGGGGCTATATAGTAGCTCCACGGTCAAACTCCTATGGCTAAGTAAAAGTGATAAAGCATTATAGTCCGGTTGCCTAGTTCGCTGCGCTACCACCTCCTTAATGGACCAAGACGTTGGATCAAGTGTGATGATGCGCCTTTTTTTTTTGACTGGGAACTGTAGGGGAAGACCCCCACAGCATATCAAAACTTTATAAATAGGGGAAACAAATACAAGTACAAGGGGGATTACAAGGGGTAATCAAGCTAATCTAAAAAAGAAGAAAAGGTGAAAAAACAAGCCTCAAGGTGGCAGAAATGCTATCCATCTAAGGAGATCATCCTTATAAGCAGGCTTAATCCTATATTCCATTAAAGCAATATCATGTAGGAAAGCTGATCTCCATTTATTAAATCCAGCTCTCTCATGCCTAAAGACCTTAGCATTTCTGACAATCCATATATTCCAGCAAGCTATAAAGACCACTTCAGTGAAAAAAGGTTTCCTAAAGCTCCTGTTAGCATTGACAACCAGCTCATTCATAGTGTCGCCTGATGACCAATCAATTTGCACATAGTTCCAAACTCTGACACTAAAATTGCAATTAAAGAACAGATGATCTCTTGTTTCCCTAGTCTGCAAAGGGCAGAGAACACAATTTACTCCATCCTCCAAATGCCAATGCCTCCTCTCCACCATATCTTTGGTATTCAACCTATCCATAATAAGCATCCAAGCAAATACCTTTATTTTCATTGTGCATGAGGACTTCCAGATCCAAACTGTCAGGGGGTTGAAGGATTGTGACACAAAAGTATGGGAGTAAAATAGCTTTGGAGAGTATCCCTTGGCAGTGCCATTCCAAAGCCAAATATCCTTGGACCCAGCTACTCTATCATGGCTTACCACCAATGATTGAAGAGTATTCAACTCATCAAAGGCCTGACTAGATAAAGGAAGATGGAAGTGTTGATACATGTCCTGAGAGTCCAAGAATTCCTTAACAGTAATCCAGGGATCCTTAACATAAGAAAAAAGCCTGGGAAATCTGAATTGAAGCTCAGAGACCTGATCATCAAGCTTCCAAGTGTCTGACCACATGAGGGCAGTGTCTCCTTCATTGATCTGAACCCAAGCACATTCCCTAAAGTTTTGCATGACCTTGCATATATCCTTCCACCAGAAGGAGCCACAATCAGAAGTTCCTTGGGGCACTCTGCCATGATAGTAGGAGTCCCAAATTAAGGACACCCATGGTAGATCCTTTTTATTGAGGAAGTTATTTGCATGTTTGAGCAGTAGAGCCATATTCTGAACACCCAGGTTAAGAATACCAAGACCTCCCTTGTTTTTTGGCCTGCAAATAAGGTCCCAAGCAGCCAGAGAAGGAGCAGGTTCACCCCTATTCTTCCTCTAGAGGCATTGTCTCTGAATTCTCTCCAATTGCTTTAGAATGCCAGCAGGGACAACCAAACTGCAAAGAAAGAAGATAGGCATTGAAGACAAGGCAGAGTTCAGGAACTGTAATCTCTCCCCCTGATTTAAAAAAGAGGAGCTAGCTGTCATTCTTCTCTCCATGCAGTCCACCAGAGGCATAAAGTCCACCATTTTGGGCCTAGTAGTACCTACTGACAATCCAAGGTATGTGAAAGGCATTTTCCCAATTTGACATTCAAAAGCAGCAGCTAATTCTGTCATGATAGCAGTGTCCACATTGATGGGAATAATAAAGGATTTATGATAATTCACATCAAGCCCAGTAGACACAGAGAAGACCTTCAGCATGTCCTTCAGAGCAATTAGCCGGTCCTTATCCACAGGCAAGATAATCAAGGTATCATCAGCATACTGAATCACAGGATAATCCTGGTCATGACAAGGTATTGGTAGATGAAGTATGCCCCTTCTGAACATGTCATTAATTACAGTCTGCAGTAGGTCAGCAACTAAGACAAAGAGCAAGGGAGAGACTGGATCACCTTGCCTAACACCCTTTTTACATTTGAATTTCCTACCAGGAACTCCATTAAGCAGAACAGATGTGGTACCTGTAGACAAAAGTTGCTTCATCCAAAGAATCCACTTTTCATTGAAACCTTTATATCTCAAGATTTGGACAATGGCCTCATGCTCAAGAGAATCAAAGGCCTTCTCAAAATCCAGTTTGAGTATAACAATTGGCCTCTTGGACTAATGACACTGGTGCAAATACTCAAAAGTCCATCCAATACAGTCCTGAATAGTTCTGCTTTTCATAAACCCATACTGGTTCTTGTGAACACATTGCATTATCACCTCTTGGAACCTATTGGCTGCCATTTTGGAAAGGAACTTAAGACCCATTCCTGTTAAAGAAATAGGTCTGAAGTCCCCCACCTCCTCAGGTGAATGTTTCTTAGGCACCAAAGTGATATATGAATCATTTATATTCTCCAGATGAGCAGTACCATCATAGAAAGCATGTGCCAGTTCATAAAAATCTGGAGAGATAATGTGCCAGCATCTTTTGAAGAAAAGACCATTAAAACCATCTGGACCTGGAGCTTTATCCACTGGCATATGCTTGACAATCTTGTCCATTTCCTCTTTCTCAAAGGGCTTGGTGAGAACATCTAAACCCTCCACTGGAACAATTAAGGAGGAGAGATCAAAACCCATGTGGATACCCCTTGAAGATCCCATTCTATTTTTAAAACAATTCCATATAATGCCCTCCATTTGGGAGTGGTCAGATACCACAGTGCCATCAGGTAGTTTTAAGCTGGCAATAGAATTCCTTCGATGCCTCTCAGTAGCCATAGCGTGAAAGAACTTAGTGTTTTCACCACCCACTTTTATATATCTGATAGTACACCTCTTTTTCCAATAAAGCCATTGAAGGTGGAGCAACTTATCCACATGAGTCTTGACCACTCTTCTAAAATTGGATTCATGCCTGTACAATGGTCTGAACTCCTCAAGTTCATCAAGTAGCAGAATAACCTTATTACATTTACAGACAAGAATTTTCAGTTTGGAGATGTTCTTCTACCATCTCTTGAGACACATTCTAAGGGATTTGAATTTGTCAGCTATTCTAGCTGTAATATGTCCCTTTCTAGAACTTTTTTGCCATGAAGAGTCAACACAGTCCATAAAACCCTCTAGCTCCAACCAATAGTTCTCAAATCTAAAAATATTAGACTTGGGAATGGAAGTTTTAATTGTAACCACACAGGGCACATGGTCAGATGCAGTTTTTGCCAGGGGCACCACCTCAGTCATGGGATAGTCAGATATCCAATCAACAGAGGTGAAAAACCAGTCTAGTTGCTCAAGTAGGGGATTATCCTGCATATTAGAACAAGTGTATGATCTACCTTTGATGGGCAATTCTAAAAGGCCCAGGTGCCCTATAATCTCATTGAAGATGAACATGTCATTCAGGTCCCCACCAGGCAAATTTTTGTTATCCAACGAACGCAAAAAATTAAAATCCCCCAGAAGCAGCCAATTTTCATCCACTGGAATATTCAGGTGGTACAGCCAATTAACAAAGTTATCCCTTGCTTCCCCCTAACAAGGACCATAAACAGCAACAAGAGTCCACCTCTCATTATTTTGCCTGGAAACAAACTCAATCACCACTGCAAATTGTTGGATTTCCAATAAGGTCCCCTCAAAAACAGAGGAGTTCCAAACAACTATGATTCCACCAGAGGCCCCCAAAGAAGGAGCAAAAGCAAAACTGTCAAATCTCTTAGGACAAAAACTTTTAACTGATCTGGAGTCAAAAGAAGCACATTTAGTTTCCTGCAAACATGCAATTGCACAGTGGCTCTCATCAATCTTTTGCCTGACAGCTCTTTGCCTAGTTTCAGAATTTAAACCCCTGACATTCCAGCACAGAACATTCCATCTTTTACATAGAGAATTCATAGATACAAGATCATAAATAAGTCTCCAAACCACATGACACACAATGCCATATGTCCGAAAGCCACATTAAGGTCTGAACCAACATTATTACATAGCCAAAGTTTAGAAAGTAAAGACATGCAGGAAGCAAATTTTGGGGCTTGCAAAACCCAGCATTTGAAGAGTACACTATTCATTAGATGCTTGGTTGGTCGCAGCAGAAGGGTCCACCATAAGGGCATCCTCAGTGAGCAGAGCTGCATCAATTTCCAACTCCTTACCAATTGCTTGCAGATGACTGACGGGAGTGGGAGGAGGGACATCTCCATATGCAGGGTCGCTGGGCATCTCAGCAGAAATGGGCTTAGCCTTGGGCTTCTTCTTCTTGGGCTGCAAAACCAGCTCATGGAAAGTAGGCTTAAACCCATCACGCTGGGCCGAACTTCTGGTACATCTGCGAACAGACGTTTCAACCAGAGGTGTTGGCGCCAGAGTTTTTCAAGGCCTCCTTGATCTTGCGCGCACGGGTGGAGAGGGGACAACAGCAGGCGTAGCTTTATCCGCGTCATCCACAAAAAGAGCTCTTGCGACAGGTCGAACCGGATCCGGCGCATTCCATATGAGCAAAGGAAGATCATCAGGCTAAAAAGCAAGGCCCCAACTTCTCTTTTGCAGAGTGACTGGCGACAACGGTTTAGGCAGCAAGGGTTTTGGCACCTCAAACACCACTAGAGCATTCAGCAAATTCTCAAAAGAACGTCTCCATATCATTTCAGGGGGCAGAGGGGGTCCAAAAGGAACCTTAATTACAGGTTGAGCAAGGGCCACAAGATCAATGACTGGGGGTTGATAAACCACAATAGCCCAATTGCTAGCATCTTCCACGTCCGTGGCATTGTTCTCCAGATCACATCGGGTTTCCATTTCAGTTCCAACAATGAGATTAGCTGCAGGTGGCTCCTGGAGTTGCTCGTCTGAGCTTGGCTAAGTAGAGCTTTGCTGTGCCGAGGCAGTCAATACCATGGACTCTTGGTCCTCCACATCTGGTTCCACAACAGGCTCATCCCAGTTGCCCCAATTGTCCTCTTGTACCTCATTATGAGCAGGAGCAGGCGGCGGTGGTGGCACATCATTCCACCCCAAAGCAGGGAATGGAGGCAGGATAAAAGGTGGCATTTCTGGAAAGGGCACGCCAGGCAGAGGATGAGGGTTGCCATTGATGGGCATCCAGTCCTCATCTTGGGGCATCTGGTTGGCAAAATTGGCACCCAGAATATATAATGGCACCGTCCAAGACACCCTGGCACCACCCCAGGCTGCATACTCCATGAACACCACATCCCTAGGCACAAGAATATCTTCCGGGAAGGAGTCAAAAACCAAGGAGCGCACCAGATAAGGGTCCTCACTGATCCAATGATGAAACTTCCCGAAGGTGTTAACTGCTGCCCGAAGACCATCCTCATTGCGAAGATCAAGCGGAATCCCCAAGAACATAAGCAAACCCTGTCGGAAACCCTGAACACCTCTAAAGGATTCCCCCTCATCATGCTTCATAAATCGAACAAAACGATCATTACCCAGGGGCTGGGGTGGCATCTGAAGAAGAGAAAATCTGACAGCAGCATCCCAAAGCTCAAAAAGACCCACCGATCTAATCCAAGGTTGAGCAGACCGCACCAAAATCCCATGAGCTTGAAGCCACTGGACAACCTCCTCCCTAGCAACCCCAATCTGATCAGGAGGGGGGATGGGCATTACCTCGGCCAACATGAACTCCTCATGGCGACGCACAATTGGGGTATGTGGCGTCACAAAAGTCCGCGGCACACGAGCCTCACCGCCATCCACAATGTGGTGCCCCGCTGGCACATATAGCAGAGGGTCAAGGTGAAAGTTGGCCATCGAAGAGGCACAACCCGAGCTCGAAGCAGACGGTGAAGACTCCGGCGGAGGGGGGGTTTCAGGCGGTGCAGTCGATGGTGTTTTGGGACCAGGACTGATGGAACGGGGCGAATGAGTTCATGCAGAAGTGCAAGAGGAGTCCAAGTTTGGTAAAAGTTGTGTCAGAGAGATATTCTCGGTAGGAGCCGAGGGATCCTCGGAAGTTGCAACATTAGCGGGTTTCGGTTGCCAAACCAAACCCAAGATCTGTGCAAATCTTTTGCAATCTTTTGTAGCATTCCCCACCCGCAGACAAGAGTTACAATGCAACCCAGACATGCACGCCGTGGCAAAATGGCCCTTTCGCAAACATTTCTGACATGTTAAAATTTCATCCACCATATCTGATACCAAATTATCAAACTCCACTGCAGCTTGCTGAGAGGAAGGAATAGAAGAAGGCCCAGTAGGTAACACCGGTCCAACTTGATCCGTGGCATGTGTAGATGACGGCCCATCATGGGAGGAAACGTCCACATTCGAAGAACCAGATTTCCCGCCCGAGATAGACGGCGTCCGAGTCGCAGTAGGAGGGGGATTCCTAACCGTACCAAAAGATATGGATGGGGTGGTTGATGTCCACCGGAGTTCAGCCGGCGGCGGGGGATGGATGACCACCCTCTCACGTGCCGAGAGAGCATTTCCCGCATCTTCAATAGTTTGAATACAATTCTGAGTGGCCGGATAACGATAACCACGGCAAACAGGATAATTCTGGAACTTTGAAAATGAAAGGTTCTTGGCTTGGCCATGTGAAGATCTCACAGAGGACTTTTGGGGTTTGGAATGCATGGCCAACATGCCAAGGGCAGCTCGACGCTTGGAAGGACTAACAAGTATCCATTCTGCATCACATTCCAATTTCCAAAGCTTGAACTCACGGCCCCAGTTCGGGCCCCCATTACCCCAAAGATGAAAGAAACATTTAAAATGATCACAAGTGAAAGAGCGAAGCTTGAGAATGATCATAGCCACAACCTTACAAGTAACTTGAAAGCCAAAAACCTTATCCTTTAGCGGAAAAACCATAAACTCAATGGCAGAACCCCCGATGGCTGCCTCAATTGCTGCTGCCACTGAATCTTCATGCAAATGAAAAACATGCCGTCCAAAGGAAATTACCATGGTGAAGAAGTCCGTGTCATTCATGGGATGCACCGTGAAACCAGTAGATTGAAACACTTTATCCGCAAAAACCAAACCCTTGGAGAAGTCCAAGCCAAGGGTGGATCCATCATCAGAACCCATGGAGATGGGTATTAGAACGTAGATCTCAGGGCGCCGGAGAGATGTAGTGGAGAGAAGAGGAATTTTGGTGGCTAGGGGAGGAGATCACCGGGGGTGGTGGCGATCGCCGGAGAGGGGGCGGGAGGGGGTGGGAGGAGACATGGGAACAACATATGTTGTTAACCCATGATGATGCGCCTTTTGCGAACACCCCCGCATTATATGCGTGGGGGCTGAAGCCAACGACTGCAATCTTTCAGGTTATATATACATATACGTAAACGGCCGCACAGGAGGCATTATAATTCTTGTAAGCACAAGTATAAAAAGATATTCCATTCAATCAAAGTATTGTTTTACAATGCTACATGCTATTCGAACATAATATCCTTTGAGCACTGCGTCTCTATTAAACGAGCGCCCTCCAGGACTTCTTGAAAGTAGTGCTCGGCAGGTACTTGGCTTTCGTCTGAGTCTTGGGCTGCAACAGCGGTGGCCTTCATCTCCGCCCAGTATGTCTTGACACGGGCAAGTGCCATCCGCGCACCCTCTATGCATGCTGACCTCTTCACTGCATTGATATACGGCACCGCACAAAGGAACTGTTGCACCAAGCTAAAATAGCTCTTCGGCTCAGGCCTTTCCGGCCACAGATGACTCACGACACACTTCATGGCGAGTCCGGATAACCTACTCAGCTCCGCCTATTCGGCTAAACGATCGGTTAATGTAAGTGGACGCTCTGGATTGTGGAACTGCGACCAAAAAAGTTTTTCCACTTCGTGATCCTCTTTATTTCGGAAGTGTTCGGCCGCGTCCGCGGCACTCGCTACCAAATCCAGATAAGTGTCTGCCATGCTCCACAACTGGTCCAACAAAGCATATTTAGGATCCCCGAACTTCCTCCGCAGCATAAAGGGCTTTCCAGCCGCAATCTCTCCAGGCTGACGTAGCTCCTCCTTCATAGCTCTCATCGCAGAGCGAGCATCCTTGCCCTCGGTAGTGGCCTTCTCTAGGTCCGTCTGTTCCACTCGATCTTCCTTTTCAAGAAGATTGCAGTGGTCGGCAGCGTTCTTCAACTTTACAACCATCTCGGCTATTTCCTTCTTGCTTCAGCAGCGAGCAGCCTGTTCGGCTTTCAGCTCTTCAACTGCCTTTAAGGCCGCTGCATCGCTTTTTCTGGCCTGCTCCTTGGCTCGGGCAAGTTCTGCCCGAAAGTTCTCCATGGCAGAGGCGCCATCTGCATCAAGCACACATGTTGTAAGATACGGGCATCAAGCTCCTCTTACCTGGTGTCTCCGGAGAAATTACATACCTTGTGCCTCGTCAAGCCGCTTGTTGACAAGCGCGATGTCGGCATCTGCCACGTCAAGTTGCCGCTTTAGCTCGGCAAATTCATCAGTCCGGCTAGCCACCGAACACTTCGCCACCTGCATAGGAAAGGCGAAAAAATTATACCTGGGGTTATGATCCTCTGCGCGCCGTCATTTCTGACAACGCGTAGAGTCTCAGGGGCTACTATATATACAGGACGCATCTTATATATGCAGAACTGTCATAGGATACATCATTTTGTGTACCTCAAAACCTGTCAGTAAACTCTTGACGGCCTCGTGCAACCCGCTCTCCGCGGATGCAATCCTTTCAATCACCGTACCCATTAATGCACGGTGTTCTTCTGAGATAGACGCTCGCCCGAGCAGATCCTTCAGCTCCTCCGACCGTGCACCAGACTGTGCCGGACTCGTCCGATGGCCTTTTTCGAAGGCCGGACAGGAGGGCTTTGGGGGCCCATACGGCCGCCTTCCGGCCCTGCCGGATTCGGAGAAACCCTCCGTGACGACACCTCAGGGTCGCCCACCTCACGAGGCGGTACGGCAGGGGGAGGCGTGCTGCTCTCCATCATCTCCGGAAGAAGATCCCCTGAAGATGAGCTCTGCTGAGAAGGGCTAAGATCGGAACTAGAAAGGTAAAATTTCGGTTATTTTCCTCAGAAATAGAACAGGGATGTCTCTCATTTTAAACTCCCCTCTCTACTTACGGCTCGGTGGAAGGCTGATCCCCTTGGGGCACAGTGCGGCCGAGGCATCCCCCGACGCAGGACCCTCTGATGAAGATTTCTTCCCCCGCTTTGAGACCATGGTCTTCGGGTCTTCGGAGGCGGTCCTCTTCTTCCCCTAGGTAGAAAAATTCTTGATTCCTCCTTTCCTGACAGCCTCCTTCGAGGAGGCGGTAGCTTCCTTGTTCCCCCCTTCGCCTTATTCCAAAGGCGTGACCTCCACCATCCTAGTCAACAAGGGATCCGGCGTGGTCTCAGGGAGGGGGTCGGACACCTGATTAGCTTCGCTTTCGCTATCCACTCCTGCTTAAGGGACAGTTCTTTCAAGAGCAATTTTATGATAAAAATACGGATAGCGTGTCCGGGTACGGGGCTACTTACTTGAGTATCCGGGCGATTGCAGCTCAGACCCGCGTCCTCGGTCGAGTCCGGACACATTGCTTGTGATCTGAAGAACAATTTGTACATCTCCATGGGCGTCGCACCCATAAAATGTTGGAGAGCTCGTGGTCCCTCTGGATTGAACTCCCACAGTCGGAGGGGGCGACGTTTGCAGGGCAGGGTTCGGCGAATCAACATGACCTGCGCCACTACGACCAGACTGATGTCTCTTTCTAGGAGATCTCTAATACAGCCCTGCAACAAAGGCACGTCCGTGGATGGCCCCCAGTCTAGACCTTTGTCGACCCATGAGGCTAGCTGTGGTGGGGGACCCGAGCGAAAAGCAGGCGGCGCCACCCACTTGGTGCCCCTGGGAGCCGTGATATAAAACCACTCTCGTTTCCATAAGCTGAACTCCTCTTGAAAGGGGCCCTTGGGCCATGGAGCGTCAGCATTCTTGCTTATAATCGCGCCTCCGCACTCCACGTGCTGTCCCTCGATCATCCTCGGTTCTACTTTAAAGGTCTTGAGCCACAATCCGAAGTGAGGAGAAGTGCGGGGGAAGGCTTCGCACACAACAATGAACGATGGGATGTGGAGGATGGACTCCGGAGCCAAGTCGTGAAATTCCAGCCCATAATAAAACATGAGCCCCCTCACGAAGGGGTCCATCGGGAAGCCTAGCCCCCGAAGGAAGTGAGACACAAGCACCACGCTCTCACCAGGCTTGGGAGTGGGAATGACCTGCCCTTGCGCAGGCAGCCTATGCGAAATTTTGCCGGTCAAGAACCTGGCCTCTCTCAGCTTTAGCACGTCCTCCTCCGCGATGGAGGAAGGCATCCATCGGCCTCGAAGGTCAGAACCGGACATTGTCGAAGGTCCGAAGCGCCTGAAATCTAGAGCCTTGGGTGTTGGAACTCGAGGCGAAGGGCAAACTCGTTTGAGATTGAAAGAAAGGAGTAAGGCCCTGGTCTCTTTATAAGAGGTTGAATACCAAAGGCCCTCCCCCTGACTGTTTGGGACTCGCCTTTGGTCAAGAAAACATACCAACGGGTGCGACTGGGTTACCCACGTCTGTATTGATGAGAATCCCGTAAATAAAGGGGACACGATCTCTGCTTTGATAAGACGTGCCAAGGAAACCGCCTCGCAAAACGCGTTGAGGTGGGACAGTAAAAACGATTTGAATAAAGGCCTGGCTATGGTACGATGTCACGCTACGGAATACGTCAGCAGATTAGATTTGTGTAAATATTATTCTCCCTATGGCAGTATGTGGAATTTATTTTGCAAAGCCGGACACTATCCTCATGTTCAAAATCTTCTATGAAGTATTCGGAGGAGGAACCCGCCTTGCAATGTCGAAGACAAAATTGCGCGCCGGACTCGTCGTCATTGAAGCCTGGTTCAGGGGCTACTAAGGGAGTCTTGGATTAGGGGGTGTCCGTATGACTGGACTATAACCTTTGGCCGGACTCCTGGACTATGAAGATACAAGATTGAAGACTTCGTCCCGTGTCCGGATGGGACTTTCCTTGACGTGGAAGGCAAGCTTGGTGATACAGATATGATCTCCTCCCATTGTAACCGACTCTGTGTAACCCTAGCCCTCTCCGGTGTCTATATAAACCGGAGGGTTTTAGTCCATAGGACGAACAACAATCATACCATAGGCTAGCTTCTAGGGTTTAGCCTCTCTGATCTCGTGGTAGATCTACTCTTGTACTACCCATATCATCAATATTAATCAAGCATGAGTAGGGTTTTACCTCCATCGAGAGGGCCTGAACCTGGGTAAAAACATCATGTCCCTTGTCTCCTATTACCATCCGCCTAGACGCATAGTTCGGGACCCCCTACCCGAGATCAGCCGGTTTTGACACCGACACTCACCGTGCACTGGTTAAAAGCTGAGAAGGTTTGATTTATGTCGTCATGCACGCCCTTCATAAATCGAACCATCACCGAGGAAGTTCAATGCTTTAGAGAGAGAAATCACCAAGATTGAAGGGGAATCCAATTTTTCGTCCTATTTTGTCGTTCAGTTTTTTTCCAACGATCAACATACCGCCTCAAATGCAACGTGTTCAAATTTGACATTATTCCGAACTCATTTACCATATTTAGGGGATTATGTGCATTTCTAGGAATTAATTATGCACATAATTAAATTTTGAATAATCAGTGCATGAAAAGGTGCATAAGAACGGCCTGGAAAACCATGCTCGTGTTATTTAGTACATTCTCATGCCTTTTACAAGGAATGGGGAGATATTTCAAGGAAATATGTGGCAATAGTCAACCATAAACGCGTCGTTTACTAGTTTAACAACTATACAAAAATGAAATACATGCTTGAAAAAACATGACGCCTGGTGTGGTGCCATGGTATGACCTCACCGTGCCCTGCTAAAAATGTCGTCATGCACGCCTTTCATAAAATGAACCATCACCGAGGAAGTTTCATAGTTTCGAGGGGGAAATCACCAAGATTGAAGGGGGATCCAGATTTCCTTTGTCCTTTGTCCATGAGTTTTTTTTCTATGATGAACATACAACCTACAAATCACCGTGTTCAAATTTGGCACCTTTTCAAACTCATATTCCATATTTAGGGATTACGTGCATTTCCTAGGCATTAATGCACATAATTCAAGTTCAAACAATCGGTGCATGAAAGGGTCCACTGTGATCTCGTGTGCTTGGAAGTAATGGCGCAGCTTCCTCGAGGCCATGAGGAGGACGAAGAGCAATTTCTGCACACCAAGTACCTCGACCTAGCCCCCTGCAGGAGGGAACTGACGAAGTAAACTGGGCGCTGCACCATCCTCTTCCTCTGCACTTCCCCTTGCGCTTGCGCGGACCCGCCTTTGTCGGGGACAGAGCTTGTCGGGGAAGCCCCCTGCTTGCCGTCGGACGCGCTTGCCGTGGTTGCTGGCTCGTCATCAGCTTCCCTCTCCGCAACTAACGCAGCACTAGCCACTTGATTGGTTGCCGCTAGGTAGAGCAGCAACTTCTCTTGCGGTCTAGGCGCGACAAGTATAGGAGCGGAGGACAGGTATTTCTTCAAGTCTTGCAACGCAGCCTCCGCTTCCGGAGTCCATTTACTTGGACCTGCCTTTTTCAAGATTTTGAAAAACGGCAGGGCGCGTTCCGCAGACCTGGAAATAAACCTGCTGAGAGCCGCCACGCAGCCGGCAAGTCTTCGCACGTCCTTGACATGCGTTGGTGCTTCAATCTGCTCGATGGCCTTGATCTTGTCGGGGTTGGCTTCGATCCCACGCTGAGACACGAAGAACCCGAGAAGCTTGCCGGAGGGAACTCCGAACACGCACTTCTCGGGGTTAAGCTTGAGGCTGATCTTGTGCAAGTTTGCAAAGGTCTCTTCCAAGTCTTGAACCAAGGTTGCCTTGTCTCTGCTTTTGACCACAATGTCGTCCATGTAGGCCTCCACATTTCTGTGGATCTGTGGCTCGAAAGTAGTGTGGACAACCCTCGCAAACGTCGAGCCTGCATTCTTCAGTCCAAAAGGCATCCGCACAAAACAGTACGTGCCGCATGGAGTGATGAACGCAGTCTTCTCTTTGTCTTCTTCAGCCATGAAGACCTGGTGGTACCCGGAGTAGGCGCCAAGGAAGGAAAGCAGGTTGCATCCGGCCGTGGAGTCAACAATCTGGTCGATGTGCGGCAAGGGAAATGGATCTTTAGGGCAAGCTCTGTTGACATCGGTGAAATCGATGCAAAGCCTCCACTTCCCATTTGCTTTGCGCACGACGACAGGATTGGCCAACCACGTCGGATGGAGCACGCCTCTGACGAGGCCTGCCGCTTCCAACTTCCTGATCTCCTCTGCGATAAACTCTTGGCGCTCCACTGCTTGTTTCCTGACCTTTTGCTTGATGGGCCGCGCATGAGGACAGACGGCGAGGTGGTGCTCAATCACTTCCCTGGGAACGCCGGGGATGTCAGATGGTTGCCAGGCAAACACATCGACATTCGCCCGCAGGAAAGCGACGAGCGCGCCTTCCTATTTGGGGTCGAGAGTGGCACTGATGGTGAAGGTACCACCAGTGCCGTCCTCCTTGGCGGGCACCTTCTTGGTCGCTGGTGGAGCAGCCGTCGTCTCCTTGTGTTTACCGGTGGGGCTCGATGGTGCGTCCTCAACGGCAGCGCAGCGCTCCGAAGAGGCGCGCTTGCCGGAGTGGGCACCAGAGCATTCGCCGGGCTTGGCCTTCTTGCTGGCGGGGCTCGATGGCACGTCCTCGACGGTAGCGCAGCACTCCAAAGAGGCGCGCTTGCCAGAGTGGGAGCCAGAGCATTCGCCGGACTTGGTCTTCATGCCGGCGGGGCTCGATGGCACGTCCTCGAAGGCAGCGCAGCACTCCGAAGAGGCGCGCTTGCCGGAGTGGGCGCCAGAGCACTTGCCGGACTTGGTCTTCATGCCGGCGGGGCTCGATGGCACGTCCTCGACGGCAGCGCAGCACTCCGAAGAGGCGCGCTTGCCGGAGTGGGCGCCAGAGCACTTGCCGGACTTCTTCTTTCCCCCGGAAGCTCCAGCGGCAAGTGGGCCACGGGCCGTTGCCGCTGTTGCGTCCCGGTATATTTGGTCGGCGCAGATCAGGGCATCCTTCTTGTCGCCGGGGACAGAAATGACGCTTATCGGGCCAGGCATCTTGAGCATGTTATATGCGTAGTGAGAGGCCGCCATGAACTTGGCGAGCGCTGGTCGGCCGAGGATCCCGTTGTAAGGCAACGGAAAGTCGGCGACATCAAAGGTGACCTTCTCAGTCCTGAAATTTAGCTCGCTGCCAAATGTTACCGGCAGCGTGATCTTTCCCTTCGGCTTGCTCCTTCCCGGGTTGATTCCTTGGAATGTGCCGGTTTCTTCGAGCTCGCTGTCGGGAACTTGGAGTCTCCGGAGAACACCAGAGGAGATCAGATTCAAGCCGGCCCCGCCGTCAACTAGCATCTTAGTGACCTTGAGGTTGCGGATCGTTGGGGAAACCAACATCGGCAAGCACCCGACCGCGGTTGTGCGATCAGGGTGGTCCTCAATGTCGAAGATGATAGGCGTGCTGGACCATCTCAGGGGTCTGCGTGACTCGACGGGTGGCTCCGCTGCATTGACCTCCCGCACCCACCGTTTAAGCGTGTGGTGGGAAGTGTGCAGGGAGGCACCGCCGTCCACACACAAGACCTCAGTGGCTTTCTGAAACTCCTGCTCGCTGGTCTCGGGGTCTTCCATGTCTTCGTCGTCGTCGTCGTCTTCGCTCTTGTCGCGTCCCCGGGGAGGTCTGTCTGCTTGCCGCTGCTTGTCCTTGCCGCGGCGCTCCCCCGGGCCGGGACGCTTCGTGCCGGATCCCCCGCCGCCTGCTTGGGCTCTCTCCTTGTCGCGTCATGCGTACTCGGCCTTCTGCAGGTCGACGAGTTGCTCGACTTGCTTGCAACTCTGGAGGTCGTGGCCCCTGGTGCGGTGGATCTTGCAGTACTTCTTGTCGGTACCGTCCCGCTTGTCGGCAGCAGCCACTGCCTGGCAGTTGGCGCACCCGGCAACCTCCTTGCCGGGGCCTCCCGCTTGGGATTTCTTGGCGGAGCCCTCGCTGCCGGACTTCTCGACAACCAGCACCTCTGGGTTTTTCTTCTTTTTGCCGTTCCGCCGCCGGCCTCTCCTTGCTGGGGCGGTACCTTTGCTGTCGGATTCTGCTTCCCCAACACTTTCTCCGGGGAGCTTCCTCCCCTCCTCAGCGCGTGCACACTTGTCGGCCAGGGCGTAAAGCTCGCTGACGTCCTTGATCTTGCACATCGCCATCTCCTCCCTCATCCTGCGGTTACGCACGTTCTGGTGGAACGCGCTGATCATCGCGGCGGGGTGGACGTCTGGGATGTTGTAGTGCACACGGCTGAACCTCTGGATGAACTTGCGCAAAGGCTCCCCCTCCTTCTGAACAAGCAAATGAAGATCGCTTGCCTGGCCATGGGGTTTGTGGCCGCCCGTGAAGGCGCCAACGAACTGATGGCATAGATCTGGCCAGGAGGAGATGGAGCCGTCCGGCAAGTGCATGAGCCAGGACCTGACGTTGGGCTTGAGTACCAGCGGGAAGTAGTTGGCAAGGATCTTATCGTCCCGTCCCCCGGCAGCCTGCACCGCAATGGTGTAGATGCTGAGGAACTCAGACGGATGCGACTTGCCGTCGTACTTCTCGGGCACGTCGGGCTTGAAGTTCTTTGTGCTGGGCCACTGGACTTGCCGCAGCTCGCGGGTGAACGCAGGGCAGCCTACCGAATACGGCAGTTCGCCTGGTTCCTTCGGCGCGTGCATGTCTCCAGAGGGCCCAACGCGCTGGTCTGATTGACTCCGCGCCTCTCTTCTGCGCTCGATGCGGGTTCGAGCGTCCTCTTCCCTTCGTTCGTGAAGGACTTGGCGCTGGTCGCGGCGAGTTCGCGGGTTCGACGACGCGGTGGAGTCGTTGTCGAGGTGAGCCCGGCGAGTCGGCGACCGCGGCTTCTGGGGCGGGGAGTGCACGGTGGTCGCACCCCTGCCATTCTTGGCGCCATCGGTTCTCGCCTGGGTGACTGGCCGCGGCTGCGACACGCTGTGCAGCCATGGAGTGTCGCCGTTGGCGAAACCGATGAGGCTGTGGATGGTTGCCCTCCAGTCGTCGAGCTTGTCCGCCGTTGGAGGGTAGTCTAGGAGCAGCTGAGCTCGCGCGAGAGCTTCCGCTGGGGTGGCGGGTAGAGGCCGCGAACGGCGCGAGGAGCGGGATGTGCTCGAACCCCTAACTATGTTAGAAGGAGCAGCACCCGGTCCAGGCAGCCGCGCAACGCTCGTTCCGGCACGCTGGATCGCATGCTGGTCCTGAGCACCTTGGGACCCACCAGCACGGTCTGGGTCCAGCGAGCGTATGGTACCATGGGTACTATGACGCTGCTGGTTTCGCGCCTCCTGAGAGGGGCGCGGGGCGAGCTCGGACGTCGCAGGACCAAGAACTGGTTCGACGGCGCCCGTTCCTCCGCCAGCGTCCTCTCCACCACCCGTCTGCTCCATGGGCGGTGGGTTCGGCGCTGGCGGACCGGTCGCCTCCGGAGCTTTCTTCTTCGGCGCCATGCTGGTGCAAACAATGAGAATCTGGCTCGCGTGGACGCCGGATCTGATTCACACAACCTCGACGCACCCCTACCTGGCGCGCCAAAGATGTCGGGGGATATCTGCCTCCACGAGCACCTAGGTTGACGGAGGCCCTTGTCGGTTCGGCGGGGGCGGAGGTTGCACAAAGAGAAGATCGAGGCGACACACACACACACAACGATTTTACCCAGCTTCGGGCCGCATGGATGCGTAAAACCCTACTGCTGCTTGTCTGGTTGATTCGAGTTCTTGCTCTGGAGCGCAAGAAGCTACAGTAAGTGGGAGCTGGACGTAGACGAGGGTCTACTGGGCGTCCTCCTCTCTAGGGTTAGGATCCCTTTCCTCCTTTAGCCTTTTCTCTCCCCCTTTCTAGGGTCCCCTTTTATATGCCAAGGGGTTTCCCACAGGTAGCGACGCAGGTGAGGGCAAAAATGGCAAGGAACTGTGCGAACAAGGGTCGCACAGTGCTATCGCACCTAACTCTGATGGTGGGAGACAAAGGCATTAAATGCCCGTCTGGATCGCCTGAACAGTGCCGAGGCGGACCGTTAGGAGCGCCTCCGTTCGCCACGGGGGCGACTCTGCCAACATCGCATGCCACCGCGCGTTTTAGGTTGCGCGGCGCCCCGCCACGTGTCTCCGGGGAAGCTCCAGAGCGACGCGTGGGCAGGTGAGCTGGAGCGCATGCCTGAGGTGGTGGTTTGTCGCGGCAAGTGGCTTGCCGCGGTGGTCGTCTTGCCGCACCTGAGAGCTTGCCGGGGCCAAGTGATCGAGCCTAGAAGACCAGGCCCCGGCTAGAGGAGCTTGCCGGGGCTAGAAGGCGAGGTCCGGCAAGAGGAGCTTGCCGGGCCAAGGCAACAAGGCCCCGGCAAGCTCCTCTAGCCGGGGCCTGGTTTTCTAGGCTCGATCACTTGGCCTTCGACCGGTCCAGAAAGGGCCGTGGAGGCTCTTGTCGCTCCCCTGGCAAGCCTTGCCGCGGGACGCTACTACTGCCCGTGCACAAGTTCGGGGTACTAAGGTACCCCTACTTTAGTACACCGACAGAAAGGGTCCACAAGAACGGCCTAGAAAACCATGCTCGTGCCATTTAGTAAATTCTCATGCCTTTTACAAGGAATAATTGATACGTCTCCAACGTATCTATAATCTTTGATTGCTCCATGCTATATTATCTTCTATTTTGCACATTATTGGGCTTTATTATTCACTTTTATATTATTTTTGGGACTAACCTATTAACAGGAGGCCCAGCCCAGAATTGCTGTTTTTTTGCCTATTTCAGAGTTTCGCAGAAAAAGAATATCAAACGTAGTCTAAACGGAATGAAACCTTCAGGAACGTGATTTTCGGAACAAACATGATCCAGAGGACTTGGACCCTACGTCAAGAAATCAAAGAGGAATCCACGAGGTAGGGGGCGCGCCTACCCCCCCCCCCCCAGGCGCGCCCTCCACCCTCATGGGCCCCACGTTGCTCCACCGACGTACTCCTTCGTCCTATATATACCTACGTACCCCCAAACAATCAGATACGAAGCCAAAAACCTAACTCCACCGCCGCGACCTTCTGTACCCACGAGATCCCATCTTGGGGCCTGTTCCGGAGCTCCGCCGGAGGGGGCATCGATCACGGAGGGCTTCTACATCAACATCATAGCCTCTCCGATGAAGTCTGAGTAGTTTACCTCGGACCTTCGGGTCCATAGTTATTAGCTAAATGGCTTCTTCTCTCTTTTTGGATCTCAATACAATGTTCTCCCCCTGAAAGGATCGAGAAGAGGTGTCTAGAGGGGGGGTGATTAGACACTAAGTGCCAAAAGTTACAGTTTTTAATATTCTTAAGTTTAGGTGGAGTTTAGGCACAAGTTTAACACATACAATACATATCAAGCAAGCATGCAATGAGTATATGAGCAGCGGAAAGTAAAGCATGCAACTTGCAAGAATGTAAAGGGAAGGGTTTGGAGTATTCAAATGCAATTGGAGACACGGATGTTTTGGCGTGGTTCCGATAGGTGGTGCTATCGTACATCCACGTTGATGGAGACTTCAACCCACGGAGGGTAACGGTTGCGCGAGTCCACGGAGGGCTCCACCCATGAAGGGTCCACGAAGAAGCAACCTTGTCTATTCCATCACGGTTGTCGCCCACGAAGGACTTGCCTCACTAGCGGTAGATCTTCATGAAGTAGGCGATCTCCTTGACCTTACAAACTCCTTGGTTCAACTCCACAATCTTGTTGGAGGCTCCCAAGTGACACCTAGCCAATCTAGGAGACACCACTCTCCAAGAAGTAACAAATGGTGTGTTGATGATGAACTCCTTGCTCTTGTGCTTCAAATGATAGTCTCCCCAACACTCAACTCTGTCTCACAGGATTTGGATTTGGTGGAAAGAAGATTTGAGTGGAAAGCAACTTGGGGAAGGCTAGAGATCAAGATTCATATGGTAGGAATGGAATTTCTTGAGCTCAACACAAGTGTAGGTGGTTCTCTCTCAGAAAATAGGTAATGGAAGTGTAGATGTGTTCTGATGGCTCTCTCCACGAATGAAGAGTGGGTGGAGGGGTATATATAGCCTCCACACAAAATCTAACCGTTACACACAATCTGCCAAACTCGGTGGGACTGAATCGGTAAACTCGGTCGGACCGATTTAGTAAACCTAGTGACCGTTAGGATTATCGGTGGGACTGAGATGCAACTCGGTAGGACCGATATGGTTAGGGTTAGGGCATAACGTAATCTCAGTGTGACCGATTACACAAACTTGCTGGGACCGATTTTGGTAATTAGCTAACCAGAGAGTTGGTCAGGCAAACTCGGTGAGACTGATTACACAAACTCGGTGGGACCGATTTTGGTAACAAGCTGACCAGAGAGTTTGCATTGTAATCTCGGTAGTACCGATTGCTCAACCTTGGTGAGACCGATTTTGGCAATGGACATACACAGTGAGATTACAATCCCATCTCGGTGAGACCGAGATCCCTATCGGTGAAACTGATTTGCTAGGGTTTGTGGCAGTGGCTATGACAAGTGAAACACGGTGGCGCCGGATAGAAAAAATCGGTGGGGCCGAGTTTGACTTTTGGTTTAGGTCATATGTGGATGTGGGAAGATAGTTGAGGGTTTTGGAGCATATCACTAAGCACATGAAGCAAGAGGCTCATGAAGCAACACCTCATCCCTCCTTGATAGTATTGGCTTTTCCTATAGACTCAATGTGATCTTGGATCACTAAAATATAAAATGTAGAGTCTTGATCTTGAAGCTTGAGCCAATCCTATGTCCTTAGCATCTTGAAGAAGCTCCACATCCTTTAGTTCATGCCACTTCATTGTTGAACTTATCTGAAACATACTAGGTAAAGGTGTTACTCCAACAAGAGATATGTTGACATTAATTACCAAAACCACCCAGGGAGCACTTGTGCTTTAAATCTCCCCCTTTTTGGTAATTGATGACAACATACATCAAAGCTTTAGATAAAAATATAGAGAATAGCAAGTAAAGCTTTGGAAAGATATGTAACATGCATAGGCTCCCCCTACATGTATGCAATCATATGAATATTGAATATAGGAGCATGTGAATGCATAAGCATGACAGAGTAAGCAATGTGTTACATGTATCTTGGCTATATGCATGAGAGCAAATGTTGTGAGTATAAGAAATGTACCTTCATGCTCATGAGTCCTTCTTGCAAACAGTATGTACATCAGTAAGAACTTCTCATTCACATGACTGTGATGCATATACTTACCTTGTGGTCTTGAGTTGGCTTAGAATGGGATGAACCTGCGCAAACAAGGTTAGATAACACAGATACACCTACTGACCAGAGCAAACAAGAGAAACCACAAGAGAACCAAGACTGGGATGACATGTAGAGTGAATACTAAGTACTACATTGTATATAGACATGTCCCCAAAGATAAAAATATGCAATAAGATCAGAGATTTCCTTCCCTTAGATGTATTGCTCCCCTTGAATCTAACATGAGATATTGGAAGAATATAGGGAACAGAAAATCAGAGCAATAGAAAATAAAGAGCAGAGCTTGAGCTAAAGCAAGCAAACAAGTAAACATGTCTTTCCCCTCTTAAAGACATGTGACATCTTCTCTCCTCTTGAACACCAAGCATCTGGGTTCATTGATGATATTACTTCCTCTCCCCCTGAGTATTCTCTCTTTTCTCCCCCTATAGGAAAGATTAAGCTTTGATGTGATCTCTCTCTCCCCCTTTGACATCAATTTCCAAGAAGGGTCTTCTGGACATGTGATACAAATGGGTTGGTCCTTGAGTCACAGAGCAAAGCAGCATGTGTAACATGATGCTGGTAGAGGACAAGAATCATTGAGTGGAGCTAGAGCAAATAGAAATCAGGAATAAGTGGCAAGTTGGTTTTCCTGTGGTGAAATCGGTGACTCCGAGTTGTGCGCTTCGGTTGCACCGAAAGATTTCGGTTAGACCAAAGAAAACAAACTGGTGTGATCAAGTTCATCAGAGTGGAACCACTTGTCACCTCAGCTCACTAGAAAAGTAGAATCTCACAAGGATTTGCAAGGAATTAACCGAAAGATTTTCAATGAATTGGATGCAGAAAATGTAGAACAAAAAGAAAGGAAAAGAAAATAAAAGTTCTAGATGAAGTTTTTTTTTGAAAAAGGGGAAACAAATATGCAAGGAACAAATGCAATAACACAGAAAAGAACACACGAGAGAACTTCATCTAGAGTTGGGCGGTGACAAAGTCACCTATGTTAGAGTATATTGACTTAGGAGTCAAGTGAGAGCACTTGATTATGGGTCATACTCATCGTTAAACTCAAAATGGGGTTACCATTTTTCGTTTAAGCATCTTGATGTATTCACATCTTGTCGAGTTGCTTTGGCTCATGACTTGGAGTAAAGCTTCTCTAAGATGGGATAACATACCTTGGGTGGTGGTATCGATCTTGCTCATGTAGTTGAACTTGTGTGGGTAGCTCAAGGTTGATGTAGTTCATCAAGAGTTGGGAGCACCACTTGGAGTTTGATTTCATCTACCTACATGGGTTAGTCTTGCAAGGAAGAGCACTTGTGTATCCAAAATGACAATTATAGGATTTAACATAGAATTTGTCAAAGGATATGTTTGAATGGCTTCGTGCTTCCTTGTCTTCAACCACCATTGAGTAGAGACTTGGTGATGTAGAGATTGCTCAAGATGTGAGTGAGTTGCAATCTCATAGATTTAGATTCAACCAAGTACCTACACGGGTTAGATAACATGCAAGGTACAAATATATCCAAGACATATGAATAGCATCATAAGAGTAATATCAAGGATTAGTCATAGGCTCATGCCTCACATGTATCAAATGGAGTTCCTACTCCAAGTTTGAAGCATGAATGATGTTCAATTCACCTCTTAACCTGTAAAACAATTTCTCATCAAGTGGTTTAGTGAATATATCCGCCAATTGCTTATCGGTGCGAACATGCTTAAGGTTAATGTCCCCTTTGGCAACATGATCTCGAATGAAATGATGATGAACTTCAATGTGCTTAGTTCGAGAGTGTTGCACGGGATTGTGAGCAGTCTTAATAGCACTTTCATTGTCACATAGCAATGGAACATGTTTCACATATATCCCATAATCTTTAAGAGTTTGGGTCATCCAAAGTAACTGAGCACAACATGAACCAGCGGCAATGTATTCCGCTTCGGCGGTGGATAAGGATACCGAGTTTTGTTTCTTGGAAGACCAAGACACTAGAGATCTACCAAGGAATTGACAAGTACCCGAAGTGGAGTTTCTATAAACCTTGTCTCCAGCATAGTCCGAATCGGAGTAGCCAACAAGATCAAAAGAGGACCTCATAGGATACCATATGCCAAAATTTGGTGTATGGATTAAGTATCTCACTATCCTTTTCACAGCCTTAAGATGACATTCTTTAGGAGCAGCTTGATATCGTGCACACATGTACACACTTAGCATAATATCAGGACGAGAGGCACATAGATATAACAATGAACCAATCATAGAGCGATAAACTTTTTGATCAACCGGTTCACCATCTTTGGTCAAATCAAGATGTCCACTATTAGGCATGGGTGTAGTCATACCTTTGCATTCTTGCATATTGAACTTCTTGAATAAGTCTTTGGTGTACTTCGTTTGTGAGACAAATGTACCTTCCTTAGTTTGCTTGATTTGCAAACCGAGAAAGAATTTGAGTTCACTCATCATAGACATCTCAAACTTCTCTGACATTAGCTTTCCAAACTTCTCACTAAAATGAGGGTTAGTTGAACCAAATATGATATCATCAACATAAATTTGGCACACAAATAGTTCTCCATCGACCCTTTTAGTAAAAAGAGTAGAATCAATTTTACCAATTTCAAAGCCTTTTCCAGTAAGGTACTTGGTCAAGCATTTATACCATGTTTAAGACCATAAAGGGCTTTGTGAAGTTTGTATACATGATTAGGTTTCTTAGGATTGACAAAGCCGGGGGGTTGCTTAACATAAACTTCCTCCTCAATTTTGCCATTTAGAAAAGCACTTTTAATGTCCATTTGGTACAAGGTGATATCATGGTGATTAGCATAGGCAAGTAAGATGCGAATGGACTCAAGTCTAGCAACGGGAGCATATGTCTCACCATAGTCCATACCTTCAACTTGTGTATAGCCTTGGGCGACGAGACGTGCTTTGTTGCGAACCACTTGTCCATCTTCATCTTGCTTGTTGCGAAACACCCATTTGGTACCAATGATGTTGTGGTTGTTGTCGGGCTTCTCAACCGATGTCCATACTTGATTTCTCTCGAAGTTGTGTAGCTCTTCATGCATAGCGTTTATCCAATCCGGATCCTTCAATGCTTCTTTAACCTTCATGGGTTCAATTATAGAAATGAATGAGTAATGTTCACAAAAGTTAGCTAAGCGAGTTTTAGAGCGAGTAATTCTCCTGGTTTGGATATCATTGTAGATTTGTTCGACGGGATGATCTTTGGCAATTCTTGCTCGAACTTGTGAAAGCTTTTGCTTGGGTCGGGGTGGAACATCCTCTTCATCTTGCTCTTCTTCTTGGCCTTCTTCATTGTTGACGTTGACGTTCTCTTGTCGTGGTGGAGAAGGAGGTTGTTGATGTTCATCTTGGTGTACTTCCTCGTTTTCTTCATCTTGGTGTGTCCCACTTGTGGATGCTTCCGTATCAATTCTTGGTTCACCTTGTCGTGAGGTAGAAGCTTCCACTTGGACGGACGAGGTACTCTCCTTCATTTCCGTTGGACGAATCTTGCCAATGGACAAGTCTTGAATTGCTTCCGAAGGGTCTTTATCTCCTACATCAATTGGCAATTGCTCTATTTGCAAGCCGTTAGATTCATCAAACTTCACATCTACCGTCTCTTCAACCTTTCGGGTGAAATTGTTGTAGACACGGTAAGTGTGAGAGTTTGAGCCATAAACAAGTAGGAAACCTTCATGAGATTTAGGAGCAAATTTAGAACGACGATGCTTATCAAGAATGTAGCACTTTGGGCCGAATACTCGAAAGTATCCAACTTGGGGTTTGTTACCGGTGAGGAGCTCGTATGACGTCTTGCCGAGTAGCTTGTGAAGATACAAGCGATTTGTTGCATGACAAGCTGTCTCAACCGCTTACGCCCAAAAGTGCTTTGGCGTTTTGTACTCATCAAGCATCGTTCTTGCCATCTCGATAAGAGTCCGGTTCTTCCTCTCAACAACTCCATTTTTTTGAGGTGTGTACGTAGCTGAGAACTCGTGTGAAATCCCTTCTTCGTCAAGAAAGGTGTCCACATTTGTGTTCTTGAACTCCGTTCCATTGTCGCTCTGAACCTTCTTGATCTTCACGCCAAACTGATTTTGGGCCTTCCTAGCGAAGTTTTTGAAGATCTTTTGGACCTGCGACTTGTCATCAAGAAAGAACACCCATGTAAATCTTGAAAAATCATCAACTATGACTAGACCAAATGAGTTACCACCGAGAATCTTGTATGCATTTGGACCAAAGAGATCCATGTGAAGTAGCTCGAGTGGTCTTCTTGTGGTCATGATGTTCTTTGCGCGGTGACTTCCTCCAACTTGTCTCCCTGCTTGACAAGCACTGCAGAGTCTATCCTTGTCAAATACGACATCTTTTATTCCAAGGATATGATCACCTTTAATAAGATTATCAAGATTTCGCATTCCAACATGACCTAGTCTTCTATGCCATAACCAGCCTTTAGAAGATTTAGCAATTAAGCAAGTTTTAGGTTGAGCCCTTTTAGTGAAATCAACAATGTAAAGATCTCCTCTACGTATATCGGTAAAGACCATTTTATGATTGTCTCTACGAAACACTTGGCAATCTACTTCAGTGAATAGGACATTGAAACCAAAATCCGCAAGTCTAGAAACTGAAAGTAAATTGTATCCAAGGGATTCAACGAGCATGACATTTTGTATGGAGCTATCCTGTGAGATGGCCACCTTACCAAGGCCAACCACCTTACCCTTTGAATTATCACCAAAGGTGACATATTTTCGAGGGCCGTCATTTTCAGCAAGCTCACGGAACATCTCTTCATCTCCGGTCATATGATCAGTACATCCACTATCAAGGACCCATTCCTTTCCTCCAGCCATGTAGCCACGAAGATTTGCCATAAGACCAAAATGCCTCATTGCATCATCAAGATCATAGTCACTATCATCATCTTCATCATAGTATCCATGTTCAACATCATCTTGTGATTGATCAATTCCCAGAGAGGGTAATTCATTACATAAATGATCATCACAATGGTTACCTTTATGAATTCTAATAGCTTGAGATATGATATCGCTAATGATTCCAACGTTTCCTTTAGCATGCATGAGATTTGTAAGCTCAAGTAGACAATCACCGAAACTAGGATCACTAGAGTTCATCTTACTCAAAGCAATAGACTTATGGACTAAATTCTTTAGGGAATAATCGGGAAATCGTTCCTCAAGAAATTTCCATATAGTATAGGCACAATTAAGAGTAGGCAAACTAGCAATCAAATTTTTGGCAATCCTCTAATGATGAGCTCAACAGTTCTAAGATTGCGAATCATGTCAATATATTTATCTAGGGTAGGGTGCAAAGGATCAATATGAGGTGCACAAGGACTAGCAATGTACTTGTTCAAATGATATTCATTGAAAATCTCAAGCATTTCATTTTTCCAATCATGAAAATACTCTCCATCAAGAATGGGCACTCTATGTCTAAGACTCCCTAAAGTAGACACATCCATCTTCCTCCAAAGGTGTTTAAACCAAGGCAATGGAGACCAAAGCTCTGATACCAATTGAAAGGATCGAGAAGAGGTGTCTAGAGGGGGGGGGGTGATTAGACACTAAGTACCAAAAGTTATAGTTTTTAATATTCTTAAGTTTAGGTGGAGTTTAGGCACAAGTTTAACACATACAATACATATCAAGCAAGCATGCAATGAGTATATGAGCAGCGGAAAGTAAAGCATGCAACTTGCAAGAATGTAAAGGGAAGGGTTTGGAGTATTCAAGCGCAATTGGTGACACGAATGTTTTGGCATGGTTCCGATAGGTGGTGCTATCGTACATCCACGTTGATGGAGACTTCAACCCACGGAGGGTAACGGTTGCGCGAGTCCACGGAGGGCTCCACCCACGAAGGGTCCACGAATAAGCAACCTTGTCTATTCCATCACGGCCGTCGCCCACGAAGGACTTGCCTCACTAGCGGTAGATCTTCATGAAGTAGGCGATCTCCTTGCCCTTACAAACTCCTTGGTTCAACTCCACAATCTTGTCGGAGGCTCCCAAGTGACACCTAGCCAATCTAGGAGACACCACTCTCCAAGAAGTAACAAATGGTGTGTTGATGATGAACTCCTTGCTCTTGTGCTTCAAATGATAGTCTCCCCAACACTCAACTCTCTCTCTCACAGGATTTGGATTTGGTGGAAAGAAGATTTGAGTGGAAAGCAACTTGGGGAAGGCTAGAGATCAAGATTCATATGGTAGGAATGGAATTTCTTGAGCTCAACACAAGTGTAGGTGGTTCTCTCTCAGAAAATAGGTATTGGAAGTGTAGATGTGTTCTGATGGCTCTCTCACGAATGAAGAGTGGGTGGAGGGGTACATATAGCCTCCACACAAAATCTAACCGTTACACACAATCTGCCAAACTCAGTGGGACCGAATCGTTAAACTCGGTCGGACCGATTTAGCAAACCTAGTGACCGTTAGGATTTTCGGTGGGACTGAAATGCAACTCGGTAGAACCGATATGGTTTGGGTTAGGGCATAACGTAATCTCGGCGTGACCGATTACACAAACTCGGTGGGACCAATTTTGGTAATTAGCTAACCAGAGAGTTGGTCAGGCAAACTCGGTGAGACTGATTACACAAACTTGGTGGGACCGATTTTGGTAACAAGCTGACCAGAGAGTTTGCATTGTAATCTCGGTAGTACCGATTGCTCAAACTCGGTGAGACCGATTTTGGCAATGGACATACACAGTGAGATTACAATCCCATCTCGGTGAGACCGAGATCCCAATCGGTGAAACCGATTTGCTAGGGTTTGTGGCAGTGGCTATGACAAGTGAAACTCGGTGGCGCCGGATAGAAAAAATCGGTGGGGCCGAGTTTGACTTTTGGTTTAGGTCATATGTGGATGTGGGAAGATAGTTGAGGGTTTTGGAGCATATCACTAAGCACATGGAGCAAGAGGCTCATGAAGCAACACCTCATCCCTCCTTGATAGTATTGGCTTTTCCTATAGACTCAATGTGATCTTGGATCACTAAAATATAAAATGTAGAGTCTTGATCTTGAAGCTTGAGCCAATCCTATGTCCTTAGCATCTTGAAGAAGTTCCACATCCTTTAGTCCATGCCACTTCATTGTTGAACTTATCTGAAACATACTAGGTAAAAGTGTTAGTCCAACAAGAGATATGTTGACATTAATTACCAAAACCACCCAGGGAGCACTTGTGCTTTCACCCCCTCTCTCATGGAGATCTATTCGATGTAATCTTCTTTTGCGGTGTGTTTGTTGAGACCGATGAATTGTGGGTTTATGATCAAGTTTATCTATCAACAATATTTGAATCTTCCGAATTCTTTTATGTATGATTGGTTATCTTTGCAAGTCTCTTCGAATTATCAATTTGGTTTGGCCTACTAGATTGATCTTTCTTGCAATGGGAGAAATGCTTAGCTTTGGGTTGAATTTTGCGGTGTCCTTTCCCAGTGACAGTAGGGGCAGCAAGGCACGTATTGTATTGTTGCCATCGAGGATAACAAGATGGTTTTTTTAATCATATTGCAGGAATTTATCCCTCTACATCATGTCATCTTGCTTAAGGCGTTACACTGTTCTTATGAACTTAATACTCTAGATGCATGCTGGATAGCGGTCGATGTGTGGAGTAATAGTAGTAGATGCATGCAGGAGTCGGTCTACTTGTCTCGGACATGATGCCTATATACATGATCATACCTAGATATTCTGATAACTATGCTCAATTCTGTCAATTGCTCAACAGTAATTTGTTCACCCACTGTAAATACTTATGCTCTTGAGAGAAGCCACTAGTGAAACCTATGGTCCCCGGGCCTATCTTCATCTTATTAATCTTCCAACACTTAGTTATTTCCGTTGCTTTTATTTTACTTTACATCTTTATCATAAAAATACCAAAAATATTATCTTATCATATCTATCAGATCTTACTCTCGTAAGTGACCGTATAGGGATTGACAACCCCTTATCGCATTGGTTGCGAGTATTTATTTGTTTTGTGTAGGTGCGAGGGACTCGCGCGTAGCCTCCTACTGGATTGATAACTTGGTTATCAAAAACTGAGGGAAATACTTACGCTACTTTGCTGCATCATCCTTTCCTCTTCAAGGAAAAACCAACGCAGTGCTCAAGAGGTAGCAATAATGGATAGATATTTCGATGAAATGTGTGGCAATAGTCAACCACAAATGTTTGTTTGTTGGGTTTTCAACTATAGAAAAAATATATGAAATAAAGGCTTAAAAAACATGACGGCTAGCATGGTGCCATGGTAAGACCTCACCATGCCCTGGTAAAAATTTGAAAAGGTTTGGCTTATGTCGTCATGCACGCCCTTCATAAATCGAACCATCACCGAGGAAGTTCCATGCCTTAGAGAGGGAAATCCCCAAGATTGAAGGGGAATCCAAATTTCTGTCCTAGTTTGTCATTTAGTTTTTTTCAATGATCAACATACCGCCTCAAATGCAACGTGTTCAAATTTGACATTTTTCCGGGCTCATTTACCATATTTAGGGGATTATGTACATTTTCTAGGCATTAATGGACATAATTCAAATTCAAACAATTGGTGCATGAAAAGGTGCACAAGAACGGTCTGGAAAACCATGCTCATGTTATTTAGTACATTCTCATGCCTTTGACAAGGAATGGGCAGATATTTCAAGGAAATGTGTGGCAATAGTCAACCATAAATGCGTCGTTTACTCGGTTAACAACTATACACAAAATGAAACACATGGTTGGAAAACATGACGCCTGTCGTGGTTCCATGGTATGGCCTCACCATGCCCTGGTAAAAATTGGAGAATGTTTTCCTTGTGTCGTGAGGCGCGCCTTTCATAAATCAAACCATCATCGAGGAAGTTTCATGGTTTCGAGGGGGAAATCCCCAAGATTGAAGGGGCGTCCAAATTTCCTTTGACCTTTGTCCACGAGTTTTTTTTCTACGATGAACATACAACCTGCAAATCAATGTGTTCAAATTTGGCACATTTCTGAGTTCATTTGCCATATTTAGGGGATTATATGCATTTCCTAGGCATTAATGCGCATAGTTCAAGTTCAAACAATCGATGGATGAAAGGGTCCACAAGAACGGCCTAGAAAACCATGCTCGTGCCATTTACTAAATTCTCATGCCTTACAAGGAATGGACAGATATTTCGATGAAATGTGTCGCAATAGTCAACCACAAATGCTTGTTTGTTGGGTTTTCAACTCTAGAAAAAATGAAATAAATGCTTAAAAAACATGACGCCTGACCTGGTGCCATGGTATGACCTCACCATGCCCTGGTAAAAATTTGAGAAGGTTTGGCTTATGTCGTCATGCACGCCCTTCATAAATCGAACCATCACCGAGGAAGTCCCGTGCTTCCGAGGGAAATTCCAAAGATTGAAGGGGAATCCAAATCTCCGTCCTAGTTTGTTATTAAGTTTTTTTCCAACGATCAACATACCACCTCAAGTGCAACGTGTTCAAATTTGACATTCTCCTGAACTCATTTACCATATTTAGGGGATTATGTGCATTTCCAGGCATTAGTTATGCACATAATTCAAATTCGAACAATCGGTGCATGAAAAGGTGCAAAAGAAGGGTCTGGAAAACCATGCTCGTGCTATTTAGTACATTCTCATGCCTTTTACAAGGAATGGACATATATTTCAAGGAAATGTGTGGTAATAGTCAACCATAAACGCGTCATTTATTGGGTTAACAACTATACAAAAATGAAATACATGCTTGGAAAAACATGACGCTTCATGTGGTGCCCTGGTATGACCTCACCGTGCCCTGGTAAAAATGTCGTCATGCACGCCTTTCATATATAAAACGAACCATCATCGAGGAAGTTTCATGGTTTCGAGGGGGAAATCACCAAGATTGAAGGGGGATCCAAATTTCCTTTGTCCTTTGTCCACGAGTTTTTTCTATGATTAACATACAACCTACAAATCATCGTGTTCAAATTTGGCACTTTTCCGGGTTCATTTGCCATATTTAGGGGATTATGTGCCTTTCCTAGGCATTAATGCACATAATTCAGGTTCGAACAATCGGTGCATGAAAGGGTCCACAAGAGCGGCCTGGAAAACCATGCTCGTGCCATTTAGTAAATTCTCATGCCTTTTACAAGGAATAATGGATAGATATTTTGATGAAATGTGTGGCAATAGCCAATCACAAATGTTTGTTTGTTGGGTTTTCAACTATAGAAAAATGAAATAAATGCTTAAAAAATATGATGTCTGGCATGGTGCCATGGTATGACCTCACCATGCCCTGGTAAAAATTTGAGAAGGTTTGGCTTATGTCGTCATGCACGCCCTTCATAAATCGAACCATCATCGAGGAAGTTCCATGCTTTCGAGAGGGAAATCCCCAAGATTGAAGGGGAATCCAAATTTCTATCCTAGTTTGTCATTCAGTTTTTTTCCAATGATCAACATACCGCCTCAAATGCAACATGTTCAAATTTGACATTTTTCCGGGCTCATTTACCATATTTAGGGGAGTATGTGCATTTTCTAGGCTTTAATGGACATAATTCAAATTCAAACAATCGGTGCATGAAAAGGTGCACAAGAACGGGCTGGAAAATCATGTTCGTTTTATTTAGTACATTCTCATGGCTTTTACAAGGAATGGGCAGATATTTCAAGGAAATGTGTGGCAATTGTCAACCATAAATGCGTCGTTTACTCGGTTAACAACTATACAAAAAATGAAACACATGGTTGGAAAACATGACGCCTATCGTGGTGCCATGGTATGGCATCACCATGCCCTGGTAAAAATTGGAGAATGTTTTCCTTATGTCGTGATGCGCGTCCTTCATAAATCGAACCATCTCCAAGGAAGTTTCATGGTTTCGAGGGGGAAATCGCCAAGATTGAAGGGGGGGGGGGTCCAAATTTCCTTTGTCCTTTGTCCACGAGTTTTTTTCTACGATGAACATACAACCTGCAAATCAATGTGTTCAAATTTGGCACTTTTCTGGGTTCATTTGCCATATTTAGGGGATTATGTGCATTTCCTAGGCATTAATGCACATATTTCAATCTCAAACAATGGATGGATGAAAGGTTCCACAAGAACGGCCTAGAAAACCATGCTCGTGCCATTTAGTAAATTCTCATGCCTTTTTCAAGGAATGGACAGATATTTCGATGAAATGTGTGGCAATAGTCAACCACAAATGCTTGTTTGTTGGGTTTTCAACTACAGAAAAATGAAATAAATGCTTAAAAAACATGACGCCTGGCTTGGTGCCATGGTATGACCTCACCATGCCCTGGTAAAAATTTGAGAAGGTTTGGCTTATATCGTCATGCACACCCTTCATAAATCGAACTATCACGGAGGAAGTTCCATGCTTTCGAGAGGGAAATCCCCAAGATTGAAGGGAATCCAAATTTTCTTCGTTCTTTGCCGTGGAGTTTTTTTCTATGAAAAACAGACATCCTGCAAATCACCCTGTTCAAATTTGTTATTTTTCCGGGCTCATTTACCATATTTAGGGGATTATGCGCATTTTCTAGGCATTTAGCGCATATAAATCAAATCCAGCTACAGGTGCACAAGTGTGATGTGAGGGACGTGGATTGTCGTTTGATCGCGGCGCATCCAATGGTGCACACGCACGATCCACGTGGCTGGGGTTCCGGCCAATCATAACGCAACACACAATAGGCTCAGCGCACACTGTTTCTCGAAGTGACGGAGATGAACCATGTGCGATATTGAACGAGGAAAATTGTTAGGGAAGCCAAATTTATGTTGTCGTTTGTCGTTGAGCCCTTGAATACCACCGCACTGTACGGCTGCCCGACCCTTCATTCCTAGAGCTCTTTGCAGGCGTCGTCCATGGCACCGCGACACACAGTAACTGGTAAGGAAGCGATGGCATCCCGCCGTGACGCGTTCCTCGCCGCCCGTGACCGCACACATGGTAAGGAAGCGAAGGCATCTCGCTGCTCCGAGTTCATCGCTGTCGGCAGCCAGACAATTACATGGGCGGACTTTGAGGCTGCCATGGCCGAGTGGGTGGTGGATCTATAGGCGGCCAAAGCCGCACAAAAGGAGCGGAAAAGGTAGAAAGCAGTCAATATAAGATAGTCCTGCCGCCGCAAGAAAAAAGAGGCTGCACGCCATGGTGAGGAGAGCTTGGCAGAGATCGAAGCATGGTAGGCTGCCGCCTACAAGGAGAACGCCTGCGTCTGGCCAGCATGCCCTGATGGCAGCATGTGAGAAGTAATTTAAGTTTGTAGTATTAGAGCAAATTACCAGTAGTACTTTAAGTTTGTAGTATTAACGTACAATGTCAGTAAGAGCATCCTTTGAGGGCTTTGAGCGTTGATTTGCATGTGTGCGCGTGTGCGTTTTTTTGCGTTAATCATTAGAAGATCACAAAACACATGGTTTCTATGCCGTACCCGTCTCTGTTTTTTTGCGTTAATGACCCATAAGTCAGTTACCTGTGTGATGTTTCCTAATAAAACAGGCGTACCATTGACTGAAAAAAATTAAGTACACGTGTACATTTTTTTGGAGACGGGATCTGCCAACTTTCTTTTTTCTCGCAAACGAGTATTTTATGCACTTCGTCTATGTTGTGTGTTTCCCCCGCCCAAGTTTCAAGTTTTGCACTAAAATTTTCATTAGGCGCGCGATTTCAGAATTTATTCCTCCAACCACATCCCCTTCCCCTTAGTATCCCCCTCCCTCGCGCCTCCCCCTACCGGCATCTCAAACCGCCGCCGCCGCAACCACAGCTTCAATCACATCTACGTTCTGCTCGGATCCAGTCAGGTAACCCACTGATCTGTATCACGTCCCCGGCCTGATTGCTTAAATGGTGCCTGCGAAACATCCTCATGCCTCCAAATCCCCCCCCCCCCCGCCAGGAGCTGATGGCGGTCCACGGAGCGATGTCCGCTGTGCGTGTTGACTCGGAGGAACACCTCGCCTCCGCCGCCGCCGCCGACATGGTGCAGGCTCTAGCCCAGATGAAGTCCCCCAGCGACAACCCCTAGGACTTAACAGGTAAGATCTGACCAACTAAATCTTACCAATACCACTTGCAACGGCTATGATTTGTATGGTTGATGTATTAAGCATGTTCGTGCCTTGTTTATTTCAGTACTGCACACTGTGTGATGTTCAAATATTACCGTGTCCACCTCAATTTCACTAATACCAGCAACAAACTTACAATACATGACTCGAGATATCACTAGAGATGCTACCCATTTGCTATTTTTAGTGGATGCTAACCCTGTTGTACTTAACATGGATGTCCATGTACTTGCGCAGGGTCATAACGGCCGATGCTTTTGTTTGCCGTCGAGGTGAGCTGCATCCCATGTCTTACAATATTTCACGTAATTTGTGCAATTGCAGTTTAACTTGTACCATTTACTGGTTGCCTGTAGGTACACATGTCAGTGGCACTGATCCACGCTTCGACCTGGAGGAACAGCTCGCCTCCGCCATTGCTGAGTTTGGGCGAGCTCTGGCCAAGATGAAGTGCCCCAACAACTACCTCTCAGGATTTACCAAGTATGTACCCACCAGTTCAATCTTACCAATACTAGTTGCAATTAATGTCTATGTTTTGTATTGTCGATGTATTAAGCATGTTGTGGTAAACATGCCTGACACATCTTAGCTATTTGCCCTACCTTTTTATAGACAGCTGGGCCGTTATCTACTCTGGCAGCACCTGCCCTATGATGTTTAACTCTGCCAATTACATTTTTATCAGTACCGGTTTCAATGGCCACTAAGCCTGTTGCAATTAACAGTTGTATCCATTTTATTTCAATGCCTACAAACTTACAAAACATGAATTAGGATGTTGTTAAGCCTGTTGCAATTAGGACGGTGGTAGCAGCCTGAACCTGCTCTATCAGGATACAACACGCAAAATGGGCATTAATCCCTCAAGAATTAAGCCCACAAAGACTACCTTTAAAGGAGTCATACTAGGTTGTCTTCAGATTCCCGGACAACTTCGAAGCAAAGAACACTAGAGGTTGGTAGAGGCCCGCTGTACGGGCTCAATCACACTAGAGGTTGTCTTTAGATCCCCGGACAACTTCCAAGCAAAGAACAGATCTTCGATATCGTCCGCTTCCGCAGTGACTATCACGCACTATTGGGACGAATCACATTTGCTCGATTCAACACAGTGCCACACTACGCTTATCTCAAGCTCGGACCACGCGGCGTCATAACAGTCAATGGAAACACGGAACGCTCCCTCCGTACCGAGGAGCACACCGCTGCTTTAACAGCAGAAGTACAGAGCGGCCTTCTCAAACAGAACCTTAATTCGGCGGTCGAGCTCCCGGACACTGTCAAACGAGTCCGGACTACTCTGCAACAGGACAACCCAGCTCGTCAAGAGCTCGACTAGCAATCTGGCTTCCGTCCCAGTCCCAAACAAGCGGTGACGTTTGTACCGTGCATACATAACTACGCACTCAAAATACCATGGACATAGACAGAGGCTTGACCAGATTGTGATCCATAATACGGCTCGACCCATCCTTGGACACACATACTTTCACTTTTTCTTTTTTATCCTTTTCAGGTTTCTTTTCCACAGGCTTTTTCTGACGACCTGATCATCGGTCCTCTCGACAGGATAAATACAACAAGACGGCAAGAAGCACTGACGTATAAGGGAATCTCTAGGTGGTCTCTCTAACGATCACTGTACCTGTTTTCACGACCCGCACGCAGCTCCCCCTTGGTTGTGGCATTTTAAATAGCCCTGTTGCTTATTGCACTACTTGCACAAATATGCTTTGATGTATTAATCAAACTATAGTGGAAATAGTCTGCGTCCCAACTTCTGCGGCACTAGCTTACTACCCCCTTTTCTTTTTTTGATAATCCTACCAAGTCGCACCCGTACACTTTGGTACGCGTTAATTAGCCAGGGGCTTCATTATACCCCATAATACGACAACAAAGTCCGAACACTTTTTACAGTATAGTTCGGCACCCCGAATTTAGCATTATATGCATTGGCTCTGAATCATGTCTTTGGTCAATAGTTGGGTTGCCCGACTCCGGTGCTTACTACCTTACTTCCGCTATATCGGCTAGGGTAGTAAAGGGAGAACTATTATGATTGTGTCCTGGGTCATCCGGATGAGCACCTCAGTAGAGAAAGCCGAAAACTGACTATCATGATACGGCGAGAGCCGGTCAGCTCTTCGGAGGTCTCAAATCTTTAGCATTTTTTCCGCATTATGCTATGGATCGGTTCTTACCTGATACTAGGGGCTACGCCTAAATTTTTATTGTCAAACTCCTATGGCTAAGTGAGGGTGATAAAGCCACATACTCCGATTGCCTGGTTCGTTGCGCTAAACACCTCCTTCAAGGACCAAACAATTGGATCAAGAGTGTTTAGATTCCATCCCGAACACCCCCGTACTACCTATGTGGGGGCTAAAGCCGATGACTGGCCAACTCTCAGATTTCATAAACATGACCGCACAGGAGGTAAAATTTTAATAGTAACAAATATTATATCACACAATCGACTTTGTTTCATAATATAGGGCGAGATAACATGAATGTATTCATTCAAAGATTACATCTTTTGCACATTGCTCCGCTACAATGCGGGATCCCTCCAGGACATCACTAAAATATCGCTCAGGCGTGCGGTGCTCCTTGCCCTCGGGCGGTCCCTCGGTCGCGAGCTTGACGACATTCATCTTCGCCCACTGCACTTTGACACGGGCGAAAGCCATCCATGCACCTTCAATACAGACCGACCGCTTGATGGCATCAAGCCGAGGGCAGGCATTGAACAGCCGCTTCACGAGACCAAAGTAACTGCTGGGTATGGCTTCGGCAGGCCATAGCCAGATTATTAAGTCCTTCATGGACAGTTCGGCCACCCTATGCAGTTCGACCAGCTGTTTTAGCTAATCGCTAAAGGGCACCGGATGTTCTGGCGCAATGTATTGTGACCAGAACAGCTTTTCCGTTGAGCTCCCCTCTTTGGCTCGGAAGAATTCAGTAGCATCAGAAATGCTGCGCGGCAGATCCGCAAACGCCCCTGGAGAACTCCAAATCCGGGTTAGTAAGAGATACCTCTTCTTCACATACTTGCTTTGCATAATAAAAGCCTTACCCCCCGCGATTTTCTTAGCCTCCTGGATTTCCTGGAGGGCACCCTGGGCTTCAACCCGGGCCTCTTGTGCGCTCTGGCGAGCCTTGGCGAGTTCAGTCTCTCGATCCGCAATATCACGCTCCAAGGACTCGCTCTTCTTGACGACGTCCTAGAGCTCCTGCTAGACCTCAAAAACCCTGGCCTCGTGTTTTTCACGGGCGGCTCGCTCCTTTGCCGTTTTATTTTTGGCCTTAGCCAGCGCTTTCTTGAGGGTTTCCACCTCAGTATACGCTCCTTGAAATATCATGGCACCATGGTCAGCACAAGTCATTCATCCTTTTATGGATATACACAAGGTCATCACATACCTTGCTTGTCCTCCAGTTGCTTTTTTACACAACCGAGCTCTTCTTCGGCCCGCTCCAGACTCTGATTTAGTCCAGAGACCTCAGCAGCATGAGAGATTGCGGCCAGCAATGATGCCTACTTATTCACATAGGACATATTTAGTTAGTTTCCTGCGAAAATTACTTGATCCTCTGTCTGGCTTTTCTTTTCGAACACCGGACAGTGTCTCAGGGGCTACTGTCTATACCATGACTTTCTTTTTTTTGTCACTTACCTCAAAGCCTGTCAGCAGGCTGGTGCAGGCTTCGGTCAGTCTGCTCTTAACGGACTGAACCCTCTCAACCATCGTACCCATAAGGATACGACGTTCCTCCACAATGGAAGCGCCTCATAGCGCTTCCAGCAGATTATCCGGTGCCTCTGGATGGACAGAGGTCATCGGCGGAATAGGCGCACCTCCTCCCTTTGGAGGAGGCTGCTTGCTTGATTCCGGAGCCTTGTAGGTCTCCAGGATGGTATCCGGCTGGGGCCCGAATTGGATATGGCCCCCATCGCCAGTCTCCATGGGGTTTTCCTCCCCAGGTGTCCGGTGGCCGAGGGGTTACCCTCTGGCGCCACCCTAACGGCCTTCTGAACCTCTCCCTGGCCTGGGAAGGTCCTTCAGGATAGCACCTCGGCGTCGCCCTTGGCCTTGGGAAAGCAAGCCGCCGGCGGTGACTCGCTGGCCATTGCCTTTGAATCCAGCGAACCCCCTGATGAGGATCGCAGGGAGCTGTCGTGGGTCGGACTACAATTGCATAATTTAACATGTTAAGACTATGAAGTAGAGAGGCCGGATATATGCACGCATCCGGGTTTTTTAGTACTCATGATTCGGCCAGGGGCTTGTTTCGGGGGCACGGCTCTGGGCTGCTGTCAACATCCCACACGGAGTTATCCGCGAGGGAGCCCTTCCCCCTCTTGGGCGCCTCTGCCTCCATATTTGTGGAGGCCGCCCTCTTCTTCCTTCCCCCTCAGGGGGAGAGTTGCTTTCTTCCTCCTCCTCGTCGTCATCTTCAGCGGCGGAGGAGTGAGTCTCGTTGTCTTCGGACGTCACGTCCGAAGCTCCCTTGCGGTCGAGGCCACTTCTGGCCCCCTTCGCCTTCTTCTTGGCCTTCTTCTCCGGTGCCTGGTAAGGCGCCGGGACCAGCATATTCGTCAGAAGCGGGATGGCTAGTTCCTCGGGCAGCGGAGCCGGACACTTAATCCGTCCATCCCTGAAAAATAAATATTGAGGTTTAGGTATCTTCCTTGAATAAGCAAGTAAAGGATACACCTTAAAACGCGAAAGACATACCGCCCTGGCGGGATGGGTCAGGTTGTGCCCCCGGTCCTCAGTGGTCTCCAGCGGCGTCTCGTTGCCCTTGAAGAGCACCTTCCAGATATCTTCGTGCATAGTTCTGAAGAACTGCTGCAAGGTCTGGTGCTCGGCCGGATTGAACTCCCATAAATGGCAAGTCCGACTCTGGCATGGAAGGATCCGGCGAACTAGCATCACCTGGATCACATTGATGAGCTTGATGTTCTTGTCCACCATGCTCTGGATGCGCGTTTGCAGCGATGTCAGCTCATCCGACAAAGTCCAATTCAGGCCCTTCTCTAGCCAGGAGGTGAGCCGCATTGGGGCTCCGGATTTGAATTCGGGAGCCGTGGCCCAGGTGGCGTCGTGGGGCTCTGTGATATAGAACCATAGTTTCTGCCACTCTTTGACGGTCTCCGCAAAAGTACCTTTGGGCCATGTGACATTGGGCATCTTGCTCACCATGGCACCTCCGCACCCTGCGGGTTGGCCATCCACCACCTTCGGCTTCACGTTGAAGATTTTGAGCCATAGTCCGAAGTGGGGGGGGGGGAATGCGGAGGAAGGAGTTTGGGGCTAGATCATGGAAATCTAGCCCATAATAGAACATGAGTCCACAGACGAAAGGGTGGAGAGGAAACCCTAACCCACGGACAAAGTGGGGCATGAACACCACCCTCTCATTGGGCTTCGGGGTGGAGACAATCTACCCCTTGGCCGGAAGCCGATGGGAGATTTCTTTCGTGAGGTACCCGGCCTCCCGAAGCTTGGTGATGTCCTTCTCCTTGACGAAGGAGGCCATCCACTTGCCTTGCGCTCCAGATCCGGACATGGTCGAGTGCTTTCTCAAGGAGGAAAAGATGAGGACTTCGGCACTCGAGCTCGAGAATGGGAGGGTAGAGAGAGAGAAGGCATGGGTGAAGGAAAGGAATCCTTATCTCCTTATAAGGGCAGTGAATATCAAGCACCTCCCCACTCGCCTTAAAACTCGCCTGTTCCCAAGGGCTGTGCAGACAACACGGTTGGGTTACCCATGCCCGTATTGATGAGAATATTGCAATAAGGGGACACGATCTCTGCTTTGACAAGACAAGATAGTGAGACCGCATCTCGAAGCGGCAGGCTGAAAAACGGTTCTGAATAGTGACCGGTGATGACGTGATATCACGTTACAAAAAAGTTGTCAGCGGATTAGACTCGTGAAATATTATACTCTCTGCGGTGGTGTGTGGTATTTGTTTTGCAGAGCCGGACATGTTCGTTGTGTCCGAAGAATGTGTTGGAGTATTCGGATAAGAAACCCGCCTTGCAATGCCGAAGACAATTTGCGCACCGGACACCTCGTCATTGAAGCCTGGTTCAGGGGCTACTGATGGAGTCCTGGATTAAGGAGTCCTCGGGCGTCCGGACTATGGTACGTGGGACGGACTAATGGGTTGTGAAGATACAAGACCGAGGACTCTCTCCCGTGTCCGGATGGGGCTCTCCTTGTCGTGGAAGGCAAGTTTGGTGCCCAGATATGAAGATTCCTTTCTCTGTAACCAACTTTGTACAAGCCTAGTCCCCTTCGGTGTCTATATAAACCGGAGAGCTTAGATCGTAGAGGGGAGGATAATCATAGTCATACAGGCTAGACTTTTAGGGTTTTAGCCATTATGATCTCGAGGTAGCTCAACTCTTGTAATACTCATATTCATCAAGATCAATCAAGCAGGAAGTAGGGTATTACCTCCATAGAGAGGGCCAAACCTGGGTAAACATCGTGTCCACTGTCTCCTATTATCATCGACCTTAGACGCACAGTTCGGGGCCCCCTACCCGAGATCCGCCGGTTTTGACACCGACAGCGGGGCCCACTATGGACTGCCCAGCTCCGGGGGGTGTTGGTGACCTACCTTACGAGGCAGGTTGTCCAGCCTTTACCCGTGAGCTGCGGCAGTTCCAGGGGCCCACCCACCGCCCATTCCAGCCTGAGGTTGGAGAAAAGTACAACGACAAGACTCACCTGTCGGAGTTCCTCGGCATCTACACTATCGCAATGCAAGCTGCCGGGGCTCGCGACGACAAGGTGCTTGCCAACTATTTCCCCTTGGCACTTAAGCCCAACGTCATGTCATGGTTGATGCACCTGCCAGTGGATTCCATTTCTTCTTGGTCGGATCTGTGCCACGAGTTTGTTGGCGCCTTTACCGGAGGCCACCAAGCTCCTGGCTAGGCAAGCGATTTGCATGTCATCCCCTAGAAGGACGGCTAAACCCTACGCAAGTACACAAAAAGGTTCAGCCGTGTGCTATCCAACATCCCAGATGTTCATCCCGCCGCTGTCATCAGTGCATTCCATCAGAATGTGCGCAATCGCAAGATGCGTGAGGAGCTGGCGATGAACAAGGTCAAGGATGTAGCCGAGCTTTATGTTCTGGTCAAGGTCAAGGTCAAGATGTGCTCGAGCTGAAGAAGGGAGGAAGTACCCCGGCGAAGATGCCGGTGCGGAAACCGACTCCACAAACGAAGATGTCGTCGCCCCGGCAAACAAGGGCGAACGCCGCAATAGGAAGCATAAGGGCAAGACCGTGCTTGCCGTCGAGGGATCCGGCGACCCCGACGCCGCCAAGAAGGCCAACGTTGACGACCCCGGTAAGGAATTTGTCGGGTGCACCACCTGCCGGGCCTTGGCGGCTGCCGACAAGCTGGGAGGCTCCGACAAGTAGTACTGCAAGATCCATCGTACCAAGGGCCATGAACTCCAGAATTGCTGACGGGTTGAGCTGCTTGCAGAGAAGCAGAAAGCTGAGTATTAGAGGCGTGATAAGGAGAAGGGCCAGGACGGTGCTGAGAGGTCCGGCAAGAAGCATGGTGGTCGAGGAGGTCGCGCGACAAGGATAATCAACAAGAGCGGCCCGCTCGGCGCCGCGACAAGAAGTAGGGAGACGATGGTCATGATGAGGACGACGAGTCCGGCGAGCACGAGTTCCAGAAAGCTACGGAGGCCATGTGCGTCGACAGTGTTGCCTCGTTGCACACCTCTCACCGCCACTGAAGCAGTGGGTGCGTGAAGTCACTACAGCAGAGCCACTATTCGATGCCTAGAGGCCACTGAAGTGGTCCAGCACGCCTATCATTTTTGACACCGAGGATCACCCTGATCGCACAACTGCGGTCGGGTGTTTGCCGTTGTTGGTTTCGCCAACAATACGTAGCTTCAAGGTGACGAAAATGCTAGTTGACGGTGGGGCGGGTCTGAACTTGATCTCGCCCACCGTGATCGAGAGGTTCCAAATCCCCGATGGAGATCTCGAGGAGACGGGCACGTTTCAAGGGGTCAACCCGGGGAGGAGTCAGCCGAATTGCAAGGTCACGTTGCCCATCGCATTTGTGGGCGAGCTAAATCACAGGACGGAGAAGATTGTTTTTGATGTTGCCAAGATCCCCTTGCCCTACAATGGGATCCTCGGCCGCCCAGCACTGGCCAAGTTTATGGCGGCATCACATTACGCCTACAACACATTGAAGATGCCCGAGCCAATGAGCATCATCACCGTCCCCTCCAACAGGAAAGACATGCTCATCTGTGCCGACCAACTCTACCGGGAGGCAGTTGCAGCAGCTGCCGCCAAGGCACTTGTTCCTGCCGCTGAGGCCCGAGGAGGAAAGAAAACCGGCAAGGCCCCTTCCAGCAAGACTTCTGACCCCGGTAAGGACTCCTGCACCTCCTCCGGCAAACACGCCTCTTTGGATTGCCGCGTTCCCGTTGAGGACGTGCCAGAGAGCTTCGCCAGCGGGAGCAAGAGGTCCAAGGTGGCCCCACCAGAAACCAAGAAGGTGCCCGTCAAGGAGGATGGCATGGGTGGAGCTTTTACCATAAGATCCACCTTTGACAGCAAATAGGAAAGCGCGCTCATCGCCTTCCTGTGGGCGAATGTCAATGTGTTTGCATGGCAAGCATCCGACATCCCCGGTGTTCCCAGGGAGGTGATTGAGCACCACCTTGCTTTCTGTCCCCATGCGTGGCCCGTCAAGCAGAAGGTCAGAAAGCAAGCTTTGGAGTGACAAGAGTTCATCATCGAGGAGATCAGGAAGTTAGAGGCGGCAGGCTTGGCCAGAGGAGTACTCCACCCCACGTGGTTGGCCAATCTAGTGGTAGTGCGTAAGGAAAATGGGAAATGGAGGATGTGTATAGACTACACAGATATCAATAAGGCATGTCCAAAGGATCCTTTCCCTCCGCCACGCATTGACCAGATAGTGGACTTCACTGCCGGGTGTGACCTGATGTCGTTCCTCGATGCCTATTCAGGATACCACCAGATCTTCATGGTGAAGGAAGATGACTGCGTTCACCACCCCATGTGGTACATACTATTTTGTACGGATGCCTTTCAGGTTGAAAAGCGCTGGTTCAACATTTGCCCGAGCAGTCCAAATTGGTTTTGAGCCCCAGCTACATATAGATATGGAAGCTTATATGGATGATATAGTAGTCAAAACTAAAGACAAGGCCATGCTCGTGCAGGATCTAGAGGAAACATTTGCCAACTTGCACAAGATCAACCTCAAGCTCAACCCAGAGAAGTGCGTGTTCGGCGTCCCATGCGGCAAACTTCTTGGGTTCTTTGTGTCTCAACGCGGAATCGAAGAAAACCCCGACAAGATCAAAGCGATTGAGCAGATTGAGGCACCAAGGCGAGTCAAAGACGTCCGTAGGCTCGTCGGCTGCATTCCTGCTCTAAGTAGGTTCATCTCCAAATCTGCTGAGCGTGCCCTCCCCTTTTTCAGAGTTTTGAAAAAGGCGGGTCCAATGAAATGTACTCCGGAGGCAGAGGCAGCGCTGCATGATTTGAAGAAGTACCTCTCCTCCACGCCAATACTAGTCGCGCCTAAACCGCAAGAGCCGTTGCTGCTATATCTAGCGGCAACGAATGAAGTGGTCAGTGCTGCGCTAGTGGCACAGAAAGAATTTGAAGAAGAAGCAGCAGTAGCAGTAGTGCTGTCGGATGGTGGGCCGAAGCTTTCCCCGGCAGGGCCTGATGCCGACAAGGTGGAACCCCCGGCAAGGCCTGGTCCTGGCAAGACAGAGTCTGCGGAGGTGGGCGAAGTTGAACAAAAGAAGAATGTGATGCATCACCCGGTCTATTTTGCCAGTTCCCTCTTGCAGGGGGCTAGATCAAGATATTCTGGTATATAGAAGCTACTTTTCGGCCTCCTCATGGCCTCGAGAAAGTTGTGTCACTACTTCCAAGCGCATGAGATCACCATCATCACACACCTCCCTTTGTAATGAATCTTGCACAACCCGGATGCAACCGAGAGGATCGTGGAGTGGGCATTGGAACTGTCGAGCTTTGGCCTCAATTTTGAAAGTACTTCAACAATCAAGAGTTGATCCTTTGCAGAGTTCATAGCAGAATGGACCTCGACGCCCAATGAAGAGATTCGAGACACCACCCTTCCCGGCAAGGAGACGAGCTGTGATTGGATCATGTACTTTGATGGAGATTTCTCGCTGCAAGGTGCTGGTGTCGGCGTGCTGCTTGTCGCACCCACCGGAGAGCGCCTCAAGTACGTGGTACAGATGCACTTTCCCTGGAAAAAATCAACGAACAACACGAAGGAGTACGAGGGATTGCTTACCGGTCTCAGGATCGCGGCATACCTCGGAATCAGGAAGCTCATCATCAGAGGTGACTCACAACTCGTCGTCAAACAAGTTAACAAGGATTACCAGAGCCCGTTGATGGAGGCCTATGTGGATGAGGTGAGGAAGTTGGAGGAGCGTTTTGACGGTCTACAAGCAGAGCATGTTCCCCGAGCAGAGAATAACATTGCTGACGAATTGTCAAAACGCGCTGCCCTCAAGTTGCCTGTGGAACCAGGTACCTTTGTGCTTCAATTGACCTAGCCATCCATTGAGCCATCAGCAGGACAGAACAAACGAAGGAAGGCAGGCCCCGGCAAGTAGTTTCCCGTTGAGCTCCCAGGAGCCGCCGGCAAGGACGTTGTCGGTGCCCCAAGCTTGCCGCGGAGCAGCAACCTCCGGCAGGGCCTCTAGCCCTGACCGTAGAGGCAGCTGCCCCTACGGCCGTATATGAGCCTTTAGTCCTTGCCGCCGAGCCCCAGGCTCCGGCATGGGCGCGGCGCACCGTCCATTTCCTCCAAACAGGGGAACTCCATGAGGAACAGGAAGAGGCAGAGAAAGTAGCCCGCCGGTCCACCATGTACCAGTTTGTGGATGATGCCCTATACAGGAGGAGACTGAACGGCGTTTAAAGTGCATTCCTCAGGAGGACGGACTGGAGCTGTTGGCAGAGATACATGGATGCAACGACACTAGTAACCACATAGGGTCAAGAGCCCTTGCCGGTAAAGCGTTCCGGCAAGGTTTCTTCTGGCCCACCGCTCTCCAGGATGCAACGACACTAGTAACCAAGTGTGAAGCGTGCCAGTTCCATTCAAAGAAACTTCATCAGCCAGCCCAAGCCCTTCAAACAATCCCTCTTTCCTGGCCATTTTTGGTCTGGGGGATCGACATACTAGGCCCCTTTCCCCGTGCTGTCGGGGGCTTTTAGTACTTGTACATCGCGATCGACAAGTTCACAAAGTGGCCGGAGGTGGAACCGGTGATAAAGGTGACAACACAATCATTCATCAAGTTCTTTAAGGGACTAGTCCGCCGTTTTGGTGTGCCGAATAGAGTCATCACCGACAACGGCACGCAGTTCACGAGCCGCACCTTCATACAGAATATCCAAGACCTCGGTAGCAAGGTTTGTTTTGCTTCTGTTGCCCATCCCAGAAGTAACGGCCGGGCTGAGACGGCGAATGCAGAAGTGTTGCGAGGCCTCAAGACCAGAACTTTTGACAGGCTACACAAGTGTGGAAGGCGCTGGATTGATGAGTTGCCAACGGTTCTTTGGTCGATCAGAACGACACCAAATCGAGCCACTGGCCAGACACCCTTTGCCCTAGTTTATGGGGCAGAAGCAGTTCTCCCCAGGGAACTCATATACGGGTCACCTCGAGTGCTCGTTTATGATGAGCTTGAGCAAGAGCAGTTGCGCCAAGATGATGCAACGCTCCTTGAGGAAGATCGTCTTTAGGCTCTTGTGCGAGCCGCTCGCTACCAACAAGCCTTGCACCACTACCATAGCCGCAAGGTTCACACCCGAAGCCTTGAGGAAGGCGACCTTGTTCTTCGGCGAATCCAATCCGCCAAGAATTCAAACAAGTTGATGCCAAAGTGGGAAGGCCATTATCGGGTAATACGATTCACCAGGCCCGACGCAGTCTGCCTGGAGACCGAAGTTGGCTTCCGGTGAGCAATTCCTGGAATATCGAACATCTTCGCAAGTTTTACCCCTAACGCACGACCCTGGCAACCCCCTTTCGTACTAGCCTTGCCGGCAAGGCATGTAACCCTATGTACAGAGCTAGGCGCAGACCCTGTGTGTAGTCAGGGAAAGAAAACCCTTAGTATGTACAATTTCCCGTTGATTTCCATGTTTATGTGTATACGTATATGCATGCTAGTCTAGGATATTGTACTGCTTTTTGATTGCAACAAATGTTAATGGACCGCCAAGGTTCCATGCTCTTGCCCTCTCTTCCTTCCAGCCGTGGCAAGGACGCTCGATCCCGCCAAAGACCCAGCTCCGGCAAGAGGTTGAGAAGACCGCCCGGCACGGCGATCCCCGGCAAACCAAACAGATAAAGTTTACCTCTTGCTCATTCATGTTCGTAACCTATGCCTTGTGCATTAGAAAACCTCGCCACTCTCTTTTAATAACTCGGGTGCTTCCATCCCTATCCCGAACGCTGCTTCGGTCGGAATGGTCGTTGTGGCCCTTGCTAAAAGGAGATTGACAAGGGGCTGGACCCTTTGTATGTAACCCGGTAGATGTGATTCTCTGACAGGCGCAGAGGGCACTGGTAGGACGGCTTGTCGGGAGGACTCATTTATTTGCATTAAGGGGGCATTTCGCCTCTACACAAACGTATACGTGCACAGGTTCCCAGCAAGGCTAGTCTTTTTCATTGACATGCTGATACAAGTATGAACGTTACAGGACACAAGCATGGGCTCGAGGGATTACATTACTTAGAAATTAAGATTTGGCAAGTGCCTACAAGTTGAAAAAAGATAAATGCCCCGTGATCTCCTTTCTTGCCCCTTTCCTCCCAGGTGCGGCAGGTGAAGGCGAAAAAGGGGCGACGGGGAACGTGCCGATGGAGAGCATGGCGGGGATGACCCTCGGCAAGGCGCTTGGCCGAGGGAGGAGGGCGATGTGCATGACGGTGCTGCCGCAGACGGTCAGCTGGAGTCAGAACCGGCGTCCTCCCGCCCGCTACCCTCGTCGTTGTTGTCGTTGTCCTCCTCATCACTGTCGCCCGAGGAGGACGTTTCGTTGTCGGTGGAGCTCTCCGCGCAACACCTTAAGCGGGTTCCCAAGTGCCCGAAGACCTTGATAGAGAGCAGGCCATTCTGCATTAATTTGAAATGGAGAACGAGCCCCTCCGACAGGCTACGGGCGCGGGCAAAAGTCTTCCACCCACGGCGGAGACACATGACATGAGGGGCGGGGAAGTCGACGTCGACCCGCATGCCGCCATTCCCACAACCCCTCATATGCAGCGTGAAGCCCTGTGGCGGGTCAAGCTCCATTAGCCGAGAAAATGGGGTGGGGAGGCGGAGGTGACCGCACACCGACTTGTACAGCTTGATGAAGAACTCGCGGGGCTGGTCTCCGACATGGCCCTCCATTGGGGGAAGGGCCGCTGGCGGAAGCGCGGCAGGTGCGCCGCCCCGTTCTCCTCCTCTCCCCCGAGCGCCACAGCGGCCTCGGCCTTGCCCCCTCCCTCTTCCTGTCACAGTAGGCTCTGCTGCCATGAGCTCCAGAGGAGGGGGACACGCTGTCGAGCAGAAGCCCTCGTTGCCGCCACTAGAGCGCCACCACGCCCTCTCACCATGGCGAAGGGAAGCTAGGAATCAAGCTGGAAGGAGACGGATGCAGAAAGACATCATCCCTCTCCCCTTTCTATAGAGGGGTGGGGCCGGGGGCTCGGCCCCCAACCTAAGGGCGGCCTCCCCACTCGACCAATCTGGCCCCCAGAGGCGCGGGAATCAGGACCGACCCCCTGCTCCAATCAGCGACGCCTGACTTCCCGCCTCGACATTAATGCCCATGCCCTCCGTATCCACCACCTACCCTCCCTGAGGCATGGGGCACACATGGCGGGCGGGCCGGGATTAAGAAGGAAAGTGGGACGACCGTTTTCCCGCCCCATGATCATGGGGCGCGGGCGCCATGATGGCCACGACCCGAGTCCACTTAGTAAATGGTTCGCGCCCCTGCGGCTTCCTCTTTTTTTATGGAAGACGCGGGCCGCCTCTTTACTATCCACCGTGAGGTGACGCAAGCATGCTTCGACCATTCCACGCGCGACCCCCATGGCACGCACTCAATGCGGGTCGTGGGGAAGCGCAACTAGCGAAGGAGTTGTCGCAGTTAAAACTCTGCCATGCGTGCCCGCGCACCGTTCAGGGCCTAGCCCAACAACGCTTTGCGCTTATGTGTGGCCCGGGCCCGGGGGTTCCTGTTAGTGTACAAAAGTAGGGGCCTTTCTGTACCTACTTGTGCATGGGCAGTCGTAGCCACACCTGCGACCATGCTTGGCGGGGCAGAGGAAGGAAAGGTACAAGGCTGCCAAGGCAATGCTCAAGCCTGAGGCACAAAGAGCAAAAGGACAAGATGGATTTCCCCCGGCAACACCCTTGTCGGGGCGGCCTGCATAGCCCCGACAAGAGCCTTGCCGGGGCGGCCTCAATAGCAAGGCCGCCACCCTTGAGCCTGAGAGCTCTGACACCATTGACAATGTCAAGACCAAGACTCGGGGGCGCCTGCGTAGTGGCATGCAGATCTTTCTGAGGACCAAAGGCCTACAAGCCTAAATGTGAACCAAAAGACGAAGACCCCCGGCAACATCCTTGCCGGGGACGCCCGCGAGCCCACGGCAAGAACCTTGTCGGGGACACCCGCGAGACCCGGCAAGACCCTTGCGGGGGGCGTCTGCAGGGCCGAGGCCAGGCCCGCACCTACCAAAGTTTCGCTGCCCCGCGCCCATTCCGACGCGACAACCAGCACGCCAACTAGGCGAGCGCCTGCATGGCAGCATGCAACTTCTAGGCCGAATAGCCAAGCACCTGCGTTGTGGCATGCAAATCTTCGTGAAGACCCTGTCACCACACCAGCTCAGCAACCAGCCAACCAGCATGGCGCTGCATGCCTCGTCAGTGTGGAGGCGTGTCGAAGCAAGGCGAGGCGGCGACGAACGGGGCGAGCTTCATTGCCGTCCCCGATAAAGCAAGAGGGCACGTAGGCGACACATTAAATGCGTTTGTCCTACGGTGCCACGTGATAGACTTGTAACACTATAGATACTTTCCACCTCCTGTGTGCCACTGTGGCGACCCCTTTGGCATATAAAAGAAGGCCCGAGGCGTACTGTGGAAGGATTCGGACTTTTTGGACGGGGCATGCACCGTGGCTAGTTAAAGAGCTCAAGAAAACCAAATAAACACAGACAAGCACGACTAGGGTTTTACGCATCGTTTGCGGCCCGAACCTGGGTAAAAATCCCATCACGTTGATCTTTTTAGACCTGCTCTTTGTGCAACTCCACGCCCCGCCAACCGTAGAAGGGATCCCTGGGATCCCATAGGTGTCATTCACCCCGACATTCCAGAACCACCAGATCCAATCTAGACACCATCACGGAGTGGTTCATCATGTCCATTGGTGCCTCTCCGATGATGCGTGAGTAGTTCTTTGTAGACCTACGGGTCCGTAGTTAGTAGCTAGATGGCTTCCTCTCTCTCTTTTGATTCTCGATACAATGGTCTCTTGTAGATCCATATGATGTAACTCTTTTTGGGGTGTGTTTGCTGGGATCCGATGAACTTTGAATTTATGATCAGATCTATCTTTTTATCCATGAAAGTTATTTGAGTCTTCTTCGGTCTCTTATATGCATGACTGCTTATAGCCTCATATTTCTTCTCCGATATTTGGGTTTTGTTTCTCCAACTTGATATATTTATCTTGCAATGGGAAGAGGTGCTTTGTAATGGGTTCGATCTTATGGTGCTTGATCCAAGTGACAGAAAGGGAACCGACACGTATGTATCGTTGCTATTAAGGATAACAAGATGGGGTATATTTCTACATAAATCTATATTGTCTACATCATGTCATCGTTCTTATTGCATTACTCCATTTTTTCATGAACTTAATGCACTAGATGCATGCTGGATAGCGGTCTGTGTGTGGGGTAATAGTAGTAGATGCTGGAAGAGTCGGTCTACTAATCTTGGACGTGATGCCTATATAATGATCATTGCCTGGATATCGTCATGATTATTTGAAGTTCTATCAATTTCCCAACAGTAATTCGTTTACCCATCGTTTGCTATTTTTCTCGAGAGAAGCCACTAGTGAAATCTATGGCCCCCGGGTCTCTTCTTTATTATATTTTCCTTTGTGATCTATTTTATTTTCTTTTATTTTCAGATCTATTAAACCAAAAATACAAAAATACCTTGCTGCACTTTATTTGCTTTGCGATCTATTTATCCAATCTATTACAACTTTACCCTGTCCTTTTGCCAATTTCTAGCGCTGTTACCCGAAAGGGATTGACAACCCCTTTAACACGTCGGGTTGCAAGTATTTGTTATTTGTGTGCAGGTGTTGTTTACGTAGTGTTGCTTGGTTCTCTTACTGGTTCGATAACCTTGGTCTCATCACTGAGGGAAATACCTACCGTTGCTGTGCTGCGTCATCCCTTCCTCTTTGGGGAAATACCGACGTAGTTCTAGCAGACATCTGATGTCTACTACGCAACTTTATTCTTGAAGACTCGTGTTGGGCCTCCAAGCGCAGAGTTTTGTAGGACAGTAGAAATTTCCCCTCAAGTGGATTACCTAAGGTTTATCAATCCGTGGGAGAAGTAGGATGAAGATGGTCTCTCTCCAACAACCCTGCAACCAAATAACAAAGAGTTTGTTGTGTACCCAAAACACCAAATACAATGGTAATTTGTATAGGTGCACTAGTTCGGCGAAGAGATGGTGATACAAGCATAGTAATGATAGTAGATATTGATTTTTGTGATGGGAACAATAGAAAAACAGCAAGGTAGCAATTGATAAAACAGAGCACAAACGGTATTGAAATGCTTGAAAATGAGGCCTAGGGTCCATACTTTTGCTAGTGCAATATCTCACAATGCTAATATAATTGGATCATATAACCATCCCTCAACATGCGATGAAGAATCACTCCAAAGTTCTTATCTAGCGGATAACATAAGAAGAAATTGTTTGTAGGGTACAAAACCACCTCAAAGCTATTCTTTCCATTCGATCTATTCAAGAGCTCATACCAAAATAACAAAAAGCTATTTTTTCCGTTCGATCTATCCAAGACATCATACTAAAATAACACCATATGATACACGTCAACCAAATCTAATGTCACCTGGATACTCCAATGTCACCGCAAGTATCCGTGAGTTGATTATATGAGATGCGTCAAACAATTTCAGATTCATAATACTCAATCCAACACAAAGAACCAAAAAGAGTTGTGACAGCCTGGTTTTTTGCCCTTTTCTATTTGCCTGATTTTCAGTTGGTTTGATTTTGAAATTTGGAGTTTTGAATCTTTTCATATGGATTTAAACACTTGGGTACCCCTTGACTTTCACCCAAGTGCCTCATTTCCCTTTGTTACTATCATACCCTCTCTGGTTCACCTCAAAATAATATTTGGAATATTTTTCTTAAATGAAAAATATTCATTTCCCTCTCTTAAACCCTAGCTAGCTCAATGTGCTCCAAAGCAACCCCAATTTTTCTTGCCCACAAAAAATCTGAGAAAATTCACAAATATTCTTTGAACCCTAGGGCACCTTCCTGATCAAAAATATTTCATCACTTTTTGGAATATTTTTGCTACAGAAAATATTTTCTGTTCTGGACAGAAATGGTGGTTTCTACAACAACTACCATTTTACTTGCTCCATTGTGGCTGATTTTTCTTGTGCATCATCACCTTAGTAGATGATTGCTAACCTCCAAAGCCCAGCTGGCAACTCCTAGTAGTTTCACCACCGTAAGCTCTCAAAGTTACTGATCAAAAACTTACTTGGCAGTTGAAATCTATTCTACTGCGTCTGAGTCCAAACCAAAGTGTGGTAACCTTCAAAACTACCGCGAACACCACGCCAGGCATGAAGTTTGGACTTAGGTAGGCCTGAGGGCAGAGTTCACACGGTGACCACACGTGTACACGATGCAACCTGCGTGTCGACGCGCTCTGCGTCATGCCCGAGCTTCTGTTGCTCGCGTGCTCGCTTCCCCGACTGCCTAGCCTTGCCAAAACGTGCCACAATCGTCGTCCCGAACCTCTTAACTCCCTCCTGGCGCTCGCCGACACCGGAGCTCGCCGTAGCGAGCACGGGCGTGGTCCGACCAACATAATAGTGCGGTGCGCACTGTGCTCGTCATCACCCCAGTGCCCCTATGCCCGTCCCCGCTCACCCACAGTTCCCGCGTGAGCTGCGTTGCCTTCTCCCCCTCTCGCTAACGCCGTTCGTCGCCAGGCGCCATGTCCAGGTGTCCACCCGCGGAGCTCGATCCCCCCTCGACGCTCGGCTATAAATAGAGCCATCCCCAGCCTCCTCGAGCATCACCCACTCCTCCCACACACTCCACGACCTTGTTGAAGCCGTAGCCCGGCCGGGCAGGCCGTTGGCCGCTGTCCCTGAGCTCGAGCTCACCGGCGATCCCCTCGGATCGTCTCCATAGCTCCATCCCTTCCCAGGCCTGGGAAACCCTTCCAGGGCCTCCGCCGCTCTTCGTTGGTGTTGTTCCACCTGGTTGGAGCCCCTAGAGTCGCCTCTGTTCACCGTCGTCTTCGTCTCCGGCGAGCTCCGCTCTCTGCCTCCGCTAGAGAGGCTGATTTCGACGCTGTCCGACCACCCCTAGATACTCTATGGGTACGGGCTGGTGCGCCTCCGTATCCTCCCTTGATCCTTCCCTCTCGTTTTGGCCAAGAAGCCCTTGTCGCTGGCGTGTGCTCCGGCGAAGCCACGCCGTCCTCTGTTTCCTTCTCCCCCTCCCCCTCACCTGACTAGCGGAGCCCGCTAGTTAGCCATTCATTACACATGCGAAGCGGTACGAGTGGTGGCGCCCGCGAGGCTTTACGCCTTCGACGTCACCCCCAGTTTGTTTTATTTAAATTCAAATTTCATATTTTTCCAGAGAGCTTCAAATAGCCAAAACTCTTTAACCATAAGTCCAAATGAATCGATTCTTTTTGCATTGTGTTCTTTGTAAAGAAATCTAGCAGCTCACCAAAAATGGGATTTTCCCCTGCTGTCTAGATTTTCTGATGAATTTCAGAAGGGTTCGTGATGTTTTCTTTTTGTGTTTATAAATATTTTCAGAGAGTGAAGCTTGTCTTGAGGATCACCAAGAGGCTTGTGAACCTCATCTGCACTAAGGCAAGCCACAACAACATTTTCATGGTGCCATTACAATATTCGTGATTTTCTTATTTGAATGAATGGTTTAATCCATGCATTGAAATCACTATTATGTTATTTATATTCTGTTAGTTGCTTGTTTAAGTTAATATGCTTGATTTACAGAAAGTTTGAAGCTAATTAACTGGGTAAAGAAACTAGAATTAAGTTTTGTTATGAAAGAGTAATATGGTTATGAATATAAGTAGTTATTTGGAGTTATTTTTCTTGCATGAGTAAATTGATAAATTTGTTAGAAAATATTCTGTTTAAAGTGATGTTTAATCCTAACCAGAGGAGTGCCATGAGTTGTTGATATTTATACTTAGTGTGGATTTAGTTGACTCAGTTATTTCCGTTGATATGTGATGCATATGTTAGTGTTGCATTTCATGGTGTACTATGACACCTGTTATTTTCATTCTAAGTTGAACCTGATAATAACTCAACTTGAATATATCATTGACCGGGTCATGGTGCCACTGAATCGAGATTTTCCCAGTGCAACCACATTTGCCTTTATGGGAATGCCTTTATTCGGTCCATTGTCATGCCTCTGGTCGGTGCCTCCAATGAGGGAAGGTGATGGGCGTGCGGTACCATGGCCCGGTAAGCAGACATAACCTTGTGTGCCCATTGTTGAAATTATGGTACCGTGTCCTCGTGTGGGACGCTTATGTTTTGGCCACGATGGTGGTCGTTGGTGTCTTTGGTAGACATGGGGCCACCCAGGACTAACCCAGTGGGGAGTGAGTCGGAGTGGCCGGGAGAGTGTCATGGCAATGGAGCGGTTTCGTCGGAATGCCGTTGGTCCACCCGAATGGGATGACGAGGCCATGGGTTCTGTGGTGTGGGTACAGTGCGCTACTTCTGCAGAGTGTATTAATTTATCGATAGCCGAGTCCACGGTTACGGACAAGGTACAGTGCGCTACCTCTGCAGAGTGTATTAATTTATTGATAGCCGAGTCCACGATTACGAGCACGCTCGAAAGTAGGTCACACCATGGGTCAACGTTTAATAAATCTTGCACACTAAGTTATGAACTTTGCACTGTTGATGATGGTGTGAAGGTCATCTTGCTGTTTGAGACCAAGTGTTGGTCGTGGTTGTGATCGCCGGAAGGATCACCGTTTGAGACCAAATATTGGTCGTGGTTGTGGTCGCCGAAAGGATCACGAGGTATCCCTAGTTAAGACCATGAGGTTGGTACATTTGTGATCCTAGAGCGCTCACCGTTGGTAAGCCAGTCCGAGGGACTTTTCTCACAAAAGCATGATCACATATTGGATATATTGTTGCATTTTAATAGTTGGTTAATTATCATGATATTGTTTGACATTATGTTTATGCTTGTCATGAGCTTGCAAGTACATTCAATGTACTGACCTAGCGTGTCATGCCAGATTTCAGGAAAGTCTCGTTGGAAAGGAGTGTTGTCCGAGTCTAGATCGTGTCCACATTGGTGTCCCTGTGCTATGGAGTTCCGCTACGACGTTGTTCCGCTACCGCAGACTTGCTATGATCGAGGCCCCTTTATGTTCACTAAATAATGTACATATTGTTCAGCCGCACCGTGTGTGCCGCTTGGCCTCGTTACCTGTTGTAATTTAAACTTGATCCGCTAGCATCAATAAAGCGGTTGTTTTCTGTACCAAGATGTTGTGTGTTGCCAGAAGACAAGGTCTCTGGGCTGGCAATGCATGGTGAACCGGTTGCTCTGGGCCGGGGTGCCACAACACTTGGTATCAGAGCCACGCTGACTGTAGGCCATGCTATACTATGACGTGTTAACTGGACGTTAGATGCGAGCAGTGCCGGTAGCATTCGTTGCTGGTTGTTGCATTGCATGCGTTTCTTTTATTTTTATGCTAACCTACTAATGGTTGTGAGTGTAGATGGCTCCCGTGCCATATCCGTGCCAGTTGCAGCTGATGCCGTTCACGTCGCCGCATCTCCTTCGTAACGTGTGGCGTCGGTTGTACCCCATCGGTGACAACCCAGTCTATCGTGTGTACCGGGAGCGTTTAGCTGACTCAGTGTATAAGTATCACGCAGTGGTTACTCTGCGCACCAGTTCCGATTCCAGCACTTACACTCATACCACTCGAAGCGGTTACACTTCTACCGCTTCTCAGGCTGTCCAGTTTGCTGCATTCGAGGTCCTTGTCGAGCTTCGTTACAACGAGGTCCGGATGCAGAACCACCCAGGTTTCTACTACTATCCTTCTTTGCATGACAATGGTCGTGTCCGTTTCCCTATCATTGATCCGGAGTCTGATAGTGTTGCTAGCCACCTTGCTCGTTATATCACTTCTAGCTATCTTATGATCCATGAGCTGGCTCGAGAGCTGACTCGTGCTCGTACTGCTTTAGCCTCTGCTTTAGTCTCTACTAGGTCTGCCACTGTTCCATCCTCCCTGGGATTTACTCCTTATATTCCAGCCAGTTCTAGTTCCCCTATTTCATCGGTTACTCCACCGAGCAGCTCGAGCGCCTCGACCGTGAATCCTCTCAGTGCTCCTGCTGAGTGGGTTTCACTTCTCACTACTCCTGTAGCCCTGATGCTTCACCCAACACCTGCCCCGGAGGGAGAGCCCTCGAGGCAGCGTCGTCGTGTTACCTTTAACCAAGAGGTCTCAGTTAACCTCATCAGTTCAGGATCCGAGTCCGCTTCAGGAGAGGACCCCGCAGCACCAGCAGAGCAGTAGAGCTTCTGAGTATTCACAGTCGTCGGGATGGTGTACGGATGTAGTCGTACGAGTCATGATGTTTTGTTTCCTGTATGAGAATAGTTGAACCTGGCATGTTGATTATCTTTCATGTATGAGTCTATGTATAATTATGTTGGAACTCTACTTTATTCGCCGTATTTTCCTCGTTATTTTGGTTTCTCTTGGGATTTGTTGCTGGCTTTTCCCCAATTTATTTTTGGATGTTTCTCATCTCGGTTGTGTTGTCTTGGAAAAAATCCACAATAGGATGCCGCGGGGAGGCAGCAGTGGCAACATTCATGAGGGTACTCCTGTTTGTCGTTCCGCACGATAGGCAGGACACTCCCCCGAGCCGTACGTTCCACCACCGCCTCCACCGCTAAATCCGCCCTCCATCGAGCAAATTTTGCGTATGTTTGAGGAAAGGAGGAATAATGATCTGATTGAAACATTAAGAAGTGTGAAAGCTGTGGTTGGACAGAATGGAAATCAGAACGGTCATCACTCCAAGCTGTCAGATTTTTAGAGGACCAAGCCTCCCAGTTCTAGTAAGGTTATTCATCCCTTGGATGCAGACGATTGGTTACGAACTATTGATAGAAAGCTTGAGATTGCTCGTACTGAAGAAGATGGTAAAGTTCCATTTGCAACTCATTACCTTGAAGGCGTCGCTGCCATATGGTGGGAAAATACAAAAGCCATGTGGCCTGCTGATGACGAAATCACCTAGTCAAAATTCAAGGATCAGTTCCGGAAATATCATATCCCTACTGGAATTATGAAGACTAAGCAGCATGAATTTCTCGCACTCCTCCAAGGAAATCAGTCTGTGGGTGAATATTTGCAAAAATTCAATCATCTGTCACGTTACTCCCTTTATGACGTGGCCACTAAAGAAAGAAAGATTGACAGATTTCTTGGGGTATTAAACCCGCAACTCCGGTGTACCCTCAGTATGTTTGATTTCCCAGATTTCGAAACTCTGGTGAACAAGGCTTTCATTACCGAGAGGGAGCACAAGCTCGTATCGGACAACAGGCCTGCTAACAATGACCATAAGCGCAAGTTTGAGCCAAGGAAGGAAGGGCAACCCGTGCAAAAGGCTCGTACCTGGCAGCAGACTCAGGTGGAATACAAGCCCAATTGGCAACAGAATGTTAACAAGACCACCACCCAAGTCAAGAATGTCATGACCAACCCAGTGCACGAGGAGCGCTAGCGCAACAATTCTTGCTTCAGTTGTGGGCAAAACGGACATTATGCCAGACAGTGCCCCAAGAACGGCAAGACAAGTGCACTAATCAGACCACAAGTCAACTTTATGGAGTCACGCCCAAACCAGTAAAACATCACTGGGCACGTTCATCACCTCTTCGCCGATGAAGCCCAAGAGAACCCCGAAGTCGTCATTTGTATGTTTTATGTCAATAACATACCAGCCATAATTTTATTTGACTCTGGGGCTTCGCACTCTTTTATTTCTCAGAGTTTTGTTGCCCAAAACAAATTTCCTTGTTCACTTTTGGGCAAGAATATGCTGGTACAAACCCGGGGATCCTTAATCAAGAGTAATCTGGTTTGCTGTAATCTGGAAATCAATATCAACAGAGTCTGTTTGCCAACTTTCTTGATAATTTTTGAGTCTGTAAGTTGGATGCTATCTTGGGTATGAATTGGTTGACCCAATATCATGTATGCATAAATTGCGCGACCTGAGAAGTCACTTTGACCAGTCAGAAGGGGCAGACTACCAAATTTTATGCTCGCAGAAACATACCCAAGAAAGAAATGGTCTTCGCCGCTGTGGCTGAGTTGGAATTAATTCATGTGGTCAGTGAGTTTCCTGATGTATTTCCAGAAGAACTGCCAGGCATGCCACCAGATCGAGAGCTTGAGTTTGCAATAGATCTTGTGCCCGGAACCGCAACGTTATACAAGAAGTATTACCGGATGCCCCCATCAGAATTAGTGGAGCTAAAGAAACAGCTTGATGAAATGCTCCAGAAAGGATACATCCGCCCCAACTCTTCACCATGGGGATCACCTGCTATCTTCATGGACAAGAAGGATGGCAGCCTCTGCATGTGTGTGGATTATTGTCAACTGAATGATGTCACAATCAAAAATAAATATCCGCTGCCAAGGATCGATGATTTGTTTGATCAGCTCAGTGGGGCCAAGGTATTCTCCAAGATTGATTTACGGATAGGATATCATCAGCTCAAGATTAAAAAGGAAGGTATTCCTAAGACCGCATTCACCACTCGATACGGTCTTTATGAATATGTAGTTATGTCCTTTGGTGTCACCAATGCACCTGCCTTGTTCATGCACATGATGAACAAAGTATTCATGGAATTCCTCGATAAGTTCGTGGTAGTCTTCATCGATGACATACTTATTTACTCAAAGAGTGAAGAAGATCACAAAGAACACCTCCGTGCAGTGCTACAACGACTCCGCGACCATCAGCTATACGCCAAATTCAGTAAATGTGAGTTTTGGCTCAAGCCAGTTGGATTTTTTGGACATGTGCTATCCGCCGAAGGAATAGCCGTGGACCCAAGCAAAGTAAAGGATGTGCTCGATTGGTTGCCGCCCACAACTGTATCACAGATCCGGAGTTTTCTTGGATTAGCCGGATATTGCTATCATTTCATTGAAGGGTTTTCCAAGATTGCTAAACCCATGACGGAGCTACTCAGAAAGGATAAGAAGTTTGAATGGACTGAGGACTATGAGAAAAGTTCCAATGAGCTAAAGATACGGCTGACGACCGCACCTGTGTTAACTCTTCCAGATATCTACCACAGTTTTGATGTGTACTATGACGCCTCCAGACAAGGACTTGGATGCGTACTTATGCAAGACGACAAGGTAGTAGCATATGCATCGCGACAACTACGACCTCACGAGGGAAATTATCCTACTCATGATCTGGAATTGGCTGCGGTGGTTCATGCTCTAAAAATTTGGAGACACTACCTCATCAGGAAGAGGTGCCAAATTTTTACCGATCACAAAAGTCTCAAGTATATATTTACTCAGCCAGATTTAAATCTCCGTCAACGAAGATGGCTTGAGTTAGTCAAGGATTATGATCTTGGAATAAATTACCACCCGGGTAAGGCCAACGTGGTTGCCGATGCACTCAGTCGAAAGCCTGTCAGCCTAAATGTCATATTGAAATCCTTGCCTCCTAAACTTCAAGAGGAGATTGCTAAGCTCAACCTGGTCATAGTTGATGCTGGCCTTGCTAATATTTTGGAAGTTGCCCCCACACTTGAGGAAGAGATCCGCAAGGCCCAGCCAGCTGACACCGTCCTGCAGAAACGTGCCAAGAGTATGGTAGCAGGACGGACTCCAGATTTCTCAAAGGACCAATTTGGTACCCTACGATTCCGTGGAAGGATTTGTGTACCCAATCAGGTGGATTTAAAGCAGAAAATCCTGTTAGAAGCACACAAATCTTCGTATTCTATTCACCCTGGAGGTACGAAAATGTATGAAGACCTTCGACAAATATTCTGGTGGGATGGAATGAATAAAAACATTGCCTATTTTGTGGCCTGTTGCAACATATGCAACAAGGTGAAGGCGGAGCATCAGATGCCAGCCGGACTTCTCCAACCGCTACCAGTTTCACAATGGAAATGGGATGATGTCTGCATGGATTTGATCACATGGCTACCTAAGACTCAGCGAGGCAACGGTGCAGTCTGGGTCATAGTGGACACCTTAACCAAGGTAGCTCACTTTATCCCGATCAGAACTACATATCGAGCAGATCAACTTGCACAACTGTATGTATCCAGAATAGTCAGCCTGCATGGAGTACCCCGAACCATCACTTCTGACCGAGGTTCACTTTTTACCTATGCTTTCTGGTCACGTTTCCGTCAAGCCTTGGGGACGGTGCTAAAATACAGTACCGCTTATCATCCTCAGACTAATGGACAGACAGAGCGGGTAAATCAAATACTCGAAGATATGCTGCGAGCCTGTGCTTTGGCCCAAGCACCTAAATGGGAAGACTGCCTATCGTATGCCGAGTTCTCTTACAACCACAGCTTCCAGACCAGTCTAAAGATGTCACCGTATGAGGCTTTGTATGGCCGTAAGTGCCGCACTCCTTTAAATTGGTCTCAAACTAGAGATAGCCGTATTTTTGGAACAGATCTCATGATGGAAGCTGAGAAACAAGTCAAGGAAATCAAAGACTGATTACAATTGGCCAAATCTCGACAGAAGAGTTATTATGATGCAAAGCACCGATAGATCAGTTTTGAACCTGGAGAACACGTATACCTCCGAGTCACTCCTACGAAAGGAGTCAAGAGATTCCAGACTCGTGGAAAGTTGGCACCTAGATTTATTGGTCCATTTCCAGTTATGTCCCGTGTGGGTACTGTTGCCTATCAGTTGGAACCCCCTGAATTGTCGGACGTGCACAACGTGTTTCATGTTTCACAATTGAGGCGATGCATATCGCCGCCTGAGAAAAAGACTACTATGACTGAAATAGAGTTGGCAAAGGATTTAACATATGAAGAAAGGCCAGTTAGAATTTTGGATCACATGGAAAGGGTCACTCGTAGTAAAGCAAGGAAGTTCTACAAGGTTCAGTGGGAGCATCACACAGAGTCGGAATCAACTTGGGAATGGGAAGAATTTCTAAGGCACATTATCCAGAATGGTTTTCCCAAGCAACCGAATCTCGAGGACGAGATTCATTCTAAGTGGGGGAGGCTTGTGACAGCCTAGTTTTTGCCCTTTTCTATTTGCCTGATATTTAGTTGGTTTGATTTTGAAATTTGGAGTTTTGAATCTTTTCATATGGACTTAAACACTTGGGTACCCCTTGACTTTCACCCAAGTGCCTCATTTCCCTTTCTAACTATCATTCCCTCTCTGGTTCACCTCAAAATAATATCTGGAATATTTTTCTTAAATGAAAAATATTCATTTCTCTCTCTTAAACCCTAGCTAGCTCAATGTGCTCCAAAGCAACCCCAATTTTTCTTGCCCAAAAAAATCTGAGAAAATTCACAAATATTCTTTGAACCCTAGGGCACCTTCCTGAGCAAAAATATTTCGTCACTTTTTGGAATATTTTTGCTATAGAAAATATTTTCTGTTTTGGACAGAAATGGTGGTTTCTACAGCAACTACCATTTTACTTGCTCCATTGTGGCTGGTTTTTCTTGTGCATCATCACCTTAGTAGATGATTGCTAACCTCCAAAGCCTAGCTCCCAACTCCTAGTAGTTTGACCACAGTAAGCTCTCAAAGTTACTGAAGAGAATCTTACTTGGCAGTTGAAATATATTCTACTGTGTCCGAGTCCAAACCAAAGTGTGGTAACCTTCAATACTACCATGAACAACACGCCAGTCATGAAGTTTGGACTTAGGTCGGCCTGAGGGCAGAGTTCGCGCGGTGACCACACATATACACGATGCCAACCTGCATGTCGACGCGCTCTGCGTCATGCCCGAGCTTCTGTTGCTCGCGTGCTCGCTTCCCCGGCTGCCTAGCCTTACCAAAATGTGCCAAAATCATCGACCCGAACCTCCTGGAGCTTGCCGACGCCGGAGCTCACCGCAGCGAGCACGGGCACGGTCCGGCCAACATAACAGTGCGGTGCGCACTGTGCTCGTCGTCACCCCAGTGCCCCTGTGCTCGTCCCCGCTCGCCCACAGTTCCCGCGTGAGCTGCGTCGCCTTCTCCCCCTCTCGCTGACGCCGTTCGTCGCCGGGCGCCGTGTCCAGGTGTCCAACGGCGCAGCCCGATCCCCCCTAGACGCTCGGCTGTAAATAGAGCCCTCCCCATCCTCCTCGAGCATCACCCACTCCTCCCACACACTCCACGATCTTGTAGAAGCCGTAGCCCGGCCGGGCAGGCCGCGGGCCGCCGTCCCTGAGCTCGAGCTCGCCGGCGATCCCCTCAGGTCGTCTCCGTAGCTCCAGCCCTTCCCAGGCCTTGGCAACCCTTCCAGGGCCTCCGCCGCTCTACGGTGGTGCTGTTCCGCCTGGTTGGAGCCCCTGGAGTCGCCTCTGTTCACCATCATCTTCTTCTCCGGTGACCTCTGCTAGAGAGGCTGATTCCGACGCCTTCCGACCACCCCTAGCTACTCTACGGGTACAGGCAGGTGCACCTCCGTCTCCTATCTCGATCCCTCCCTCTTGTTTTGGCCAAGAAGCCCTCGTCGCTGGCGTGTGCTCCGGTGAATCCACGCCGTCCTCTTTTTCCTTCTCCCCCTCCCCATCACCTGACTAGCGGTGCCCGCTAGTCAGCCAGTCAGTACGCGCGTGAATTGGTACGAGTGGTGGCGCCCGCAAGGCTTTACGCCTTCGACGTCACCCCCAGTCTATTTTATTTAAATTCAAATTTCATATTTTTTCAGAGAGCTTCAAACAGTCAAAACTCTTTAACTATAAGTCTAAATGAATTGATTCTTTTTGCATTGTGTTCTTTGTAAAGAAATCTAGCAGCTCACCAAAAATGGGATTTTCCCCTGCTGTCTAGACTTTCTGCTGAATTTCAGAAGGGTTCTTGATGTTTTCTTTTTGTGTTTATAAATATTTTCAGAGAGTGAAGCTTGTCTTGAGGATCACCAGGAGGCTTGTGAACCTCATCTGCCCTAAGGCAAGCCACAGCAACATTTTCATGGTGCCATTACAATATTTGTGATTTTCTTACTTGAATGAATTATTTAATCCATGCACTTAAATCACTATTATGTTATTTATATTCTGTTAGTTGCTTGTTTAAGTTAATATGCTTGATTTACAGAAAGTTTGAAGCTAACTAAGTGGGTAAAGAAACTAGAATTAATTTTTGTTATGAAAGAGTAATATGGTTATGAATATAAGTAGTTATTTGGAGTTATTTTTCTTGCATGAGTAAATTGATAAATTTGTTAGAAAAGATTCTGTCTAAATTGATGCTTAATCCTAACCAGAGGAGGTCATGAGTTGTTGATGTTTATACTTAGTGTGTATTTAGTTGACTCAGTCATTTCCGTTGATATCTGATGCATACGTTAGTGTTGCATTTCATGGCATATTATGACACCGGTTATTTTCATTTTAAGTTGAACCTGATAATAACTCAACTTGAATATATCGTTCACCATGTCATGGTGCCACTGAATCGAGTTTTTCCAAGTGCAACCACATTTGCCTTTATGGGAAGGCCTTTATTCGGTCCATTGTCATGCCTCTAGTCGGTGCCTCCAACGGGGGAAGGTTATGGGCGTGCGGTACCCTGGCCCGGTAAGCAGACATAACCTTGTGTGCCCGTTGTTGAGATTATGGTACCGTGTCCCCGTGTGGGACGTTTATGTTTTGGCCACTGCGGTGGTCGTTGGTATCTTTGGTAGACACGGGGCCACCCAGGACTAGCCCAGTGGGGAGTGAGTCGGAGTGGCCGGGAGAGTGTCATGGTAATGGAGGGGTTTCGTCGGAATGCCGTTGGTCCACCCGAATGGGATGACGAGGCCATGGGTTCCGTGGTGTGAGTACAGTGCGCTACCTCTGCAGAGTGTATTAATCTATCGATAGCCGAGTCCAAAGTTACATACACACTCGAAAGTAGGTCACACCATGGGTCAACGTTTAATAAATCTTGCACACTAAGTTATGAACTTTGCACTGTTGATGATGGCGTGAAGGTCATCTTGTTGTTTGAGACCAAGTGTTGGTTGTGGTTGTGATCGCCGGAAGGATCACCATTTGAGACCAAATATTGGTCGTGGTTGTGGTCGCCGGAAGGATCACGAGGTATCCCTAGTTAAGACCATGAGGCTGGTATGTTTGTGATCCTAGAGCGATCACCGTTGGTAAGCCAGTCCGAGGGACTTTTCTCACAAAAGCATGATCACAACATGTTGGATATAGTGTTGCATTATTAATAATTGGTTAATTATCATGATATTGTTTGTCATTATGTTTATGCTTGTTGTGAGCTTGCAAGTACATTCAATGTACTGACCTGGCGTGTCATGCCAGATTTCAGGAAAGTCTTGTTGGAAAGGAGTGATGTCTGAGTCTTGATCGTGTCCACATCGGTCTCCCTGTGCTATGGAGTTCCGCTACGACGTTGTTCCTCTGCCGCGTAGTTGCTATGATCGAGGCCCCTTTATGTTCAGTAAATAATGTACATATTGTTCAGCCGCATCGTGTGTGCCGCTTGGCCTCGTTACCTGTTGGAATTTAAACTTTGATCCGCTAGAATCAATAAAGCGGTTGTTTTATGTACCAAGATGTTATGTGTTTCCAGAAGACAAGGACTCCGGGCTGGCAATGCATGGTGAACCGGTTGCTCTGAGCTAGGGTGCCACAATAGTGCCCCAAGATTTCTACCGGAGAAACAAAGACAAGAACGTGCATCAACCCCTATGCATAGATTACCCCAATGTCACCTCGGGAATCTGTGAGTTGAGTGCCAAAATACATATCAAGTGAATCAATATGATACCCCATTGTCACCACGGGTATTCATAGCAAGACATACATCAAGTGTTCTCAAATCCGTAGAAGTATTCAACCCGATAAAAAGAAATCTCAAAGGGAAAACTCAATTCACAACAAGATAGAGAGGGGAAAACACCATATGATCCGACTATATTAACAAAGCCCGCGATACATCAAGATCGTGACATCTCAAGAACACGAGATAGAGAGAGAGAGAGAGAGAGATTAAATACACAGCTACTTGTACAAACCCTCAGCCCCGAGGGTGGACTACTCCCTCCTCATCATGGTGTCCGCCGGGATGATGAAGATGGCCATCGGTGATGATTTCCCCCTTCGACAGGGTGCAGGAACAGGGTCTAGATTGGTTTTTCATGTCCACAGAGGCTTGCGGCGGCGGAACTTCTGATCTAGGGCTACCCCGAGGGTTTTTGGAATATTTGACGATTTATAGGGCAAAGAGGGGGTGCGGGAGGTCATTGAGGTGGGCACAACCCACCTGGGTGCGCCTGGGCCCCCAGGCGCACCCTGGTGGGTTGTGCACCCCTCGGGGCACCCCCCAGGTGCTTCTCTGGCCCATTAGATGTCTTCTGGTCCATAAAAAATCCACAAAAAGTTTCGCGGTGTTTGGACTCCGTTTGATATTGATTTCTTGCGATGTAAAAAACAAGCAAAAAACAGCAACTGGCACTGGGTCAATTGGTTAGTCCCCATAATGATATATAGTTGCTATAAAATGGTTGTAAAACATCCAAGAATGATAATATAACTACATGAATACTTCATAAATTATAGATACATTGGAGATGTATCAGCATCCCCAAGCTTAATTCCTACTCGTCCTCGAGTAGGTAAATGATAAAAGAAACAATTTATGAAGTGTGAATGCTAGCAAAGTGCATAAGTTTGATCAATGATAATTTTAATCACTTTTCCTAGCATCGTAACAACAATTCTTTCTCATAAAACTCATCATGACAAAGTGGTAACCAATTCACATGTTAAGGTTCAAACAATGAATTCTCTTGAAACTCAATAACCTATATTCTTAGTCACCAAACAATTACAATTGAACTTATTCAACAGAGTATAAGAGCTCCACACACTCAACCATCATATAGTCTTCTATGATTGCTAACACTCACCGCACACACATGAGCAAAACGTTTCAACCAGACACATAGAAAGATGGGGGCTTACAATTTCGCCTCCCAACATATTCACCTCAAGGGTGATGTCAACAATAATAACTCATGCTACCCATATCCAACTGGATATATGTGCCTATATCTTCCTCACCACATGATGATTGCCAAAAGAGAAAAATAAAAAGGAATAGAGAGAAAACCTTTGACTCTTGCATGAAAGTAAATACATAGAAGTAAAAGATACGCCCTCCGCAGAGGGAAACAGAGGTTGCCATGTGCTTTTTGTTTGTATGCTCAATCCCTTAGTGCAAAAGAATGTCACGTTATATTGCCCCTTATGATAGCAACCTTTATTATGCAGTCTGTCGCTTTTATTCTTTGCCATCACAAGTTCGTACAACGCTCAATTTTCTCTTACACTGAATGATCTAACACTTTTAGAAGCAATTTTTATTTCCTTATTGCACCGATGACAACTTACATGAAGGATCTTCCTCAATCCTTAGGTAGGTATGGTGGACTCTTGAAAATAAGATTTGGTTTAAGGGTTTTTGGATGCATAAGTAGTATCTCTACTTGGTGCGGAATTTTTTGGCTAGAAAAGATGGGGGGCAAGCACCACATGTTGAAGGATCTATGACAATATAACTTCTATGTGAATATGAACAAACATAAATCATTACGTTGTCTTCCTTGTCCAACGTCAACAATTTTGGCATATAATATTTTGATGGGGGCTCACAATCACAAAAGATTTCCAAGATAGTGTATTTGCATGTGAAAGTTCTCTTCCTTATAGTAAACATTCAGGAATTGCTTGTATGACCAATATTGTGATTGTCCAGCTTCAAAAGATTTCACTTTCTAAACCCAATGTGAAGCTACCACTAAGCATGATATGAGCATATAATTTCAACTTCATGATATTCAATTCATTCAACAATTTACTCATAGGATATAAGTGAAGCACAAGGGTAAATGACCAGTTACTCCAAAAAGATATAAGTGAAGATCAAGCGAGTAGTTAAGTAAATAGATAGCTATGTGAAGACTCTCGCTTATTTAAAACTTTAAGATCTATGTATTTTATAAAAACAACAAGCAAAATGAAAATAAAATGACATTTCAAGGATAGTACAACTCATGTGGAGGAGCAAAAACTTAGGCTCAACCTATACTAATCGACAATTGTTGAAGAAGAAAGGTGGGATGCCTTGGGCATTGTCGGCGTTCTGGGAACGGGGGTCCCCAGACTTGCCTGCCTGTGGCCTGCGGCGTGGCTCAAAGGGGGCCCAGCACGGCCGAACTTCATCAACACGAGACCCAAGACCCTCGCGAGGGGCCAAGCCTCGCGGGGTGGACAACACGGCGCTTCCTCAGGCGCGGCCTCGTCAGGCTGGCTCACGAGGAGGCGGAGAGATCAAGGCAGGGTACCTCGCGAGGTGCCCATGATGCAAGCCATGACGACCAAGGGTGCCAGGCGGGCGCCAGACCACGCAGTGTCCCCCCTTTCCTCTTTGGTGCAAAGGGGGCAAGCGCAGGCGAGAGGATCAAGCAAAGGCATCCATTTCGGCGCAACGAGACCAAGACCAGTCCAACGGTGGGAAGGAGGTCATCGTGGAGCCCAGTACGACGTCACCACAGGGCCTTTGGCAGGCAAGGACCAACTTTATTCAGAATAAGTGTACCGGACGTTCCCCTTCGAATTGGCCAATTGTTGGCGCCCTTCCCGCTCAATATTTGGGAAGAGGCCCAGGGCCTTTGCCTATAAATAGGACTAGCCACCCCCAGGGTAGGGGGACGAAGGAGCATTCAGACCAAGCATAGAGCAAGTAGAGAGAGAGAGAAGGGCGATCGAACTCCCCCTAGCAGTTCATCCCCCTAGCCAAGAACATGCCCTCGCGAGGCTGTACTCCCTTGTACTGTTCATCATCATCATCAGCCCAAGAGGCAATCCACCCACCACAAACTAGAGTAGGGTATTACACCACAATGGTGGCCCGAACTAGTATAAACTCTGTGTCTCTTGTGCTGTTCTTTCGGTAATTTAGATCCTTACGAGACGGAGAGGTAGAGGGCATCATCTCCGCGCGCACCCCGGAGTTCGAACCTTAAGGGTCTGCCGGAACCCGTGATCCGACATTTGGCGCGCCAGGTAGGGGTGCGCCGGAATCTGTCTTCCACCGCTCCTTCCTTCTCCGGCCACCGCACCCATGTACGGCGCCGGTCGGGCCCGCGTCGCCCCAGCAGCCCTCGCCGGTGGGCGTTCTCGTCGCCCCCCATCGCCCGCCGTCAGCACCGCCACCCGCCCGGCGGGAAACGAGCAGCAAGCACCACCCCAGTAGCCGCCTATGCGACGGGGTGACTACGCCACAACATCGACACCTCCGATCGTTGCGGCCCTCCTGGGCGGCTCGCAAGCGCCGCCCACGAGTCGCCATGTCAAGCCGTTTGCTCGCCGGGTCAGCATCGTTTCCGCACGGCAGGGGGCTTCCTCGGACCGGGCGCCGCGCGAGGACGATCTGACCTTCAGCTCGGAGGACCACCCCACCAACTTGGCCGGTTCGGGCGCGCTCCCCCTGTTGTGCACCCCCACCATCTGCCAGGTGGCCGTCACCAGAACCCTCGTCGACGGCGGCGCGGGCCTCAGTGTGCTTTCGGTCGAGACCCTTAATCTCCTCTGCATACCCCGGGAGCGGCTGCGGCCCAGTCGATCTTTCTCGGGCGTCGGGGGCAGATTGTCCGACTCCTTGGGACAGATCCGGCTCCCGGTAACCGTTGGCACCTACGACAACTTCCGCACGGAGATGGTCGACTTCGACATCGCCCCCATCGGCCTCCCTTACAACGCCATCCTCGGTTACCCGGTGCTGGCTCAGTTCATGGCCGCCACGCACCCGGCGTACAACCTCATGAAGATGCCCGGGAGCAGCGGTACCCTTACCGTGCACGGAGACACCGGGGACGCTCTGCGAGTACTCAAGCTCGCCTTCAAGACGGCGGCATCGGCACAGCCCGCCGACGCGGAGACCCCCGAGCCCAAGGGTGCTGCGCCCGCCAAGAAAAAGCAGTTGTTCACCCAGAACAAAGCAGAAACCAAGCAGATACCCGTTGACGAGGACGGGTCCTCCAGTGCCACTTTCACCATAGGCGCCAACCTTGAGCCTGAGTAGGAGGAGGCCTTGGTCAGGTTCCTGCGCGCGAATAAGAAGGTGTTCGCTTGGGAGCCCAATTAGTTGGCAGGGATCCCCAGGAGTGTCATCGAGCATCACCTCAACGTGTGCCCAAATGTGCGCCCCATGAAGCAGAAGGCCAGGCGGCAATCCGCAGAGAAGCAGGCCTTCATTGTCCAAGATACCCGCAGGCTAGAAGCTGCTGGGGTCATTCGCGAGGTCCGATACCCGGATTGGTTGGCCAACCCCGTCGTTGTGCCCAAGAAGGGGTGGAAGGAGCACATGTGTGTCGACTTCACCAATCTCAACAAGGCACGCCCGCAAGATCCGCTTCCGCTCCCCCGCATCGACCAGATTGTCGATTCCACCGCGGAGTGCGACCTGCTATGCTTCCTGGACGCCTTCTCTGGATATCACCAGATCAAGATGGCGGTAGAAGACGTTGAGAAGACCGCCTTCCTGACCCCGTGCGGGGTATACTGCTATACATGCATGCCGTTTGGACTGCGTAACGCAGGGGCGACCTTTCAGCGGCTGATGCACATCACCTTGGGCCCGCAACTCGGAAAGAATGTCGAAGCCTACGTTGGTGACATTGTGGTGAAATCTCGGGAGGCCAAGACCCCGATACAAGACCTGGAGGAGACCTTCGCGAGCCTCGACGCAGTAAACCTGCGACTCAACACGGAGAAATGTGTGTTTGGCGTCCCCTCGGGCAAGCTCTTGGGCTTCCTCGTATCCCATCGTGGCATCGAGGCCAACCCAGAGAAGGTCAAGGCGGTCGAGGACATGAGTCCGCCAAAGACCCTCAGAGAAATGCAGAAGCTCACTGGGCGCGTGACCGCGCTAGGGCGCTTTATATCCAAACTGGGGGAGCGAGCGTTGCCTTTCTTTCAGCTGATGAAGAAAAAGGGGCCCTTTGAATGGACTGAAGAGGCAGATAAGGAGTTTCAAGATCTCAAGAGGTACCTGACCAGTCCCCCAGTCATGGTGGCTCCGCGCCCTCAAAAGCCCCTACTGCTCTACCTCGCCGCCACTCCCTACTCCGCCAGCGCAGCCCTGGTGGCGGTTAGGGAGGAGCGCCAAGTCAAGACCGCAGCGGCAACCCGAGGCAAGGCAAAACGGGAGCAAGGAAAGCCTGCAAAAGCCACAACCACACTTGAGGAGGGTCGGCTGCCGAAGAGTGCACCGGAGGCAGGAGAAGCCACACGCCCGGATGGTCCGCCTCCCGAGGCCACATCATCTCGTGAGGCGCCCTTACCTCCCGAGGGCGCCGCAGCCCCAGATGCTCTCAGCCTTGTTGAGCATCCAGTCTACTTTGTTAGCACAGTGCTACGGGACGCGAGGGCACGATACCCAATGCCTCAGAAGCTCCTCCTCGCGCTACTGGTGGCCTCGCGCAAGCTGCGTCACTACTTCCAGGCCCATCCCATTAAGGTCGTCTCATCGTACCCCCTGGAGAGAGTGCTCAGGAGCCCTAACTCAGCTGGAAGGGTCACCGAGTGGAACATAGAGCTGTAGGCGTTTCAGCTCGAGTTCACCACAACTAGGGTCATCAAAGGAGCAGCATTAGTGGATTTCGTGGCTGAATGGGCGGAGGCACCAGGCCTCAAGGACAACGAGGATCGGTCCCTCTCTCCAGGGAGTGAGGCGCCGGAAGGCTGGGTCATGTATTTCGATGGGGCGTTCTCCAGGCACGGCGCGGGGGCTGGCGTGGTGCTGATATCACCCACTCAGGATAAGCTCTACTATGCCATACAGCTCTGTTTCCAGCAAGGTGAAAAGGTCTCCAACAACATAGCAGAGTATGAGGGTCTGATAGCCGGATTAAAGGCCGCAGTAGCTCTGGGGGTGAAGTGCCTCACCGTCAAGGGAGACTCGCAGCTCCTTGTCAACTTCTCCAACAAGGTGTACGAGCCGAAGGACGAGCATATGGAGGCCTATCTAGCGGAAGTCCGCAGGATGGAAAAGCAGTTCTGGGGGTTGGAGCTGAAGCACGTGCCCTGTGGCACCAATCAGGAAGCTGACGACATAGCCAGACGGGCATCCAGGCGGTTGCCACAGGAACCAGGCGTCTTCGAAGAGCGGCTCTTCAAACCCTCAGCACAGCCGACGTTATCAAACGTCGCTCAGCCTCGAGAGGAGCTCCCTCGGCCGCCAGCCTCGGGAGCCCCGATCTGTGGACCGACCTCAGGAGCGCGCCTACTCCTAACGATGGAACCTCGGGAGGAGTGCTGGATCACAGAACTCCGGAGCTATTTAACACAAGGGACCCTACCGAAAAAGGAAGAGGAAGCGGAGCGTGTGGCGCGGCAGGCTACGACAAACTGCATCAGAGATGGAGAGCTTTACCGGAAGCGACCAAATGATGTATCTCTGCGCTGCATCTCCCAGGAGCAAGGAAAGGAACTACTAGAGGACATACACGGCGGAGACTGCGGGCATCACTCATCATCACGAACCCTCGTCGGCAAGGCATTCCGTAGCGGGTTCTATTGGCCCACCGCGCTCAACGACGCAGTCAAATTAGTAAGGGCTTGTGAGGCCTGCCAGTTTCATTCCAAGCAGATCCATCAATCGGCGGGGGGCCTGCAGACTATACCCCTCTCGTGGCCATTCGCAGTTTGGGGGTTGGATATTCTGGGCCCGTTCCCTCGGGCGCCAGGGGGCTACCGCTACCTCTACGTCGCCATTGACAAGTTCACCAAGTGGGCAGAAGTAGAGGCCGGCCGTACCATCCCCGCTGGTTCCGCGGTCAAGTTCATCAGGGGTATCGTGAGCCGGCTCGGGGTGCCGATCCGCATCACCACAGACAACGGTTCGCAGTTCACCAGTAATCTCTTCAAAACATACTATGCTAACCTTGGGACGCAGATATGCTATGCTTCGGTGGCACACCCGCGAAGCAATGGCCAGGCCGAACGGGCCAACGCGGAGGTCCTGAGAGGCCTCAAGACCAGGACGTTCAAGAAGAAGCCGGAGGCTTGCGGCAGAGGTTGGTACGACGAGCTACAGTCCGTGCTATGGTCCATCCGCACAACCGCGACCAAACCAACTAGGGAGACCCCGTTCTTCCTGGTCTATGGAGCTGAAGTAGTCCTCCCTCACGAGGTCAGGCGTCACTCCGTGCGGGTCATAGCGTTCGACAAAGCGCAGCAGGACGCCATGCGGGGGATGGACCTCGTACTGGGGGAGGAACGCCGCCGGGAAGCCGTGTTGCGAGCGGCAAGGTACCAACAGGCGCTGCGACGGTATCACTGCCGCAACATCCGCCCCAGGACCCTCGAGGTAGGAGACCTCATGCTCAGACGGGTTCTCTCCAGGGAGGGGCTGCACAAGCTCTCTCCCATGTGGGAGGGCCCGTTCAAGGTTGTTCATGTTTCCAGGCCAGCCTCTGTGCGCTTGGAGACTCAAGAGGGGGAGCCGATCTAGAACGCGTGGAACATCCAGCACCTCCAGAGGTTCTACCCCTAAAAGGCCCAGAGCCTGTGAAGAAGGCGAACGCCTGTGAAGACCTTCCCTTTTTGGAAAAGGCCCAGAGCCTGTGAAGAAGGCGAACGCCTGTGAAGACCTTCCCTTTTTGGAAAAGGCCCAGAGCCTGTGAAGAAGGCAAACGCATGTGAAGACCTTCCCTTTTTGGAAAAGGCCCAGAGCCTGTGAAGAAGGCGAACGCCTGTGAAGACCTTCCCTTTTTGGAAAAGGCCCAGAGCCTGTGAAGAAGGCGAACGCCTGTGAAGACCTTCCCTTTTTTGGAAAAGGCCCAGAGCCTGTGAAGAAGGCAAGTGCCTGTGAAGCTGATCACCTCTAGGGAGAAAGGCCCGGAGCCTATGAAGAAGGCCAATGCCTGTGAAGCTCGCCGCCCCGTGACACTCTCACGTAATAATGAGTGGGGTTGTACACACCCCGGAGTCTCAGGAGCGCCGGCCTCAGGCCCTGGGGCTCCCTCCCACGCCCAGTGGCAGCACTTAGCTCCGCGCTGGTGAGAAGACGTCGAAGACTAGATTAGGTGCCGGATGCGGCTTTTTTATTTGCTTTCCGCAGTTGACGTGTTTATTTGCATCTGAAGTCTTATCGAAACTATCACCGTCGTTGATTTGTGGTTCGTTGATTTTTGCTCCTCGTTTTGATTTCTCTCATGAAAGGCCTCGCGAGGGATGGAACTCGAATGCCCTTGCGAGCGTTTCTGCCCTAGCCGCTTAAAGGTTTCATGGCCCGGGCTCTCTTCAGGAGCACCCCTCTAGTCCGTGCCCCTCGGGCACCGTGACACGCGCACAGGGCCTGGGTCGGTCCCCCCCCCCCGGCTGGGGCCGAAAACTACCTACGCGAGGGCAAATAGTTGAGAAGCGCAACAACAAAGTCAAGGTAATAGCTACAACGGCAATGATTCTCAACACGCCCCCGCGGGGCTCCATGCAGTTGTTTTGTCTTACACAGGAAGCAAAAGGAAAAGGAAAAGGCGAGCCCAGCGCGGTCCACCTCACATCGGCCTGCAGAGGCGACACGGGATGCCTCCGAGGCTCAGGCGGACTCCCTCTCGCGCTTCACCGGGGCGCGACGACGGGCGGATGAACAGCCACCCCCCCAAGCAAGCGCGACGGCGAGGGGGCTGGCTGCAGCCACCACTGGAGGAGCCGCCTAAAGAAGAGTTGGTGTAGCTTGGGGAGCATCGGGCGCCGCCATCCGAGCGGGCGCTGTCTCCTCCATCGTCGTCGGAGCGAGGCCCCTGGCCACGGTCGTCGCCCTCGGGGCAGCATCCTGCGCGGCGACCATCTTCCCCAAACACCCTCACATAGAGGGTGCCGTCGCTGTCGAACTTGAAGTGCAGGGTGCACCGCAGGCCCAGGCCGCGCGCGCGGGCAAACGTTTGCCAGCCACGGGTCAGGGCCCCATTCCCAGAAGGGGAGACCTCAAGCGAAACCCAGGAGGCCCTGCTGCAGCAACCGTCAGCCTGAAGCCAGAAGCCGCACCGGGCACTGGCCGGCAGCTCGCCGATGAAGAAGCGAGGGAGCTGGAGCCAGGTGTTGGTCGGGTCCGCCGACCACACGACAAACTCTGGCAGCACCTCCATCGAGCGAAAGCGTGGCCTGGGGGGCCGCGCAGTCATAGCCTGCCTCCCCTTGGCAGCCGAGCGCTCACCACCACGCGGAGAACCATCCCTGTGGCCACGGGGAGCCACAACATGGACCGCGGGATGCTTGCGGGGATGACCCCGGCCGCGCTTGGCCGGAGGGGAGTTGGGCCCGGCCCGACTGGCCTTCCCCTTCTCCTCGGCTGAGAACCTCTTTGGAGCCATGCGAGCGGCGGGTGGCCAAGGAGAGGAAGAAGAAGAGAAGCAGGAAGGGGCGGACTGGCGGAGCTCACGCGGCCCCGTACTTATAGCCGGGAAAGGCCAACCGTCGAGCACCACGATCGTAGGTAATAATGACCCGTATCTACGCATGCAGGGACTAGTCAAGTCGCGCAGTTGCCAAGGCGTCGTGGGGAAGCGGAGACGCCCACGTCCTGCCAAACCGCCACGCGGCGCCCAAGGCCACAGGCTATTACGGCCCGCGGCGCTTCGCCCTTGCCCTTTCGCCTCTCGGCACAGCCAAGTCCGGGCGCGCCTTGGGCCCGGGGGCTACTGTCGGCGTTCTGGGAACGGGGGTCCCCAGACTTGCCTGCCTGCGGCCTGCGGCGTGGCTCAAAGGGGCCCCAGCACGGCCCAACTTCATCAACACGAGACCCAAGACCCTCGCGAGGGGCCAAGCCTCGCGGGGTGGACGACATGGCGCTTCCTCAGGAGCGGCCTCGTCAGTCTGGCTCACGAGGAGGCGGAGAGATCAAGGCAGGGTACCTCGCGAGGTGCCCATGACGCAAGCCATGACGACCAAGGGTGCCAGGCGGGCGCCTGACCACGCAGTGTCCCCCCTTTCCTCTTTGGTGCAAAGGGGGCAAGCGCAGGCGAGAGGATCAAGCAAAGGCATCCATTTCGGTGCAACGAGACCAAGACCAGTCCAACGGTGGGAAGGAGGTCATCGTGGAGCCTAGTACGGCGTCACCAAAGGGCCTTTGGCAGGCGAGAACCAACTTTATTCAGGATAAGTGTACCGGATGTTCCCCTTCGAATTGGCCAATTGTTGGCGCCCTACCCACTCAATATTTGGGAAGAGGCCCAGGGCCTTTGCCTATAAATAGGACTAGCCACCCCCAGGGTAGGGGGACAGAAGGAGTATTCAGAGCAAGCATAGAGCAAATAGAGAAAGAGAGAGAAGGGCGATTGAACTCCCCCTAGCAGTTCATCCCCCTAGCCAAGAACAGGCCCTCGCGAGGCTGTACTCCCTTGTACTGTTCGTCATCATCATCAGCCCAAGAGGCAATCCACCCACCACAAACTAGAGTAGGGTATTACACCACAATGGTGTCCCAAACTAGTATAAACTATGTGTCTCTTGTGCTGTTCTTTCGGTAATTTAGATCCTTACGAGACGGATAGGTAGAGGGCATCATCTCCGCGCGCACCCCAGAGTTCGAACCTTAAGGGTCTGTCGGAACCCGTGATCCGACATGCATCCCCAAGCTTGAGCTTTTGCGTCTCCTTAATTCCTTTTATATCACGGTTCCCTAAATCTTCAAACTTCATCCACACAAAACTCAACAAGAACTCGTGAGATAAGTTAGTATAAACCAATGCAAAAACCTTATCATTCTCTACTATAGCAAATCACAAAAAATATTATTCAACATTACATGCTAAATGCCTCTGCATATTTAATACCCCTATCCTCAAATAGAATCATTAAACAAGCAAACATGTGCAAACATAATAGTAATCTGCCAAAACAATATAGTCTGTAAAGAATGCAAGAGTATCAATACTTATTTAACTCTAAGAAATTATGAAAAATTACCACACTGTAGAAAACTTATCAGTGATTTTTGTGCAAAAAGTTTCAACATTTTATCACATTCTGACTTTTCTTCGGAATTTTTGCAACATCGGTAAACTTTCTGTTTTGAAACAGCAACATGTAGACTTGCAAAGTAAGCATGGCAAAGGCTATCATGGCCACTTTTATTGAAATAAAAGATGCAAAAAATTATTCTAAATAGCATAAAGCAAATCCTAACAAAATAAAATGACGCTCCAAGTAAAACTCATATCATGTGACGAATGAAAATATAGCTCCAAGTGAGGTTACCAATAATATCGACATCCCCAAGCTTAGTTGATTGGATCTTCCTTGGATATTAACTTGGGGTGCCTTGGGCATCCCCAAGCTTAGTGTCTTCTCACTCCTTATTCTCCTAATATCGACATCTCACCCAAAACTTGAAAACTTCAATCACACAAAACTTAACGGAACTTCGTGAGATAGGTTACTATGATAAAGAGCAAAACCATTTCACTTTGGTACTGTAAAAGACAAGATTCATAATTGTTTCCACACAATTCCTACTGTAGCATATCATTTCCACAATTTATATTTAGCAATATAAGCCATAGAAACTAGGAAACAAGCAAACTATGCATTGAAAACAGAATCTGTCAAAAACAGAACAGTCTATAGTAATCTGTACTCAAACCATACTTCTGCTACTACAAAAATTATGAAAACTTAGGAAAACATAGAGAATTTGCATATCTATCACCTGTAAAAAAATTAGATCAAAAGCACGTTCTACTGAATTTTAAAAATTCCTGGACTGACCACAAAAGTTTCTGTTTTTGCACAGATTCAAGTCAACTATCATCCACACTATCCCAAAAGTTTTACTTGGCACTTTATTGAACCAAAAGCAATAAAACATGATTGTTACAGTACATTATCATGTGAACACACAAAAAAAGTAGGTAAAAGTGTTGGGTTGTCTCCCAACAAGCGCTTTTCTTTAATGCCTTTTAGCTAGGCAAGACGAGGTCAATGATGCTCACATAAAAGATATGGATTGAAACATAACAAGAGAATCATGAATCATAAGTTCCTCTCTCGTAATAATTTTCAGTATCATCATGAATAGATTCATCAATATAACCATCACATAAAGTATCCTTTTCATGATTCAAAAGCATAGAAATTTTATTACTCTCCACATAAGAAAATTTCTTCTCATTCACAATAGTGGGAGTATCATATGGAACTCGAATATTATAAACTGTTTCCACATTAAAAGAGTAATGTTCAGTAAAAGGATAATCAAAATAATGACAATAATTATCACTACTTGTTATAACATAAGTATCATCACAATAATCATCATAAGTAGCAACTTTGTTCACATCATAGATATGAGGCATGCAATCATCATAGCAAATTTGATCATTCGAAGTAGGGGTACTAAAAAGATCATCTTCATTAAGCATATCATACTCAAGCTTGGGAAAAACATTAATTGCAGCAAATAAATTCTCAAACATGTCATTCTCATCAAACATAGCATCCCCAAGCTTGTGGCTTAGCATATAATAAGCATAATCACTATCATCATTAATAGTTTGAATAGCACCAACGGTATCACAATTGCTATCATCGTAATTTCCCAAGTTGGTGCCAAAAAGATTTCCAAGATTATGTGGGTGTACAAAAGTAGGGGCCTTTCTATACCCCTTTACTTGTGCACGGGCAGTCGCAGCCACACCCACGGCCACGCTTGGTGGAGCAGAGGAAGTAAAGGTACAAGGCTGCCAAGGCAGCACTCAAGCCAGAAGCATAAAGAGCAAAGGGACAAGATGGGCTTCACCCGACAAGAGCCTTGCCGGGGCGGCCTACGTAGCCCCGGCAAGACCCTTCCCGGGGCAACTTGCCCAACACTAGCAAGGCCCCCCTTGAGCCTGAGACCTCTTCCACCATCAACAATATCAAGGCCAAGACTTAGGGGTGCCTTGCGTAGGGGCATGCAGATCTTTGCCCCCGGCAAGATCCTTGCCTGGGACGCCCATGAGACCCCGGCAAGGCCCTTGATGGGGACATCTACGGGGCCGAGGCCAGGCCCGCACTTGCCAGAGTTTCGTTGCCCCGTTCCGACATGGCAGCCAGCCCGCCAATTGGGCGAGCGCCTGCGTGGCAGCATGCAACTTCTAGGCCAACTAGCCAAGAACCTGCGTGGTGGCATGTAGATCTTCATGAAGACCCTGCCACCGCACCAGCTCAGAAGCCAACCAGCCAGCGTGGCGCTGCATGCCTCGTCACCTTGGACGCGCGTCGAAGCAAGGCGAGGCGGCGATGGACGGGACGAGCTTCTCTGCCATCCTCGATAAAGCAAGAGGACACATAGGCGATGCATTAAATGCGTTTGTCCTATGATGTCAGGAGATAGTACACTGTACATACTTTCCACCTCCCGTGTGCCATTGTGGCAACCCCTTTGACATATAAAAGGAGGCCTGAGGCGTACTGAGGAAGGATTCAGAGTTTTTGGACTGGGCATGCACTGTAGCTAGTTCAGGGGCTCAAGAACACTAAATACACACAAAGCAGGACTAGCGTTTTACGCATCGTTCGCGGCCCGAACCTGGGTAAAAATCCCCCCATGTTGGTCTTCTTGACCCGCTCTTTGCGCAGCCCCACGCCCCGCCAACCGCAGTAGGGATTCCCAGTGATCCCATAGGTGTTGTTCCAGATCCCCGACAGATTATAGGAAGTGTCATTATCTTCCCAATCATAATCATCACAACAAGCAATAGGCATAACAAAATCATCATCAATAGTGCTCTCGGACATTGTGCCATAAGACATGAAGCAATATCATCTTCAAGTGCATCATCTTCCACAATTATTTTTGATTCATTTTCATGAGGCACCATAATAATAGGAACAACATTATTTAAGAGAGGTACCTTTTTACCTCTATTCTTTCTTATTTTCATTTTCTCCTTCACCACCTCACGTATGGGTTTAATACATTTTTTCGAGCTTCTTGTTGAAGAGATTTATGTGATAGGAAGCTCCTCCTTGTTACCTGATTCATCATAATAAACACTAGGAGGGTATTGAGAAATATTTCCCTTTCATTAGTACTCTCTTCATATTCTATTTGTTTTCTTGTCTTTAGATAGTTGGCAATATACGGATTCTTAATGCAATTTACCGCACAAAACATATAAATTTCCTCTAGAACAAAATCAAGAAATCTCTCGAGATGAAATTTTGGAATACCCTCAGTTATACGTTTCATTTCTTCATACCCCAAAAGAAGACTAAGTTCTTTATGATGCTCAAGGGTAATCAAGTTATCACAATTTTTGGACACAATTTGATCATGAAACAATTTGCATTTGAGATTTAAATGACCATGCGTTCATTGCAAAGTTCACAAGGATGGCGAAAAAAATTAAATCTTTCAGCACAATCATCTAGCCTCTTTTTCATTTCTAAATATTTATGCTTCTTACAAAATCTATCTTCCCTTTTTGGTGTGCATTTGCACTCCCAATTCACTCCGCAAAAATTGACATTCTTATAGGAGACATTTTTCTCATGACTAGTGAAATAATCATTAGCATTTTGGATAATCAAAGAATTCATACTAACAACATTGCATTCATGTTCATCATTCAAATATTTTGTGCCAAACATTTTATTGACTTCTTCTTCTAACAATTGAGCACAATTTTCCTATCCATCATTTTCAAGAAAGATATTATAAAGATGATCAATAATATGATGCAACCTCAATTCCATTGTTTAGTTTTATTTTTATAAACCAAACTAGTGATAAAACAAGAAACTAAAATAACACAAAGATATACCTTCATGCACTCACCTCCCCGACAACGGTGCCAGAAAAGAGCTTGATGTCTACTACCCAACTTTATTCTTGTAGACTCGTCTTGGGCCTCCAAGCGCAGAGTTTTGTAGGACAGTAGCAATTTTCCCTCAAGTGGATGGCCTAAGGTTTATCAATCCGTGGGAGGCGTAGGATGAAGATGGTATCTCTCAAACAACCCTGCAATCAAGTAACAAAGAGTCTCTTGTGTCCCCAACACACCATATACAATGGTGATTTGTATAGGTGCACTAGTTCGGCGAAGAGATGGTGATACAAATGTAGTAATGATAGTAGATATTGATTTTCGTGATAGGAACAATAGAAAAACAGCAAGATAGCAATTTATAGAACGGAGCACAAACGATATTGCAATGCTTGAAAATCATGCCTAGGGTCCGTCCTTTTGCTAGTGCAATCTCTCAACAATGCTAATACAATTGGATCATATAGCCAGCCCTCAACGTGCGACGAAGAATCACTCCAAAGTTCTTATCTAGCGGAGAACATAAGAAGAAATTGTTTGTAGGGTACGAAACCACCTCAAAGCTATTCTTTTTGTTCGATCTATTCAAGAGTTCATACTAAAATAACACAAAGCTATTCTTTCCATTCAATCTATCCAAGAGTTCGTACTAAAATAACACCATATGATACACATCAACCAACTCTAATGTCACCTAGATACTCCAATGTCACCGCGAGTATCCGTGAGTTGATTATACGATATGCATCAAACAATTTCAGATTCATAATATTCAATCCAACACAAAGAACCTCAAAGAGTGCCCCAAGATTTCTACCGGAGGAACAAAGACGAGAACGCGCATCAACCCCTATGCATAGATTACCCCAATGTCACCTCGAGAATCTGCGAGTTGAGTGCCAAAACACATATCAAGTGAATCAATATGATACCCCATTGTCACCATGGGTATTCATAGCAAGACGTATATCAAGTGTTCTCAAATCCATAAAAGTATTCAATTCGATAAAACGAAATCTCAAAGGTAAAACTCAATTCACAACAAGATAGAGAGGGGAAAATACCATATGATCCGACTATATTAACAAAGCCCGCGATACATCAAGCTCGTGACATCTCAAGAACACGAGAGAGAGAGAGAGAGAGAGAGATTAAATACATATCTACTAATACAAACCCTCAGCCCCGAGGGTGGACTACTCCCTCCTCACCATGGTGGCCTTCGGGATGACGAACATGGCCACCTGTGATGATTTCCCCCTCCGACAGGATGCCGGAACGGGGTCTAGATTGGTTTTTCATGTCTATAGAGGCTTGCGTCGACGGAACTTCCGATCTAGGGATACCCCGAGGGTTTTTGGAATATTTGACGATTTATAGGGCAAAGAGGGGGTGCAGGAGGCCACCGAGGTGGGCACATCCCACCTGGGCGCGCCTGGGCCCCCAGGCATGCCCTGGTCGATTGTGCACCCCACGGGGCACCCCCCAGGTGCTTCTCTGGCCCACTGGATGTCTTCTGGTCCATAGAGAATCCACAAAAAGTTTCACGGTATTTGGAATCCGTTTGATATTGATTTCCTACGATGTAAAAAACAAGCAAAAATCAGCAACTGGCACTGGGCACTGGATCAATAGGTTAGTCCCAAAAAATGATATAAAGTTGCTATAAAATGATTGTAAAACATCCAAGAATGATAATATAATAGCATGAATACCTTATAAATTATTGATACGTTGGAGACGTATCAACATCAAAAGGAATTTCTGGCACCGTTGCCGGGGAGACATCATCAACATCTACCAGGTTCCTAATCACAAATCTCATCTCCTCGCAATTTACATTGTTTTCTATTTGCCTCTCGTTTTCCTCTCCCCCACTTCACAAAATTCGCCGTTTTATTCGCCCTCTTTTTCGTTCGCCGTTTTCTTGCCGGATCTGTTTTGTGTGTAATATTCTTGACCACTTTTTGTCGTTATGGATAGTTGTTCCTCTATTGCGTGCACCCCCGAGAACGAAGTTCTTAACTTTAAACAAATGGGAGGAGAGAATTTAAAAGATGATTTGTATAGGATTTGTAATGCTCATAGTAGATCTATCCGTAAGCAATCTACCATTGTTCTTCTTCGCTGTTTTTATGTGGGGATCCCCACTTGGTATAGGTTCGTCCTTGATACGATTACCGGTGGAAATTTCTTGATGTGACCCTCTCTTGATGCTTTTAATGCTATGTGAAATTTAGTGGGCTCACCACCTCTTATGATTAATGAAACGAGTTTGACTCTTGAGCATGTCATGGAAAGGCTTGATGCTATTGAAAAGAAAATGCTTACCGAAGAACATATTGAAAACTTGGATAAAAAGATGCATAATTTTGCCACTAAAATTGGGTCAAAAGCGGGAGAGGTTTTTAAGTTGTCAAAACAAAAAGGGACCGTAATTCACAAAATAATTGAAGAAAGCCCGTCCCGGATTGATAAACTGGAAGAAATCTTTAGTAATCTAAGCACAGCTTGTGCTTCCACTAAAACTATTGAAAAAACACCTGTAAAGATTGACAAGGTTACTCAAGTTACCAAGAACAAGGGTGCAATTTCTAGTAATAACGGAAGATCTTAGGATGATTAGTATTCACCCGGATTTTGTAGAAGTGATAAGAGATCCTTTGGGTAAGAATGAATTCTTTAAACTCGTTCCTAGGAGTATTGTCATTGAAAATTTATATGTTAAATCTCTAAAAAGTTCTAAGTGCTTGATTGAAGAGTTGGAAAAACAAAGATGACAATACTTAGATTCTTGCTTTATGCCTAGCTAGGGGCGTAAAAAATAGCGCTTGTTGGGAGGCAACCCAATGAATAAAGTTTATTTTTTCCTTTTCCTTTCTGTTCTTGAGTGTTTGCACTGTGTTTTTTGTGTTTTAATTAGTGTTTGTGCAAGCAAAGCCTTTAGGATTATATTGGGTGATAATAGATTTGATCTTGCTGAAAAACAAAAAACTTTTGCGCTCATGAAAATAATTCTCATTTTTAACGGGAGCGAGATAAAGTACCAATTCTTTTTGCAGAATATTAATATACAAATTGCTCACGTGTTCCTAATTTTTCAGAATTTTTGGAGTTTCAGAAGTATTGAAGTATCCAGATTGCTACAGATTGTTGTGTCTTTGTCAGATTATGTTTTCTTTGCGTTGTGTGCTTGTTTTGACGATTCTATGGTTTTCTTTGAAGAGTTTTTGCCATAGAAAAACTGGAATACAGTATATATAATGCAAGTATAAAATATCAATTGGTTTTCTACAGTACTTATAGTAGTGATTTGATTTGTTATACTAACGGATCTCACGAAGGTTTTGTAGAGTTTTGTGTGATTGAAGTTTTCAAGTTTTGAGTGATGTTACGATGGATGAAGGAATAGGGAGTAAGAAGAGCCTGAGCTTGGAGATACCCATGGAATCCCAAGCTATTATCCAAAGAGAAGCAAGCAACTAAGCTTGGGGATGCCCGAGTGGCATCCTCTCTTTCTTCTAACGACCATTGGTACTTCACTCGGAATTATAGTTTTGTTCGTCACATACTTTGAGTTTTGCTTGGAGCGTCTTGTATGATATGAGTCTTTGCTTGTTTTTCTTGTTGTTTTGAGTCATGAATCCTTGCTGGACACACCTATTTGAGAGAGCGAAAATTATGCCATGACTTGTTAGAATTTCTCTCTATGCTTCACTTAAATCTTTATGAGCTATGGAATTGCTATAGTGCTTCACTTATATCTTCTTGAGCACGGTGTGCTTTGTTGTTTTTGAATAAATTCTCTCTTGCTTCACTTAAATTAATTTGAGAGAAAGGAATATTATGATCATGATCTTCACTTATATTTGTTTGAGCTTATCAAAAGAAACACATGAAAATTAGTCCCAAAGTGATAGATATCCAAGAAGGATATAATAAAAACTTTCATGAAGATCATTGGACAAAATAAACTTGATTATTTGTAATAGTTTTGAGATATGATGATGTGATATGTGAGTCATGTTGATGAGTAATTATGCTTTAGTAAGAATAATGGTGTTAAGGTTTGTGATTCCCTAAGCAAGAACGAAAGTCGATAGTTATGTAATGAAATTATATCCTACTTGTGGTGCATTATTCGGTGTTAATTATGCTTAATGCTCGCTTATGAGATTTTTGGTTTCTTGGTTGGTCGCTTCTCAATCTTTTGCTAGCCTTCATTTTGCACTCAGTATGATCACTACTTGTGCATCCAAAACCCTTTAAACCGGTTTTGCCATATGAGTCCACCATATCTACCTATATGCGGTATTCTTGTGCCATTCTAAGCAAATTTGTACGTGCCATCTCTAATTTTCAAAATAAATTTCTGTTTTGTGTGCTCGTACCACTCGCAAGGCGGTGAGGGGTGGCTGATATTTTCCATGCTAGATGTGTTATTCTCACGATGAGTGTTTATTCACTTGTCATTGCACGAGAGTAAGGCAAAGGGTACTAGGGATGCCCAGACTCGAAATGAAAAATGAATTTGCTTTATGTTGTCAAATAATAAATTCCTTGGAAAGTGTTGGTATGGAGGGCACCCGTGGATACGGTTAGCCATGGAAAGTGAAAGTATGGTGGAAAAGGGAATAAACTTTATTTTCTGTTTGGGAACCGCCTATGATATATCTAGCATGGAAGGTGTGGGGAACTCTAAGTCATTTTCGTTGGTGGGAAAAGCATGCCTCCCAAAATATTTTCATCTCTAAGTTTTTCGCTTTGAGCTCTGGCACCTCTACAAGTCCCTACTTCCCTCTGCGAAGGGCCTTTCTTTTACTTTATGCCATTTTTATTTTTAATTTGAGTCTCCATCTTCTCTTATAAAGCACCAACTAAGGGGAACTATGATCATACTTGAGCATTAGCTGTAGCTAATATGTGAGCGTGTTTCATGAATGGATCAGTGATTAAGCATGATGGGCTAGGGATAACTTATTTTAGCGTTGATATTTTGAAAGACATGGTTGCTTGTTGATATGCTTGAGTATTTAAGTTATCATGTCAAAACTAGACTATTGCTTTGAACCATATAAAAGTCCAAATGTCCATGCTGTGAAGAAAATAATATGTGACGAACATGTTAGGCAGTATTCCACATCGAAAATGTTGTTTTTATCATTTACCTACTCGAGGACGGGCATGAATTAACCTTGGGCATGCTGATACATCTCCAATGTATCTATAATGTTTTATTGTTCCATGCTTTTATATTACCATTCTTGGATGTTTTACAATCATTTTATAGTCATTTTATATCATTTTTTGGTACTAACCTATTGACATAGTGCCCAGTGTTAGTTGTTGTTTTTTTGCATGGTTTTTACATCGCAGGAAATCAATACCAAACGGAGTCCAAATGCAGCGAAACTTTTTGTGGATTTTTTTGGACCAGAAGACATCCAATGGGCCGGCGAAGCACCTGGGGGGTGCTCCGAGAGGGGCACAACCCACCAGGACACACCTGGAGCCCCAGGCGCGCCCAGGTGGGTTGTGCCCACCTCGGTGGCCTCCTGCATCGCCTCTTTGCTCTATAAATACCCAAATATTCCAGAAACCCTAGGGGAGTCGACGAAAATCAATTCCAGCCGCCACAAGTTCCAGAACCACCAGATCCAATCTAGACACCATCACGGAGGGGTTCATCATGTCCATGGGTGCCTCTCCGATGATGCGTGAGTAGTTCTTTGTAGACCTACGGGTCCGTAGTTAGTAGCTAGATGGCTTCCTCTCTCTCTTTTGATTCTCAATACAATGGTCTCTTGGAGATCCATATGATGTAAATCTTTTTGCGGTGTGTTTGTTGGGATCCGATGAACTTTGAGTTTATGATCAGATCTATCTTTTTATCCATGAAAGTTATTTGAGTCTTCTTTGATCTCTTATATGCATGATTGATTATAGCCTCATATTTCTTCTCTGATATTTGGTTTTTTTGGCCAACTTGATATATTTATCTTGCAATGGGAAGAGGTGCTGTCTAATGGGTTCGATCTTACGGTGCTTGATACCAGTGACAGAAAGGGAACCAACATGTATGTATCATTGCTATTAAGGATAACAAGATGGGGTCTATTTCTACATAAATAGATCTTGTCTACATCATGTCATTTTTCTTATTGCATTACTCCGTTTTTCCGTGAACTTAATACACTAGATGCATGCTGGATAGCGGTCGATGTGTGGAGTAATAGTAGTAGATGCAGGCAGAAGTCGGTCTACTAATCTCGGGCGTGATGCCTATATAATGATCATTGCCTTGTGTCGGTGTCAAAACCGGAGGATCTCGGGTAGGGGGTCCCGAACTGTGCGTCTAAGGTCGATGGTAACAGGAGACAGGGGACACGATGTTTACCCAGGTTCGGGCCCTCTCTATGGAGGTAATACCCTACTTCCTGCTTGATTGATCTTGATGAATATGAGTATTACAAGAGTTGATCAACCCCGAGATCATATGTTGTGGTCTAAACCCTAGGGGTATGATGATTAATGTGATAATGATATATCGACTAGCCTGGCCTTGGCTTATATAATGCACCAGAGGCCTAGGATAACAAGAGTCCTAGCCGAATACGTTGGTGGAGAGGAGTCCTTGTCTTGATTGCCAAGTCTTGTGGAATACTCCTTGTGTGCGGCATGGGCTGCCCGAAGCGGCCCATGAGTGAATCGCCATGGGGGTCCTCGGCCCGATCCTCCCAGTCAGGAGACGATGTGGTGAGTACCCCCTAGTCCAGGACACCGTCAGTAGCCCCCTGAACTGGTCTTCAAGTTGGGGACGCTCCTCGATCCTTCCGAACTGTTCTTCATCTTCGGTCGCCGGTCTTGAAAAATGGTTCAACAAATCTTCTTATCTTCGATCTTGAGGATCGCCGAAGTAAATCCAAAGAGTTTACATGTCGGGTATCCGAGGAGCCCCTTTAAGTTATCGGCTTTTATCAATGCCTTGTTATTTTTACGCCCACCTCGGGTTTGAAGTTGTTCCCGGGCGACGGTGTCCTCTTGCATCCGAGCTCCAACGCGGGACTGCATTCGAGGTATCTTTTGAAGCCGAGCATCAACACCGGACTGTATCCGAGCTCCAATGCCGGATTGTATCCGAGCTCCAATGTCGGACTGTATCCGAGGTGTCATAGATCACCTTGGCTTGAACAACTTTAAAGGAGGTTAGTCGAGCTTAATGCTGGAAATGCCCTCTATAGAGCTAGCCACTTGCGTCCGAGCTTTATGCCGGACTGCTTCCGAGGTGATGCACCACCTCAGGCTTGGGATGATTGTTTATGGATTTTATTTCCGATGCGTGTAAATTTATTTGCTGTCAATATGTATAACTAGTAGCCCTCAAGGTGCGTGTCGGTCTAAAATCCGAGATGCACCTAAAGGAAAACATGAAACCGCTGATCCTAGTAGCCCCTAATACTCAGGTCGATGCGCGAAATCGGCCTGAGGATCATCTCCTAGCTCGGCAACATACGTAGGAATAGAAACGCAGTGTAATATAGTAGAGATAATAGTGATCGGCGAACGGGCCCTTGAGAGAGGGTCATGAGAAGTTGTTGTAATATATTAGCTTGATGCCAGATAGGTCCAGATGGTACCTTTTGTTGTCCAAAGACGCGTTTGCCTATAGTTCAGTCAAGCCAAAAACTAAGCACTTTGAATTTTCTGCATTGAACAGGCAATGCAGTAGCCCCCGAGACACTAGTCGGGTGGCAACACAAGATCAGGGGATCGATGTGCCTCTTTAATATTTGTAAATAATAAGCCCGACGCCCCGTAGCCCCCGAGCCTTAATGCAGGTGGCCGAATTAAGGATCGATATCCATAGTAAAATCACAAATTATGTGTAATGAATCTATGTATCCAAGTACTTTACATCATTAATGCTTGGATACACATTGTACAAAACTTTGTTGACCGATCATCGGCTTCAACCTCTTCGGCCAGTAGCCGAGGAGTGTTTTCCTACTTTATAAATCCGTTATAAGGGAAAAGATTTATGGAAAACAAGGCAATCTGCCGTACAGTTTTATAAACAAAGGTACACAGAGAGATATGTTATATTACATTTTAACGTAAGAAACATCTTCTAAAGAAAATAGTCCCGCTATCGGTTCCTTTCTTTGGGTCGTCATGCTTATCATGATCATGAAACCTCACCTCCGATCAATGTGGGAGGAAAATATTGAGGATTTAGTTCAGGGAAAGTTCCCGAACTCTATGGTATTAATGAACCAAAAATTTCACTTCCGTCGTTGCCGACCAATGTGATCCTTTAAGATTGCTAGCTTTCGGCTTCACCCAGTCTAAGGTACTTACTCGGATGACCCGGTAGTAACAATCACAGAGGTGCTCCCTTTACCACCTATCCGAACAATCGGGAACGTAGGGGTAAGCACAGGAGCCAGGCAACCCAGCTTGGCCAAAATCTTAAGTCAAATTTATTGCATATTTATGGCTTTATAACGATGATTGCGGAAGGAAGCCCTCGTATATTAAATACAAACACCGATGATATGTTTATTTTGACTCCATTGCGACCGTTTATCATTTGAAAGTGGCCCATCGTCGGCTTCCACCCCCTTGTAGATGCTATGCAGGGTGTTTTCACAATAACAAAACTACCCTTAGACGATGTCTCGGTGCCCGAAGGAAGTTGTGTTAGCGGAAACGAGGCAATCAAATATGCGGGCTTTATAACTTTCACTTAGTCATAGGAGCTTAAAGTTGGCAGGCCAGTTACTAGCCCCCAGTTAGTGTTCGGTGACAGTCAAGGTCAAGCCGTAAATACTTCAGCCAATGTTATGAACGGAACGTCATTTAACATGGGGTGACCTCTATCTATCTTATAATTTAACACAGTCATCGGATCGCTGACCAGTTTACACTTATTGTGACAGTCAGTTTTCGGCTTTCTCCACTGAGGCGCTTAACCATGCTAGCTGGAAGCACAATCGCAGTGGTTCTCCCTTTGCACACCTAGACGAACAAAGCGGAACATAGGAGGCAAACACAGGAGCCGGGCAACCCAACTACTGACCAAAGACACAATTCGAAACCGATGCATATAAAGCAATACCCGAGAATGTTTTGCCGAATCTCTAAAGGTGTCCGGCTTTGCACTACGAGACTTATGCTGGAAACACACAAATATTTTAAAAGTGCCATAAGCTTAAAAACCAAAAGACTTATGCGGAAACTCCATGTCCAAAGTAAATCAAGTCGATTGGTGCCAATCAGAAAATTGGTCTAAAAAATTGTGTGCTTTTATCGTGCTTTAACATGACACATCCAATCTCAAGACTGCAAGTGGGTCAAGATCGGACCCAGGCTATCCGGCTATTGACCACACACTCGAGTCGAGGAAGGAGTGATAGAAAGAGACTTTGCAACGACCAAGAAGAAAACACACTTATTATAAAACGGCTCATGTAAATTTAAGAGCCCCCGGCTAACATGGGTAAAGGGAGTTTCTTTTAACAAACAACTTAGGTGAGCACGGTCGAACCGAACACAAATTGAAAATTTAAAATTTTGAGAATGAAAGCGACTTAGCTGGTTAATGTGCTCGGCATCGATGATGCAGTTCGAGTTTACGGCGGACGAGGTCCCAGCCCCTAAGTCGGTCCCGAGATGGAGGAGTGAAGAGCTCGGCACTCCGAAGTGGCGATACGGCACGGCAAATGTGGGAAGGTGGGACCCCTGTCCGTCCAAGGCGACGCAGTAGGCTGACAGTACGACGCTGAAGTTCCCGGGTGGGTTAATGAAGTGATGACGAAGCCCCTGGTCTAGCCGAGATGACAGCGCTGCACAATCCGGATCATTTCCCTATGCACAGAAGATAGTGCAAGCCGTAGATAACAGTAATAAAAAAAGGTTGCGTGATTAATAATTCATGCAAAGTGAGTAATAAAAGAAATATGGCCCATGCGCCAAACACCCAACGAGGTAGGACCCTCTTGATGATGCTGAAGTCCCCGAGGCAACCGAACATGTCGGTATGGCAATTCAATCAACAAGATGATCATGCGAGCTGATTTATGCCAATTGGGACGGAGACGTTGGCTTGCCGAAGTGACCGCGTGACGCAGTCGAAGTCGATCACCTACACACATAAAATAGTGCGGTCCAAAAAGAATAATATAAATATATATAAAACCTCGCATAATTGCTTTTCACAAAAATAATTTATTTGAAGAGATGTGGCCTGGCGCCAAAGTCAATGTCGATGCAGGGCGTCGGCGTGATGCGGTAAAGGCGTGGCAAGGCCCGAATTCACAGGTCGGTCCGAGTTCCAGATGCGGCGTTCGCCGAACTATGTATGGAAACTGATCGAACCACCACGCGACCATCGCTAATGCGGCCACTATTTGATAGACCTGTGTACAGATGATGGAACAAACCAGAGTAATAATTCCTTGGGAAAAATAAACCCAAACAAGCAAAAATCGCTAGGATTAATAGCACCTGGTTTATTTGTTGTAGCAGTCCGAAGAAAAGTGACTCCCACAATTGGGACTCGATCCGCATACCCTTTGTCTGATGGGCGGTGAAGCAACGGCATGGCGATGCTGGTAAAGGCTGGCTCGCCGAGGCAAAGCCCCCGGTCCAGCTAACGTGATGAAGCTGGTCGGTTGACAACGCCGAAGACTCCGAAGTAGGTTGATGAAGGGATGACAAAGCCCCCGGTCCAGAAAAGGGGACGGAGCAGGTAGGTAAGAAGACGTTGCAGCTGCCACGTCAGCCAAGGTGCTGAAGTAGTTCGGTGTGATGGACATCGGCTCGATGAAGTAATGGTGCGGCCATGCCGATGCAGGTCGTAACTCGTGACGTGGTCAATGCTGGCTTGATGAAGTGACCGTGCGGCGATGCCTGTGTGCCCGCTCCGTGTAATCCGTGGGGCGGCGATGTTGGTGATGATTTATCCTTCACGATGCCGAACTCTTGTTCGGCTTGCCGAGATGATGATCCGAAGAAGTTGAGCTCGGCTCAACAAAGCGACGACGTGTCTAGCGCAGGTCGACAGCCGTAGAGCAGTGTTGTCGGGCTGGTTTGACACCGACGCGATGGTGAAGATCATATTGGAAAATACTTTAAAATTATTGGGATGTGTTTGGGAACAAAACACAATACCCCATACAAAACTTCCTTCGAAAAGGATGTCCAAAATCCCGTTCATAAAAAAGATGAACTCAGGTCGGATTCGTTCTCGCGCAGAAAACAGATGTGAAAAGTGATGCACTAATCGGAAGGTTCCCGGAGTTTGGACGGTCCGATCAAGCTGAAATTTTGAGGCGTGGTAGATATAGGAATTCCATACCCGATCACCGGTTGGATCTTCCAAAGGACATCCAAGCTATGTGCTGGACACCATGCTCCAAACTCGTCCAGATTCCCGTCCAGATTCGACGGGGCTCCGGTAAATCGGAGACCGGCGGAGATCGCTCCGTCGAAACGTGACAAAATTTTACAGTTTTGTTGTAGATTTAATTCTGCACAATTCCACTGAAGGAATCGTGAAAGCGATGCTTGAGGAGGTGGTGGTAGCGGATACAAGTTCGTTGTTTGAAAAAACAGCATGGTCGCCCAAGGGCAATGTTGACGTTGAGCCCCCGAGCTCCATGGATGATTCCTCCATGATCTTGATAGAGATTGGAGTTGATGTTGATGAAGGCGCTTGTCCAAACTTGATGATTGGAGGTAAGGTATAGTCCTCGGTCAAGCCAAGGTGACCAGTCGAGGCGACGATGAAGACGCCGACGTTGTAATTGATCTACAGGCGAGCCATTGATCCTTTTGCCAACCACACAGCGGAACTCTCAATGAAAGCACCAATGTCGGTGTCAAAACCGGCGGATATCGGGTAGGGGGTCCCAAACTGTACGTCTAAGGTCGATGGTAATAGGAGATAGGGGACATGATGTTTACCCAGGTTCAGGCCCTCTCTATGGAGGTAATACCCTACTTCCTGCTTGATTGATCTTGATGAATATGAGTATTACAAGAGTTGATCTACCCCGAGATCATATGTTGTGGTCTAAATCCTAGGGGTATGATGATTAATGCCATAATGATCTATCGACTAGCCTGGCCTTGTCTTATATAATGCACCAGTGGCCTAGGATAAAAAGAGTCCTAGCCGAATACGTTGGTGGAGAGGAGTCCTTGTCTTGATTGCCAAGTCTTGTGGAATACTCCTTGTGTGCGGCATGGGCTATCCGAAGCGGCGCATGAGTGAACCACTGTCGGTGTCAAAACCGGCGGATCTCGGGTAGGGGGTCCCGAACTGTGCGTCTAGGATCGATGGTAATAGGAGACGGGGAACAGGATGTTTACCTAGGTTTGGTCCCTCTCTATGGAGGTAATACCCTACTTCCTGCCTGATTGATCTTCATGAATATGAGTGTTACAAGAGTTGATCTACCACGAGATCGTAATGGCTAAACCCTAGAAGTCTAGCCTGTATGACTATGGTAATGTGTCCTTTCCGGACTAACCCCTCTGATTTATATAGACACCGGGGGGATCTAGGGTTTACATAGAGTCGGTTACACAAGAAGGAATCTTCATAGTTGGTCGCCAAGCTTGCCTTCCACGCCAAGTAGAGTCCAATCCGAACACGGGTACAGTCTTCGGCCTTCATGTCTTCACAGCCCATCAGTCCGGCCCATGGATAACAGGCTGGACGCCCGAGGACCCCTTAGTCCAGGACTCCCTCAGTAGCCCCTGAACCTGGCTTCAATGACGAGGAGTCCGGCGCGCAGATCGTCTTCGGCATTGCAAGGCGGGTTCCCCTTTCTGAACTCCAAGATAGTCTTCGGATGCGATGATAGTATCCGGACCTGTCACACGCACACACCATACATAACCGTAGAGAGAATATATATTTTTACATGAGTTCTATCCGCTGACAGCTTTTTACAACACGACATCACGTCTATCCGGTTATAATTTCAAACCGTTTTTCGTCTACCGCTCCACATTTTGAGACGCGGTTGCCATTGGCACGTCTTGTCAAAGCAGAGATCGTGTCCCCGTATCACGGGATTCTCATCAATGCTGGCATGGGTAACCCAACCGTGCCATTTATACAACCATTGGGAATAGGCGAGTTTTTAGGGCGAGTGGGGAGGTGCTTGATATTCGCGGCCTTTATAAGGGGATAAGGATTCTCTTCCTTCACCAACACCCTTTATCTCCTTCAATCCTTCCGTCCTTGAGCTCCAGTGCCCAAGCTTTAGCTTTTCCTCGTTCGAGAAAGCACTCCAAACATGTCCGGTTCCGGAGCTGGAGGCAAGTGGATGGCCTCCTCCATCAAGAAGAAGGACATCAGGGAGCTCCGGGAGGCCGGATATTTAGCCAAGGAGATTGCTCAACGACTCCCGGCAAAAGGGAAGATCATCCCTACCCCCGAGCCCCGTGAGAGGGTTGTGTTTCTCACACACTTTGTCCGTGGGCTGGGATTCCCTCTTCATCCATTTGTCCGCGGATTGATGTTTTACTATGGGTTGGACTTCCATGATCTGGCCCCCAATTTTATCCTCAATATCTCGGCATTTATCATCGTGTGCGAGGCCTTTCTCCGCATCCCACCTCACTTCGGCCTATGGTTGATGACCTTCAGTGTGAAACCGAAGGTGGTGAGCGGTCAACAAGCAGAGTGCGGAGGCGCCATGGTGGGCAAGACGGCCAATGTCACCTGGCTTGAAGGCTCCTTTGTGGAGACTGTGAAGGGATGGCAATCGGGGTGGATTTACATCATCGAGCCACGTGACACCAACTGGGTAGCAGCCCCCGAATTCCGATCCGGAGTTCCGATGCGGCTCACTTCCTAGCACGAGAAGGGCCTGACCTGGGGATCTTCGAATGAGATAACTGGGCTCCAGACGTGCGTCCAAAACATGATAACCAAGAATATCAAGCTTGTCAATGTGATCCAGGTTGTGCTCATTCGCCGGATCCTTCCGTGCCAATGTCGGACTTGTTATTTGTGGGAGTACGACCCAATCAAGCACCAGATGCTACTAGAGCTCTTCGACGCGACGCACGAAGATATCTGGAAAGCGCTCTTCAAGGCTGGCGAGACGCCACCACCCACGACCGAAGATCGCGGGCTTAGCTTAAAGCGCCATGCCAATTCGGTAAGTCTTTTAATGTTTTCAAGGTATATCCTTCACCGGCATATTTTGAGGATGGATTCTAAGCTCTCCCACCCACTTCGCCAGGCCTGGATCATGGTGGCGGGGCAGATTAACTGTCCAGCTCCGCTTCCTGAGGAGCAAGAATTCCCACTTCTGACAAAGTTGTTGTTTCCGGCGCCTTATGACGTGCCGGAGAATTAGGCCAAGAAAGTGGCCAAGCGGACCAGGAGTGGCCTTCGCCAGAAAGGAGCTTCGGACGTGATGTCCGAAGACGAGACTCACTCTTCGTCCACCGAAGACGATGACGAAGAGGAGGAAGAAGAAGATGACTCCCCACCTAAGGCGGGGAGGAAGAAGAGGGCGGCTTCTAAGAACCTGGAGGCAAAGGCTCCCAAGAGGGGAAAAGGCTCGCCCGCGGATAACTCCGCATGGGATGTCGATAGCAGTCCGGAGCAGCCTTCCCGGGCCAAGCCTCGAGCCAAATCGTAGTTATCAAAAGTCCTTATGCACACCCGAATGTCCGTCCTTTCTGCCTTGCAATGTTTGAATCGTGTTATCACAGTCCGGCTCGGGACAGCTCTCTGCTATCTTCATCAGAAGGTTTGCTGGACCCAAAGGAGAGGGCCAGCATGTCACCGCCGCCCGCTTACTCCCCTTCGGCCAAGGGTGACGATGAGGGGGCGTCTCGAAGGGCCTCCTCGGACAGTGGGAAGACTCCGGAGATCGTCAGGGCAGCGCCCCAGGATGATTCCCGGACCACCGGATACATGGGGGAAAAAGCCCCTATGGAGACGGACGGTGCGGGCCGAGTTCTATTCGACCCTCAGCCGGATTCTATTTCGGAGACCTATACAGCTCCGTCCGGCAAACGGCCCTTCCCGAAAGGAGGGGGTGTGCTACCAGTGTCCTCTGTCCAACCAGAGGCACCGGATCATCTACTGGAGGCGCTGCAAGGCGCCTCCATTGTGGATGAGCACCGTGCCCATATGGGTACGGTGATTGAAAAGGTTCAGTCCGTCAAAAACCGGCTGACCGAAGCCTACGCTAGCCTTCTAGCAGGCTTTGAGGTGAGTACATAATTGTAAGAAGAATATCACAACGTATACAGTAGCCCCTGATGCTCTGTTCGGTGTCCGGAAAGAAAAGCCGAACAGAGGATCAAAATTAATTTTCGTAGGAGTCTAACATAAAGTGTCTATGTGAATAAGCAGGCCTTGTTGCAGGCTGCTACCACTCAAACTGTGGAGGTCTCTGGACTGAAGCAGAAATTGGAGCGGGCCGAGTAATAGCTCGGCCGCGTGAAGAAGCAGCTGGAGGATAGCCAAGGTATGCGGTAATCTGCGTGTATATTGAAGAGTAAATTGTTCAAGCTGACTAAAGTGTCATGAACTTTATTAGGGTCCACGACCGAGGTGGCGGCCCTTAAAAAGGCGTTAGCCGAGGCCGAGGATAAAGCGGACAGAGAACGCGCCGCGCGCGAGAAGCACGAGGCCCAGGTTGGTGAGGCGCAGCAACAGCTCTAGGGCGCGATCGAGAGATTTGAGTCCTTGGAGCGCGATTGTAGGGCGCAAGAGTCTGAACTGGCAAAGGCCCGCCAGAGCACACAGGATGCACGAGCCGAACCCCAGAACACCCTCCAGGAAATTCAGGCGGCCAAGAAGATTCCGGCGGGTAAGTCTTTCACCGTGCAAAGTAAGTATGTAGAAGAAACGTTCCTTGTACTTATCCGAATTTGGCTTTTCCAGGGGCGTTTACGGATTTTCCGCACAGTATATCAGATGTTGCCGAGCATCATAGAGCCGAAGAAGGGATGTCTATGGAGAAGCTATTCTGGTCCCAATATCTTGGACCCAAACACCCGGTGCCCTTCAGTGACCAGCTAAAGTAGTTGGTCGAGCTACACAAGTCGGCAGAGCTAGCCATGAAGGACCTAATAGTCCGGCTGTGGCCTGCCGAGCCTATACCTAGCAACTACTTCGGTCTTGTTAAGTGGCTTGTAAGTGCCTGTCCGCGGCTCGAAGCCGTGAAGCGGTCGGTCTGTATTGAACGTGCGCGCATGGCATTTGCCCGCGTCAAGACGCATTGGGCAAAGCTGGATGCTAAGAAGCTGATGACCGAGGGACCACCGGAGGGCGAGGAGCATCGTCAATGCGAGCTCTATTTTGATGGTGTCCTGGAGGGGTCCCGCCTTGTGCCAAAGCAATGTTCGAAGGATGCCATATTCCCATAACATTTGTATTATCATGTCCTGTAATATGGAACAATGATGTTATGTATTATAATGTTTGCGGTTTACATTTTACCTCCTGTGCGGCCGTTTATGAAATCTGAGGTTTGACCAGTCTTCGGCTTGTGCCCCCATGTAGATAGTACGGGTGAGGAAGTCCTAGATTAGGGGGTGTTCGGATAGCCGGACAATACCTTCGCCGGACTCCAGGACTATGAAGATACAAGATTGAAGACTTCGTCCCGTGTCCAGAAGGATCTTTCCTTGGCGTGGAAGGCAAGCTAGGCGTGCGGATATTCAAGATCTCCTACCATTGTAACCGACTCTGTATAACCCTAACCCTATCCGGTGTCTATATAAACCGGAGGGTTGTAGTCCGTAGGACAACCATCATCATACACAATCATACCATAGGCTAGCTTCTAGGGTTTAGCCTCCTTGATCTCGTGGTAGATCTACTCTTGTACTACCCATATCATCAATATTAATCTAGCAGGAGTAGGGTTTTACCTCCATCGAGAGGGCCCGAACCTGGGTAAAATAAAGTGTCCCTTGCCTCCTGTTACCATCCGACCTTGACGCACAGTTCGGGACCCCCTACCCGAGATCCGCCGGTTTTGACACCGACATTGGTGCTTTCATTGAGAGTTCCTCTGTGTCGTCGCTTTTAAGCCCGATGGCTCCTTTGATCATCAACAACGATGAGGTCCAGGGTGAGACTTTCCTCCCCGGACAAATCTTCGTCTTCGGCGGCTTCGCTCTGCGGGCCAACTCGCTTGGTCGTCTGGAGCAGATCGAAAGCTACGCCCCTGGCCATCAAGTCAGGTTTGGAAGCTTAAACTACACGGCAGATATCCGCGAAGACTTGATCTTCGACGGGTTGGAGCCACAGCCAAGAGCGCCGCACTACCTCGAGGGGCATGATATAGCTCTGCCTCCGAATAGTGCCCTGGAGGCCGCACACGCACCGGCCCCGATCCTCGACTCGGAGCCCGCTGTGTTCTTTGAGGATGAACAGTTGGATGTCACCTCGGGGGCTGCAATCTTGAAGGCGATCGAGCCGAACGCCAGTCCCGCACTCCGCACGGCCCATGACTCCAAGGAGTCGGATTCTTCTCCGAACTCCGGGCCTCTCGTGCCCCTGCCGATCGAATCCGATTGGGCGCCTATAATGGAGTTCACCGCCGTGGATATCTTTCAGCACTCACCTTTCGGTGATATCCTGAATTATCTCAAGTCTCTTTCTTTATCAGCAGAGCCCAGGCCGGATTACGGTCTGCGAGGTTGGGATTCGGACGACGAAGAAATTCAAAGCCCACCCACCACCCACTTAATAGCCACTGTCGATGATTTAATCGACATACTTGACTTCGGATCCGAAGACTTCGACGGTATGGACGACGAAGATGGAGACGAACAGGAACCAGCACCTGTAGGGCGCTGGACCGCCACCCCATCTCACGATGTATTCATGGTGGATACCCCTAAAGGAAACAACAACGAGGAAAAAGGGGACGAAAAAAGGGATAAACCCCCCGAAAAGCAATTAAAGCGGCGACGAAAACGCCGAGCCAAGCCCCGCCTCGATCAAGACCCAGCCATAGAACAGGGTAACGCGGATAGAGAAGACAGACAGCCCTCCCCCGGCCATAACAGAACTCCGGACGATCTCACGCCGGATAAGACCACGGAGTAGAAGAATCTCCACGAAAGGCTCGTTGCCACAGCACGCAGCCTGAAAAAGCAGAAGCGGAAGCTAAAGACGGCGGAAGATGCACTCAGAATAAGATGGAGCAAGGTAATCAAGACCGCAGACAAATACGGCGGCAGCTGCCGCACTAAAAGCTATCTGAAGAGAAAACTACTGCCCGAATTCGACCAAGAGGCCCTAGAGCCCTCGCATTCAAAAAATAAAAAAGCTACACGGTCGGATAGACGACCCCACGGCCACCATAAAACGGCAAGCGGTGCCGCACTCAATGCGGCATGCGACCCAATTAAAGACTCGCATCATGGCCCAGCCAGGTCCATTTATGGGCCAAGAAAGCAAGCTCTCACAAGCAATGCAAAAAAGCCATCATCAGAATCCGGCACACCCAAATACAGGGGCGCCGCACACCCCCTACGTTTCACCGATGAGGTCCTGGAATATGAATTTCCAAATGGATTCAAACCCGTCAACATAGAGGCGTACGATGGAACAACAGACCCCGGAGTCTGGATCAAGGATTATATCCTCCACATACATATGGCTAGAGGAGATGATCTCCACGCCATCCAATATTTACCCCTTAAGCTTAAAGGGCCAGCCCGGCACTGGCTTAAAAGCCTTCCCGAAAACACAATTGGAAGTTGGGAAGAGCTCGAGGATGCTTTCCGAGCAAATTTTCAAGGGACCTATGTCCGCCCCTCGGACGCAGACGATCTCAGTCACATAACTCAACAGCCCGGAGAATCAGCTCGGCAGTTCTGGAACAGATTCCTTACTAAAAAGAATCAGATAGTGGATTGTCCGGACGCCGAAGCCTTAGCAACTTTCAGGCATAATGTCCGAGACGAATGGCTCGCCAGACACCTCGGCCAGGAAAAGCCAAGAACAACGGCCGCACTCACAAGCCTCATGACCCGCTTTTGCGCAGGAGAGGACAGCTGGTTGGCAAGATGCAGCCCCAGCGACCCAAGTACATCCGAAATCAGGGATGGAAACGGAAAACCGCGACGAAATAAGGACCGTCGCCGAACCAAAGAAAAAAGTCCGAAGAGCACGACAGTCAATGCCGGATTCAAAGGCTCACGGCAAAATCAGACAAAACCACCCCTTCAGGACAATAGGGATGATCCGTCCACCTTAAACAGAATCCTGGACAGAATATGTCAGATACACGGTACTCCTAGGAAGCCTGCTAATCACACCCACAGAGACTGTTGGGTTTTTAAACAATCCGGAAGGCTTAACACCGAACACAAGGGGCTCGATACCCCAAGCGAAGACGAGGACGAACCCCAGAAGCAGAACACCAGGAAACAAAAGAACTTCCCACAAGAAGTTAAAACAGTGAACTCACTTCACGTAACAAAACGTGTGGCACCCATAAAGGTACGCACAATAAAACCTATCCCTCAGGGGTCCCGCCACTGGTTATTAAAACCAATCATTTTTTATCAGCTAGATTATTCTAGAAATATCAAAAACGCAGGCCGGACTGCCCTGATACTCGATCCAATAATTGACGGATTCCAGTTTACCAATGTCCTTATGGACGGCGACAGTGGACTAAACCTGATATATCAGGATACAATCCACCGCATGGGCATAAACCCAACAAGAATCCGCCACAGCAAAACCTCCTTTCAAGGGGTAGCACCGGGCCCGGACACCCATTGTATGGGTTTTCTCCGGCTTGAAGTCATATTTGGCTCTGCCAATAACTTCCGTCGCGAAAAGCTGACCTTCCATGTCGTCCCGTTTTCAAGTCGCTATCAAGCACTAATGGGACGCGGAGCTTTCGCTCGCTTTAACGCAATACCACACTATCCATCTCTCACGCTTAAGATGCCCGGTCCACGAGGCATCATCTCTTTAAAGGGAGCGCACTAAAATACGCCTCCTCCAAACGGAGGATTGCGCGGCCACTTAAACAGCCGCACTATAAAGTGGCCTCGCCAGCCAAAAAACTTTTTCGATATAAGTCATTAAAGGCCACGAACCCGGACTAAATGAGTTCGACACAAGTCCATCATCAACGCAGGCTTAAACGCCATATACCCCCGTACCGGGGGCTATACGCAGAGACAATAAAGCTCAACTTTATATATTTTTTACTTTATATTTTGTTTATTATCTTTCTGTTCCGCACGACCCATTTTCAATTCAGTTCCTCTCTTTTACAGATGAACGTCGCGCGGCGCCTGTCCAGGACACGGCACAGCGGAGACACAGGCACAGACGTGCAGTAGGGACCCGTCCTAAGGATTCTTTTTAGATTAAGACCCTGCGTAAACCTTTTTTACTGTCTCTTGCTGCTATACATCCCCTGGTTTTTTCTACTATAACCAAGGAGGAGGCTGGCGTTTTGGCATGTGGCCACGCCAGAATTTTTGCTCGTACCTGGACACTAAGGGCTCTTTTTTTTTAAGAAAGGGTGTTGCTTCACCCGCACTCATAAAGACCGAACACCTTAGGGAGTGTTCGGCGTCGCGAGTTTTGGCACTATATGCATCAGCTCTGAATCATGTCTTTGGTCAAATGTTGGGTTGCCCGGCTCCTGAGTTCGGCTACCTTACGTTCCGCTCTATCGGCTAAGGTAGCACCAGGAGAACTACTGCGATTGTGCCCCGGTACGGCCGGGCGAGCACCTCAGTAGAGAAAGCCGAAAACTGACTATCATGATGTAGCGCGAGACTGGTTGCCACTCGATGACTTATAGGAATTTATCGGATTCCTCCGCTTTGACGAAGGGCCGTTTCCCGGTCAGGCACGTATGCGCCCCGAATTCGAGCAAGCGCAGTCGCCACTAAGGGGCTACCTAAAGAGTCCCACTGTCAAGCTCCTATGGCTAAGTGAAAGTTTTAAAGCATTATAGTCCGGTTGCCTAGCCCGCTACACTATCACCTCCTTTATAGGACCAAGACGTTGGGTTAAGTGTGAAAATGCGTCTTTTACACGCACCCCCGCACTATGTGCGTGGGGGCTGAAGCCAACGACTGCAATCTTTCAGAATTTATATATTAAAACGGCCGCACAGGAGGTGTTCTTAATACTTGAAGGCACAAGTCTAAAAAATGCCACTACAATTTATCAAAATACTGTTTTATGATTACATATGCTATCATAATATAACATCCTTCGAGCACTTCGTCTCTATTACGCGAGCGCCTTCGAGGACTTCCTTAAAATAGTGCTCGGAAGGTATTCGGCTTTTATCCGAATCCCGGGACGCAACAATGGTGGGCTCCATATCTACCCAGTATGTCTTGACACGGGCAAGAGCCAGCCGAGCGCCCTCTATGCACGCTGACCTCTTCATAGCATCGACACGTGGCACCACGTCAAGAAATTGCTGCACCAAGCTGAAATAACTATTCGGCTTCGATCTCCCCGGACACAGATGATCCATGACATACTTCATGGCGAGTCCGGACAACCTATTCAGTTCGGCCCATTGGGCCAGGCGATCGTCCACTGCCAGTGGACGCTCTGGATTGAGGAATTGCGACCAAAAGAGCTTCTCCACTTCATGATCCTTTTTATCTCGAAAGTGTTCTGTCGCATCAGCAGCACTAGCCGCCAAATCCAGATAGGTGTCCTCTACACTCCACATCTGGTCTATGGGGGCAAACTTCGGATCACAAAATTTTCTCCGCAGCGAGAAGGGCTTACCATCCGCAATTTGTCCGGCTTGACGCAGCTCTTCCCTTGCCACCCTCATTATAGAGCGGGCATCCTTGGCGTCAGCAACAGCCTTCTCTAAGCTCATTTGCCTCGCCCGACCCTCTTCTTCAAGAAGCTTGCAACGGTCAGTAGCACTCTTTAACTTTACGGCCATATCAGCCATCTCCTCCTTGCTCCGGCAATGGGCAGCCTGTTCGGCTTTCAGCTCTTCAAGGGCTTTCACGGCAGCCGCATCGCTTTTCCTGGCTTGTTCCTTCGCTCAGGAGAGTTCGGCCCTAAGACCCTCCAGGGCGGCCGCACCATCTGCGTTAAGCATACACACGGTAAGATATTGACATAAAGCTCCTCTTACTAACCATCGCCCGATGATTTCAATACCTTGAGCATCATCAAGCCGCTTGTTAACAAGCGCGATGTTGGCTTCTGCCTCATCAAGTTGTCGCTTCAGTTCGGCAAATTCACCAGTCCGGCTTGACTCCAGACAATCCGCCACCTACATATAAAGGTGCCACTTAAAGGACCTGGGATTAAGATCCTCTGCGCGCCGTCAATTTTAACGACGCACAGAGTCTCAGGGGCTACTATCTACACAGAGCGCACTTTACTTATGCGCAACTAACACAAGTGTACATTATTTAAAACGTACCTCAAGGCCCGTCAGTAAACTTTTGATGGCCTCGTGCAATCCGCTTTCTGCGGATGAAATCTTTTCAATCACCGTGCTCATCAACGCACGATGCTCCTCTGAGACAGAGGCTCGCCCCAGCAGAATCTTTAGCTCCTCCGGCCGAACACCAGATAGTGCCAGACTCGTCCCATGGCCTCCCACAAAGGCCGGACGCGGAGAACCTCGGGGGGCCACATGGCCACCTTCCGCCCCTGTCGGATCCGGAGAAATCCTCCGCGACGACACTTTAGCGTCGCCCGCCTTGCTAGGCGGTACAGAAGGAGGAGGCGTTCCGCTCTCCATCATCTCTGGAAGAAGATCCCCCGAGGACGAGCTCTGTTGAGAAGGGCTGAGGTCCGAACTACAAAGTAAGGTTTCGGTTAAAACTTCTCAGATATAAATCAAGGATTTCTCTTAAAAGAAAAACTCTTCTTCTACTTACGGCTCACTGGAGAGCTGGTCCCTTTGAGGTTTTAGTTCGGCCGAGGGGCTCTCTGGCGTCGGGCCCTATGACAAGGGTTCTTTCCCCTGCTTCGAGGCTACGGTCTCCGGGTCCTTAGAGGCGGCCCTTTTCTTTCCCTTAGGAGGGGAATTGTGGGTTCCCCCCTTCGGAATGGCCTCTTTCGAGGAGGCCATGGTTTCCTTGTCCTCCCCCTTATTTCCCTCCAAAGGCACTACCTCCAGCATCCTGACTAGCACGGGATCCAACCTGGTTTTGGGAAGGGGAGCGGGACACCTGATCAGCTTCGCCTTCGCTATCCACTCCTGGTTAAAAGGAGAAGCGCTGTTAAGAGCAAGTCAATTATGCGGATAGAAGGTCCGGGCAGAAGGTCGCTTACTTGAGTATCCGGGCGATTGCGGCTTAAACCCACGTCCTCGGTCAAATCCAGACTCACTTCTTGTGATCCGAAGAATAGTTTATACATCTCCGCGGGCGTCGCGCCCATAAAATTCCGGAGAGCTCGCGGTCCCTCTGGATTGAACTCCCACAGACGAAGGGGGCGACGTTGGCCGGGCAGTGTCCGGCAAATCAGCATGACTTGTGTCACCTTGACCAGGTTGAGGTCTCCTTCCAAGAGATCCTTAATGCGGCCCTGCAGCAGAGGTACGTCTTTGGGCAAGCCCCGATCTAACCCTGTGTTGATCCACGACGCTAGCCATGGTGGGGGACCCGAGCAAAAGACAGGAGGCGCCACCCATGCGGTGCCCCGAGGGGCGGTGATATAGAACCACTCCTGTTGCCACAAGCCAAGCTCCTCTTGAAAAGCGCCCTCGGGCCATAGAGCATCGGCATTTCTTTTTATAGCAGCACCTCTGCACTCTGCGTGGCGCCCCTCGATCATCTTCGGTTCTACTTTGAAGGTATTGAGCCATAATCCGAAGTGAGGGGTAACACGGAGGAACGCTTTGCACACAACAACGAACGAGGAGATATGGAGGATGGACTCCGGAGCTAAGTCGTGGAATTCCAGCCCATAATAAAATATCAGCCCCCTTACAAAGGGATCCATTGGGAAGCCTAATCCCCGAAGGAAGTGGGATACGAATACCACACTCTCACCGGGCTGAGGGCTAGGGATCACCTGTCCTTGAACAGGCGACCTGTGCGAAGTCTCGCCGGTCAGGAATTTAGCTTCCCTCAACCTTAATACGTCCTCCTCCGTGACGGAGGAGGGCATCCATCGGCCTTGGAGGTCGGAACCGGACATTGTCGAAGGTCCGGTGCGCCTGGAATCTGGAAGCCTAGGGTGTTGGAACTCGAGGCGACGGGCGAACTCGTTTTGAGAGTAGAAGAAGGGAACAGGGTCTTGGTCTCTTTATAAGAGGCAGAATACCAAGAGCCCTCCCCATAACCGTCTTGGACTAGCCTTTAATTAAGGCAAACGTGCTAACGGGCACGATAGGGTTACCCACGTCCGTATTGATGAGAATCCCGTTAAAAGGGGCACACGATCTCTACTTTGACAAGACGTGCCAAGGAAACCGCCTCGCTAAACATGCTGAGGTGGAACAATGAAAACAATTTATATAAAGAGCTTGGCCGCAGTGTTATGACGCACTGCGGAATACGTCAGCAGATTTGATTTGTGTTAATATTATTCTCTGTATGGCAATATGTGGAAACTTATTTTGCAGAGCCGGACACTATTTTTGGTGTTTATAATCTTCTTGAAGAACTTGGAGGAGGAAGCCACCTTGCAATGCCGAAGACAATCTGCGCGCCGGACTCGTCGTCATTGAAGCCTGGTTCAAGGGCTACTGAGGGAGTCCTGGATTAGGGGGTGTTCGGATAGCCGGACAATACCTTCGCCGGACTCCAGGACTATGAAGATACAAGATTGAAGACTTCGTCCCGTGTCCGGAAGGATCTTTCCTTGGCGTGGAAGGCAAGCTAGGCGTGCGGATATTCAAGATCTCCTACCATTGTAACCGACTCTGTATAACCCTAACCCTATCCAGTGTCTATATAAACCGGAGGGTTGTAGTCCGTAGGACAACCATCATCATACACAATCATACCATAGGCTAGCTTCTAGGGTTTAGCCTCCTTGATCTCGTGGTAGATCTACTCTTGTACTACCCATATCATCAATATTAATCTAGCAGGAGTAGGGTTTTACCTCCATCGAGAGGGCCCGAACCAGGGTAAAATAAAGTGTCCCTTGTCTCCTGTTACCATCCGACCTTGACGCACAGTTCGGGACCCCCTACCCGAGATCCGCCGGTTTTGACACCGACAACGGGGTTGTTCGGGATAAATCGAGACACTCTTTACTCCACATTCTGGTCCTTAAAGGAGGTGTTTAGTGCGACGAACAAGGCAATCAGACTATGCGGCCTTTACGGCCCTCACTTAGCCATAGGAGTTTGACAATTAAGAAAGTTGGCGAAGCTCCTGGTATTTGAAAGACCGAACTAGGGGCATTGTGTCGGCGTTCTGGGAACGGGGGTCCCCAGACTTGCCTGCCTGCGGCCTGCGGCGTGGCTCAAGTGGCGGCCCAGCACGTACCATCTTCATCAACTCAAGCTCAAGACCTCGCGAGGGGCCAAGCCTCGCGGGGAGGGGGGACAACAGGAAGCTTTCTCAGAGGCAGCCTCATCAGGTAGGCTCACGAGGAGGTGGAGAGATCAAGGCAGGGGTACCTCGCGAGGAGCCCGTGATGCAAGCCATGACGAATCAAGACCAGGCAGGCGCCAGCCTGCGCAGAGTCCTTGTTTCCCTTCCGGTGCAAAGGGGGCAAGCACATGCCAAAGTATCAGGCAAAGGTTACCATTTTGGTGCAACGTGACCAAGACCAGCCAGACAGCAAGACGGAGGTCACCGTGGAGCCCAAGACGGCGTCACCACCGGTGCTTTTGGCATCCGAAGACCACCTTTGGTCAGGATAACTTGTACTAGATGTTCCCCTTCAAAATGGCCAATTGTTGGCGCCCTTCCCGCTCATTATTTGGGGAGAGGCCCAGGGCCTCTATAAATAGAGCTAGCCACCACAGAATAGGAGGGGAGAAATCTGATAGAACCCAAGTAGAGAGAGAGATAGAGAGGCGACTGAACTCAACCAAGCAGTTCATCGCACCAACTCAAGAACACCTCTCGCGAGGCTGTCCTTCCCTTTTACTGTTGTGTTGTTCATCGTTGGAGTAGGGTATTATACCACAACGGTGGACCGAACCAGTATAAATCTTGTGTCTCTTGTGTTGTTCATCGTTTCCAGCTTAAATCACACGAGGAGATCGGGCGTAGAATCGTAGGGGAGAGATTTCCGCGCGCACCCCAGTGTTCGAACCTCAAGGGTTTGCCGAAACCCAAAATCCGACATTTGGCGCGCCAGGTAGGGGTGCGCCGGAATCCTTCTTCCTCCGTGTCATGTTTCGTCGCCCCGCCGTTCAGATGTCAAGCAACTCGGCTGCCAACGCTGACCGCTGGGCGGCGTGGCCCGCCCACGCCGTGTCGCTGGCTCAGGGCGACCTCAACCTTGCGCCTCAGGCAGCCCGTGCTCCGCAGGGCGCTGCGGGGCACGGGCGACGCGGCCAGACGCCACCTGCCCTCACACCACGGCAGGCGTGAGCCGCAGCAAGGGCCTCGAACCAGGCCGCGGCCACAGCACCGTACAGCCGATGGGAGCAGGCGAACTCCAGGGCCGCGCTCACGGTGGCTCGAGAGCTGCTGCGGTGCCGTTTGCTGGAGGGCGGCCGCGACGTGCTGTTGGAGCAAGTGGCCAAGCTCCTAGACGCCGCCGCCTCAGGAGAGCCCCCTTTCCGCGTCTAGCTGCCGCCCCAGATTCAGGGCGGGCCACACGGCGGCATCATGCGTGCTCACGCAACCTCAAGCGGACTCCCGGGCTAGTCCAGCGCCAACACCTCCATCGGCACTGGGCGGCAAGTTGCGCCGACCTTCCCTCAGGCCGGCGAAGGGGCGCATGACGCGGCCTTCGGCTCCGGCGGACCGTCGCGCCATCACCTACAAGACGGCGTTCCAAGCCAGACTACGTGGCATGCGGGGCGCTACGGCGAGGTCCACGAGGTGGTGGCCCCAGAAGTTTACATGCCCCGCATGGTGGATCAGGGGCGCGCGCTGGAAGAAGATCACGGCTCATTCCTCGGGACAGGCTGGGATGAGGAGGCGCCCGAAGCCGAGCTCTTTCAGGAACCCCAAGAGAGCCTCGACAACCGCGCTGGCAGCAACTATGGGGTATCACTCATCCCTCAGGAGCAAGCTTATGCTAACCATGGGTCGCAGGAGGTACAGGTCGCCGCAGCAGATGGCTGCCCCAATGCTGCAGCCTCCTATCCCTCAGGAGGAGGGCACAGGGGGCTGCAGGAGAGGGGCCGAGATCTGAGCTCGCCTCCGCGGCGATCAGAGCAAGGTGTTCTCAGGAGGTAGGGGCAGAGGACCCGTGGTCATCAGGGGAACCACTGGCGACCGCTCTACCCCATTGGCGTCGTCCTTGGTTTCCGGTCGCCGTCAATGGTGGCAGAGGGAGGTGCAAGGCAGGGCCCTCGTCTGGCGATATGAAGCAAGGCCGGTACCTGTGAAGAAGGCCCAGTGCCTGTGAAGCTCGCCTCCCCGTGACACTCTCACGTAGTAATGAGTGGGGCTGTACACTCCCCGAAGTCTCCGGAGAGCCGCCCTCGGGCCTCGGGGGCTCCCGCCCACGCCCAGTGGCAGCACTTAGCTCCGCGCTGGTGAGAAGATGTCGAAGACTAGACTAGGTGTCGGACGCGGCCTTTGGCCTCTTTGCTTCTTCCTTGTTGACAAAGTTCTTCGATTTGGATTTAAGTTGGATTTGAACTCGAAACTTGCGTGTGTTTGGGGAGGGGTGTTTAATCTCGTTCGAGCAATCTCTCGTGTTCAGGTTTCGGCTTTACACCCCAGGCTAGCGTCAGCTACCCCCCCTCGCGAGCCCCTCGCGAGCCGGGCCGGGTCAGGCACGTCCATAGCCAGGGCCGCCGTCGTCACACCCTCTCCGGAGGTTCTCATCGCAGGATCAACTGATCGATCAGAAGATGCCCGAGGCATAGCGGCCCCCAGCCGGCCGCTCAGGACTCGTCAGGGTCGAAAGGTAAACGAGTCGGCTAAGCCATCACTAGGCTGGCGGCTAAGCTCACACGCAATGTTACGATCACCAGGGTACTGATCACAAATCTTTACATGAGGGGCCTCCCCTCTCAAAATGCTCTTACATTCTTCAGGGCCGAGCCTGAGTCTTCCTTGTGCAGGATAAACAGCAGATGCATATGGTCAGTCAGACATATCGCTCACCGCGTCACCTGGGGCATCCTCGGAAGCGTCACTGGCGTCGCTGACATCGTCGTCGCCACCGCCGACACCTCCATCAGCGCCTGGCTCGTCCATGATGCCGCCTTCATCAGCGGCCACGATCACACCGTCATCATCAGTCGCAAAGGCCCTGACGAGGGCGTCCACGTTGTTCTTCACCCATTGCGCCAGGTCACCCCGAACAGCTATGGGCACGGGTACAATGGCGGCGTCGAAATCAAAGTGGGGATCCCTTCCCTATAGATAACTGACGACACGGGAGAAGGCGCGACTGAGTAGGGCTCGGCCCCTCTCTTCGACAAGCCAACGGGCCCTCTCGGAGCGGTTCTCCAGAAGCATCACCACATCGGTGAAGAATCGAAGGTTGCCGGCATAGATGGCCTCATGCGGCTCCTTAGCGGCAGCCTCACAAATGTCACCCAAAGCTGAGTTGGCCCTTTCCCTGAGCATTTGGAGCATGGGAGCGTGCTCATGCTCCAGAACCCTCCGCTGGTGGATCTCGTCCTCGTTCTGCCACGCGATGGCCTCGGCGTCATCAACCCTTTGTTTGAAAAGGAGCAGCTTAGCCCGGGAAGCGGACAACACCGCCTGTGCTACGCCAAGGGCGGCTGCGGAGGAGTCCGCACGCCGCGTCACTTCAGCCAGGTTGGCCTTGATGGCCGCCGTCCTACCCTCAGCCTCGGCCCTGATCAGCATCAACCTCGCTTCGTATTCGCGCTCGAGGGCCGAGCGAGCACCCGCCAGGCGGTGGTCGACCTCTTCCTGGACCCGGGCTTCCCGTGCTGCAACATCGTCCTCCGCCTGGGCCACCAGACGCTCCCTCGTCTCCAACCGCTCGAGGTCAAGACTGCGCTCGGCGGCTTCCAGTGTCAGCACCTCCTCGCGCTTCTGAAGCTCCGCCCGGTCAACGGCGGCCTCCTGCATCGACCCAAGGCCCGCATGGCGCAGTTCCACTTGCTGCTCCAGGGCGTTGCTCCGGGCTTGGAGCTCCCACATGCGCTCCTCCGCGTCTCTGCACCATCGGTCTGCTTCTCGAGCCTCCTCGACGGCCTGGGAGCAGGCCTCCCGCGAGGCCGGCAACAACGCCTCGGCCTTCGCGTTGTCAAGGTCACGCTGGTGACGCGTGAGGGCGATGGCGACCTTCAGCTTGCGCCTCTCCTCAGCGAGGCGCAAACCCTCGGCCTCGAGGCGTGCATCCTCGGCGGCAAGCTCCACCCCGACCCGGTTCACCGCATCCGCTGCCCCCTGGAGAAACCCCTCGCGAAGGGCGCAACGCTCCCGAGCGCGCCTGAGCACATCTTCTGCATCACCCTCTTCCGCTGGAGCATGCGGAGGGTCCCGAAGCGGGAAGCCCCCTCCAGGCGTGGGGCTGGGGGCTGCCGCTCCAGGCATCGCCGAATGGACCTCTCTGAGAGTCCGGCCTGGCGTTGGTCCGCCCACGGATGAGGAGCCAAGGACAGACTTCAGCCATTCACCGTCTATGATCAGAGGAGGGACGCGGGGCAAGCCTGATGTGCCCCAGAAGGACTCAAGAAGAAAGGACAGCAGGCGCGCAGGCTCGGGGTTCCCTATGGAATAGTCCACTCCATTGCCTGGACCAGCAGCAGGGGTGCCACTCGAGCTCCGAGATCCCGGAGCCAGCAAGGAGGGCAAAGCTGCGGGGGCTGGCTCCCGGGTCGACTCGGCGGATTCAAGAAGGACGGGGCCTGCAGGGCCACAATCAGTTGCAAGGATAGCAAAGCAAATGAGCAAAGAAAGAAGAAGACTTACTCCTCCATGGTGAAGTACTTCCTGCGCTTCAGCAAGCGGCAAGGGCGGTCCTTGCCACCCGAGGCCTCCTTCCTCTTGCCGAGGGCTTCGAACTATACGCGAAACCGACCGAAGCGCGCGGTGCGGGGGTCGGACTCTGGCGCGGAAGAAGCGTCAAGATGATCAGCATAGGAGGAGTCTGCCAGAGGGGTGCCGTCAGGCGTCGCCTCGCGAGGAACGACTGGGGCCTCGGCAGCCCCGGCCTCAAGAGCCGTCGGCTGCAACTCTGCACCGACCACCACTCCAGGGCGGACCTCGGGAGACGCCGCCTTCAAGCCTACTCATGGCGTCGGTGCCTCAACGACAGCCGCCTCAGCTCCTACCGGTTCTCGTCCCTCCTCCCCGTCGCCTGAGGAAGTACTGCTATGGGCGGCGGTGGGAGCAACCACAGCGACCGGGTTCTTGCGGGGCCCCGTGAGGCCAGCCGGGCGCAGCCCCCACTCGTCGAAGCTGGGCATCTGTCTCACGAAATCGGCCCTGCCAGAGCAAAGGTACAAGAGGATACCACCACTCCGTAGGCTGCGTGGGGAAGGATCGCCAGCCAAGACCCTGAGCACTGTCCGCAGCACTTCGGGCGCCAAGTCCTCCTCCTGAAGTCGCATGCGGTCTCTGCGCCCCGCAAAGTCCCACATCCGGCGAGAGTGGCACTGGAGCGGGGCAATGCGGCACAGAAGGAACTCCCTCGCCACCTTGGGTGCTGTCACATTAAGCGCCCTCAAACTCTGGAAACGGCGCCAGACGAAGGCGAGCCGGGGGCTCGCGAGCATCTCATGGTCCCAACCCGGATGAGGAACAACAGGCGAGGTCAGATGCGAGAGCAAAGGATTGGGCACTCCGACGTCCACATACAACCACCGCTCTCTGAACCTAGCCTGAGGAGGAGGAAGGCCGAAGTCGATCCCTGAAGCGGCCGTCTCTGACACGGCAAGGAAGCTCACACACCCAGAGCACCGAGTAGGGTCGCTCAGGCACAGAGAAAAGAAGTGGCGCAGCAGGGCAATGGAAGGAGGAATGCCTATCATCGCCTCGCAAACGAAGGCGAAGACAGCCAGAAGAGTAAGGGACTCCGGCCCGAGGTGCATCATGCGGATCTGATAATGGGAAAGCACCGCATTGAAGAAGGCGGAAAAGGGGGGAACCAGACCCGCCCAAAGAGCATCGGCGAAGAATCGGACCTCCGTGGCAATCCTAACAAGGGAGGCATGGCATGCAGGCCAAACTGAGGTCCTACCGCACTCGTTGAAGATAGTAGCAAGGGCGGAGCGGACCTTGTCCAAAACTTCTGGATTGAGTATAATCGACCGATCAACGGCGGGAGCCACCGCCGGAGGTGTGCAGGGCGAAGGCGCGGGCTTCTTTCCTTTTCCTTTCTTCGTCGGCGCCATGGTGGCAGAGAAAGGGAAGAGCACGTGCCGGATTGGCGGCAGAGGTTGGAGCTCGGAGAAGGAGGAAAGGTAGGAGGCGAGCGAGCAGCGGGAGGGAGGAACAACTGTGTGCAACTATGGGTCTGCTTAGCTGGGCGCGTAACAAGGCGTCGTCGGGAAGCGCAGTCACCCACGTCCAATCAACCGCTACACGGCGCCCAAGGCTACAGGCTGTTGGGGCCCGCGGCGCTTCGTGCTTGCCCCTTCGCTTCTCTGCTAAGACAAGCCCGCGCACGCCTTTGGCCCGAGGGCTACTGTCCGCGTTCTGGGAACGGGGGTCCCCAGACTTGCCTGCCTGCGGCCTACGGCGTGGCTCAAGTGGGGGCCCAGCACGGCCCATCTTCATCATCTCAAGCTCAAGACCCTCGCGAGGGGCCAAGCCTCGCGGGGGAGGGGGACGACAGGAAGCTTCCTCAGAGGCAGCCTCATCAGGCAGGCTCGCGAGGAGGCGGAGAGATCAAGGCAGGGGTACCTCGCGAGGAGCCCGTGACACAAGCTATGACGTATCAAGACTAGGCGGGCGCCAGCCTGCGCAGAGTCCTTGTTTCCCTTTCGGTGCAAAGGGGGCAAGCACAGGCCAAGGCATCAGGCAAAGGTTACCATTCTGGTGCAACGAGACCAAGACCAGTCGGACGGCAAGACAGAGGTCACCGTGGAGCCCAAGACGGCGTCACCACCGGTGCTTTTGGCAGCCGAAGACCACTGAGGGAGTCCTGGATTAGGGGGTGTTCGGATAGCCGAACTATACATTCAGCCGGACTCCGGGACTACGAAGATACAAGATTGGAGACTTCGTCCCGTGTCCGGAAGGGACTTTCCTTGGCGTGGAAGGCAAGCTTGGCGATACGGATATGTAGATCTCCTACCATTGTAACCGACTCTATGTAACCCTAACCCTCTCCGGTGTCTATATAAACCGGAGGGTTTTAGTCCATAGGACAGAACAACAATCATACCAAAGGCTAGCTTCTAGGGTTTAGCCTCCTCGATCTCGTGGCAGATCTACTCTTGTACTACCCATATCATCAATACTAATCAAGCAGGACGTAGGGTTTTACCTCCATCAAGAGGGCCCGAACCTGGGTAAAACATCGTGTCCCCTGCCTCCTGTTGCCATCCGCCTAGACGCACAGTTCGGGACCCGCTACCCGAGATCCGCCAATTTTGACACCTACATTGGTGCTTTCATTGAGAGTTCCTCTGTGTCGTCGCCATCAGGAAGGATGCCTCATCCCGTCTTTAAAGATGACACCGTTGCTAAGGGAGCTTTGGCTATCGGCCAAACTCTCTGGCTAGGTGGTTTTCTTATGACCGTCTGTTCGGCTTCTGCGCCGACGATGACCTCTCGGGCCATCAAAAACAATCTTCATGTCAGCTCGGAACTTGCCGAGCAGTTAGATCCAATGGAGCTCTCCTCCATAAACGAGCTCTTGGATCGCATCGCCGCCCTGGGAGTCGCTATGGATCACGACCAGATTGGGCTTAAACCCGATCTGAGAGAGATTAACTCTCCCCAAGTCACCCATCACGTTGCCGTGATAGAGGGACAGTGCGGCGACCCTTCATCTATCTTAAGGACTAGCTACGTCCGGATTCCCGATCCCTCCAAGCCGGATACCCGCGGAGGGGAGGATATCACTCAAGACCTGAACTTAGAGTCAGGTGACGGGCTAGACTCATTGGACAACATCAACGAATCCAAATTTTCAAGTTCGGAAACTCCTCGGCCTCTGACTCTCAAATTGGGTGAGGTTTCGGATTTAATTCCACCCACCCACCTGAACATAAGCGATCTATCCCAAATCAGGCAATAGCCCGTAGAAACAGTACATTATTACTGGGCCAGATTCCTCCTAGTTAGAAACAGGATAAAGGACTACCGCGAGGAAGACGCAATCTCAATCTTCTGCAATAATTGCACGGACAAGGGAATCCTCAACGCCATCAGTCGCTGTGATATTACACGCTTCGCTCACTTGGGGTCCATCGTACGAAAGTACTGTGCGATGGAAAGCGCCTGGAAAACCGAAACAAAATTTTGGGACGATCCGGCCCTGAATACAAACCCAGTCCGAAATAAAAGGGTGCATCATCGCCAGACACCCGGGTCAAACACCAAAAAGCAAAAAAACCCCACAGGCCATGGAACCGTACTGGAAGGATTGCTTAATGGACCCTGTAAAATTCACAGTACAGAGGACGCCACACCAACTCACAACCTTACAGCATGATACTCCGGCAGGTGGCCAAAAGTGGCGAAGATCTCCTAATTTCGGAAGCCACAGAAAGCCACCCCAAGGACACCAATACAGTATTAACAGTCACCGAGACTTTCGCATCAAATAATATGCGAAAAATAACACTCCGTAGCCTTGCCGAAGTCTACCAAGTAGCAACAACAAACCCATGGTGTGACACGGCTATTACTTTTAATGCCAGTGATGAACCTAAATTCCGAACAGCCAGAGCACCAGCCGCACTGGTCCTCAGTCCAATAGTGGACGGCTTTCGCCTCACCAAGGTACTCATGGATGGAGGCAGCGGATTGAACCTCATTTATGAGGAAACCCTTCAAAAAATGGAAATAGGCTGGAACCGCATTGAGCGAAGCAGTACAACCTTTAGAGGAATAATCCCCAGTCGGGAAGCGCGCTCTACCAGAAAAATCACACTAGATTTGGTGTTCGGCACGCCGGATAATTACATGTCCGAAGAGATCATGTTCCATGTGGCCCCGTTCAACAGCGGATACCACGCCCTGCTAGGGCGGGAAGCGTTTACAACCTTCGAAGCAATACCCCATTACGGGTACATGAAGCTCAAGATGCCTGGGCCGAACGGAATTATCACTCTCGCTAGTGATCCGGACATAGCACTCCGCGCCGAAAAGAAAACAGCCGCACTGGCCCTTGAGGCACTATCCGAAGCCCTAGCGGTTGAGGAACTGAGTGCGCTGCACTCCACGGTGAACAGGGACGATGTGATACTCGATAAAAGATCCAAGTCCACCTCCTTTAAACCAGCGGACGAAATAGTCAAATTCCAGGTCCATCCAACGGAGCCCAATAAAATAGCTTCTATCGGGGCACAATTAAACCCTGATGTAGACGCCGCACTGCGGGAGTTCCTACGAGAAAACTGGGACATCTTCGCCTGGCACCCTTCAGACATGCCAGGAATCCCACGCAGGCTGGCCGAGCACAGCTTAAATATCCTTAATGGATTCAAACCAGTCAAACAAGCTCTTCGGCATTTTTCCGAACCTAAGAGACAGGCCATGGGAGAAGAGCTAGCCAAGCTATTAGAGGCCGGATTCATCAGAGATATAAAACATCCGGACTGGCTAGCAAACCTGGTGATGGTACCAAAGAAGGACAAATCCTGGCGCCTGTGCGTTGATTTTAAAGACCTTAACAAGGCTTGCCCAAAGGATCCCTTCCCCCTCCCCCGCATCGATCAAATTATCGACGCTACCGCAGGACACGATTCGTTGTGTTTCCTCGACGCATATTCTGGCTACCATCAAATCAAGATGCCAGAGTCAGACCAAGCCGCAACGGCATTCATCACACCATACGGCCCATTCTGCTTCAACACAATGCCCTTCGGGCTCAAAAACGCCGGCGCAACGTATCAGCGCATGATTCAAACATGTTTGGCAAACCAGATCGGCAAAACAGTGGAGGCATATGTAGACGATGTGGTCGTCAAAACAAGACATGTCGAATCTCTAGTAGAAGACTTGAGGCTCACATTTGATAACCTCCGAACATACGACATCAAGCTCAACCCAGAAAAATGCGTTTTCGGCGTTCCAGCCAGAAAGATCTTGGGCTTCATTGTATCCGGTAGAGGAATTGAATCAAATCCAGCCAAGATCCGAGCTCTGTCACAATTGGATATCCCAAAGGACCTCAAACAAATACAAAAATTAACCGGATGCGTGGCGGCTCTAAGCCGCTTTATCTCCCGCTTGAGAGAAAAGGCACTACCCCTCTACCGCCTCCTTCGGCGCACCGAACACTTCGAGTGGACGGATGCAGCCACGGCCGGACTCGACGAAATAAAGGCCATATTGGCAACAAACGCAGTCCTGGCCGTGCCAAACATTGGCGAACTAATGCTATTGTACATTGCAGCAACACATCAGGTCGTAAGAGCAATGCTCGTCGTCGAACGAGAAACGGATGGACACAAATTCCCCCTTCGAAAGCCGTTCTATTATGTGTCCACTGTCCTCACTCCGTGCAAACCACGGTACCCGCATTAGCAAAAGATTGCGGACACGGTATTCATGGCATCCCGGAAGCCGCGACACTACTTTCAAGAGTGTTCAATAACAGTAGCCTCGGAAGTACCACTTAACGATATTATAAACAACCGTGATGCAACGGGCTGGATTGCAAAATGGGCCATCGAGCTCCTCCCGTTCGACATAACCTATAAGCCACTGCGAGCTATCAAGTCACAAGTTTTGGCCGACTTCGACGCAGAATGGACGGAGGCCGAACTCCCTAAAGAGTACGACACATATTCCAATTGGATCATGCATTTCGATGGCTCCAAGATGCTGGCCGGTCTAGGGGCTGGCGTCATTTTGACATCAATATGTACTCCAGATTATGTACAGAGACTCCAACAATGCAGCCGAATACGAGGCCCTTTTACATGGTCTCCGGATGGCAGTATCCATGGGCATTAGACGCCTAGAGGTGCGCGGGGATTCAATCCTCGCGATATCCCAAATAAATGGATACTTCGATGCCAAGGATCCAAAAATGGCAGCTTACCGCAACACCGTCTTGAAAATCTCAGCTCGGTTCGAAGGGCTTGAATTTCACCATATAGCCCAGGAAACTAATCAGGCGGCAGATGTCATGGCACGCATCGGCGCAAAACGCGATGTAGTCCCCCCCCCCCCCCCCAACATCTTCTTGGAAAGGTTGTTCAAGCCATTCGTAGTATGGGAAGGGGAACCGAACAATAACAGCCCGGACTCAACCGCACTGCCCGACACCGAACAATCTGACATAATTGGAGGCTCTGCCATTGAAATCACACCTTCAGCCCATGCAATTATGGCGGTCATCGCCCCGTGGACAGAACCATTTCTAGCCTACCTTACTAGGCAGGAACTCCCAGAGGACCAAAACGAGGCACGCTGCATAGTGCGGCGATCCAAAGCCTATAAAGTCCATGAGGGAGAGCTTTATAAGAAAGCACTACCGGAGTCCTTCAAAGGTGCCTCTCCGAAGAGGAAGGGCGGAACCTACTGGCCAAAATTCACGCCGGACTCGATGGTCATCACGCTGCAGCTCGGTCCCTCGTAAGCAAAGCTTTCCGTACAGGCTTTTATTGGCCTACGGCCCGGGTAGACGCTCAGGACTTAGTCCAACGATGCGTCGGTTGCCAGCTTTTTGCAAATAAAGCCATATGCCACCCACCGCCCTCCAAAATATCCCCATCGCTTGGCCCTTCACGGTCTGGGGGCTTGACATGGTTGGACCCCTTAAAGGCGGAACCCACAAGAAAAAATACTAACTGGTCATGGTGGATAAGTTCACCAAATGGATAGAAGCCAAGCCTGTTAAGACGGCCGAATCCAGACCGGTGATAGACTTTATATCCGGGGTTGTACACCATTACGGCGTCCCCCACAACATCATCACTGATAACGACACGAACTTTACGGCCGAGGAGGTAAAACTCTGGTGGAAAAACATGGGCATCAAGCTCGATTATGCTTCTGTCTATCACCCACAAACTAACGGTTAGGTCAAACGTGCAAATGGTCTTATCATGAGCAGCATCAAACCCAGATTAGTGCGGTCCCTCAAGGAATCTAACACGCACTGGGTAGAGGAGCTCGACTCCGTACTATGGGGGCTGCGGACCACGCCGAATCACACCACCGGATACACACCATTCTTCATGGTGTACGGCGCAGAGGCAGTTTTGCCTTGCGATATAATTCATGACTCACCTCGAGTGCGCATGTACGAAGAAAGAGAAGCCGAGCTCGACCGGCAGGACAGTTTGGACGCATTGGAGGAAGAGCGTGACGTGGCAAAAGCCCGTTCCACATTCTATCAACAGCAGGCTCAAAGATACCAAAGCAGAGAAGTACGGGCCAAAAATTACAATGTTGGCAAATTAGTTCTACGCCTGCCGGACAAGAAAAAGGACAAACTCAAGCCCAAGTGGGAAGGTCCCTTCATAATTGACCAAGTCCTGACTGGTGGAGCGTACCCCCTGCCATGCATTGGATAACTGACTCGAGCCGAACCCATGGAACGCAGCCCGTCGTCGAAGATTCTATGCCTAGCGCCGGACTCTGTGTTTGTCTCCTTCCTCTGTCCATTTTTACATACTGTATGTCTTACATTTCTCTCCTTTTCCCCTCCCTTTCTCTTATAGCCTTTAAAGGCTCATCAAATGATGTGCTACTCACACTCATTAAACCTGGGGGCTTCTTTTAACAAAAGCTTATTCATACGGGCTTTATGCCCAACGCATGTGTTACACTTCCGCATGTACGTTTTATTTCACCATTATATGCATCGATACGACTTAAGTTTTGGCCAAGCTGGGTTGCCTGGCTCCTGTGCTTACCCCTACGTTCGCGATTGTTCGGCTAGGTGGTAAAGGGAGCACCTCTGCGATTGTTACTGCCGGGTCAGCCGGATGTGTACCTCAGACTGGGTGAAGCCGAAAGCTAGCGTTCTTAAGGGAATATTCGGTCGGTGACCTAAAAGATGATCTTTTCACTTATTTATTTATGCGCCCCCAGATGCTTTTTCCTGCGTCTTTTTCGCAGAATGGACATGCACTTTAGGGCATGCCTCCCAGGGAAAGGAACCCTTAACGGAACTATTCTCCCTTGAAGATGTTTCTTACTAACCATGTAATATAACATAACTAGTTGGGCACTTGTCTGTTCAAGCACTAATGACCCCTACGCCTGGTCTCCATGCATACCTTGGTTCTTATATAACCGCAAGGGTATTCGGACACACTCCGGACCGTTAGGTCCCGAGGTTGAAGTGAAAAGGTCGGCCATGACAAACGATCTACAATCCGGCTAGAAGGCATTCCAAATGTCAATGAAAATTACATAGTCATTTTGACTGATTGTATTCCTCTTCAATACCATCTAACAGGCTGTCTAGTTTACAGTCCTGCTGGGAATACTTCGCGGCCAATTCTACTTGGCCGTATACTAAGCTTACAGGATCTCCCTCCCATCGGGCCCCACAGGTCCGACCTCGGCCATGTGGTTGGGGTCAGCCTTCGTGTAACGCGTCTTCACCATGGCCCAGGCCTCCCTAGCGCCTTGACGGCAGGCCGATATCTTCCACAATCGGAAGCACCGCCCGCTCCCTTCAGGTTCTCTGCAAGCTCTCCAAGGCCTTCGGGCATGGAGAGGGATGGCCACAAGGACTGGGCGACGCCTTGCATCACCTGCCGAACACGCTTGTGCAGTCGCAAGAGCTCGGGAAGAAGGTCACCCGTAGAACCGGGCATCTCCTCTGCAGGACGACCTCTTAGCACACCTATAGACATTACTCTGTTAGTCGACTCCTTCGCCGAACTTTTTTTCTTTTTCAAAGGTTCGCTCAAGCACTTACTAAATATGCCGCGCCGAAGCCGCTGATTCTCCTTCACGGAGTCTGACAGCTGGGCACGAACATCTTTCAGTTCAACGCCCAGCTTGGTGTTGGCATCTTGGAGATCAGTCTTCTCTCGCCTCACCCTTGTCAGCATGCTCTCACCAGCCTTTAACTGGCGTAGGAGTTGTTGCCTTTCCGGATCTAATCCGGCGCCGTCTGCAATTTCGTTTGTCAGATTTGCACACATGCCGCACTTCAAAAAATACATATATATTGAAAGTATATATTACCAACGGGGGCCTCCTTGGGCTCCCTTGTCGCGGCTAGTGCGGCCTCAAGTTGGGCTTTGCACTCTTCTAGCTCTTGGGACAGTTGGGTATTCTCTTCCGCAAGACCCTGCATTGTTAAATGATCCTTTAATCAGTTCTTTTAACTGCTTCAAGTCTCGGGGGCTACTGATATATATAACCATTAAAATTTCTCACCCTTATGTCTTTTACGTATTTCTCCGTGGCTCTGGCTAGACCATTTTGAGCGGCACAGAGGTACGCGTCTCCCGAATTGAAGGCATCCAACGCCTCTGGGGAGAAACAAGCGTCGCAGAGAACTGTCCGGCGACGCCTGTGGTCCAGGGCACTCTCCACCTCCGAATTAGTGGCAGACAGCCTGTCCACATCCTCTGTCGGAGGAGCATCCGGTGCGCGCCTCGTGTTCGCCTTTGCCTCCGGACCAGGCTTTGGAGCTTGGCGGGTGGAGGCGCGATTGGCAGCCTCTCCGGATATAGTCCGGCGAGGTCTCTTTGTCCTAAAGAGAGCACGAGTGTTAATATGCCTTGAAGGTATAACACCTAGGATAAGAGGGCGCGCTATACCTTTGCGCTGACGCCTCGGTCCGGACTGCACCTCTTTTCTGCCCACGGGGCCCTGCAGCCCCTTGTTGGCTCGTCGCCGCAGGTTCGGCCTCCCGTCTCAAAAACCTCCCCGACAAAGCGCGATTGTAATCAGGAAATTGAAAACATGAGAGGGTGGACCCCTTTTTGGGGTACTGGGACTTCGATCTCAGTTACCTGGGAGGCCGGGATTAGCCCTGGGTAATCGGCCGTAATGGCCACCAAGGCGTTGTCCTTGCTCAATTGATGGAACACTCCATCAATCAGCTCCACAGATAAGTCCGGATCCTCTTGGGTGGCCGGGTTGAGGGACCGTCCCGGATCCTCGGGCTGTGGAGGAGGGCTGTTTATTTCTTTAATAGCCTGGCGCAGTTCCTGCGTTGAAACCTTTAGACTGTACACTTAAACGATGGGAATACAAAATGGGTGGGCAAGTAAAAGTGTCCACTTACCCAACTCGGAGGGTTGTACATAGTGAATCCGCCCTACAGGTTGACGCGGAGAAATTCCTCCTCTTCTCCCTTGTACAAAGCGGACAAGATCTTTGTCAGGGAGGCAGCCGAATCCGGTCCCTTACGACCGTGACGGGTGGCGTCATCCTCCCGTTGAAGTCCCACATGGGTGGCCTCTATACTGAAGCGGCTGCACCCCCCGCATGATGCATGCAGCCATGACTCCTATCATGGTTAGTCCAGAATGAGATAATAATCTTATCCGACCCATCAGGTAAAGGATGTCCCTGTCACTTTCCCTCTGAGGGCTCCGTGGATGCCAGCTTAGGTGCTTCTTCAGGGGGGCAGTGTCGAACTCAGGAAGGCCGATCCGAACAGGGTCCAGCAGTGGGACGTCCTCTATATAAAACCATTCCGAAGGCCAATTCTCGGACGCCTTCTTTGGGGTTCCGGATAGATATCCGGTCCCGGCGATGCGCCACACTTCGGCTCCGCCCACTTGATATATTGACCCCTCCTGGGAATGGGGCACCAGGCAGAATAGCCTCTTCCACAGCCCGAAATGAGCCTCGACGCCCAAAAATAGCTCGCAGAGGGCTACGAAGCCTGCGATATGCAATATGGAGGCAGGCGTGAGATTGTGTAGCTGGAGGCCATAGAACTCCAGGAGCCCCCAGAGAAACGGATGGATTGGAAATCTGAGCCCCCTTATTAGACAAGGGACAAGACATACCCGCTCTCCTTTGGAGGGATTAGGGGCACTCTCCGCTTGCTCTCCGCCATTATAGGTGGCAAGACCGGCTCGAACCGGGACCATATAGGCCGGGGGGAGAAATCCCTTGGTCTGGAGCGTCACTAGCTCGGTATGCGGGATGGAGCATCTCTCCCAATCTCCAGGCTGAGGGCCGGAAGGGCGAGATGAGGAGTTGCGATGGGACCAAGACCAGCTGGACGGCAAGATGGAGGTCACCCTAGAGCCCAAGACGGCGTCACCACCGGTGCTTTTGGCAGCCGAAGACCACTTTTGGTCAGGATAACTTGTACTAGATGTTCCCCTTCAAAATGGCCAATTGTTGGCGCCCTTCCCGCTCATTATTTGGGGAGAGGCCCAGGGCCTCTATAAATAGAGCTAGCCACCACAGAATAGGAGAGGAGAAATCTGATAGAACCCAAGTAGAGAGAGAGAGATAGAGAGGCGACTGAACTCAACCAAGCAGTTCATTGCACCAGCTCAAGAACACCTCTCGCGAGGCAGTCCTTCCCTTGTACTGTTCATCATCAGCCCCTGAGGTAATCCACCACACCACACAGTGGAGTAGGGTATTACACCACAACGGTGGCCCAAACCAGTATAAATCTCATGTCTCTTGTGTTGTTCATCGTTTCCAGCTTAAATCACGCGAGGAGCTCGGGCGTAGAACGGTAGGGGAGAGATTTCCGCACGCACCCCAGTGTTCGAACCTCAAGGGTCTGCCGGAACCCGAAATCCGACACATTGTACACGCCTACTCGGAGGAAACGGATTCTTCGCAAGAAGCGGGAAAAATCTCTAACGATTTGGAACCTCTCGAACAGCTGACCAGCTCTCGCCGCATCATGACAGTCAGTTTTCGGCTTTCTCTACTGAGGTGCTCATCCGGAAGAACCGGGACACAATCGCAGTAGTTCTCCCTTTACTACCCTAGCCAACATAGCGGAACATAAGGTAGTAAGCACAGGAGCCGGGCAACCCAACTATTGACCAAAGACATGATTCGGAGCCGATGCATATAATGCTATAAGTTCGGTGTGCCGAACTATACTGGAAAAGTGTTCGGACTTTTATTGCCATGATGCGGGGTGTAATAAAGCCCTTGGCGTAGTAATACGTACCGTGGTGTACGTGTGCAATAAGTAATATATACAATGGTGAGGAAACAAGAAAATTAAGTAATAAGCTGACGCCACCATTATTCACCATTGTGATGTAATTAGTACGTCGAGGCGTACTTTGTGCAAGTAATGTGATAAGCAAGTAAAGCTATTTAACATGCCGCAACCAAGTGCGAGCTGCGTGAGGGTGTGTAAAACAAGTATGGCAATTGTTTAGTAGAGACCACCTGGGGATTCCCTTGTATGCCAGAGCTCCTTGCCTCCTTGGTGTGTTCTGCAGGCGGGTCATCCGCATAGACCTCGAAAAGAGAAAAAACCCATAATAAAAAGAAAAAGTAAAGGCGTGCGAATCCCAGGGTCGGTCAAGCCACACTGTGGATCGCGAGCGAGTTAAGCATCCGTCGGTACCCATAGGGCTTTGAGTGCATAGTTGTGGACGCGCGGTACAAATGCCATTTCCTCATCGGGGTTGGGACGGAGGCCGGATTTACTAATTCAGCTCTTGATGAACCGAGATGCCGTGTTGCAGTGTAGTCTGGACCTTCTTAACAATGTCCAGGGGCTCGGCGGCCAGATTATGGTGCCGCTTGAGAAGGCCGCTCTGTACTTCTGCTGCTAGGACTGCGGTATGCTCCTCTATACGGAGGGAACATTCCGTGTTTACATTTACTGTAATGACGCCGCGTGGACCGGGCATCTTGATCTTGAGATAAGCATAATGTGGCACCGCGTTGAATCTAGCGAACGAGGTTCGTCCCAGCAGTGCGTGGTAGCTGCTGCGGAAGGGGACGATATCGAATATTAGCTCTTCGCTTCGGAAGTTATCCGGGGAACCGAAGACCACCTCCATTGTGATTGAGCTCGTGCAGTGGGCCTCTACGCCTGGTATAACTCCTTTAAAGGTGGTTAGCGTGGGCTTGATTCGTGAGGGATTAATGCCCATTTTGTGTACTGTATCGTGATAGAGCAGGTTGAGGCTGCTACCACCGTCCATTAGGACTCGTGTCATGTGAAATCTGTCGATGATTGGGCTGAGTACCAATGCGGTCGAACCGCCGTGACGGATGCTAGTTGGATGATCACGTCGATCAAAGGTGATCAGGAATGACAACCATGGGTTGAATTTTGGGGCGACTGGCTCTACCACATAGACGTCCCTGAGTGCACGCTTGCGCTCCCTGTTGGTGATGTGTGTAGCATATATCATGTTCACCATTTTGACCTGAGGCGGGAATTTCTTCTGCCCCCCAGTGTTCAGCTACCGGGGCTCCTCGTCATCGTCCTCGCTCTGCGATTCCCCTTCCTTGTTTCCGCTATTTACCTTACTGGCTTGCTTAAAGACTCGGCAATCTCTGTTAGTATGGTTGGTCGGTTTGTCTAGGGTGCCAGTTATCTGGCACGGATGATCGAGTATGCGGTCCAAGCTGGATGGTCCTCCGTCGTTCCTTTTATAGGGCTTCTTTCGCTGGTCGGACTTGGGCCGCTGAATCCGGCGTGAACTGTAGTGTCCTCGGTGTTATCGCCGTTGTTTCGACGTTTGTGTCTGTTGCGCCGGAGCTTGGCGGTGCTGTTTTTGGGCTCGAAGGGGCCTGCTTCGTTGGCTGTGTTTGTACTGCGAGCCAACCAACTATCCTCTCCCGCGCAAAAGCAGGTCATAAGTGCCGTGAGGGTTGCCATGGACTTCGGCTTTTCTTGGCCGAGGTGGCGGGCTAACCATTCGTCACAGATGTTGTGTTTAAAGGCCGCTAGGGTTTCGGCATCCGGGCAGTCAATGATCTGGTTCTTTTTGGTTAGGAACCTAGTCCAGAATTTTCTGGCTGATTCTCCAGGTTGTTGAACTATGTGGCTTAAGTCGTCGGCATCAGGTGGCCGGACATATGTACCTTGGAAGTTGTCAAGAAAGGCTTCTTCCAGGTCCTCCCAGCTGCCAATGGAATTTTCACGCAGGCTATTTAGCTAGTGTCGAGCTGGCCCTTTAGGCTTTAGTGGGAGGTACTTGATAGCGTGGAGGTCATCTTCTCGGGCCATATGGATCTAGAGAATAAAATCTTCGATCCACACTGCGGGATCGGTTGTTCCGTCATATGATTCCATATTGACAGGCTGGAACCCCTCGGGGAAGTCGTGATCCAGCACCTCATCTCTGAAGCAGAGAGGGTGTGCGGTGCCTCTATAGCGGGCCGCGTCATGGCGCACCTCCGATGAAGTTCGTCTGTGGTTATCGGCCCGGGTATCATTAAGTTTGTCACGTCCGACTTAGGTAGCTGCCATCCTGAGTAGGGAAGCGTCCTCGCGATCTGTAGATTGATCTGGTGTGTCCTGCTGTACTGTCCAGATCCTATCGAAGGTCGTTTGTATGGTCCCGAGCTGTTGTTCGGCCTGAGTTGCCGTTTTATCCGACCGCGGGGTGGTCGGTCCGGATTGCGCAAGGGAGGTATACGATCTGGTGCCTCCTCATCAAACTGAGGTAGTAGTGTGCGCTTTGGGTAACTCTTGGCTGGGCGCTTGAGGCCATATTCTTCGGCTGCCAGGACATCAGTCCATTTGTCAATGAGTAGGGCTTGATCGACTTGGAGCTGTTGTTTGCTTCTTCTTCAGGCTTCTTGCAGTAGCTATTAGCTGGCGCTTGAAGCGCTCCTGCTCGAGGGGTGCCTCAGGCATGATGAAATCCTTGATGCCAAAGCTCTCCTCATCCTTGGAGACTGGATGATAACTATCGTCATCCGAGTAATTGGGCATGGCCTGTTTATCAAGGTTATCTTGCCTGTTGTCTTGTTCCTCCTGTTCGGATGCAGCTCCAACAGGGTCTTCATTTCCTTTCGGCATCGCCCAGAGTACTATTTTATCCGGTGCCCGTGTTGCCATCTTTTGAGCGAACGAGGCTTAGGGCGGCGTTTAGGGCGCCCACGTTTGGACTGTTTCTCAGAAGGTTTATTCGCAACTGGGTTTTCTTTGTGACCGTCGCTAGTTTTTTAGGTGTGTCAACCATGTACACATCGTATGAAGAGGTGGTCGTCCAACGTCCAGTGAATGGCGGGTCTTGGCCTTGCTCCTTGTCGGCATCGTCGCCCATACCGTCGATGTCTTCGGAGCCATAATCAAGCACGTCGGTTAAGTCATCGACGGTGGCTATGAAGTGGGTGGCGGGTGGGAAGCAAAATTCCCCATCATCAGCCTCTAACTCGAACCGAACATAGCTCGGCTGCGAATCCTTCTCCAAGGACAAACTCTTTAAAGAGTTCAGCACATCACCCAAAGGTGAGTGCTGGAAAACGTCTGCGGCACTGATTCGAAGATCGATAACCGATCTAGCTCGGTGTCCGTAGGCGTACACTGTCTGGAACTTATAGCCTGAGACGAGTCTGAAGTTCCGTTGACGCAAATATTGCAGGGTGTTGAGTCCGTGTGTGGCTCCAATGCTGCGGACTCTATGGCTTTGGATGGCACGATTTGCTCTGGTTCTAAGGCCGTTGCAGCAACAGGAACCATCTCCTGGATGTGATCCGATGACAGATTTAAGTCATGTTCATCAGAGCGAGGGGGAGCGATCACCACGGTCTCTAATCAATTGAAGATCAAGTCTCCACGGATATCCGTGACATAGTTCAAGCTTCCAAATCTGACCTGATGGCTAGGGGCGTCGCTATCGACCTGCTCCACATGGCCAAGCGAGTTGGCCCGCAGTACGAAGCCGCCGAACACAAAAATCTGTGCGGGGAGGAAGGTTCCTCCTTGGACAGCGTCATTATCGACGATTGAAGGGGCCATCAAACCTTTTTGTCGATGGCACAGTGGAATTCTCAATGAAAGCACCAATGTCGGTGTCAAAACTAGCGGATCTCGGGTAGGAGGTCCCGAACTGTGTGTCTAGGATCGATGGTAACAGGAGACGGGAGACACGATGTTTACCCAGGTTTGGGCCCTCTCTATGGAGGTAATACCCTACTTCCTTCCTGATTGATCTTGATGAATATGAGTGTTACAAGAGTTGATCTACCACGAGATCATACTGCCTAAACCCTAGAAGTCTAGCCTGTATGACTATGGTAATGTGTCCTTTCCGTACTAACCCCTCCGGTTTATATAGACACCGGGGGGATCTAGGGTTTACATAGAGTCAGTTACAGAAGAAGGAATCTTCATAGTTGGTCGCCAAGCTTGCCTTCCACGCCAAGTAGAGTCCAATCCAGACATGGTACAGTCTTCGGCCTTCATGTCTTCACAGGCCATCAGTCCGGCCCATGGATAACAGGACGGACGCTCGAGGACCCCTTAGTCCAGGACTCCCTCAACCGCCATGGGGTCCTCGGCCCGATCCACCTAGTCGGGAGACGATGTGGTGAGTACCCCCTAGTCCAGGACACTGTCACCTGGATACCGTCATGATTATTTGAAGTTCTATCAATTGCCCAACAGTAATTCGTTTACCCACTGTTTGTTATTTTTCTCGAGAGAAGCCACTAGTGAAATCTATGACCGCCGGGTCTCTTCTTTATTATATTTACCTTTGTGATCTATTTTATTTGCTTTTATTTTCAGATCTATTAAACCAAAAATACAAAAATACCTTGCTGCACTTTATTTGCTTTGCGATCTATTTATCCAATCTATTACAACTTTACCCCGTCCTTTTGCCAATTTCTGGCGCAGTTACCCGAAAGGGATTGACAACACCTTTAACACGTCGTGTTGCGAGTATTTGTTATTTGTGTGCAGGTGTTGTTTACGTAGTGTTGCTTGGTTCTCCTACTGGTTTGATAACCTTGGTCTCATCACTAAGGGAAAAAACTACCATTGTTGTGCTGCATCATCCCTTCCTCTTTGGGGAAATACCGACGTAGTTCTAGAAAACATGAACGTTTGATAGCACACAAGGCATTCCTCCAGTATCTGGGAGTTGCGTAATCTCATAGTAGAAGGAATATGTATTTGACATGAAGAAAGCGATAGCAATAAAACTCAAAGTATTCATCTTTGGGCCTTCGTCAAGACGGCCCATCAAGTGACGTCATTGAGCCGGCCTTCACTTAATCGTTTGGGTCCCCATCACATGGTGATCCGCCAAGTCAAAGTGACCAACGACCCGGTGCGCTCTGGGCTGGGTTATTCCTCCTACCGGGTCATAGTGCTAGCAAACATCCCCAACATTAGCCCCCAATTAGCTTGGATTTATCCATTCTAAATTACATATCTGAAAAATAAAAATGAAGGAAAGGAGAAAATCAAAAGATAAACCCGAGTCTATATTGTCAAGCCGGGAAGGTTGGTCTTGTCATCTTCGCCCCTTCCTTTCAATATACTTTGGTCGGGTCAATTGATTTAGCCAGCTTATGAAGACTTTTCACACTTGGTATCTTTCCATCCTACTCTGTACCATGACATCACTTGTTCGTTTCCCAAATTCAATAGATGACGTCATAACAGATCTTTTTGAATAGATATGTGTCATCTTATCGGGCGCGAGAATCGAGGAGCCTCTTTAGCAAAAATTTAATGTGCATCCAGGGCTTCGCGCCTACCGCTTTGGGTTCTCATCCCTTATAAAAGCACGACGGACCCTCTGCTCCTCTTTTACTCCTTCTTCTCACACTTGTCTTCTTCCTCTTGCCACTGACACCTCACGCCGCTTCAAGCTCGCCGCCCGTTCAACCCTCGTCCATGCTAGCGAGGAGAAACCGTCGGAGCTTTCGTTGGAGGAGTCGCGGCCGTGACGTCAACTTCTCCCAAATTCGAATCTCCTCCACATATCTATGAGTACCCATTGCCTCCGTTATGCCACTATCGTTCATAGCGCATTCATTGGAGCGTAGCTCGTGGTCATTCGTCCCCATAGATCTAGGTTTACCTTAATGACGTATTGTCCAGCTTTCATTTCAATGTAGTTTTCATTGATCTTTTCTTCAATATCTAGTAGATCCCATTAGCTCTTATGTTCTTATCGACCCCGCCATAGTTAGGTCTTTTTATTTTGTTTTTCCGGTAATTTCTAGATCTGCTTTGATAGCTAAACCTCGTATTTTTCTGTTTATGACTTGCTTCATCATAAAATCCACTATCACTTTATCGAAGTCTCAAGCCTTATTAGTGTCCTATGCTGGTTTAATCTTTAGCCAGCTTGTGAATCCAGTGTAGACATTGAACCTTTTAGCTTGTCTTGTAGTCACGACACGGCTGCCTCCAGTCAATCTTAATGCTTGTGTCATTAATTGAGTCGACCCACTATACTTCAGGATTTGCCGGCTCATGGTCGCTTTTTATTTTTTGTAAATTCAGGATTCATCGAAAATGAGCAAATGGCTAGGACCAGCAAGACAGTCAACTGGGCCAAGTCCACTTCTACCCCGTTGAAACTAGAATCTTTGGTGAACTCTGGACTGTTGCTGCCTCAACATGAAATCCATTGGCGCGCACCGGAAGAAGAGACTCATCCTCAACCGAATCAGGGTGAGGTTATTGTTTTTACCGATCACTAGGAGCGAGGATTTTGCCCTCCTGGATCAAAGTTTTTCTGGGACATACTTCATCATTTCAGCATCAAGCCTCAAGATCTACCCTCCAATTCCATTCTGAATTTATGTCAGTTCCAAGTATTTTGTGAGGTGTATTTGCAGATTGAGCCGTCCATCAGCTTCTTCCAAGAATTGTTCTATCTCAACCATCAAACAGAGTGCAAGAACGACCCAAGTCTTGAACTTGGAGGCATCACCATCCAGAGCCCGCAAAATTTTGTCTCACCAGGAGTCAAGCCAGCGAGCCATCTGAAGGGATGGCACAAGACTTTGTTCTATTGCAGAGACACTTATCCTGCTGATGAGAATTGATTGTCGGTTTATAAGCTAGACTGGCTTGACTCCTCAGTCGTCTTTCCAGGCTTTTCTTCCCATAAAGAAGGGGAAAAAATTCAAGCCGTTATACTCAAAGATGAATGCTTTAACAGCTCACGACATTACCGGCGTTGAATTGACCTGGTGTTGGATGAGCTGGTGGGTCCAGCCCCTCAACATGAGGAGTCAGCTCATGCACACTTGCACCAGCCATCCACACGACGCCCTTTGCTTTAGTTGGGTCAACCTCTCACCTAGCGAGTTACTAACAGCCACCATTGAATTACTTGGTGAAACTAAGGAGACCATCAAGACTGTGGGGCTCGCCCCCTTCTGCACAGGCAACCCGACACCTCTGGTAAATCACTTTTCCTTTTCATATACTCTACTTAAAACCTTTTGAGTCATATTTTTACTTAATGTTCGGCTCATCATTTATTTAGGAGAATTCTCCATGGTGGAAAACTGAACTGGTCCCCACCCCTCTAAAGGATGCTAATGTGGAAGAGCCGGCTGACAATGGCGAGGAAGATAATGAGGTAGCAGATCTTGACTCCCTCGGCCATCTATTTAACAAACTCGCTGACGCAAGAACGACGCAGAAAAATGCCGAGACCAGCTAAGCCAACAATTCGGAGGTAAACCCTTCTTATTCTGACTTAGAGCCATTTATCCCAAAGAGAACAAGATGAGCCATCAGAAAGGTACCCTTTCACATCCAGATGCTCACTTACATCCGTGATTTCTTTTGAAGAAAACTTAGTGTGTTGGCACTTCAAAGTGGAAGACCCGGAACAGCTCTAGTGACCTTAGTGACGGCTTGTCGAACTCGTCGGTTCATTGTAGGCCGCGTGTTGAAGTGCCTCATAGCCCGACCGAATCATGTCCTCGAGCCAGTTAGATCAAAGGACCTCTTTGTCCGCCTGATCGGGACTACCACCTGACCTCACGATTTTCCAATGAATCAAGCGCCACTCAGGTGCCAAAGTTTGCCATCAACTCTGGGTAAGTACATGATAGTATTTTTTTTCATTTATCTTTGTATTTCTGCTGCTTACTCACTTATCCAATTTTTAGAGCCAAAGCCTTGATAAGGGGGATGGCTCAAATGTTGTTGCTCCACAAACCGAGGACCCTTCTCTTTCAAGGATCAACCAAGAAATCCAAAACGAGCTGGCGGATGGGCCTCATGTTGATGGAGCGAACCTGACTCATGAAAAATCAGCCAGTTCAAGATGATATTCATGTAAGTCCAACTAAGGCCACCTCTCTTGTCATGGATATGGAAATTTTGATAAGTGAGCCGCCTATGGATGCCGCTCATGATGAAATTGCCATTACGGGAGAGGTGCACAGAACTCCAGAAACTCCAAATGTCCTGGCCAAGATCACCAACAATAAGGAGTCGCCCATGGTGGAGAAAGGGAAATCCAAGCTTGAACTTCCATCCTTGGAAAGTTTAGATGTGGGATCCCTCCACCAAGCTTTTTTGACCCGGTTGTCTGAGAGCCGGGAAACCGAAGCTGCCATGGTAGATACTTTGAGGAGAAAATATGAGGTATGCTTCCCTGTTCCTTCTTCCTTATATGCCTTTACATAGCCCCGAAGCTTTAAGAATTGAGAATTATAACAATACTTGAAACTTGCATGAATCTTGACCTGCTTGCAACATGCTTCTGATAGTTACATACTTCTATAGCCCACAAGGGCCGGGTCATTACGAAATAATGATCTAGGACTTGTATATTGTAGTAAAATTTTGACAACTGGTAACCCCCAAGGGCCGGCTCATCATCACATGATGGGCCGGGTCTTATGTCATGATACTTAGCAAAAATTGAGGATGCATTAGCCCCCAAGTGCCATGTAGAGTGCTTGCAACTGCATGGGATTTGAACATATGACAAATTTTGACTGTTTTAGCCCCCAAGGGTCTGCCTGCGGTGGCTTGAGACTTGAAATAGCACTGCTGACTTGGCAATTCAAAATATGCAGGAAATGTTGGATGAGGCTGAGTCATCTGTGGCTGACTTGCAAAGGAAATTGAAGAAGGAGAGATGGCGCAAGACAGAGGTAGAGAATTTGTCTTCAGACGTCCACAAATCCTTGTGCCATGCAACTGATGCACTGTAGGATGCCAATGCCAACTTTGAGAAGGAGAGGGCTGACTTGCTAAAAAGAGCCAAAGATGTTGAGGCTAAACTTGAGCCGGTCAAGCAAGAGTTGGTGACTTTAAAGAGCCAAATAAAGGACATGTGCATAGCCATCTTTAGTAAGAATAGTTTCTGACTAGCTGCCGCAAATTGCCGGCTCATTTCATCATTCTAATCACTGGTATGTTGTGTTTCTCATGTATGGCTACAGGCAGAAAAAGCCATAACCTTGTGGAGCAACCTTTGGTGAAGCTAAAAGCCGTGTACAAATTTCTTGAACAACTATATGTGGGCGGCTCGTACTGCATCATGGCAGTAAAAAATACCAAGGCACCCCCCATTATTTCATGGATATGCTGAAGGAGTTGTCCATAGTACCGGAGTGGGTAAAAGAACTGGAGAAGTCTGCTTACCGCCAGGGGGTGCTACTTGCCTTGGCACGTGCCAAACCTTATTTCCCTGAGTTGGTGCCGGCTCAACTGGTTGACGGCTTCCCTAAATTCAACATAGATGGAACACCTTTTTGTAATGTAGACTATCTACGTTGTGTTAGGAAGAATCATGTGGTGGCGAACCAGCTTGCAGAGGAAAGTGATCTGACCAAGTAACAAGCCACCTACTCGGAAGCCGGCAAGCGCCTGAGTCCTCCTAGGCTGCAACCCTTTGAGCTTAATCCTCCATGTAAGCAAGTCTTCGCACCTGGCGTTAATTCTTCCACCGTGATGATCGAAGAGTCGGTTTTTGAAGCTTTCGATTGAATTCAGTGGCTGGCAGACAAAGGAACATCCTCCAACGGCCAAGAAAAGCCGTCATAGGATGACCCGGCTTGAGCTTTGGATGAACAAAGAGTCATTTTTTGAAGCTTTGGATGCAATTATGTGGCTGGCAGACGAATGAACATCCTCCAGGGGCCAAGAAAAGCTCGCACAGGAAGACCCGGTGACGGATGTCAAGATGATTTGCACCCCTTAATTGGTCGACCCGCCAATAACTTCATGGGGCGGTTTGCAACTGCATGCCTTGTTTGCTTTATAGAAATAACTTGGTGCAAATTATACCACGGGTGCTAGAATATATACAGGGCCAGGTCAATTTGGCGACCCGACAATTATAATAAGCATGTGTTATATATAACCCGGTATGTTCATCCAAAGAAAATTTCTGTAAAATAAAAGCACACACACAGAGAGAAATATTAAAACAAAACAATTAACAATAATAAGCCGGCTTTCGAGGCACGACATAAAGACCGGCTTTCGAGGCTCGAGTCTGATTCGCTTCTGTGAAGCAGGCATTGTAGCCTTTTTTGGTTTAACCTAGCTGTGTGAAGGCCGGCTCTAATGTGACTTAAGCCGGCGTTTTCACCTTGATAAGTTCAGGGTCAATTTTGATTGACTTATCAAGAGTACGCCGGGTCACCTTTTTGGAGTAGCATCAAGCTAACAGGCTGGTTTAACCAAGTTTTATAATAGCTAATGTACCAAAACCATATAAAATGCATGCAATGCAGCAATCAATTTCTATTACTTCTGGCACTCAAACTAAGCTAACTACCGTTCATCTAGCGCATTGATGGTCTAGCGCGCCCTACAGTCAGTGTGGCTCTGATACCAAGCATTGTGGCAACCCGGCTCAGAGCAACCGGATTACCTTGCATTGCCAGTCCAGAGATCAAGTCTTCTGGAACACACAACAACTTGGTGCAGAAAGCAGCCGCTTTATTGATGCTAGCGGAAACATACATCAAGTAGCGAGGCCAAGCGGCACACACTATGCGGCCGAACAATATGTACATTATTTATTGAACATGAAGGGGCCTCGATCATGATAACTAGGCGGCAGCGGAACGATGACGAAGTGGAACTCCATAGCACAGGGACACCGATGTGGACACGATCTAGACACGGGAAGCACTCCGGTCCGATACAACTTTCCTGAAATCTGGCATGAAACGCCAGGTCAGTACATTGAATGTACTTGCAAGCACATAACAAGCATAAGCATAATGGAAAACAATATCATGACAATTAATCAGGTTAATTGCAAGACATACTACTGATGTAGTGAAATCAACTTGTGCACCGTGTCCCACAGACTCTCTTACTGGACGGGTTACCTCGTAACCAAAACGGTGATCATACCCGGATCACAAACGAAACCAACACTTTGGTTCCCACTGTCGGTGTCAAAACCGGTGGATCTCGGGTAGGGGGTCCCGAACTGTGTGTCTAGGATGGATGGTAAGAGGAAACGGGGGACACGATGTTTAGCCAGGTTCGGGCCCTCTCTATGGAGGTAATACCCTACTTCCTGCTTGATTGATCTTGATGAATATGAGTATTACAAGAGTTGATCTACCACGAGATCATAATGACTAAACCCTAGAAGTCTAGCCTATGAATATGGTAATGAGTATACCTTTCCGTACTATCCCCTCTGGTTTATATAGACACCGGGGGGATCTAGGGTTTACATGGAGTCGGTTACATAAGAAGGAATCTTCACAATTGGTCACCAAGCTTGCCTTCCACGCCAAGTAGAGTCCAATTCGGACACGGATGCAGTCTTCGGCCTTCATGTCTTCGCAGCCCATCAGTCTGGCCCATGGATAACAGGCCGGACGCCCGAGGACCCCTTAGTCCAGGACTCCCTCAATAGCCCCTGAACCTAGCTTTCAATGGCGAGGAGTCCGGCGCGCAGATTGTCTTCGGCATTGCAAGGCGGGTTCCCTTTTCTCCGAACTCCATGATAGTCTTCGGATGCGATGATTGTTTCCGGACCTACTACACACACCACACACAACCGCAGAGAGAATATAATATTTGCACGAATCTAATTTGTTGACAGCTTCTTTGCAACACGACATCGCGTCCGTCCGGTCATAATTTTGAACCGTTTTTCTTCTGCCATCCCATGTTTCGAGACGCGGTTGCTATTGGCATGTCTTGTCGAAGCAGAGATCGTGTCCCCTTATTGCGGGTTTCTCATCAATGCGGGCATGGGTAACCCAGCCGTGCCGTTTATACAACCCTTGGGAACAGGCGATTTTTTAGGACGAGTGGGGAGGCGCTTGATATTCATGGCCTTTATAAGGGGATAACGACACTCTCCCTTTACCCACACCCTTCTTCATCTTTAGTCCTTCTGTCCTTGAGCTCCAGCGCCCAAGCTTTAGCTTTTCCTCATTTGAGAAAGCACTCCAATCATGTCCAGATCCGGAGCTGGAGGCAAGTGGATGGCCTCTTCCGTCAAGAAGAAGGACATCACGGAGCTCCGGGAGGCTGGCTATTTAGCAAAGGAGATTGCTCACCAACTCCCGGCAAAAGGGCAAATCGTCCCTACCCCCGAGCCCCATGAGAGGGTTGTGTTTCTCGCACACTTCGTTCGCGGGCTGGGATTCCCCCTTCATCCATTTGTCCGTGGAATGATGTTTTACTATGGGTTGGACTTCCACGATCTGGCCCCCAACTTTATACTCAATATCTCAGCATTTATCATTGTGTGCGAAGCCTTTCTCCGCATTCCGCCTCACTTCAGCCTATGGCTAAAGACCTTCAACGTGAAACCGAAGGTGGTGAGCAGTCAACAAGCAGAGTGCAGAGGCACTATGGTGGGAAAAATGCCCAATATCACCTGGACCGAAGGCTCCTTCGCGGAGACAGTGAAGGGATGGCAGTCGGGGCGGTTTTACATCACCGAGCCGCACGACGCCGATTGGGTAGCAGCCCCCGAATTCCGATCCGGAGTTCCGATGCAGCTCACTTCCTGGCAAGAGAAGGGTCTGACCTAGGGATCCTTGGACGAGATAACTAGGCTCCAGACATGTGTCCAGAACATAATAACCAAGAATATCAAGCTTGTGAATGTGATCCAGGTTATGCTCATTCGCCGGATCCTTCCGTGCCAATGCCAGACTTGCTATTTGTGGGAGTACGACCCCGTCGAGCACTAGACACTGCTAGGGCTCTTCGACACAACGCACGAAGGCATCTGGAAAGCGCTTTTCAAAGCTGGCGAGACGCCCCCGCCCACGACTGAAAATTGCGGGCTTAGATCACAGCGCCAGGCCAATCCGGTAAGTATTTTAATGTTTTTGAGGTATACCCTTCACCCGCATATTTTGAGGATGGATACTGAGCTCCTCCACCTACTTTACCAGGCCTAGATCGACGTGGCGGAGCAGATTAACTGTCCAGCTCCGCTTCCTGAGGAGGAAGAATTCCCACTTCTGACGATGATGTTGTTTCCGGCGCCGTATGACGTGCCAGAGAAGACGGCCAAGAAAGCGGCCAAAGGGGCCAAGAGAGGCCCTTGCCAAAAAGGCATTTCGGACATGTCATCAGAGGATGAGATTTCCTCTTCGTAAGATGACGACGACGAAGAGGAAGAAGAAAACAATTCCCAACCTGAGGTGGGGAGGAAGAAGAGGGCACCCCCCCCCCAAATCTGGAGGCGAGAGCGCCTAAGAGGGTTAAAGGCTCCCAAGCGGGTAACTCCATGTGGGATATTGATAGCAGTCCGGAGCACCCTCGCCGGACCAAGCCTCGGGCCACTTCGTAAGTACCAGAATCCGCAAACGCATGGCCTTCCTAGTTTGTAATATTGATATATTGTAAGATTCTGTTACTGCAGTCCGGCACACGATGTCTCCCCGCAATCCTCGACCGAGGATTCGTTGGACTCGAAGGAGATGGCTAGCATGTCTCCGCCACCTGCTCATTCCGCCTCACCCAAGGGTGATGACGAGGTGGTGTCCAAAAAGACTTTCCCAGGCTAGGGGGAGATCTCGGAGATCATCGGGGTGACGCCCCAGGATGACTCTTCGGCCGCCGAACATGCGGGGGAAAAAGTCCCCATGGGGACTGGTGACGGGGCCCGAGTTCCCTTCAGACCTCAGCCGGATACCATTCCAAAGATCTACACGGCTCCAGGGTCCAGTGAACGGCATTCCCTGCAAGGAGGGAATGTGCCTGTTCCACCGGTGACCTCTGTCCAACCAGAGGCGCCGGATAATCTGCTGGAGGCGCTTCTATTGTGGATGGACATCGTGTCCTTATGGATACGGTGATAGAGAAGGTTCAGTTCATCAAAAGCAGACTGACCGAAGCCTGCAGTAGCCTTCTAACGGGCTTTGAGGTAAGTAGTGTGATTGTAGGAGAAATATCACATTATAGATAGTAGCCCCTGATGCTCTGTTTGGTGTTCGGGAAGAAAAGCCAAACAGAGGATCAAGAATAAATATCGCAGGAGTCTAACATAAGTTGTCTATGTGGATAAGCAGGTATCGCTACAGGCTGCCACTTCTCATGCTTCGGAGGTCTCCGGACTGAAGCAGAAACTGGAGCGGGCCGAGGAGGAGCTCGGCCTCGTGAAGAAGCAGTTGGAGGATAGCCAAGGTATGCAGTAACCTGTGGGTATATTTTGAAAAGATGAATAGTCCGACTGGACTAAAGTGTCATAAACTTTATTAGGGGCCACGACCGAGGTGGCAACCCTTAAGAAGGCGCTAGCCGAGGCCGAGGACAAAGCGGCCAAGGAACGCGCCTCGCGCAAGAAGCACGAGGCCCGGGTTGGCGAGGCGCAACAACAACTCTAGGGCGCGATGGAGCGATTTGAGTCCCTGGAGCGCGATTGTAAGGCGTAAGAGTCCGAATTGGAGAAGGTCCGCCAGAGCGTGCAGGATGCACGAGCCAAAGCCCAGAGTGCCCTCCAGGAAATTCAGGCGGCCAAGATGATTACAGTGGGTAAGTCTTTCACCATGCATAGCAAGTATATAGAAGAAACATTCCTTGTACTTATCCTGAATTTGGATTTTCCAGGGGCATTTGTGGATCTGCCGCACAGTGTATCGGATGCTACCGAGTATTACAGAGCCGAAGAAGGGATGTCTATGGAGAAGCTATTCTGGTCCCAACATCTGGGATCCGAACATCCGGTACCCTTCAGCGACCAGCTAAAGCAGTTGGTCGAGCTGCACAGGTTGGCAGAGCTAGCCATGAAGGACCTGATACTCCGGCTGTGGCATGCCGATCCTATACCTAGAAGCTACTTCGGACTTGTGCAGTGGCTTGTGAGTGCCTGTCCGCCGCTCGAAGCCGTGAAGCGATCAGTCTGCATTGAAGGTGCGCGTATGGCCTTTGCCCGCGTCAAGATGCATTGGGCGAAGCTGGATGCCAAGAACCTAATGACCGAGGGACCGCCAGAGGGCAAGGAGCATCGTCGACCCGAGCACTATTTTGATGGTGTTTTGGAGGGGTTACGCCTTGTGGCGGAGCAATCTTTGAAGGATGTTATATTCCCATGAGAACATGTGTATTACCTTGTTCTGTAATATGGAACAATGATTGAGGGAGTCCTGGATTAGGGGGTGTCCGGATGGCCGGACTGTACCTTCAGCCGGACTCCCGGACTATGAAGATACAAGATTGAAGATTTCGTCCCGTGTCCGGAAGGGACTTTCCTTGGCGTGGAAGGCAAGCTTGGCGATGCAGATATTTAGATCTCCTACCATTGCAACCGACTTTGTGTAACCCTAACCCTCTCCGGTGTCTATATAAACCAGAGGGCTTTAGTCCGTAGGAGAACATACAACAATCATACCATAGGCTAGCTTCTAGGGTTTAGCCTCCTTGATCTCGTGGTAGATGTACTCTTGTACTACCCATATCATCAATATTAATCAAGGAGGATGTAGGGTTTTACCTCCATCGAGAGGGCCCGAACCTGGGTAAAACTTCGTGTCCCTTGTCTCCTGTTACCATCCGCCTAGACGCATAGTTCGGGACCCCCTACCCGAGATCCGCCAGTTTTGACACCGACATTGGTGCTTTCATTGAGAGTTCCTCTATGTCGTCGCAATCAGGAAGGATGCCTCTCCCCGTCTTTAAAGACAGCACTGTCGCCAAGGGAGCTTTGGTTGTCGGCCAAACTCTCCGGCTAGGTGGTTTTCTTATGACCGCCTGTTCGGCTATTACGCCGACGATGACCTCTCGGGTCATCAAAAGCAATCTTCATGTCAGCTCGGAGCTCGCCGAGCAGTTAGATCCAATGGATCTCTCTTCCATGAACGAGCTCTTGGATCGCATCGCCGCCCTGGGGGTCGCTACGGATTACGACCAGGTTGGGCCTAAACCCGATCCAAGAGAAATTAACTCTCCCCAAGTCACCCATCACGTTGCCGTGGTAGAGGAGCAGTGCGGCGACCCTTCATCTATCTTAAGGACTAACTACGTCCGGATTCCCGATCCCTCCAAGCCGGATATCAGCGGAGGGAAGGATATAATTCAAGACCTGAACTTAGAATCAGGCGATGGGCTAGATTCATTGGACAATATCCAAGAGCCCAAACTTCAGAGTTCGGAAACTCCTTGGCCTCTGAGTCTCAGATTGGGTGAGGTTTCAGATTTAATGACACCTGCCCACCCGAACATAAGCGATCTATCCCAAATCAGGCAACAGCCAGAAGAAACAGTACATAATTACTGGGCCAAATTCCTCCTGGTTATGAACAGGATAAAGGAGTGCCACGAGAAAGACGAAATTTCAATCTTCTACAATAATTGCACGGACAAGGGAATCCTCAACGCCATAAGTCGTCGTGATATTACACGCCTTTCTGACTTGGCGTCCATAGTACAAAAGTACTATGCGAAGGAAAGCGCCTCGAAAACCGAAATAAAATTTTGGGATAATCCGGCCCTAAATAGAAACCCCGTCCGAAACAAAAGGGTGCATCATCGACAGACACCCGGGTTAAACACCAAAAAACAAAAACCCTCTACAGGGCATGGAACCGGACTGGAAGGATGGCTTAATGGACCCTATAAAATCCACAGTACAGAGGCCGCCACGCCAACTCATAACCTTAGAGCATGTTGGATACTCCAGCTGGTGGCTAAAATTGGCGAGGATCTCCTATTTCCGGAGGCCGCAGAAAGCCACCCCAGAGTCACCAGTACAGTCTTAACAGTCTTTGAGACTTTCGCATCAAATAATATGCGAAAAAGAACACTCCGCAGCCTCACCGAATTCTACCAAGTAGCAACAATAAACCCATGGAGTGACACGGCTATTACTTTTAATGCCGAGGATGAACCTAAATTCCGAACAGCCCGAGAACCAGCCGCACTGGTCCTCAGTCCAATAGTGGACGGCTTTCGCCTCACCAAGGTACTCATGGATGGAGGCAGCGGATTGAACCTCATTTACGAGGAAACCCTTCAAAAAATGGAAATAGACTGGAACCGTATTGAGCGAAGCAGCACAACCTTTAGAGGAATAATCCCTAGTCGGGAAGCGCGCTGTACAGGAAAAATCACACTAGATGTGGTGTTCGGCACGCCGGATAATTACAGGTCTGAAGAGGTCACGTTCCATGTGGCCCCGTTCAGTAGCGGATACCACGCTCTGCTCGGGCGGGAAGCATTTACAATATTCCAAGCAATACCCCATTACGGGTACATGAAGCTCAAGATGTCCGGGACAAATGGAATCATCACTCTCGCTAGTGATCCAGACATAGCACTCCGCGCCGAAAATAAGACAACCGCACTGGCCCTTGAGGTACTATCCGAAGCCCTAGCGGCTGAGGAGTTGACTGCACTGTGCTCCACGGTGAACGGGGACGATGTGATACTCGACAAGAGATCGAAGTCCACCTCCTTTAAACTAGCGGATGAAATAATCAAATTCCAGGTCCATCCAACGGACCATAATAAAACAGCTTCCATCGGGGCGCAATTGAACCCTGATGTAGAAGCCGCACTGCGAGAATTCCTACGTGAAAATTGGGACATCTTCGCCTGGCACCCTTCAGACATGCCAGGAATCCCACGCAGGCTGGCAGAACATAGCTTAAATATCCTAAAAGGATTCAAACCTGTCAAACAAGCTCTTCGGCGTTTTTCCGAACCTAAGATACATGCCATGGGAGAGGAGCTAGCCAAGCTATTGGAGGCCGGATTCATCAGAGATACAAAACATCTGGACTGGCTAGCAAACCTGGTGATGGTACCAAACAAGGACAAATCCTGGCGCCTGTGTGTTGCTTTTAGATACCTTAACAAGGCTTGCCCAAAGGATCCCTTCCCCCTCCCCCACATTGATCAAATTATCGACGCCACCGTAGGACACGATTCGTTGTGTTTCCTCGACGCATATTCCGGCTACCATCAAATCAAGATGGCAGAATCAGACCAAGCCGCAACGGCATTCATCACACGATACGGCCCATTCTGCTTCAACACGATGCCTTTTGGGCTCAAAAACGCCGGCGCAACATATCAGCGCATGATTCAAACATGTCTGGCAAACCAGATCGGCAAAACAATGGAGGCATACGTGGATGATGTGGTCGTAAAAACAAGACATGTCGAATATCTAGTAGACGACTTGAGGCTTACATTTGACAATCTCCGAACATACGACATCAAGCTCAACCCGGAAAAATGCATTTTTGGTGTTCCAGCCGGAAAACTCTTGGGCTTCATTGTATCTGATAGAGGAATTGAAGCAAATCCTGCCAAGATCCGAGCTTTGTCACAATTGGATATCCCAAAAGACCTCAAATAGATACAAAAATTAACCGGATGCGTGGCAGCTCTAAGTCGCTTCATCTCCGGTTTGGGAGAAAAGGCACTACCCCTCTATCGCCTCATTCGGCGCACTGAACACTTCGAGTGGACGGATGCCGCCACGACCGGACTCGGCGAAATAAAAGCCATATTGGCAACAAACCCAGTCCTGGCCGCGCCGAACATCGGCGAGCCAATGCTATTGTACATTGCAGCAACCCATCAGGTTGTAAGCGCAGTACTCGTCGTCGAACGAGAAACGGACGGACACAAATTCCCCCTTCAATTGTCGGTCTACTATGTGTCCACTGTCCTCACTCCATGCTAATCACGGTACCCGCACTATCAAAAGATTGCATACGCGGTATTCATGGCATCCCGGAAGCTGCGACACTACTTTCAAGAGTGTTCGATAACAGTAGCCTCGGAAGTACCACTCAACGATATTATAAATAACCGCGACACAACGGGACGGATTGCAAAATTGGCCATTGAGCTCCTCCCGTTCGACATAACTTATAAGCCACGACGAGCTATAAAATCCCAAGTTTTGGCCGACTTCGTCGCAGAATGGACGGAGGCCGAACTCGCTAAAGAGTACGGCACATATTCAAATTGGATCATGCATTTTGACGTCTCCAAAATGTTGGCTAGTCTGGGGGCTGGCGTCGTTTTGACGTCCCCCACAGGAGACACAGTTCAATATGTACTCCAGATTATGTACACATACTCCAACAATGCAGCCGAATACGAGGCCCTTCTACACGGTCTTCGGATGGCAGTATCCATGGGTATTCAATGCCTAGAGGTGCGAGGGGATTCGAACCTTGCAATATCCCAAATAAACGGAGACTTCAATGCCAAGGATCCAAAAATGGCAGCTTATCGCAACGCCGTCCTAAAAATGTCAGCTCAGTTCGAGGGCCCGAATTTCATCATATAGCCCGGGAGAACAATCAGGCGGCAGATGTCCTGGCACGCATCAGCGCAAAATGCGACGCAGTCCCCCCCAACATCTTCTTGGAAAGGCTGTTCAAACCATCCGTAGCATGGGAAGGGGAATCCGGCAATAGCAGCCCGGACTCAACCGCATTGCACGATGGCGAACAATCTGACACAATTGGGGGCTCTGCCAATGAAATCACAACTTCAGCCCACGTAACAATGGCCGTCATCGCCCCGTGGACAGAACCGTTCCTAGCCTACCTTACTAGGCAGGAACTCCCACAGGACCAAAACGAGGCACGCTGCATAGTGCGGCGATCTAAAGCCTACAAAGTCCATGCGGGAGAGCTTTATAAGAAAAGCACTACCGGAGTCCTTCAAAGGTGCATCTCTGAAGAGGAAGGGCGGAACTTGCTGGCTGAAATTCACTCCGGACTCGGTGGTCCTCACGCTGCAGCTCGGTCCCTTGTAAGCAAGGCTTTCCGTACAGGCTTTTATTGGCCAACGGCCCGGGCAGACGCTCAGGACTTAGTCCAACGATGCGTCGGTTGCCAGCTTTTTGCAAACCAAAGCCATATGCCACCCACCGCCCTCCAAACTATCCCCATAACTTGGCCCTTTGCGGTCTGGGGGCTTGACATGGTGGGACCCCTTAAAGGTGGAACCCACAAGAAAAAATACTTACAGGTCATGGTGGACAAGTTCACCAAATGGATAGAAGCCAAGCCTGTTAAGACAGCCGAATCCGGACCGGTTGATAGACTTCATATCTGGGGTCATACACCGTTATGCCATCCCCCACGGCATCATCACTGATAACGGCACGAACTTTACGGCCGATGAGGTAAAACTCTGGTGCAAAAACATGGGCATCAAGCTCGATTATGCTTCCGTCTATCACCCACAAACTAACGGACAGGTCGAACGTGCAAATGGTCTTATCATGAGCGGCATCAAACCCAGACTAGTGCGGTCCCTTAAGGAATCTAACACGCACTGGGTAGAGGAGCTCGACTCCGTACTCTGGGGGTTGCGGGCCACGCCGAATCGCACCATCGGATACACACCATTCTTCATGGTGTACAACACAGAGGCAGTTTTGCCCTGCGACATAATTCATGACTCGCCTCGAGTGCGCATGTACGAAGAAAGAGAAGCCTAGCTCGATCAGCAGGACAGTTTGGACGCCTTGGAGGAGGAGCGCGACGTGGCAAAAGCCCGTTCCGCATTCTACCAACAGCAGGCTAAGTACGGGCCAAAAATTACAACGTTGGCGAATTAGTTCTACGCCTACCGGACAAGAAAAAGGACAAACTCAAGCCCAAGTGGGAAGGTCCCTTCATCATTGACCAAGTTCTGACTGGTGGAGCGTACCGCCTGTGAGACGCATCGGATAACCGACTCGAGCCGAACCCATGGAACGTAGCCCGTCTCCGAAGATTCTATGCCTAGCGCCGGACTCTGTGTTTGTCTCCTTCCTCTGTCCATTTTTTATACTTTCTGTCTTACATTTTTCTCCTTCTCCCCTTACTTTCTATTATAGTCGTTAAAGGCTCAATAAGTGACGCGCTACCCGCGCTCAGTAAACCTGGGGGCTTCTTTCAACAGACGCTTATTCACATAGGCTTCATGCCCAATACATGTGTCGCACTTCCCCATGTACCTTTATTCACCATTATATGCATCGATATGACTTAAGTTTTGGCCAAGCTGGGTTGCCTGGCTCCTGTGCTTACCCCTACGTTCGCGATTGTTCGGCTAGGCGGTAAAGGGAGCACCTCTGCGATTGTTACTGCCAGGTCAGCCGGATGTGTACCTCAGACTGGGTGAAGCCGAAAGCTAGCGTTCTTAAGGGAATATTCGGTCGCTGAACTAAAGGTGATCTTTTCACTTAATTATTTATGTGCCCCCAGATGATTTTTTCTGCTTCCCTTTTCGCAGCATGGACATGCACTTTAGGGCATGCCTCCCAGGGAAAGGAACCCCTAACGGAACTATTCTCCCTGGAAGATGTTTCTTACTAACCATGTAATATAACATAACTAGTTGGGCACTTGTCTGTTCAAGCACTAATGACCCCTATGCCTGGTCTCCACGCACACCCCGGTTCTTACATAACCGTATGGGTACTCGGAGACACTCCGAACCGTCAGGTCCCGAGGTTGAAGCGAAAAGATCGGGCATGACAAACGATCTACAATCCGGCTAGAAGACATTAGACATGTCAATTAAAATTACATAGTCATTCTGACTGATTGTATTCCTCTTCAATACCGTCTAACAGGCTGTCTAAATTACAGTCCTATTGGGAATACTTTGCGGCCAATTCTACTTGGCCGTATACTAAGCTTACAGGGATCTCCTTCCCATCGGGCCCCACAGGTCCGACCTCGGCCATGTGGTTCGGGTCAGCCTTTGTGTATCGCGTCTTTACCATGGCCCAGGCCTCCCTAGCACCTTGACGGCAGGCCGATATCTTCCATAATCGAAAGCGCCGCCGCACTCCCTTAAGCTTCTCTGCAAGCTCTCTGAGGCCTTCAGGCATGGAGACGGAGGGCCACAAGGCCTAGGCAATGCCTTGCATCACCCGCTGAACTCGCTCGTGTAGTTGCGAGTGCTCGGGAAGAAGGTCACCCGTAGAACCGGGCATCTTCTCTATAGGACGACCTGTTAGTCGACTTCCTCGCCGAACTCCTTTTTCAAAGTTTGTTCAAGCACTTACTAAATATGTCGCGTCGATGCCGCTGATTCTCCTTAACGGAGTCCGACAGCTGGGCACGAACAACTTTCGGTTCAACACCCAGCTTGGTGTTGGCATCCTGAAGATCATTCTTCTCCTGCCTCACCTTTGTTAGCACGCTCTCACCAGCCTTTAGGCGGTGTAGGAGTTGTTGCTTGTCCGGATCTAGTCCGGCGCCATCTGCAATTTCATTTGTCAAATTTGCACATATGCCGCACTTCACACTTATCTTTTTTAAGCATATATTACCAGAGGGGGTCTCCTCGGGCCCCCCTGTCGCAGCCAGTGCGGCCTCAAGTTGGGCTTGGCACTCTTTTAACCCCTGGGACAATTGGGTATTCTTCTCTGAAAGAACATGCACATTACATGATCCTTAAATCCGTTATTCTCACTGCTTCAAGTCTCGGGGGCTACTGGTATATATAACCATTAAAATTTTCTCACCCGTATGTCTTTTACATATTGCTCCGTGGCTCTGGCTAGACCATTCTGAGCGGCACGGAGATATGCATCTCCCGAACTGAAGGCGTCCAACGCCTCTTGGGAGAAACAGGCATCGCTGAAGAACTCTCCGGCGACGCCTATGGTTCATGGCACTCTCCACCTCGGAATGGGTGGCGACAGCCTGTTCGCGTCCTCTGTCGGAGGAGCGTCCGATGCGCGCCTCGTGTTCGCCTCTGCCTCCGGTCCGGGCTTTGGAGCCTGGCTGGTGGAGGTGCGATTGGCAACCTCTCCGGATATAGTTCGGTGAGGTCTCTTTGTCCTGAACAAGGCATAAGTGTTAGTATGCCTTGAAGGAATAACACTTGGGAATAAGAAGGCACGCAATACCTTCGCGTCGGCGCCTCAGTCCGGACTTCACTTCTTTTCATCCCACGGGGCCCCGCTTCCCCTTGTTGGCTAGTCGCCGCGGGCTCGGCCTCCCACCTCGAGAATCTCCCCTGCAAAATACGGTTGTTGTCAGGAAACTGAAAACACACAAGGATGGATTCCTTTTTGAGGTGCTGGAACTCCAGTCTCAGTTACCTGGGAGGCCGGGAGTAGCCCTGGGTAATCAGTCGTGATGGCCACCAGGGCATTGTCCCTGCTCAGCTGGTAAAACACCCCGTCAATCAGCTCCACGGACAGGTCCGGATCCTCTTCGGAGGCCGGATCGAGGGACCGTTTAGGATCCTCGGGCTGCGGGGGAAGGCTGTTTATTTCCTTTACTTCCTGGCGCAGCTCCTGCGTTGAAGTCATCAGACTATATAACTAATGATGGGAATATAAAATGGATGGGCAAGTAAAATTGTCCACTTACCCAACTCGGAGGATTGTACATAGTAAATCCACCCTAAGGGTTGATGCGGAGAAATTCCTCCTCTTCTCCCTTGTACAAAGCGGACAAGATCTTTATTAAAGCGGCAGCCGAGTCCGGCCCCTTGCGGCCGTGACGGGTGGCGTCATCCTCCCCGTTAAAATCCCACATGGGGTGGCCTCTATATTGAAGCGGTTGCACCCCCCGCATGAGGCATACGGCCATGATTCTAATCATGGTTAGTCCGGAATGAGCTAGTAATCTTATCCGGGCCATCAGGTAAGGGACATCCTTGTCGCTTTCTTTCTGAGAGCTCCACGGACGCCAGCTTAGGCGCTTCTTCAGGGGAGCACTGTCGAACTCAGGGAGGTCGATCCGAACAGGATCCGGCAGCGGGACATCCTCTATATAAAACCATTCCGAAGGCCAGTCCTCGAATGCCTTCTTTGGGGTTCCGGATAAATATCCGGTCCCGCCGATGCGCCGCACTTTGGCTCCGCCCACTTGATATATTAACCCCTCCTGAGAGAGGGGCACCAGGCAGAATAGCCTCTTCCACAGCGCGAAGTGGGCCTCAACACCCAAGAATAACTCGCAAAGGGCTACGAAGCCTGCGATATGCAATATGGAGGCAGGCGTGAGGTTGTGTAGCTGGAGGCCGTAGAACTCCAAAAGCCCCCGGAGAAACGGATGAATTGGAAATCCGAGTCCTCTTATTAGATATGGGTCAAGGCATACCCGCTCTCCTTTGGAGGGATTGGGGGCGCTCTCCGCTTGCTCTCCGCCATTATAGATGGCAAGTCCGGCTCGAACCGGGACCATGTAGGCCGGGGGGAGGAATCCCTTGGTCTGGAGCGACACTAGCTCGCTATGCGGGACGGAGCATCTCTCCCAGTCTCCAGGCTTAGGACTGGAAGGGCGAGAGGAGGAGTTGCGATGGCTGGCCATGGTGGAATGGACCTTTGTTGGATGCGCTCTGATGAATACTCGTGGAAGGGAGAAGGTGTGGTTTGGATCTAAATCCCCATCCCTTTAAATAGGCGACTCATTCACGCGGCTAGGGGTGTGAATGTAAAAACACTCAGACTTTTCGTATTCATTTGACACGTGGAAGGCTTCCATTATTAGGCATAGAAGCCAAGGAGTGCTACATTCACAAGAAACAGGACATTATTCAACAGGTACAAGGAATTTGGAAGAGAACCCGCCTTGCAATGCCGAAGACAATCTGCACGCCGGACTCGTCGTCATTGAAGCCTGGTTCGGGGGCTACTGAGGGAGTCCTGGATTAGGGGGTGTCCGGATGGCCGGACTATACCTTCAGCCGGACTCCCGGACTATGAAGATACGAGATTGAAGACTTCGTCCCGTGTCCGGAAGGGACTTTCCTTGGCGTGGAAGGCAAGCTTGGCGATGCGGATATTTAGATCTCCTATCATTGTAACCGACTTTGTGTAACCCTAACCCTCTCCGGTGTCTATATAAACTGGAGGGCTTTAGTCCGTAGGACAACATACAACAATCATACCATAGGCTAGCTTCTAGGGTTTTGCCTCCTCGATCTCGTGGTAGATCTACTCTTGTACTACCCATATCATCAATATTAATCAAGCAGGACGTAGGGTTTTACCTCCATCGAGAGGGCCTGAACCTGGGTAAAACTTCGTGTCCCTTGTCTCCTGTTACCATCCGCCTAGACGCACAGTTCGGGACCCCCTACCCGAGATCCGCCGGTTTTGACACTGACAATGATGTTATGTAGCATAATGTTTATGATTTAAATTTTACCTCCTGTGCGGCCGTTTATTAAATCTGAGGGTTGACCAGTCGTCGGCTTCTGCCCCCATGTAGATAGTATGGGGGTGTTCGGGATAAATCTAAACACTCTTTACTCCACATTCTGGTCCTTAAAGGTGGTGTTTAGCGCAACAAACAAGGCAATCAGACTATGCGGCCTTTACCGCCCTCACTTAGCCATAGGAGTTTGACAATTAATAAAGTTGGCGAAGCCCCTAGCGTTCAGAAGGCTGAATTAGGGGCGTTATACACGCCTAATCGGAAGAACCGATTCTTCGCAAGAAGCGGAGAAAACCTCCAACGATTTGGAACCTCACAAACAGCTGACTGGCTCTCGCCGCATCATGATAGTCAATTTTTAGCTTTCTCTACTGAGGTGCTCGTCCGGAATAACCGGGACACAATCGCAGTAGTTCTCCCTTTACTACCCTAGCCGATATAGCAGAACGTAAGTTAGTAAACACAGGATCCGGGCAACCCAACTATTGACCAAAGACATGATTCGGAGCCGATGCATATAATGCTATAAGTTCGGGGTGCCGAATTGTATTGTAAAAGTGTTCGGACTTTTATTGCCGCGATGCAGGGTGTAATGAAGCCCCTGGCGTAGCAGTACGTACCATGGTGTACGTGTGCAATGAGTAATAGATACTACGGCGAGGAAACGGAAAAAATGAAGTAATGAGCTGATGCCACCATTTATTCACCATTGTGATGTAACTAGTACGCCGAGGCATACTTTGTACAAGTAATGCGATGAGCGAGTAAGTCCATTTAACATGCCGTAACCAAGGGCGAGCTGCGTGTGGGTATGTAAAACAAGTGTGGTAATCGTTCATTAGATATCACCTGGGGGTTCCGCTGTACGCCAAAGCTCCTTGCCACCTTGGTGTGTTCTGAAAGCGGGTTGTCCGTCGAGCACGTCGGTTAAGTCATCGATGGTAGCTATGAAGTGGGTGGCTGGTGGGAAGCAAAATTCCTCGTCGTCCGCCTCTAACTTGAACCGAACATAGTTCGGCTGTGAGTCTTCCTCCAAGGACAAGTTCTTTAAAGAGTTTAGTATGTCACCAAAAGGTGATTGCTGGAAGAAGTCTGCGGCGCCAAATTCGAAAATTGATAACCCATCTAGCTCGGTGTCCGCAGGCGCACCTGATCCGGAACGTATAGCCGGAGGCGAGTCTAGGGTTCTATTGACACAAACATTGCAGAAAGTCGAGTCCGTGTGTGGCTCCAATGCCGTGGACTTTGTGGCCTTGGAGGGCACGATCTGCTTCGGTTCTGAAGCTGTTGCAGCAATAGGATCCATCTCCTGGACGTAATCCGATAACAGATTTAAGTCATGTTCATCGGAGCGCAGGGAAGCAATTGCCGCGGTCTCAAATCCATTGAAGATCAAGTCTCCGCGGATATCCGCGACGTGGTTCAAGCTTCCAAATCTGACCTGGTGGCTAGGGGCGTAGCTATCGATCTACTCCAGACGACCAAGCGAATTGGCCCGCAGTACGAAGCCACCGAACACAAAGATTTGTCCGGGGACGAAGGTTTCTCCTTGAACGACGCCATTACTGACGATCGGAGGGGCCATCGAGTCCCTTGTCGACAGCGCAGTGGAACTCTGAATGAAAGCACCAATGTCGCTGTCAAAACCGGCGGATCTCGGGTAGGGGGTCCCGAACTATGCGTCTAGGATCGATGGTAACAGGAGACGGGGGACACGATGTTTACCCAGGTTCGGGCCCTCTCTATGGAGGTAATACCCTACTTCCTACTTGATTGATCTTGATGAATATGAGTATTACAAGAGTTGATCTACCACGAGATCGTAATGGCTAAACCCTAGAAGTATAGCCTATGAATATGGTAATGAGTATATCCTTTCGGGACTAACCCCTCTGGTTTATATAGACACCTGGGGATCTAGGGTTTACATGGAGTCGGTAACAATAGAAGAAATCTTCACAATTGGTCGCCAAGCTTGCCTTCCACGCCAAGTAGAGTCCAATCCGGACACGGGTGCAGTCTTCGGCCTTCATGTCTTCACAGACCATCAGTTCGGCCCATGGATAACAGGTCGGACGCCCGAGGACCCCTTAGTCTAGGACTCCCTCACCCACCACGATCATCTTCATGATCTCACAAATCATCACATAACCAGTGCCAGACATAAAATTAGTGCGGAATATTACTTATTAATGTTGATCCATGGTGTGACTTACTCACGAGCTATGTTCATAACCGAGGACGCGGCTATCGATAGATTTAAATACACTCTGCAGAGGTAGTGCACTTTACCCACACCACGGAATCCATGGCCTCATCTTCCCATTCGGGTGGACCAACGACATTCCGACAAAACCCTCCCATTGCCATGGAACTCTCCCGGCCACTCTGACTAACTCCCCACTGGCTAAGTCATGGGTGGCCCCATGCCTACCAAAGGCATCAACGGCCACCGTCGTGGAAAAACGGTCCCAAACGGGGACAAGGTACCATAACAACAAACGGGCACACAAGGTTATGTCTGCTTACCGATCCAGGGTACCGGATGCCCATAACCTTCCCTCATTGGAGGTACCGAGCAGAGGCATGACAACAGACCGAATAAACACCTTCCCATAAAGGAAAATGTAGTTGCACTGGGAAAAACTCGATTCTGTGGCAGCATGACTCGATCAACATTGTGTTCAATTTGAATTAACATCAGTTTTAACTTGAAATAAAATAAATTGAGTCACAATATGCCATGATCATGCAACTAATTCAAATTGCAATACATATCACTTGAAGTAAACATATCAACATCATCAAATTTTTCTACTTGCACTTCTCATCACTAAACTTTACTGATTCTAATTTACTGGTTTTAGCACTCATCATTTTGACTATACCATAATATATCAAAAGCAATTTATCACATAAGGAAACTACCATAAATCATAAAAGCATAACCACATAATCAAAAATTTCTTCTACTGACTTAAACTAGTTCATGCATTCAACCAGTACTATAAACTAAGCATTTTACCAAGAACCAAGTAACTAACATAAGAAATATTCATTTAAATAATTAAATGCATGAAAATAACTCATATTCAAGTTGGAAAAATCATAGATATTGAAATGACACCATACAAATGTTGGTGTGGCTTGCCTTAGTGCAGAAGAGGTTCACACTCCTCCTGGTTATCTTTAAGGCAAGTTTCTTCGTCTGAAAATAAATAAAAACAGCAAAAGAAAATATCAAGAATCATTTTGAAAATCACCAGAAATTCTATACATTAAGGAAAAATCTCCATTTTGGTGTGCTGCTAGAACTTTTCACAATGCAAAAAGAATCAACTCATTTGGACTTGTGGTTTAAAAGTTATGGCTGGTCAAAGTTTCCGGTCAAAAATTTTATTTAAATTTGAATTAAAAGAAAAACAGGGGCGACATCGATGACGTATTCCTGGAATACACCTCCACTCATACCACTTCAGCCATGAGTGGTGAGGCTAACAGTGGGCCCCACACGTCAGTCTAAGGAGAGAGAGAGAGAAAACAGAGACGGGCGGCGCTTCGTCGGCGCTTTCTTCAGCGAGGAGGGCTCGGCGGCCAGATCGAGAGGGATGGATGGATAGAGGAGATGCTCGCGCACCTGCCTGTATCTGTGGTGTGGCTAGAGGTGGACGGACGGGGTCGTAACGGGCTTCTCCAGCGGAGGCAGAAAGCGGAGCTCGCCGGAGTTGAAGAAGACTGTGACGTGGGGCGGCACTAGTGGGCCACTAGGGAGTCACCTGAGGAGTGGCTTGAGCTCGAGGGTCACCAGAGTGAGGAGGAGGGGTTGTGGGGATCGCCGGCGAGCTCGGGTCGGGGATGGCGGCCAGAGGCCTGCGGGGCCGGGCTGCGGCTTGCTACGGGTTTGTGGAGGTTGGTCGGTGAGCTTGGAGTGCTCAGAGAGGCTGGAGGGGTCCGAATTTATAGGCGGAGGCGGGTGGGGGTACGTGGCTCCGCCGGAGCTCTCTGGAAGAAGTGCAGGACGACTAGGAATGCTAGCGAGGAGGGGGCAAAGCTTTAGAGCTCACGGGGGCACTGTGAAGCTTGAAGACGAGCAGTGCAGGCGGTTGGAGAAGAAGACAGAGGCACATGCGCACTGTGGCTTTAGCTGCGATGTGCCCGTGCTTGCCGCGGCTACTCCTGCATCGGTGAGCGGCAGGGAGGGGTGAAGGGCGATGAGACGAAGACGGTAGCGCGGTGCGACAGTCGTCGGCGAGCTCTAGAATGAGCACGCGCGAAATAGACGCGCGGGCGCAGTGCAGAGCGTGTCGGACGCGTTGCCAGGGCCGTGTCTTCACGCGGTCACCACGCTGGCATGGTCAAAACGACACCCACGCGAGGCCAAACCATGTCTACTGTGTTGTCCGTGCAGTGTTTAGTCTAGAGGAAGAGATGGCACACTGCCAGGCCGACCAGATGAGACTAGAGCTTCTTGGCAAGTTTCTGGACAGAAACTTGGACGTTGAGTTTGGGTGGCTTCTAGAAGGACATTATGGCTAATCTTCTGGAGTTAAGCTTTTCTTAGGAGGTTAATGAGGCTCAAGAAAAATCAGCCTTATTGGATCAAGGAAAAGTATACTTGTTGTTGAAACTGCATTTTGGGGTTAGAACAGAAATGATTTTCTGTAGCAAAAATATTCCAAGAAGTTATCCAATTTTTTTGCTCAGGGAGGTGTGCCAAGGTCCAAAGAATATTTGGGAAGTTTTTCAGATTTTTGGGATCAAGAGAAATGAGGGTTGCTTTGGAGCACAAGTTTCTGAATTAAGTTTCAGAGAAGAAAAAGAATATTTTCTTTATAAAAAATATTCCTTGGGTTATTTTGGGTTTTTTCAGAGAAAGAATGATAGCTATGAGAGGGATGGGTCACTTCGTGAAAATCAAGGACATGCCCAAGTGGTTAAGTCCATTTGAATTGATTCAAAAAACCCCAAATTAAAAGCAGAGGCAAATGAAGTTCGGAAAAAGAGAGAAGGCAAAAACCAGGCTGTCACAAACCTCCCCCGCTTAGGATGAATCTCGTACACGAGATTCGGTTGCTCGGGAAAACAATTCTGGGTAGGCTGTCCTTAAAAATTCCTCTCTTTCCCAGGTTGCTTCTTCCTCGGTGTGATGCTCCCACTGAACCTTATACAACTTTATCACTTTACTGCGAGTGACTCTTTCTGTCTCATCCAATATTCTGAGCGGTCTCTCCTCATAGGTTAAATCCTTAGAAAGTTCTATTTCTGCCATATCAGTCCTTTTCTCGGGTGGCGAAATACACCTTCTTAGCTATGAGACATGGAACACATTGTGCACTTCTGACAATTCTGGTGGCAATTCCAACTGATAAGCGACCGTGCCAACTCTGGTCATAACTGGGAATGGACCAATATATCTGGGTGCCAGTTTTCCTCGGCTCTGAAATCTCTTTACTCCTTTCATGGGTGTGACTTGGAGGTACACATGCTCTCCGGGTTCGAAACTGATCTAACCGTGCTTTGCATCATAATAACTCTTTTGTCAGGACTTGGCCAACTGCAGTCTATCTCGGATCTCCTTGACTGGCTTTTCAGCTTCCATCATTAAATCATTTCCAAAAATGCAGATATCTCTGGTTTGAGACTAGTTTAGCAGAGTGCGGCACTTCCGGCCATACAGAGCTTCATAGGGTGACATCTTCAGGCTGGTCTAGAAACTGTTGCTGTAGAAGAATTCAACATACGGCAGACAATATTCCCACTTGTGTCCTTGGGCCAAAGCACATGCTCGGAGCATATCTTCGAGTATCTGATTTACTCGCTCAGTTTGCCCGTCTGTCTGAGGATGATAGGTTGCTCTGTATTTTAGGGCAGTCCCCAAAGCTTGATGGAGACGTGACCAGAATGCTGAGGTAAAGAGAGAACCTCGGTCGGAAGTAATTGTTCTTGGCACTCCATGAAAACTGACGATCCTGGACACACATAATTGTGCGAGTTGATCGGCTCTATAGGTGGTTCGGATGGGAATGAAGTGAGTTACATTTGTCAGCGTGTCCACCACAACCCATACTATATCATTGCCTCGGTGAGTGCTTGGTAGGCCTATGAAGAAATCCATGCACACATCATCCCACTTCCATTGTGAGACGGGTAAAGGTTGAAGGAGTCCGACGGGTTTCTGGTGTTCCACCTTGACTTTGTTGCATATATTGCAGCAAGCGACAAAATATGTGATGTCTTTCTTCATTCCATCCCACCAAAGTATCTGGCGAAGGTCTTTGTACATTTTGGTACCTCATGGGTGAATTGAATACGAATATTTGTGTGCCTCAGCCAAGATCTTCTTTCTTAGGTCTGCTTGCTCAGGTATGCAAATTCGTCCTCGAAACCTTAGCGTACCCTGTTGATCCTTAGAGAAATCCTGGGTCTTGCCTTCTAGCATACACTTGACATGGTGTTGTAACGCTAAGTCATCTGTCTGGGCCCTACGAATCTCATCCTCAAGGGTAGGAGTAACTTCCAATAGATTGGCAAGACTGGCATCACCTATAACCAAATTGAGCTCTGCGATCTCTTCTTGGAGTTCGGGAGGCAAGGACTCCATGATGGCGTTTAGACTGGCAGGCTTGAGGCTGAGGGCATCGGCAACCACGTTGGCTTTACCCGGATGGTAATTTATTCCATAGTCATAATCCTTGACCAACTCGAGCCATCTTCGCTGTCGAAGGTTTAAGTCCGGTTGAGTGAATATATACTTGAGACTCTTGTGGTCGGTAAATATCTGACACCTTTTCCAATGAGGTAGTGTCTCCAATTTTTTAAAGCATGCACAACTGCGGCCAACTCCAAATCATGCGTTGGATAGTTCCTTACGTGAGGTCGCAACTGCCGAGATGTGTAGGCCACAACCTTGCCATCTTGCATGAGTACACATCCAATACCTCTCCTGGATGCGTCACGGTATACATCAAAGTTGCGGTAGATATCTAGGAGAGTCAACACAGGTGTTGTTGTCAGTCAGGTCTTTAGCTCGTTGAAGCTCTTCTCACAATCCTTAGTCCATTCAAACTTCTTATCTTTCTTGAGTAGCTCTGATACGTCTCCAACGTATCTATAATTTTTGATTGCTCCATGCTATATTATCTACTGTTTTGGGAAATATTGGGCTTTATTTTCCACTTTTATATTACTTTTGGGACTAACCTATTAACCGGAGGCACAGCCCAGATTTGTTGTTTTTTTCCTATTTCAGTGTTTTGAAGAAAAGGAATATCAGACGGAGTCGAAACGGAACGAAATCAACCAGAGAAGTTATTTTTGGAACGAAAGCCACCCGATGGACTTGGACCCCACGTCAAGGAAGGAACAAGGAAGCCACGAGGGTGGGGGCGCGCCCACCCCCCCAGGGCGCGCCCCTGCCTCATGGGGCCCTCGTGGATCCACCGACGTACTCCCTGCACCCATATATACCTACGTCCCCTGAAACTTCTAGAACAGAGATTAGATCGGGAGTTCCGCCGCCGCAAGCCTCTGTAGCCACCAAAAACCAATCGGGACCCTGTTCCGGCACCCTGCCGGAGGGTGGATCCCTCACTAGTGGCCATCTTCATCATCCCGGCGCTCTGCATGACGAGGAGGGAGTAGTTCACCCTCGGGGCTGAGGGTATGTACCAGTAGCTATGTGTTTGATCTCTCTCTCTCTCTCATGTTCTTGATTTGGCACGATCTTGATGTATCGCGAGCTTTGCTATTATAGTTGGATCTTATGTTTCTTCTCCCCCTCTTCTCTCTTGTAATGGATTGAGTTTCCCCTTTGAAGTTATTTTATCGGATTGAGTCTTTAAAGATTTGAGAACACTTGATGTATGTCTTGTCATGCGTATCTGTGGTGACAATGGGATATCACGGATTCACTTGATGTATGTTTGGGTGATCAACTTGCGGGTTTTGTGACATTGGGAACCTATGCATAGGGGTTGGCACACGTTTTTGTCGTGATTCTCCGGTAGAAACTTTGGGGCACTCTTTGAGGTTCTATGTGTTGGTTGAATAGATGAATCTGAGATTGTGTGACGCATATCGTATAATCATACCCACGGATACTTGAGGTGACATTGGAGTATCTAGGTGACATTAGGGTTTTGGTTGATTTGTATCTTAAGGTGTTATTCTAGTACGAACTCTAGGGCTGTTTGTGACACTTATAGGAATAGCCCAATGGATTGATTGGAAAGAATAACTTTGAGGTGGTTTTGTACCCTACCATAATCTCTTCGTTCGTTCTCCGCTATTAGTGACTTTGGAGTGACTCATTGTTGCATGTTGAGGGATAGTTATATGATCCAACTAGTGAAAGTATGAACCCTAGGCCTTGTTTCCTATCATTGCAATACCGTTTACGCTCACTTTTACCGCTTGTTACCATGCTATTTTTATATTTTCAGTTTACAAAAACCTATATCTACCATCCATCTTGCACTTGTATCACCATCTCTTCGCCGAACTAGTGCACCTATACAATTTACCATTGTATTGGGTGTGTTGGGGACACAAGAGACTCTTTGTTATTTGGTTGCAGGGTTGCTTGAGAGAGACCATCTTCATCCTACGCCTCCCACGGATTGATAAACCTTAGGTCATCCACTTGAGGGAAATTTGCTACTGTCCTACAAACCTCTGCACTTGGAGGCCCAACAACGTCTACAAGAAGAAGGTTGTTTAGTAGACATCAAGCTCTTTTCTGGCGCCATTGCCGGGGAGGTGAGTGTTTAAAGGTATATCTTTAGATCTTGCAATCGAATCTTTTTGTTTCTTGTTTTACCACTAGTTTAGTCTATAAAAGAAAACTAAAAAATGGAGTTGAGTTTGTCTCATACGCTTCATCTTTTTAATATCTTTCGTGAGTATGATGGAAAGGAAAATTGTGCCAAAGTGTTAGAAGAAAAATGCATTAAAATGTTTGGCACTGAATATGTGAATGATGAGCATGATTGTAATGTTGTTAGTATGAATTCTTTGAATATCCATGATGCTAATGATATGCAAAGCCACAAGCTTGGGTAAGCTATGTTTGACGAAGAATATATTTTTTGTTCCCCAAGCTTTGATGAGCAAATTTACTATGATGAAAGCAAGCCTCCTATCTATGATGATTATTGTGATGACATGTATGCTATAAAGAATAATTATAACCATGAAACTTGTCATCTTGATCTTAATTTTCAATCACATGATAGTTATTTTGTTGAGTTTGCTCCCACTATTATTCATGAGAAGAAATTTGCTTATGTGGAGAGTAATAAAAATTCTATGCTTCTAGATCATGAAAAGAATGCTTTATGTGCTGGTTATATTGTTGAATTCATTCATGATGCTACTAAAAATTATTATGAGGGAGGAATATATGCTTGTAGGAATTGCAATCATATCAAGTTTCCTCTCTATGTGCTTAAAATCTTGAAGTTATGCTTGTTTTACCTTCCTATGCAAGTTGATTATTGTTCCCATAAGTTGTTTGCTCACAAAATCCCTAAGCATAGGAATATCAGACGGAGTCGAAACGGAACGAAATCAACCAGAGAAGTTATTTTTGGAACGAAAGCCACCCGATGGACTTGGACCCCACGTCAAGGAAGGAACAAGGAAGCCACGAGGGTGGGGGCGCGCCCACCCCCCCAGGGCGCGCCCCTGCCTCATGGGGCCCTCGTGGATCCACCGACGTACTCCCTGCACCCATATATACCTACGTCCCCTGAAACTTCTAGAACAGAGATTAGATCGGGAGTTCCGCCGCCGCAAGCCTCTGTAGCCACCAAAAACCAATCGGGACCCTGTTCCGGCACCCTGCCGGAGGGTGGATCCCTCACTAGTGGCCATCTTCATCATCCCGGCGCTCTGCATGACGAGGAGGGAGTAGTTCACCCTCGGGGCTGAGGGTATGTACCAGTAGCTATGTGTTTGATCTCTCTCTCTCTCTCATGTTCTTGATTTGGCACGATCTTGATGTATCACGAGCTTTGCTATTATAGTTGGATCTTATGTTTCTTCTCCCCCTCTTCTCTCTTGTAATGGATTGAGTTTCCCCTTTGAAGTTATTTTATCGGATTGAGTCTTTAAAGATTTGAGAACACTTGATGTATGTCTTGTCATGCGTATCTGTGGTGACAATGGGATATCACGGATTCACTTGATGTATGTTTGGGTGATCAACTTGCGGGTTTTGTGACATTGGGAACCTATGCATAGGGGTTGGCACACGTTTTTGTCGTGATTCTCCGGTAGAAACTTTGGGGCACTCTTTGAGGTTCTATGTGTTGGTTGAATAGATGAATCTGAGATTGTGTGACGCATATCGTATAATCATACCCACGGATACTTGAGGTGACATTGGAGTATCTAGGTGACATTAGGGTTTTGGTTGATTTGTATCTTAAGGTGTTATTCTAGTACGAACTCTAGGGCTGTTTGTGACACTTATAGGAATAGCCCAATGGATTGATTGGAAAGAATAACTTTGAGGTGGTTTTGTACCCTACCATAATCTCTTCGTTCGTTCTCCGCTATTAGTGACTTTGGAGTGACTCATTGTTGCATGTTGAGGGATAGTTATATGATCCAACTAGTGAAAGTATGAACCCTAGGCCTTGTTTCCTATCATTGCAATACCGTTTACGCTCACTTTTACCGCTTGTTACCATGCTATTTTTATATTTTCAGTTTACAAAAACCTATATCTACCATCCATCTTGCACTTGTATCACCATCTCTTCGCCGAACTAGTGCACCTATACAATTTACCATTGTATTGGGTGTGTTGGGGACACAAGAGACTCTTTGTTATTTGGTTGCAGGGTTGCTTGAGAGAGACCATCTTCATCCTACGCCTCCCACGGATTGATAAACCTTAGGTCATCCACTTGAGGGAAATTTGCTACTGTCCTACAAACCTCTGCACTTGGAGGCCCAACAACGTCTACAAGAAGAAGGTTGTTTAGTAGACATCAAGCTCTTTTCTGGCGCCATTGCCGGGGAGGTGAGTGTTTAAAGGTATATCTTTAGATCTTGCAATCGAATCTTTTTGTTTCTTGTTTTACCACTAGTTTAGTCTATAAAAGAAAACTAAAAAATGGAGTTGAGTTTGTCTCATACGCTTCATCTTTTTAATATCTTTCGTGAGTATGATGGAAAGGAAAATTGTGCCAAAGTGTTAGAAGAAAAATGCATTAAAATGTTTGGCACTGAATATGTGAATGATGAGCATGATTGTAATGTTGTTAGTATGAATTCTTTGAATATCCATGATGCTAATGATATGCAAAGCCACAAGCTTGGGTAAGCTATGTTTGACGAAGAATATATTTTTTGTTCCCCAAGCTTTGATGAGCAAATTTACTATGATGAAAGCAAGCCTCCTATCTATGATGATTATTGTGATGACATGTATGCTATAAAGAATAATTATAACCATGAAACTTGTCATCTTGATCTTAATTTTCAATCACATGATAGTTATTTTGTTGAGTTTGCTCCCACTATTATTCATGAGAAGAAATTTGCTTATGTGGAGAGTAATAAAAATTCTATGCTTCTAGATCATGAAAAGAATGCTTTATGTGCTGGTTATATTGTTGAATTCATTCATGATGCTACTAAAAATTATTATGAGGGAGGAATATATGCTTGTAGGAATTGCAATCATATCAAGTTTCCTCTCTATGTGCTTAAAATCTTGAAGTTATGCTTGTTTTACCTTCCTATGCAAGTTGATTATTGTTCCCATAAGTTGTTTGCTCACAAAATCCCTAAGCATAGGAAGTGGGTTAGACTTAAATGTGCTAGTAATATTCTTCATGATGCTCTCTTTATGTTTCAATTCTTATCTCTTATGTGAGCATCATTGAAATCATCATGCCTAGCTAGGGGCATTAAACGATAGCGCTTGTTGGGAGGCAACCCAATTTTTTTTAGTTTCTTGCTTTTTGGTTCTGTTTAAGAATAAATAATTCATCTAGCCTCTGGTTAGATGTGGTTTCTTGTTTTAATTAGTGTTTGTGCCAAGTAGAACCTTTGGGAAGACTTGGGTGAAGTCTTTATGATCATGCTGTAAAAAACAGAAACTTTAGCGCTTACGAGATTAGCTTCAACTTTTTACTGGAGAGTGATATTGTCGGATTCATGGGTTCCGGTAGACCCTTAAGGTTCGAACTCTGGGGTGTGCGCGGAGATCGTGCCTTCTACCTCCCCGTCTCGAAAGGATCTAGCTACTGCAAGAACAACACAAGTGACACAGGGTTTATACTGGTTCGGGCCACCATTGTGGTGTAATACCCTACTCCAGTGTGGTGGGTGGATTGCCTCTTGGGCTGATGAGGAAGAACAATACAAGGAAGAACAACCTCGCGAGGGTCTGTTCTTGGCTAGGGGATGAACTGCTAGGGGGAGTTCGATCGCCCTTCTCTCTCTCTCTCTCTAGATGCCTCTACTGGTTTCTTGGTACTCGATCCTCCCCCATCCTGGGGGTGGCTAGTCCTATTTATAGGCAAAGGCCCTGGGCCTCTTCCCAAATATTGAGCGGGAAGGGCGCCAACAATTGGCCAATTTGAAGGGGAACATCTGGTACACTTATGCTGACTAAAGTTGGTCTTCGCCTGCCAAAGGCCCTGTGGTGACGCCGTCCTGGGCTCCATGGTGACCTCCTTCCCACCGTTGGACTGGTCTTGGTCTCGTTGCACCAAAACGGGTGCCTTTGCTTGATCCTCTCGCCTGCACTTGCCCCCTTTGCACCAAAGAGGAAAGGGAGACGCTGCGTGGGCTGGCGCCCGCCTGGCACCCTTGGTCGTCACGGCTTGCGTCATGGGCACCTCGTGGGGTACCCGCCTTGATCTCTCCGCCTCCTAGCGAGCCAGCCCGAGGAGGCCATGCTTGAGGAAGCGCCAGGTCGTCCGCCTCGCGAGGCTTGGCCCCTCGCGAGGGTCTTGAGCCTTGTGTTGACGAAGATGGGCCACGCTGGGCCCCTATTCAAGCCACGCCGCAGGCCGCAGGCAGGCAAGTCTGGGGACCCCCGTTCCCAGAACGCCGACAGTAGCCCCTGGGCCCAAGGCGCGCACGGACTTGGCCGTGCCGAGAGGCGAAAGGGCAAGGGCGAAGCGCCGCGGGCCCTAACAGCCTACGGCCTTGGGCGCCGCGTGGCGGTTTGACAGGACGTGGGCGTCTCCACTTCCCCACGAAGCCTTGGCAACTGCGTGACTTGACTAGTCCCTTGATTTTGTTGTTGCGCTTCTCAACTATTTGCCCTCGCATAGGTAGTTTGCGGCCCCAGCCGGGGGGGCAACCGACCCAGGCCCTGTGTGCATGTCGCGGTGCCCGAAGGGCACGGACCAGAGGGGTGCTCCTGTAGAGAGCCCGGGCCGTGAAACCTTTAAGCGGCTAGAGCAGAAACGCTGGCGAGGGCGTTCGAGTCCCATCCCTCGCGAGGCCTTCATGAGAGAAAATCAAAACGAGGAGCGAAAATCGACAAACCACAAATCAACAACGGCGATAGCTTCGATAAGACTTCAAATGCAAGTAAAACACGTCAAATGCAGAAAGCAAGTGAAAAAGCCACGTCCGGCACCTAGTCTAGTCTTCGACGTCTTCTCACCAGCGCGGAGCTAAATGCTGCCACTGGGCCTGGGAGGGAGCCCCACGGCCTGAGGCCGGCGCTCCTGAGACTCCGGGGCATGTACAGCCCCACTCATAATTACGTGAGAGTGTCACGGGGCGGCGAGCTTCACAGGCATTGGCCTTCTTCACAGGCTCCGGGCCTTTCTCCTTAGAGGTAACAAGCTTCACAGGCATTCGCCTTCTTCACAGGCTCAGGGCCTTTTCCAAAAAGAGGCGATCTTCACAGGCGTTCGCCTTCTTCACAGGCTCAGGGCCTTTTCCAAAAAGAGACGATCTTCACAGGCGTTCGCCTTCTTCACAGGCTCAGGGCCTTTTCCAAAAAGAGACGATCTTCACAGGCGTTCGCCTTCTTCACAGGCTCAGGGCCTTTTCCAAAAAGAGACGATCTTCACAGGCATTCGCCTTCTTCACAGGCTCAGGGCCTTTTCCAAAAAGAGACGATCTTCATAGGCGTTCGCCTTCTTCACAGGCTCAGGGCCTTTTAGGGGTAGAACCTCCGGAGGTGTTGGATGTTCCACGCGTTCTGGATCGGCTCCCCCTCTTGAGTCTCCAAGCGCACGGAGCCAGGCCTGGAAACAAAAAACAACCTTGAACGGGCCCTCCCACATGGGAGAGAGCTTGTGCAGCCCTTCCCTGGAGAGGACCCGCCTGAGTACGAGGTCTCCTACCTCGAGGGTCCTGGGGCGGATGTTGCGGCAGTGATATCGTCGTAGCGCCTGCTGGTACCTTGCCGCTCGCAGCGCGGCTTCCCGGCGGCGTTCCTCCCCCAGCACGAGGTCCATCCCCCGCATGGCGTCCTGCTGCGCCTCGTCGAACGCCAGGACCCGCGCGGAGCGACGCCTGACCTCGTGAGGAAGGGCTGCTTCGGCTCCATAGACCAGGAAGAACGGGGTTTCCCCGGTTGGTTTGGTCGCGGTTGTGCGGATGGACCACGGCACGGATTGGAGCCCGTCGTACCAACCCCTGCCGCAGGCCTCCAGCTTCTTCTTGAACGTCCTGGTCTTGAGGCCTCTCAGGACCTCCGCGTTGGCTCGTTCGGCTTGCCCATTGCTTCGTGGGTGTGCCACCGAAGCGTAGCATATCTGCGTTCCAAGGTTAGCACAGTATGTTTTGAAGAGATTACTGGTGAACTGCGAACCGTTGTCTATGATGATGCGGTTCGGCACCCCGAACCGGCTCACGATACCCCTGATGAACTTGACCGCGGAGCCTGCGGGTATGGTACGGACAGCCTCCACCTCTGCCCACTTGGTGAACTTTTCAATGGCGAGGTAGAGGTAACAGTAGCCCCCTGGCGCCCGAGGGAACGGGCCCAGAATATCCAACCCCCAAACTGCGAATGGCCACGAGAGGGGTATAGTCTGCAGGCTCCCCGCTGGTTGATGGATCTGCTTGGAATGGAACTGGCAGGCCTCACAAGCCTTTACCAATTCGATCGCGTCGTTGAGCGTGGTGGGCCAATAGAACCCACTACGGAATGCTTTGACGACGAGGGTTTGTGATGATGAGTGGTGTCCGCAGTCTCCGCCGTGTATGTCCCCCAGTAGTTCCCTTCCTTGCTCCCAGGAGATGCAGCGTAGAGATACGTCGTTGGGTCGCTTCCGGTAGAGTTCTCCGTCTCTGATGCAGTATGTCGTGGCCTGCCGCGCCACACGTTCAGCTTCCTCCTCTTTCTCTGGAAGGGCCCCATGTGTCAGGTAATTCAGGAGCTCTGTGATCCAGCATTCCTCCTGAGGTTCCATCGTTAGGAGCAAACATGCTCCTGAGGGCGGTCCGCAGGCCGGGGCTCCCGAGGCTGGCGGCTGAGGGAGCTCCTCTCGAGGCTGAGCTGTGCTTGATAGCGTTGGCTGCGCTGAAGGCTTGAAGAGCCGCTCTTCGAAGACGCCGGGCTCCTGCGGCAGCCGCCTGGGCGCCCGTCCGGCTATGTCGTCAGCTTCTTGGTTGGTGCCACAGGGCACGTGCTTCAGCTCCAGCCCCCAGAACTGCTTTTCCATCCTGCGGACCTCTGCTAGGTAGGCCTCCATGTGTTCATCCTTCGGCTCGTACACCTTATTGGAGAAGTTGACTAGGAGCTGCGAGTCACCTTTGACGGTGAGGCGCTTCACTCCCAGGGCCGTTGCGGCCTTCAACCCGGCATCAATCCCTCATATTCTGCTATGTTGTTAGAGACCTTTTCTCCTTGCTGGAAACAGAGTTGTACTGCATAGCAAAGCTTATCCTGAGTGGGTGATATTAGCACAGCACCAGCCCCCGCGCCGTGCCTGGAGAATGCCCCGTCGAAGTACATGACCCAGCCTTCTGGCGCCTCGCTCCCTGGGGAGAGGGAACGATCCTCCTTGTCCTTGAGGCCTGGCGCCTCTGTCCATTCCGCCATGAAATCCGCCAATGCGGCTCCTTTGATGACCCTAGTTGTGCTGAACTCAAGCTGAAACGCTTGCAACTCTATGTTCCACTCAGCGACCCTTCCGGCTAAGTTAGGGCTCCTGAGCACCCTCTCCAGGGGGTACGATGAGACGACCTTGATCGGGTGAGCTTGGAAGTAGTGACGCAGCTTGCGCGAGGCCACCAGCGGCGCGAGGAGGAGCTTCTGAGGCATCGGGTATCGTGCCCTCGCGTCCCGTAGCACCGTGCTAACGAAGTAGACCGGGTGCTCAACAAGGCTGAGAGCATCTTGGGTCGCGGCGCCCTCGGGAGGTGATGGCACCTCACAGGACGACGTGACCTCGGGAGGTGGACCATCTGGGCGTGCGGCCTCTCCTGTCTCTGGTGCGTTCTTCGGCGGTTGATCCTCCTCGTCTGCGGTTTTGGCTTCCTCGGGCTTTCCTTGTTCCCTTTTTGCCTTGCCTCGGGCTGCCGCTGCGGTCTTGACCTAGCGCTCCTCCCTAACCGCCACCAAGGCCGTGCTGGTGGAGTAGGGGGTGGCAGCGAGGTAGAGCAGCAGGGGCTCCTGAGGACGCGGAGCCACCATGACTGGGGGACTGGTTAGGTACCTCTTGAGATCCCGAAACACCTTATCTGCCTCTTCAGTCCATTCAAAGGGCCCCTTTTTCTTCATCAGCTGAAAGAAAGGCAGCGCTCGTTCCCCCAACTTGGAGATGAAGCGCCCTAGTGCCGTCACACGCCCAGTGAGCTTATGCATTTCTCTGAGGGTCTTTGGCGGACTCATGTCCTCGACCGCCTTGACCTTCTCGGGGTTGGCCTCGATGCCACGGTGAGACACGAGGAATCCCAAAAGCTTGCCCGAGGGAACGCCAAACACACATTTCTCCGGGTTGAGCCGCAGGTTCACTGCGTCGAGGCTCGCGAAGGTCTCCTCCAGGTCTTGTATCAGGGTCCTGGCCTCTCAAGATTTCACCACAATGTCATCGACATATGCTTCAACATTCTTCCCGAGCTGCGGGCCCAAGGTGATGTGCATCAGCCGCTGAAAGGTTGCCCCTGCGTTGCGTAGTCCAAATGGCATGCATGTATAACAGTATACCCCGCACGGGGTCAAGAAGGAGGTCTTCTCAACGTCTTCTATCGCCATCTTGATCTGGTGATATCCGGAGAAGGCATCCAAAAAACACAACAGGTCGCACTCGGCGGTGGAATCGACGATCTGGTCGATGCGAGGGAGCGGGAACGGATCTTGCGGGCATGCATTGTTGAGGTTGGTGAAGTCGACACACATGCGTTCCTTCCCCCCTTTCTTGGGCAGAACGACAGGGTTGGCCAACCAGTCTGGGTACCGGACCTCGCGAATGACTCCAAGGGCTTCTAACTTGCGGGTCTCTTGGACGATGAAGGCCTGCTTCTCTGCGGACTGCCACCTGGCCTTCTGCTTCACGGGGCGCACATTTGGGCACACGTTGAGGTGGTGCTCGATGACGTCCCTAGGGATCCCCGCCAACTGATCGGGCTCCCAAGCAAACACTTTCTTGTTTGCACGCAGGAACTTGACCAGGGCCTCCTCCTGCTCAGGCCCCAGGCTGGCACCCATGGTGAAAGTGGTGCTCGAGGACCCGTCCTCGTCGACGGGTATCTGCTTGGTTTCTGCCTTGTCCTGGGTGAACAACTGCTTCTTCTTGGTGGGCGCAGCCCCCTTGGGCTCAGGGGTCCCCGCGTCGGCGGGCTGTGCCGATGCCGCCGTATTAAAGGCGAGCTTGAGTACTCGCAGGGCGTCCCCGGTGTCTCCCTGCACGGTGAGGGTACTGCTGCTCCCAGGCATCTTCATGAGGTTGTATGCCGGGTGCGTGGCGGCCATGAACTGGGCCAGCGCCGGGTAGCCGAGGATGGCGTTGTAAGGGAGGCCGATGGGGGCGATGTCGAAGTCGACCATCTCCGTGCGGAAGTTGTCACAGGTGCCGAAGGTTACCGGGAGCCGGACCTGTCCCAAGGAGTCGGACGACCTGCCCCCGACGCCCGAGAAGGATCGGCTGGGTTGCAGCCGCTCCCAGGGTATGCTGAGGAGGTTAAAGGTCTCGACCGAGAGCACGCTGAGGCCCGTGCCGCCATCGATGAGGGTTCTGGTGACGGCCACCTGGCAGATGGTGGGGGTGCACAGCAGGGGGAGCACGCCCGAGCTGGCCAAGTTAGCAGGGTGGTCCTCCGAGCTGAAGGTCAGACCAACCTCGCGCGCCGCCCGGTCCGGGGGAGCCCCCTGCCGCGCGGAAACGGCGCCGATCTGGCGGGCAAATGGCTTGATGTGGCGGCTTGTGGGTGGCGCCTGCGAGCCGCCCAGGAGGGCCGCAACGACCGGAAGCGTCGATGTCGCGGTGCGGTCACCCTGTCGCATAGGCAGGGGCTGGGGTGGTGCTTGTTGCTCGCCTCCCGCTGGGCCGGTGGTGGTGTTGACGGCATGCGACGGGGGACGGCGAGGACGTCCGCCAGCGAGGGCCGCTGGCGTGACGCGAGCTCGACGTGCGCCGTACATGGATGCGGCGGTCGGAGGAGAGCGGAGCGATGGAAGACTGATTCCGGCGCACCCCTACCTAGCGCGCCAAATGTCGGATTCACGGGTTCCGGCAGACCCTTAAGGTCCGAACTCTGGGGTGCGTGCGGAGATCGTGCCTTCTACCTCCCCGTCTCGAAAGGATCTAGCTACTGCAAGAACAACACAAGTGACACAGGGTTTATACTGGTTCGGGCCACCATTGTGGTGTAGTACCCTACTCCAGTGTGGTGGGTGGATTGCCTCTTGGGCTGATGAGGAAGAACAATACAAGGAAGAACAGCCTCGCGAGGGTCTGTTCTTGGCTAGGGGATGAACTGCTAGGGGGAGTTCGATCGCCCTTCTCTCACTCTCTCTAGATGCCTCTACTGGTTTCTTGGTACTCGATCCTCCCCCGTCCTGGGGGTGGCTAGTCCTATTTATAGGCAAAGGCCCTGGGCCTCTTCCCAAATATTGAGTGGGAAGGGCGCCAACAATTGGCCAATTTGAAGGGGAACATCTGGTACACTTATGCTGACTAAAGTTGGTCTTCGCCTGCCAAAGGCCCTGTGGTGACGCCGTCCTGGGCTCCATGGTGACCTCCTTCCCACCGTTGGACTGGTCTTGGTCTCGTTGCACCAAAACGGGTGCCTTTGCTTGATCCTCTCGCCTGCACTTGCCCCCTTTGCACCAAAGAGGAAAGGGAGACGCTGCGCGGGCTGGCGCCCGCCTGACACCCTTGGTCGTCACGGCTTGCGTCATGGGCACCTCGTGAGGTACCCGCCTTGATCTCTCCGCCTCCTCGCGAGCCAGCCCGAGGAGGCCGTGCTTGAGGAAGCGCCAGGTCGTCCGCCTCACGAGGCTTGGCCCCTCGCGAGGGTCTTGAGCCTTGTGTTGACGAAGATGGGCCACGCTGGGCCCCCATTCGAGCCACGCCGCAGGCCGCAGGCAGGCAAGTCTGGGGACCCCCGTTCCCAGAACGCCGACAGATATTTAGTTGATTCTTTTTGCAGATGATTACTAGACAAATTACTCAGGTCCAAAATTTTATTTTAGAATTTTTGTAGTTCAGAAGTTTGCGTTAGTTACAGATTACTACAGACTGTTCTGTTTTTGATAGATTCTGTTTTTTCGTGTGTTGTTTGCTTATTTTTATGAAGCTATGGCTAGTAAAATAGTTTATAAACCATAGAGAAGTTGGAATACATTAGGTTTAACACCAATATAAATAAAGAATGAGTTCATTACAGTACCTTGAAGTGGTGTTTTGTTTTCTTTCGCTAACGGAGCTTACGAGTTTTCTGTTAAGTTTTGTGTTGTGAAGTTTCAAGTTTTGGGTAAAGATTCGATGGACTATGGAATAAGGAGTGGCAAGAGCCTAAGCTTGGGGATGCCCAAGGCACCCCAAGGTAATATTCAAGGATAACCAAGAGACTAAGCTTGGGGATGCCCCGGAAGGCATCCCCTCTTTCGTCTTCGTTCATCGGTAACTTTACTTGGAGCTATATTTTTATTCACCACATGATATGTGTTTTGCTTGGAGCGTCATTTTATTTTCTTTACCTTTGCTTGCTGTTTGAATAAAGTACCAAGATCTGAAATTCTTAAATGTTAGAGAGTCTTCACATAGTTGCATAAATATTTGACTACTCATCGATCTTCACTTATATCTTTCGGAGTAGTTTGTCGTTTGCTCTAGTGCTTCACTTATATCTTTTAGAGCATGGTGGTAGTTTTATTTTGAAGAAATAGATGAACTCTCATGCTTCACTTAGATTATTTTGAGAGTCTTAAATAGCATGGTAATTTGCTTAAGTAATCCTAATATGCTAGGCATACAAGACTAATAAAAGAAAAATTCTTATGAGTGTGTTGAATACTAAGAAAAGTTTGATTCTTTATGATTGTTTTGAGATATGAAGATGGTGATATTAGAGTCATGCTAGTTGAATAGTTGTGAATTTGATAAATACTTGTGTTAAAGTTTGTGATTCCCATAGCATGCACGTATGGTGAACCGTTATGTGATGAAGTCGGAGCATGATTTATTTATTGATTGTCTTCCTTATGAGTGGCAGTCGGGGACGAGCGATGGTCTTTTCCTACCAATCTATCCCCCTAGGGCATGCGCGTAATACTTTGATTTGATAACTTGTAGATTTTTGCAATATGTGTAAGAGTTCTTTATGACTAAAGTTGAGTCCATGGATTATAGGCACTCTCACCCTTCCACCATTGCTAGCCTCTCTAATACTGCGCACCTTTCGCCGGTATCATACACCCACCATATACCTTCCTCAAAACAGCCACCATACCTACCTATTATGGCATTTCCATAGCCATTCCGAGATATATTGCCATGCAACTTTCCACCGTTCCATTTATTATGACACTCTCCATCATTGTCATATTGCTTAGCATGATCATGTAGTTGACATTGTATTTGTGGCAAAGCCATCGTTCATAATTCTTTCATACATGTCACTCTTGATTCATTGCATATCCCGGTACACTGCCGGAAGCAATCATATAGAGTCATATTTTGTTGTAAGTATCGAGTTGTAAGAAAAATAAAAGTGTGATGATCATCATTATTAGAGCATTGTCCCAGTGAGGAAAGGATGATGGAGACTATGATTCCCCCACAAGTCGGGATGAGACTTCGGACGAAAAGGAAAAGAAAAAAAAGAGGCCGTAAAAAAAGAGAAAAGGCCCAAATAAAAAAATAAAAAAATAAAAAAAAATGAGAGAAAAAGAGAGAAGGGGCAATGCTACTATCCTTTTACCACAATTGTGCTTCAAAGTAGCACCATGATCTTCATGATAGAGAGTCTCTCATTTTGTCACTTTCATATACTAGTGGGAATTTTTCATTATAGAACTTGGCTTGTATATTCCAATGATGGGCTTCCTCAAAATGCCCTAGGTCTTCATGAGCAAGCGAGTTGGATGCACACCCACTTAGTTTCTTTTGTTGAGCTTTCATATACTTACAGCTCTAGTGCATCTGTTGCATGGCAATCCCTACTCACTCACATTGATATCTATTGATGGGCATCTCCATAGCCCGTTGATACGCCTAGTTGATGTGAGACTATCTTCCCCTTTTTTTTTCTCCACAACCAGCATTCTATTCCACATATAGTGCTATATCCTTGGCTCACACTCATGTATTGCGTGAAGATTGAAAAATTTTGAGAACATCAAAAGTATGAAACAATTGCTTGGCTTGTCATCGGGGTTGTGCATGATTTAAATATTTTGTGTGGTGAAGATAGAGCATAGCCAGACTATATGATTTTGTAGGGATAGCTTTCTTTGGCCATGTTATTTTGAGAAGACATAATTGCTTTGTTAGTATGCTTGATGTATTATTGTTTTCATGTCAATATGAACTTTTATCATGAATCTTTCGGATCTGAATATTCATATCACAATTGAGAAGAATTACATTAAAATTATGCCAACTAGCATTCCACATCCCAAATTATCTTTTTTATCATTTACCTACTCGAGGACGAGCAGGAATTAAGCTTGGGGATGCTTCATACGTCTCCAACGTATCTATAATTTTTGATTGCTCCATGCTATATTATCTACTGTTTTGGGCAATATTGGGCTTTATTTTCCACTTTTATATTACTTTTGGGACTAACTTATTACCCGGAGGCCCAGCCCAGATTTGCTATTTTTTGCCTATTTCAGTGTTTTGAAGAAAAGGAATATCAGACGGAGTCGAAACGGAACGAAATCAACTAGAGAAGTTATTTTCGGAACGAAAGCCACCCGATGGACTTGGACCCCATGTCAAGGAAGGAACGAGGAAGCCACGAGGGTGGGGGCACGCTGCCGTGCCTCGTGGGGCCCTCGTGGCTCCACCGACGTACTCCATGCACCCATATATACCTACGTACCCTAAAACTTCTAGAAGAGAGATTAGATCGGGAGTTCCGCCGCCGCAAGCCTCTGTAGCCACCAAAAACCAAACGGGACCCTGTTTCGGCACCCTGCCGGAGGGGGGACCCTCGCCGGTGGCCATCTTCATCATCCCGGCGCTCTCCATGATGAGGAGGGAGTAGTTCACCCTCGGGGCTGAGGGTATGTACCAGTAGCTATGTGTTTGATCTCTCTCTCTCTCTCTCTCTCTCTCGTGTTCTTGACTTGGCACGATGTTGATGTATCGCGAGCTTTGCTATTATAGTTGGATCTTATGTTTCTTCTCCCCCTCTTCTCTCTTGTAATGGATTGAGTTTCCCCTTTGAAGTTATTTTATCGGATTGAGTCTTTAAAGATTTGATAACACTTGATGTATGTCTTGTCGTGCGTATCTGTGGTGACAATGGGATATCACATGATTCACTTGATGTATGTTTTGGTGATCAACTTGCGGGTTTCGTGACATTGGGAACCTATGCATAGGGGTTGGCACACGTTTTCGCCGTGATTCTCCGGTAGAAACTTTGGGGCACTCTTTGAGGTTCTATGTGTTGGTTGAATAGATGAATCTGAGATTGTGTGATGCATATCGTATAATCATACCCACGGATACTTGAGGTGACATTGGAGTATCTAGGTGACATTAGGGTTTTGGTTGATTTGTATCTTAAGGTGTTATTCTAGTACGAACTCTAGGGTTGTTTGTGACACTTATAGGAATAGCCCAATGGATTGATTGGAAAGAATAACTTTGACGTGGTTTTGTACCCTACCATAATCTCTTCGTTCCTTCTCCTCTATTAATGACTTTGGAGTGACTCTTGTTGCATGTTGAGGGATAGTTATATGACCCAACTATGTTATTATTGTTGAGAGAACTTGCACTAGTGAAAGTATGAACCCAAGGCCTTGTTTCCTATCATTGCAATACCGTTTACGCTCACTTTTACCGCTTATTACCTTGCTGTTTTTATATTTTCAGTTTACAAAAACCTATATCTACCATCCATCTTGCACTTGTATCACCATCTCTTCACCGAACTAGTGCACCTATACAATTTACCATTGTATTGGGTGTGTTGGGGACACAAGAGACTCTTTGTTATTTGGTTGCAGGGTTGCTTGAGAGAGACCATCTTCATCCTACGCCTCCCACGGATTGATAAACCTTAGGTCATCCACTTGAGGAAAATTTGCTACTGTCCTACAAACCTCTGCACTTGGAGGCCCAACAACGTCTACAAGAAGAAGGTTGTGTAGTAGACATCAAGCTCTGTCAATGGCTTGCAATCTTGGAGAGTCCTTCAATGAAGCGGCGATAGTATTTGGCTAGTCCAAGGGAACTCCGAATCTCGGATACTATCGTGGGTGCAGTCCAATCAAGCACATCCTTCACCTTACTTGGATGCACGGCTATCCCTTCTGCTGAAAGAACATGCCCTAGAAATCCAACTTGCTTGATCCAAAACAGCTATTTGTTGAACTTCGCATATAGCTGATGGTCACGGAGCCTTTGCAAAACTGCTCTGAGATGTTCCTTCTGTTCTTCTTCACCCTTTGAGTAGATGAGGATGTTATCGATGAAGACCACAACAAACTTATCCAAGAAATCCATAAATACCTTGTTCATCATATGCATGAAAAAGGCAGGGGCATTGGTGAGGCCGAAAGACATAATTGTGTATTCATAAAGACTGTATCGAGTAGTGAACGTGGTCTTACGAATATCTACTTTCTTGATTTTTAGCTGGTAATATCCCGTCCTCAAATCAATCTTGGAGAATGCTTTTTCCCCACTTAGTTGATCAAACAAATCATCAATCCTCAGTAGTGGATATTTGTTCTTGATGCTGACATCGTTCAGCTGGACAGATGTATCCTTTCTGAAACATCTCATCGAGCTATTTCTTTAATTCCACTAATTCTGAAGAAGGCATCCTATAATACTCTTGTATGACGGTGCGGTTCCGGGCACAAGATCAATTGCAAACTCAAGCTCCCTGTCTGGCGGCATTCCTGTTAATTCCTCAGGGAATACATCTGGAAACTCACTAACCCAGGAATTAATTCCAATTCTTCAGCCACAGCCGTGAAAACCATTTCCTTTTTGGGTATGCTCCTCCGGGCATAGAATTTTGTGGTTCGACCTTCCTGACTTGTCATGGTGACTTCTCTAGTCGCACAATTTATGCATACTTGATATTGGGTTAACCAGTTCATTCCCAAAATAATATCCAACTTCGCAGACTCGATGACTATCAAAGAAGTTGGAAATTTGACTCCCTTGATATCAATTTCCAAATTATGACAGACCATATAGCTTCTGAGCGCGGATCCCGGGGATTGTACCATCATACTTTTTCCCAAAATCAAACAAGGAAACTTGTTTTGGGCAACAAAACTCCGCGAAATAAAAGAGTGGGAAGCCCCAGAGTCAAATAAAATTATTGCAGGTATGCTATTAACAGGAAACATACCAATGACAACTTCCGGGTCCTCTTGGGCTTCATCTGTGGAGAGGTGGTGAACTTGCCCTTGGATGGTCCTCTGGACCGAGTAGGGATCCAGATGATTGACTTGTGGCCTGAATGGGGCGGTTGGCTTGCCGTTCTTGGGGAACTGTCTAGCATAATGCCCGGTTTGCCCACAATTGAAACGGGAATTGTTGCGCTGACATTCTTCGCACACCGGGCTGGTCATGACGTTCTTGACTTGAGTAGTGGTATTGTTAACATTTTGTTGCCTGTTTGGTTAGTACTCAACCTGAGTCTGCTGCCAAGTACGAGCCTTCTGCACTGGTTGTCCATCCTTCTTAGGCTCAAATTCACGCTTGTGATCAATATTAGCGGGCCTGTTGTCCTGCACGAGCTTGTGTTCCCTTTCTGCGATGAGGGCTTTGTTCACCAGAGTTTGGAAATCTGGGAAATAAAACATGCTGAGAGTGCATCTAAGGTGTTGGTTCAGTCCTCCAAGAAATATGTCGATCTTCCTTTCTTCTGTGGCCACATCATAGAGAGAATAACGGTCCAAATGGTTGAACTTGTGCAAGTACTCACTTACTGATAGGCTTCCTTGTGTGAGAGCTAGGAATTCGCGTTGCTTGACCTTCATAATACCGGCGGGAATATGGTACTTGGGGAAATGGTCCTTGAATTTAGTCCAAGTAATTTCTTCATCCGCAGGCCACATAGCCTTAGCATTATCCCACCATATAGCGACAGCTCCTTCAAGATAATGCGTAGCAAACAGAACCTTGTCAGCTTATCTAGTGCGAGCAATCTCAAGCTTCTTCTCAATAGTCCTTAACCAATCATCGGCTTCCAAAGGATCGATAACTTGACTAAAACTGGGAGGCTTGGTCCTTTCAAAATCTGACAGCTTGGAGTGATTACTATTCTGATTTCCATTCTGCCCAGCCATAGCTTGCACACTTTTCAATAGCTCAATTAGATCATTGTTCCTTCTTTCTTCAACCATATGCATAATTTTCTCAGTGGAGGGCGGATGTGGCGGTGGAGGCGGTGGTGGCTGATATGGCTTGGGGGAATGTCCTGCATGTCTTGTTGAGCGACAAACAGGAACATCCTCACAAGCGTGGCTGCTGCTGCCTCCCCGAGTCATCCTATTGTTTGTTTTTTCCAATATAAAGCAACCGAGATGAGAAATATCCAAAAATGGGAAAAAGCCAGCGACAAGCCGAAAGAAAGAAGTGAAAAAAAGAAATCATGGTGAATAATAAAAAGGTTCCAACATAATTATACATAGACTCATACATGAAAGTAAACATCATAACGGGCTCGACTACCCTCATACATGAAACTAAGCATCACGACACATACGACTACATCCGTAAATCAACCTCATGACAACTGCGGATACTCTACCGATCTAGTGCTCGGCTGGTGCCGCGGGCTCCTCTCCTGAGCCGGACTCAGATCCTGAGCTGATAGTGGAAACCTCCGGGTTAAAAGTGACACAATGACGGTGCCTCGAGGACTCTCCCTCAGGAGCAGCTGCGGGGTGAAACCTAAGCATAGGGGCTGCAGGAGCAGTGACAAGGGAAGCCCACGCAGCAGGGGCACTGCAAGGAGTCACTGTCAAAGGGTTCATGGTACCCTGAGTGGTCACCGGAGTAATAGGAGTAATAGAGGCTGGAGGAACGGACGGAGTGAATCCGACAGTAGGTGGAGGGTTCCTATTCGGAGCAGCGGCAAGGGCTATCTAGGCTCGGGTTAACTCTCGGGCGAACTCATAGATTAAGAGATAGCTGGCAGTGATATAGCGAGAAAGGTGGCTAGCAAGACGATCAAACGCCGGATCAATAAAAGGGAAGAGGATACGCCCATTCTTGTGCAGAGACAGGTAGAAATAGAAACCTGGATGGGCTTGCATGTGAACCTCGTTGTAGCGTAAGTCTACAAGAGCCTCGAGTGCAGCAAACTAGATGGCCCGAGATGGTGTGGAAGCAAAAGCACCCTTAGAGGAACGGGTGTAAGCGCCGGAAGGAGAAATGTAGTGTAAAGTGACCTCCGCGTAATACTTGTACAACGAACCGGCCAGATGCTCCCGATACACCTGATACACTAGATCAGCACCCTCTGGGTAGAGTCGACGCCACACATTCTGGAGCAGGTGTTGCGAGGTGTACGGTGCTAGCTCGGACTGGTATAGGAACGGAACTGGAGCCATCTATGTCGGTGCAACAAACCCTGGGTCTGTTGCCCAAACTATGCACAGGCACAAGAGCAAGATTGAAGCAACAACCCAAGTCAGAGATTGAAGGACCACGAAATTTGAAGAACCAACATGCAGCTCAGAGAGACGGAGATCAAGCTGGAAAAGCAAAGTATCGATAAAAGAAGGGCCTCCCTTGCCGGGCAGGCGAGCCCGGCAAGGGGCGAGGCCACCACCAGAAGCAGACAACCAAGGCACCCCGGCAGGGTCTGCCGGGGCTCGCGGAGGCAAAACCACCCCACCAACCACTCAAGCACGACCCACGTCGTCAATCAGGGCGGTGTCAAGCCGCAAGGTGATTAAGTTGCAGCCATTCGCCACATGGCGGCCATTTCCTACGAAAGAAACCCACAGATGACACCCATCATGCGACGTGTCAAGAGAACAGGCGCGGAGCTAGCGAGATAGCCCGGCAAGCCTTGTCGGGCAACCAGTGATGTGACACTAAGTGGTGCATTTAATGCACCCTGTCATCCCACAGAGTTAGGTATGGTAGCACTGTTTGCTATCATATCAGTGGATATTGACTACTTTACCATTGTGGTGACCGCTTAATCTATAAAAGGAGGCCCATGGCACCCGTAGGAAGGGTTGGAAAGTTGACAAACCCACACCCCCATATGCGCGTAGTCGCTGCTGCCCTATGGCAACCCATGCTGGGGAAGTGTACTGCGTTTCACCATCCGCATTCCACCATCAATCCAATAAAGCAGGAGTAGGGTCTTACGCCTCGCGGCGGCCCGAACCTGGCAAAATTGCTTGTGTGCTATCTGTCGTGTTGTCTTGCGTTGGTCTGCTCTTTGCGCAATGCGACGTCCCCCTGCCGAATCAGCAAGGGGCCTCCTTGTCCCATAGGTGGCCGTGGATATTGATAGCGTCCTGGACTAGGGGGTACTCACCACATCGTCTCCCGACCAGCTGGATCAGGCCGAGGTCCCACATGGCGGCTCATTCATGGGTCAGTTCGGACAGCCCATGCCGCATACAAGGAAGACTCCACAAGACTTGGTGCGCAAGACAAGGACTGCCCTAAAACCCTACGCCTCTGGTGTCTTATATTCATGAGAACAATCTCGTGGTAGATACATGTACTGTGTACTACACCCCATATAAATACAATCAAAAGCAGCATGTATGCTATTATCTCTTCGAGAGAGCCCGAAGCTGGGTAAAATCCTGTGTCCATGTTACCATCGCTCCAAGACGCCTAGCTTAGGACCCCTACTATGAGATATGTCGGATATAGAACCGACAATGGTGCTTTCAATGAGAGTTTGCTGGGTGATCGTCACAGATCGATTGGATAATCAAGTGATATTTTTCAGTTAGATCTATTTAGTATAAACTGTCTTTTTGGAAAGATTCCGGCTGCTGCCATGAGGTACCCTATTCGAAGTTAAATCAAAATCAAAAAAGTGTTCGGCGACTGGTCATACGCCAGGTCCGGCCTCTGCTGTGACTCTCACGCGCCGCGGCCGAGGAGCCATCAAGTGGCGCCCCAGCCAAGGAACTGTGTTGCATGGACTAGTATTGCTGGCATGCAGCAGCACACGAGCTCGACTCGGGGGGCGGCAGCAGGGAGACTTGATCTTTTCTTTATTATTTAATTAAGCTGAGGTTGTTTACACTTCTTTACTAATGATCCTTTTTCATGCACTTTCCCGTGGACCAATCAACTGGAGTACTAGTCGTGACACATCAATTGGTTTGGCCGATGCAACACGCTAGCCTATGGCTATATCCGCACTCAAGTGGAACTATTCCAGTTATTTGTCTCGTATGATTTAATCCGAGAAATTCGGTTCTTCCGATTTGCATTGTTCTGGTTTTGCAGGTTATCCAGGATCGATCAACAGACGGTGCATTTACGCGAGATGCTACATGTTTGATCCAAAGATAGGAGAGCGGCGCGTGAAGCCTCACCCAAACCGAGGCTGGCATAGGCCGATCTAACACGTCCTAGAGCAATCAGATCGGCGCAGAATTTAAGGACAAGATGCCGTAGTATCCATGCTGGCTATAGCTCCTCTTCACAAAGTACCAAGGGGTCACGTGGCCTTGGCAATCTACAACACAGGCCGACCAATCTCTACATTGACCAACCTTTTCCAGCTAAACACTCGCGCATACACGTACAAAGGATGAATCGGTTTGGACTTCACGTGGGTACTAAGCACTAGTACTGTTGGAAGTTGTTTTTCCTTCGGTTGCCATGACTGCTACCGAGAAAATCAACAGGTAAATGATCCGGGTTGGGCAGCCCTGTCACCTCGGCGTACCGACGTACCATGTCACTGATACGTCTCCAATGTATCTATAATTTTTGATTGCTCCATGCTATATTATCTACTGTTTTAGGCAATATTGGGCTTTATTATCCACTTTTATATTACTTTTGGGACTAACCTATTAACCGAAGGCCAAGCCCAGATTTGTTGTTTTATGCCTATTTCAATGTTTCGAGGAAAAGGAATATCAGACGGAGTCAAAACAGAACGAAATCAACTCGAGAAGTTATTTTTGGAAGGAAACCTACCTGATAGACTTGGACTCTACGTCAGAAGATACGGGAGCTGGCCACAAGGGTAGGGGCGCGCCCCCTGCCTCATGGGCCCCCGCAGCTCCACCAACGTACTCCTTTCACCCATATATACCTACGTAACCTAAAACTTCCAGAACGGAGATTAGATCGGGAGTTCCGCCGCCGCAAGCCTCTGTAGCCACCAAAAGTCAATCGGGACCCTGTTCCGGCACCCTGCCGGAGGGGGGAACCCTCACCGGTGGCCATCTTCATCACCCCGGCGCTCTCCATGACGAGGAGGGAGTAGTTCACCCTCGGGGCTGAGGGTATGTACAAGTAGCTATGTGTTTGATCTCTCTCTCTCTCTCGTGTTCTTGATTTGGCACGATCTTGATGTATCGCGAGCTTTGCTATTATAGTTGGTTCTTATGTTTCTTCTCCCCCTCTTCTCTCTTGTAATAGATTGAGTTTCCCCTTTGAATTTATTTTATCGGATTGAGTCTTTAAAGATTTGAGAACACTTGATGTATGTCTTGCTGTGCGTATCTGTGGTGACAATGGGATATCACGTGCCACTTGATGTATGTTTTGGTGACCAACTTGCCGGCTCCGCCCATGAACCTATGCATAGGGGTTGGCACACGTTTTCGTCGTGATTCTCCTGTAGAAACTTTGGGCACTCTTTGAGGTTCTATGTGTTGGTTTGAGTAGATGAATTGAGATTGTGTGATGCATATCGTATAATCATGCCCACGGATACTTGAGGTGACAATGGAGTATCTAGGTGACATTAGGGTTTTGGTTGATTTGTATCTTAAGGTGTTATTCTAGTACAAACTCTAGGGATGTTTGTGACACTTATAGGAATAGCCAACTGGATTGATTGGAAAGAATAACTTTGAGGTGGTTTCGTACCCTACCATAATCTCTTCGTTTGTTCTCCTCTATTAGTGACTTTGGAGTGACTCTTTGTTGCATGTTGAGGGATAGTTATATGATCCAATTATGTTATTATTGTTGAGAGGACTTGCACTAGTGAAAGTATGAACCCTAGGCCTTGTTTCCTAGCATAGCAATACCGTTTACGCTCACTTTTACCACTTTTTACCTTGCTCCCTTTATATTTTCAGTTTACAAAAACCCATATCTACCATCCATATTGCACTTGTATCACCATCTCTTCGCCGAACTAGTGCACCTATACAATTTACCATTGTATTGGGTGTGTTGGGGACACAAGAGACTCTTTGTTATTTGGTTGCAGGGTTGCTTGAGACCATCTTCATCCTACGCCTCCTACGGATTGATAAACCTTAGGTCATCCACTTGAGGGAAATTTGCTACTGTCCTACAAACTTGTGCACTTGCAGGCCCAACAACGTCTACAAGAAGAATGTTGTGTAGTAGACATCAGTCACCATAGCTGGACAGGGGCTTCGTAGTCACTTCATTAACCCACGTCGGGGAATTCGGCGTCATACTACCGGCCTACTCCTTCGCCTCGGTCGTATTGGGGGTTCCACCTCGCCACATTGGCCGGGCTACGTCGCCACTTCGGAGTGTCGAGCTCTCCGCTCGGCCACCTGGGGTCTAGAACCTTGTCCCGCATCAAGCTCAGGCCGTGTCATCAATGCTGAACACACAAACCAGCTAAGTCGCTTTCATGCTCAAAGTTTTAAATTTTTATTTTGTGTTTGGTTCGAACATGCTCACATACGTTGTTTTCTTTAAGAAATTCCCCTTACCCATGTTAACTGGGGGCTCTCAAAATTTATATGAGCCGTTTTATAGTAAATGTGTTTTCTTCTTGGTCGTTGCAAAGTCTTTTTCTACCACACCTTTTTCAACTCGAGAATATGGTCAATAGTCGGACAGCCTGGATTCTCTCTAAAGCCGCTCGAGTTTAGTTCGCTAAAATGGCCTCAAAGAAGCACTCCGCCTTCGGATTAGGAGGTTGAAGCTGATGCTGACCTACTTACAGTTTAGAGATCGGATATGTCATGTTAAAGCACGACAGAAGCACAAATAACTTTAAAACCAATTTTTGGATTGGCACCAAAAACTTGATTCAGTTCGGGCGTAAATTTTTTACCGAAGTTTTTTGGTTTTCCAAGCATATGGCACTTTTAACCCATTTGTGTGTTTCCAACATAAGTCTCGTAGTACAACGCCGAACACCTTTAAAGCTTCGGCAATAGCAATGGGGGGATGCGGCTAGAGACGAACCCACCAAAAGCCAAGGTACTCCAAGGAGTCATCGGTAAAACGTTCTCGGATATTGCTTTATATGCATCGGTTTCAAACTGTGTCTTTGGTCAATAGTTGGGTTGCCCGGCTCCTATGCTCGCCTCCTACATTCCACTTTGTTCGGCTAGGTGTGCAAAGGGAGAGCCATTACGATTGTGCTTCCAATTCAGATGGTTAAGCACCTCAGTAGAGAAAGCCAAAAATTGACTGTCATAATAAGCGCAAATTGGTCAGTGGTCCGATGACTGTATTGAACTATAAGATCGATAGAGGCCACCCCATGCTAAATGACGGGTCATTCATAACATTGGCCGAAGTTTTTACGGCTTGACCTTGGCTGTCGTCGAACATTAACCGAGGGCTAGTAACCAGACTCCCAACTTCAAGCTCCCCTGACTAAGTGAAAGTTATAACTCCTGCTGCTACCTCTTGAGCACTGCGTTGGTTTTCCCTTGAAGAGGAAAGGGAGATGTAGTAAAGTAGCATAAGTATTTCCCTCAGTTTTTGAGAACCAAGGTATCAATCCAGTAGGAGGCCACACTCAAGTCCCACGCACCTACACAAACAAATAAGAACCTCTCAACCAACGCGATAAAGGGGTTGTCAATCCCTTCATGGTCACTTACGAGAGTGAGATCTGATAGAGATGATAAGATAATATTTTTGGTATTTTTATTATAAAGACTAAAAGTAAAGAAAGCAAAATAAATGGTAATAGAAATAGCTTGTTGACGGGAGATTAATATGATGGAAAATTGACCCGGGGGCCATAGGTTTCACTAGTGGCTTCTCTCAAGAGCATAAGTATTACGGTGGGTAAACGAATTACTGTCGAGCAATTGATAGAATTGAGCATATTATGAGAATATCTAGGTATGATCATGTATATAGGCATCACGTCGGGACAATTAGACCGAAACGATTCTGCATCTACTACTATTACTCCACACATCGACCGCTATCCAGCATGCATCTAGAGTATTAAGCTCATAAGAACAGAGTAACGCTTTAAGCAAGATGACATGATGTAGAGGGATAAACTCATGCAATATGATATAAAACCCATCTTTTTATCCTCGATGGCAACAATACAATACGTGCCTTGCTGCCCCTGCTATCACTGGGAAAGGACACCGCAAGATTGAACCCAAAGCTAAGCACTTCTCCCATTGCAAGAAAGATCAGTCTAGTAGGCCAAACCAAACTGATAATTCGAAGAGACTTGCAAAGATAACCAATCATACATAAAAGAATTCAAAGGAGATTCGAATATTGTTCATAGATAATCTTGATCATAAACCAACAATTCACCGGATCTCGACAAACACATCATAAAAAGAAGAGTTACATCAAATAGATCTCCAAGAGAATCGAGGAGAACTTTGTATTGAGATCCAAAGAGAGAGAAGAAGCCATCTAGCAAATAACTATGGACCCGAAGGTCTGAGGTAAACTACTCACACATCATCGGAGAGGCTATGGTGTTGATGTAGAAGCCCTCCGTGATCAATGCCCCCTCCGATGGGACGCCGGAAAAGGCCCCAAGATGGGATCTCACGGGTACAGAAGGTTGTGGCGGTGGAATTAGGTTTTCGTGGTCGCTTGTGATGGTTTGGGGGTACCTAGGTATATATAGGAGGAAGAAGTAGGTCGGCGGAGCCACGAGGGGGCCGCAAGGGTGGAGGGTGCGCCTAGGGGGGTAGGCGCGCCCCCTACCTTGTGGCATCCTCGTCTGTTGCTTGACGTCCACTCCAAGTCCTTTGGATCACGTTTGTTCCGAAAATGACGTTCCCGAAGGTTTCATTCCGTTTGGACTCCGTTTGATATTCTTTTTCTGCGAAACACTAAAATAGGCAAAAAAACAGCAATTTGGGCTGGGCCTTCGGTTAATAGGTTAGTCCTGAAAATAATATAAAAGTGTATAATAAAGCCCATTAATCATCCAAAACAGAATATAATATAGCATGGAAAAATAAAAAATTATAGATACGTTGGAGACGTATCAAGCATCCCCAAGCTTAATTCCTGCTCGTCCTCGAGTAGGTAAATGATAAAAACAGAATTTTTGATGTGGAATGCTACTTAGCATAACTTTCAATGTAATTCTCTTATTTGTGGTATGAATATCCAGATCCGAAAGATTCAAGATAAAAGTTTAATATTGACATAAAAATAATAATACTTCAAGCATACTAATAAAACAATCATGTCTTCTCAAAATAACATGGCCAAAGAAAGTTATCCCTACAAAATCATATTGTCTGGCTATGCTCTATCTTCATCACACAAAGTATCTAATCATGCACAACCCTGATGACAAGCCAAGCAATTGTTTCATACTTTCGATATTCTCAAAATTTTCAATCTTCACGCAATACATGAGCATGAGCCATGGACATAGCACTGTATGTGGAATAGAATGGTGGTTGTGGAAAGGACAAAAAAGGAGAAGATAGTCTCACATCAACTAGGTGTATCAACGGGCTATGGAGATGCCCATTAATAGATATCAATGTGAGTGAGTAGGGATTGCCATGCAACGGATGCACTAGAGCTATAAGTGTATGAAGGCTCAACAAAAGAAAGTAAGTGGGTGTGCATCCAACTCGCTTGCTCACGAAGACCTAGGGCATTTTGAGGAAGCCCATCATTGGAATATACAAGCCAAGTTCTATAATGTAAAATTCCCACTAGCATATGAAAGTGACAACATAAGAAACTCTCTATCAATGAAGATCATTGTGCTACTTTGAAGCACAAGTGTGGTAAAAGGATAGTAACATTGTCCCTTCTCTCTTTTCTCTCTTTTTTTATTTAGGCATTTTCTCTTCTTCTTTTTTTGGCCTCTTTTTTTTGTTTTTTATTTTTCGTCCGGAGTCTTATCCTGACTTGTGGGGGAATCATAGTCTCCATCATCCTTTCCTCACTTGGGACAATGCTCTAATAATGATGATCATCACACTTTTATTTACTTACAACTCAAGTATTACAACTCAATACTTTGAACAAAATATGACTCTACGTGAATGCCTCTGGCGGAGTACAGGGATATGCAATGAATCAAGAGTGACATGTATGAAAGAATTATGAAGGTGGCTTTGCCACAAATACGATGTCAACTACATGATCATGCAAAGCAATATGACAATGATGAAGCGTTTCACAGTAAATGGAACAGTGGTGAGTTGCATGGCAATATATCTCGGAATGGCTATGAAAACACCATGATAGGTAGGTATGGTGGCTGTTTTGAGGAAGGTAGTTATGGGTGTATGATATCGGCGATAGGTGCGCGGTATTAGAGAGGCTAGCAATGGTGATGAAGTTTGATACTTTATAATTGTTTTGAGATATGAAGATGGTGATATTAGAGTCATGCTAGTTGAGTAGTTGTGAATTTGAGAAATACATGTGTTAAGGTTTGTGATTCCAGTAGCATGCACATATGGTGTCCCGGGCTAGGGGGTACTCACCACATCGTCTCCCGACCAGCTGGATCGGGCCGAGGACCCCCATGGCGGCTCATTCATGGGCCAGTTCCGACAGCCCATGCCGCATACAAGGAAGACTCCACAAGACTTGGCGCCCAAGACAAGGACTCCCCTAAAACCGTAGGCCTCTGGTGTCTTATATAAACTGAGGCTAGGCTAGTCAATAGGCAACTCATATTCACGAGAACAATCTCGTGGTAGATACATGTACTCTATACTACACCCCATATGAATACAATCAAAAGCAGCATGTAGGGTATTATCTCTTCAAGAGAGCCCGAAGCTGGGTAAAATCCTGTGTCCATGTTACCATCGCTCCAAGACGCCTAGCTTAGGACCCCTACTATGAGATATGCCGGATATAGAACCGACAGATATCCCGCGACATCTTTGGCGCTCCAGGTAGGGGGGTCGCTTGCCCGAACCTAAAAGCGTATGCAACGCGTCATCTTCATCACCATCTTTGTCTTCGACGATGCCATCGACCATGGCGCCTAAGAAGAAGAAGTCCGGCCCTTCGGCCCATCCGTCCACCTCGAAGGCTCTGCCGCACACGGCCTCTAGTGCCTCGGAGGATGCAGGGGAGAGCGAGGACGTGAACGCTATGTCGAAGGAGAACAACATCAGCAACGCCTTGGCGGTCACGCTCCACAAGGTGCAGGCGAGGGGGTCACTCCATCTGCACCCTCTCCTCCCACTAACGGGCATAGCCGCAGCAGCGGCACTCGGTCCAGGGTAAACTGTCGCCCTCCAGCCGCCCCCACTGCGGGGGCGACCGCGGCCCATGTGCCTCCTCCCAGACGAGTCGACTAGACCTCTGCACTCGGCAGAGCCGCTGACCCTCAAGCACTACCGCCGCGTGACCCCGCTGCTCAGGTGGTCGTCCCACAGCTGCGTGGACGCGACACCACCGCCATCGCTGCCGCTGGCACCATCAGGAGCCACGCGACGGTGCGGTCGACGTCATCAACATCTATGCCAAGCACAGCCACAGAGGCTATGGCGCGAGCTCAGTTGCTACTGAGGTTTCCGCCACGGGCCGAGTAGACGGATGAATGGCATGCCACCCTCCAGAGCCTGCTCGGTTTCACCAAAGCTGGGGGCTCACGATGACCTGGCTCACCATGACCTCCCCAAGCGACAACAACCGCCCGTACTGCTGGCCGAACGGAGGGGGCCGTCCCCACAGTGCAGTCCCCACCACGGCAGCCGACGCGGGCGCAACTGAATCAAGACCCCGACGATGTATCGATGGCCTCTTCTGACCCTCGAGCACGTCTAGGCCAATGTCGAGCCTCGGAGGATAGGCGGCGGGGAGACACGCGCGTCGTCATAGATCGGCGCCATGACGACCTCCGCCAGACCGACGGGTGCGGCGGCCTCAACGCCGACGAGCCTGTGCTCGGTGTTGGCGGGTGCCTGCCTTTTGAGGTTGGTTGCCCTGCCTTTACACGAGAGTTGCGGCAAGTCCGTTGGCCGTCCGTTCGCACGTTCAAGCCAGACATACCTGAGAAGTATGACGGGAGGCTAAACCCGGCAGAGTTCCTGAGCATCTACACCATCGTTGTTCAGGCTGCCTGGGCAAGAGATGAGAAGGTGTTCGCCAACTACTTCCCTTTGGCCCTCAAGTCCAACATGAGGTCCTGGCTGATGCACCTGCTGGAGAACTCCATTTCCTCATGGGTAGACATGTGCCACGAGTTCATCGTTGCCTTCACCAGTGGCCACCAAGAGCCCGACAGACCCAGCAACCTGCAACTTTTCCAGCAGAAGGAAGGAGAAACTCTCCGTAAGTATTTACATAGATTCGGTAAAGTTCATAGGAATATTCCAAATATCCATCCGGCAGCCATTATAGCAGCCTTCCAGTCCAATGTGCACAATCGTCGCATTCATTCTAAGATGAATGTACGGTTGCCCAAGACTGTGAAGGAGGTATACACACTGGTGGATAAGTGTGCTCGGATGGAGGAAGGAAGTTGCCCGGAGAGGAGGATTGCAACAATGTTGATTCCGAGGATGAAGATGAATCAACCAGTCAGAGAAAGGGGAAGAAGCACAGTAAGAAGCTAAGAGATAAGGCAGTGATGATTGTAGAAGGTTCGGGCACACCTAGTACCGGTAAGAAAGCCAAGGTTGAGGCCCCCGGCAAGGAAGTTGCCGCTTGCATAGCCTGCCTGGAAGCCGCTACGGCCGAGAAAGCTGGGAAAGGCGATGGCCCGTACTGCAAGATCCACTGGACCAAGGGCCATGACCTTCAGGAGTGTTACCAGGTTGAGCAGCTTGTCAAGAAACACAGGGCGGAATATGATAAGCGTGACAAGGAAAAAGGTCAGAATATCGCTGGCAGAAAGGGCTAAGGTGGTGAAGCAAATCACCTCGGCAAACCCTTTCGGAACCGAGGAAAACCTGCCAGGGGTCACGAGAAGGAAGTTTGTCATGATGTGAGTGATGGAGGGAATGAAGAGGAAACTAGTGAACGGGAATTTCAGAAGGCCAAGCGCCCAATGCATTGATGGGGGTGCATCCTTGCACGCCTCTGCTCAAGCGGTGGGCACGAGAGATCAATGTTGTGGAGCAGCGCTAGAGGCCCGGAAACCGCTCAAATGGTCCCGCACGCCAACATTTTTGATGAGGAGGATCACCCTGGCTGCACCACCGCGGTAGGATGCTTGCCATTGTTGGTCTCTCCAACAATTCGCAACCTCAAGGTCACAAGGATGTTAGTGGATGGCGGGGTTGGGTTGAATCTGGTTTCCCCGGTAGTTATCAGCAGGCTTCAGATAGGAGAAGAAGAGCTAGAGGTTACCGGCACATTTCATGGAGTTAACCCCGGCAGGAGCCATCCTAAAGGGAAGATTACGTTGCCGGTGACGTTTGGGAGAGAACTGAACTACGGGACAAAGAAGGTTGTGTTTGATGTGGTTGATCTCCCCCCGCCGTACAATGGGATTCTTGGAGGCCCGGCCCTGGCCAAGTTCATGGCAGCATCCTGCTATCCTTATAACACTCTGAAGATGCCTGGGCCACTGGGAGTCATCACTATCCCATCGGATGAGAAGGATGCAATTGTCTGTGTGGACAAGATGTACCAGGATGCAGTCGTAGCAAAGGCTGCAACAGCAACAACTCCCGCCAAGAAAAGCAAAGGAAAGAAAAGGGATTGTAGTACCTCCTGCAAGGAGTCCGGGAAGCGTGCCCCCTTCGAGTGCACGGCACCCATTGACGACGTGCCGGAGTGTTCCAATAGCAAGAGATCCAAGGTTGCTGCACCCCAAGTGAAGAAGGTCCGAGCAGGGTTGGCTGCCGTTGACGGTACTTTCACCATCAGCGCCACCCTTGATGACAAATAGGAAAGCGCGCTCGTTGAATTCCTGCGGGAGAATATCGATGTGTTTGCCTGGCAACCATCTGATATCCCTGGTGTTCCCAGGGAGGTAATCGAGCACCACCTTGTTGTCTGCCCACACGCCCGACCTGTCAAGCAGAAAGTTCAGAAGCAGGCCTTGGAAAGGTAGCAGTTCATTGCCAAAGAAATCAAGAAACTGGAGGCAGCTGGTTTGGTCAGAGGACTATAGCATCCTACATGGTTAGCAAATCCAGTGGTAGTCCGGAAGGCAAATGGGAAATGGATGCTTTGCATTGATTTCACAGATCTCAACAAGGCTTGCCCGAATGACCCATTTCCCTTGCCGCATATCAACCAGATTGTGGATTCCACTTCAGGGTGTAATTTGCTCTCCTTTCTGGACGCGTATTCCGGATATCACCAGATCTTGATGTCCAAAGAAGATGAAGAGAAGACATCGTTCATCACTCCATGTGGTACGTACTGCTTTGTCCGCATGCCATTCGGACTAAAGAGTGTCGGGTCCACTTTTGCAAGGGCAGTTTAGATTGGTTTTGAGCCACAGTTACACAGAAACATAGAAGCTTATATGGATGATATCATGGTCAAAAGCAAGGATATGACCACTCTTATCTAGGATTTGGAGGCGACATTTGATAACCTGTGCAAGATCAATTTGAAGCTTAATCTGGAGAAGTGTGTGTTTGGTGTACCCTCCGGCAAGCTGCATGGTTTCTTCGTGTCTCATCGGGGGATCGAAGCTAACCCCGACAAGATCAAAGCCATCGAGCAGATCCAAGCGCCATGGACAGTTAAGGATGTGAGGTGCTTGACCGGATGCATTACCGCGCTAAGTAGATTCATTTCCAAGTCTGCCGAGCGTGTCTGTCGTTCTTTAAAATTTTGAAGAAAGCAGGGCCTATGAAGTGGACCCCGGAAACAGATGCAGCTCTGCAGGAGTTGAAGGCCTACTTATCGTTTGTGCCTACCTTGGTTGCACCCAAACCCCAAGAGCCGTTGTTGCTATACTTGGCGGCAACCAACCAAGTGTTTAATGCGGCCTTGGTAGCACAGCGAGAAGTGGATGAGGCAGAAAGTGGGCAGATAACGGCAGAGTTAGAAAAGGATCAGAACAGTAATGAGCACGGCAACGAGAGCAACCCCAAGTACGCGGCAAGGAAGAAAGTGGTGCAACGCCCAGTGTATTTCGTCAGCTCCTTGTTACAAGGGGCTAGATCGAGGTACTCTGGCGTGCAAAATTTGATCTTTGGTCTCATCATGGCCTCAAGGAAACTGCACCACTACTTCCAAGACCATAAGAATACGGTTGTTACTCATTTTCTGTTGCAAAGGATACTCCGAAACCCTGAGGCTACCGGCAGAATAGTGGAGTGGGCTCTGGAGTTATCCAACTTTGGTTTGAAGTTTGAGAGCACATCAACCATTCAGAGCAGGGTGCTGGCAGAGTTTATTGCAGAATGGACACCAACCCCTGATGAGGAAGCGACAGAGATAGCTATCCCCAGCAAAGAATCGCCCCAAGAATGGATTATGTATTTTGATGGTGCTTTTTTCCTACAAGGTGCAGGGGCTGGCGTGCTTCTTGTTACCCCATCTTGGGAGCATTTGAAGTACGTTGTCCAAATGCACTTTGCCCAGGAAGAAGCCACCAACAATACAGCTGAGTATGAAGGGCTCCTTGCCGGGCTTAGAATTGCAGCAGAATTGGAATCAAGAAGCTGGTCATACAAGGAGATTCATAGCTTGTGCTGAGACAAGTCAACAAGGATTATCAAAGCCCATTGATGGAAGCATACGTCGAGGAAGTGAGGAGATTGGAGGAGCACCTTGACGGGTTGCAAATAGAGCACGTACCCCATGCGGAAAACAACATAGCTGATCACCTGTCAAAGTGTGTTGCGCAGAAGCTTCCTATGGAACCAGGAACTTTTGTTCTCCGTCTCTCTTAGCCCTCTGTATCACCAGCCACAATGGCCCGGAAAAGGAGAAAGTTGGACTACGGTAAGCCTCTCCCGGTCGAGCCGTCCGCTCCCGGCAGAGACCCTGCCGGAAACAACTCCTCACAGCCTGCCGGACCACCCCCTCCAGCCGGGCCCATGGACCCTGCGGACGAGGCTGGTGCTCCCGCAGCAGAGGAGGTGCCGCTAGTCCTCGTTGCCAAGCCCCAGGCTCCAACTTGGGCAAGGCACATCGTTCGCTTCCTCCAAACCGAAGAACTTCCCGGCGACCAAGACGAAGCTGAGTAAGTAGCCCAGAGGGCCAGTATGTATTAGTTTGTCAATGACACTCTATACAGAAGGATGCCCAAGGGTGTGAAATTGAAGTGTGTCTGCCGGGAGGATGGAAAGGAACTGTTGGCTGACATTCACAGAGGAATGTGTGGCTCACACATTGGATCAAGGGCATTAGTTGGGAAAGCATTCCGACAAGGATTCTATTGGCCCACATCCCTCTAAGATGCAGTCGAGCTCGTCACGACATGTGAAGCCTGCCAGTTCCACTGCAAGAGAACACACCTGCCTGCCAAAGCCCTTCAGACAATCCCTTTATCATGGCCATCTTCGGTCTAGGGGCTCGATATCCTCAGCCCCTTACCCCAAGCAATTGGGGGCTTTGAATTCTTATTCGTCGCCATCAACAAGTTTACAAAGTGGCCGGAAGTGACTGCCATGAGAAAGGTGACTGCTTAGTCAGCTATCAAGTTCTTGAAAGAATTGGTGTGTCGTTTTGGAGTTCCGGCAAGGATCATCACCGACAACGGCACCCAATTCACGAGCCATGCCTTCATGCAATATGTTTATACCCCCGGATGCAAGGTCTCATTTGCCTCTATGGCACACCCTCGGAGCAATGGCAAGCTGAGAGGGCGAATGCTGAAGTGCTATGTGGACTCAAGACAAGAACTTTCGATACGCTGCAGGAGCATGGCACGCGGTGGATCGAGGAGCTGCCGGTAGTTCTCTGGTCCCTCAGAACGACACCTAACCGAGCTACCGAGCAGACTCCCTTCTCCCTGGTCTACGGGGCATAAGCAGTTATCCCCACGGAACTCATTTACGGGTCCCCTCGAGTGCTTGCCTATGATGAAGTAGCGCAAGATCAGCACCGGCGTGACGACGCTGTGCTACTCGAGGAGAACCGTCTCCGGCTGCTACGCGTGCTGCATGCTACTGGCAAGCCTGATACGTCTCCAACGTATCTATAATTTATGAAGTATTCATGCCATGTTTACAATAGTTTTATATGACTTTGGTATGATTTGATTAGAACTAACCCGGACTGGCGTTATTTTCAGCAGAACTACTGTGGTGTTATTTTTCTGCAGAAATAAAAGTTCTCGGAATGGGTTGAAAATCAATGGAGATTTTTTCTGGAAAATATGAAAAATACTAGAACAAAAATCTACCGGAGGGGAGTCCCATGGGCCCCACGAGGGTGAGGGGCGCGCCCCGCTGCCTCGTGGACTCCCCGAGGGCCCCCCTGATGTGAAATCAACGCCAACTCCTCCTATAAATCAAGAAATAGAACAAAACCTAGATCGGAAGTTCCGCCGCCGCAAGCCTCTGTAGCCACGAGAAATCAATCTAGGCCCTCTCCGGCACCCTGCCGGAGCGGGCCATCATCACCGGAGGCCATGGAGGAGGATCCCGAAGGGGCCATCATTGCCATGAAGGCCAAGGACCAGAGGGAGAACCTCTCCCCATCTAGGGGGGAGGCCATGGAGGAGGAAGCACAAGGGGGAGAACCTCTCCTCCTCTCTCTTGGTGGCGCCGGAGTGCCATCGGGAGGGGAATCATCGCCGCGGTGATCGTCTTCATCAACATCACCATTATCATCACCATCCTCATCTCTTTTAGGCGGTCCACTCTCCCGCACCCCGCTGTAATCCCTACTTGAACATGGTGCTTTATGCCACATATTATGAACCAATGATGTGTTGCCATCCTATGATGTTTTGAGTAGATATCCTTTGTCTTAGGGTTGATTGATGGTCTAGATTGGTATGAGTTTTATGTTTTATGTTGGTGTTGTCCTATGGTGCCCTCCACGTCACGCAAGCGTGAGGGATTCCCGCTGTAGGGTGTTGCAATATGTCCATGGTTTACTTATTGTCTGCGTTGCTTGAGTGACAGAAGCATAAACACGGATACGTGGGTCACGACGTATGGGATAAAGGGGTCACGACTTCAATGCTATGGTTGGGTTTTACCTTAATGATTTTTAGTAGTTGCAGATGCTTGCTAGAGTTCCAATCATAAGTGCATATGATCTAAGAAGAGAAAGTTTGTTAGCTTATGCCTCTCCCTCATATGAAATTGCAATAGTGATTACCGATCTTGTTAACAATTGCCTAGGACAATTCCGCACACCGACCCATCATTATTCCACACTCGCTATTTATAATATTTAGCAATATATTCTAACTTTATGATAACAAAACCTACTTTTATATTTTAGATTTCCGATACCATGCAAAACTATCCTCTTCATACCCACAACGTAGTTTTATTTCTCGTTTCTAGTTGGAAGCAAACGTTCGGTGTACGTAGAGTCGTATCAGTGGCAGATAGGACTTGAGAGAATATTGATCCTACCTTTATCTCCTTGTGGGTTCGACACTCCATACTTATCACTTCCACCTTTGGAAATAGCTACGATGATTCCCTGCACTTGGGGATTATCAAAGCCCTGTGTCACTATCACAGCCGCAGGGTTCTTGCCCGGTGTTTTGAGGCAGCTGACCTTGTCCTTAGGCGCGTTCACTCTACCAAGGGTACAAACAAGCTATCACCAAAGTGGGAAGGCCCTTACCGGGTGGTACGAGTCACCAGACCCCGCGCAGTCCGTCTGGAGACCGGAGATGGCACTCAGTTGCAAAAGTCATGGAATATTGAGCATCTGCACAAGTACTACCCGTAAGGCGCGAGGCTGTTGGGCACTGCCCGGTATCCACCCTTTTGTACAGGCCTTGCCTCAGCTGCATGTAACCCCTTGTACAAAGCCGGGGCGATGACCCCGTGCAAGAGAAAATAAAGAAGTGTTGTAGGGGGGCCCCAACTAAGATTGCATGCATGAGCACACCAGGATCACTACATAAGCATTTCATGCGCATTTGCATATGCATATAGATAGGACCGCATCTTTCATTCATTCTCATCTACATGATTTTGCAGGTTCCTGTCGTGAACTTGGCTTCGACAAGGGACGAGAAGATTGCACGGCACAACGATCCCCGGCAAGCCAAAGAGATAAGTTTTACCTCTTGTCCATCAGTGTTCTGTAAAGCTATAACTTTGCATACGAAAACCTCACATCTCTTTCGAAACTTAAGGTGCTCCCATCCATGACTCAAACGTTGCTTCAGTCAGGATGGTCGCAGTGGCCTTTAGCAAAAAGGAGCTGGCAGGGGGCTGGCCCCTCTGTCTGTCCCCCGGCAGACGTAGCTCTCCGGCAGACAAAGAGGGTGCCGGCAGGATATCCTGCAGGGGAAAACTCATTTATTTTCATTAAAGAGGCACTCCACCTCTGCATGGACATACACATGCACGGGTTCCCGGCAAGGTTCATCTTTTTCATTCATATGCTGATACAAGTACAAGCATTACATAACGCAAAAATGGACTCGAGAGATTACATTATTTGAATTAAAATTTGGCGATTACCTGCAAGTTTAAGATTGAAAAAAGTTAAGTACTCCGTAATGCCCTTTCTTGTCCCTCTCCTCCTAGGCACAACCATCGAAGGCGAGGAGGGCAAAAGGAGCTCCTGGGCGGAGGCCCAGCCCGCTCTCATCGGGCTCCAAGAGAGGTAGCCCAGAGGGAACGGAAGCGTGAGGGAATGCCTCGATGGAGAGCATGGCGGCCCCGTCAGCCACCATCACTAGGGCCAGCAGGACTCGGTAGGGCTAACGGAGATATAGCCCGAGAGGAAGCCTGCCGGAGTCCAGCGGGAAGGCTGCTGGAGGAGCTCGGCAGCACCATCCACACCTCTGCATCCAGCTCCCCAGTAAATCACATTACCGGGGAGGAGACGCAGATGCAGATGATGGTGATGCCGCCTGATGAAGATGGTGCGGGCAATGATTAGCCGGAGTCAGAGTCATCGCTCCTCCGCCCGCTGCCATCGTCATCGCCGTCACTTTCCTCCTCATTGCTTTCGCTCGAGGAGGAGCTTTCGTCGTCGGTTGAGCTCTCCGCGCAACACCCTAAGCGACCTCCCGAGTGCCCAAAGATCTTGACGGAGAGCAGGCCGTTATCCATTAATTTGAACTAGAACGTGCCCCTCCGAGAAGCCGTGGGCATGGGCAAGGGTCTTCCAGCCGCGGCAAAGATACATCACATGAGGAGCGGGGAAGTCGACATCAACCCTCATACCTCCATTCTCGCAGCCCCTCATGTCCAGCCGTAGAGCGCGTGGTTGCTCCAGCTCCATCTCTCGTGCAAAGGGAGTTGGGAGGCAAAGGTGACCACACACGGGCTTGTACATCCTGATGATGAACTCCCGGGGTTGGTCGCCAACGTGGCCTTCCATCGGGGGAGGAGCCGCCAGCGGGGGCGCCACCAAGGCACCGCCCCGCCCTCCTCCTCCTCGAGCACCGCGGCGATCGCAACCATGTCCCCTTCCTCCTCTCCTTGCGGACGATTCCGCTACCTCAGGGTCCGGTGGAGGAGGGGCGCGCTGTCGAGAAGAAGCCCTCGTCGCTGCCGCCGGAGCACCACCGCGCATGTGCCTTCGCGCCATGACTAGAAGAGAAGGATCACGGAGAAGAAGGAGAAGTGTGTGCAGAAGAACACTGTCCGGCCCCTTTTATAGGGAAATGAGGCAGGGGTTGGCTCCTCCTATTGGAAATGGCCACCCCTCTCCTCCAATGCGGCCTCTCTGCACCCGCTGTGACTCTGAGGGTCAAGACCGACCCTTTGATCCATCCATCGATGCTCCGTTTTCAGCCATGGCACCCCTCCCCGTGACCTCCGCATCCACCACCTACCACGCCCGATGCATGTGGAACACGTGGCAGGTGCATGCGGGCCGGGAGGCGAGTGGGATGGCAGTTTCCGTCCCGTGACCATGGGGCGAGGAGAATCCGCGGGCCACGATCCGAGTTCTTCCACAACGCCGCGCATGACATGTGGGGAAACAGGAAACTGGCCCGAAATCAAGGCTAATGAAACAGCAATGGAAACCTCAAGGGGCCAACCCCTTCAGCAACCCTGCCTATGCACTTATTAGGCCCTACCCCGACGACGCTCAGCGGCGCATTCGGGGCAGGCCCGGGGGCTTCTGTCAGTGCAACAAACCCTGGGTCTGTTGCCCAGACTATGCACAGGCACAAGAGCAAGATTGAAGCACCAGCCCAAGTCAGAGATTGAAGGACCAAGAAATTTGAAGAACCAACATGCAGCTCAGAGAGACCGAGATCAAGCTGGAAAAGCAAAGTATCGATAAAAGAAGGGCCTCCCTTGCCGGGCAGGCGAGCCCGGCAACGAGGCCATCACCAGAAGCAGACGACCAAGGCACGCCGGTAGGGCCTGCTGGGGCTCGCGGAGGCAAACCCCCCCCCCCACCAACCACTCAAGCACGACCCACATCGTCAATCAGTGCGGTGTTAAGCCGCAAGGTGATTAAGTGGCGGCCATTTGCCACATGGCGGCCATTTCGTACAGAAGAAACACACAGATGACACCCATCCTGCGACGTGTCAAGAGAATAGGTGCGGAGCTGGCGAGACAGCCCGGCAAGCCTTGCCGGGCAACCAGTGATGTGACACTAAGTGGTGCATTTAATGCACCCTGTCAGCCCGCAGAGTCAGGTATGATAGCACTGTTTGCTATTATATTAGTGGATAATGACTACTTTTCCATTGTGGTGACCCCTTAATCTATAAAAGGAGGCCCATGGCACCCATAGGAAGGGTTGGAAAGTTGACAAACCCACAGCCCCATATGTGCGTTGTCGCTGCTGCCCTACGACAACCTCTGTCGGTCAAGTGTGTTGCGTTTCACCATCACCATTCCACCATCAATGCACTAAAGCACGAGTAGGGTCTTACGCCTCGCGGCGGCCCGAACCTGGGTAAATTGCTTGTGTGCTCTTTGTCGTGCACTGGTCTGCTCTTTGCGCAACGCGACGTCCCCCTGCCGAACTAGCAAGGGGCCTCCTGATCCCATAGGTGGCCGTCGATATCCCACGACAATCTACACTCACAATCATTAGATGGTTCATAATAACAATAAATAAAATGCATGCATTGCAGCTATCAATTTCTATTACTACCGGCACTCAAACTAAGCTAACTACTGTTCATCTAGCGCATTGACGGTCTAGCATGTCCTACAGTCAGCGCGGCTCTGATACCAAGCGTTGTGGCACCCCGGCTCAGAGCAACCGGATTACCTTGCATTGCTAGCCCAGAGATCAAGTCTTCTAGCAACACACAACAACTTGGTACAAAAAGCAACCGCTTTATTGACGCTAGCAGAAACATAGCTTCAATATCAAGTAGCGAGGCCAGGCGGCACACACTATGCGACTGAATAAAATGTACATTATTTATTGAACATGGAGGGTCCTCGATCACGATAACTACGCTGCAGCGGAACAACGACAAAGTGGAACTCCATAGCACAGGGACACCGATGTGGACACGATCTAGACACAGGAAGCACTCCGATCTGATAAGACTTTCCTGAAATCTGGCATGACACGCCAGGTCAGTACATTGAATGTACTTTCAACCTCGCAACAAGCATAAGAATAATGGCAAACAATATCATGACAATTAATCAGGTTAAATGCAAGACATACTACTAATGTAGTGAAATCAACTTGTGCATCGATTCCCGCGGACTCTCTTACCGGGCAGGTTACCTTGTAACCAAAACGGTGATCATACCCGGATCACAAACGAAACCAACACTTTGGTTCCCACCACGATCATCTTCATGATCGCACAAATCATCACATAACCAGTGCCAGACATAAAATTAGTGTGCAAGATTACTTATTAATGTTGATCCCTGGTGTGACTTACTCACGAGCTATGTCTATAACCGAGGTAGCGCACTTTAACCACACCACGGAACCCATGGCCTCGTCTTCCCATTCGGGTGGACCAACGACATTCCGACAAAACCCTCACATTGCCATGACACTCTCCCGGCCGCTCCGACTAACTCCCCACTGGGCTAAGTCATGGGTGGCCCTGTGCTTACCAAATGCATCAATGGCCACCGTCGTGGCAAAACGGTCCCAAACGGGGACAAGGTACCATAACAACAAACGGGCACGCAATGTTATGTCTGCTTACCGGGCCAGGGTACCGCACGCCCATAACCTTCCCTCGTTGGAGGTACCGACCAGAGGCATGACAACGGACCGAATAAAGACCATCCCATAAAGGCAAATGTGGTTGCACTGGAAAAAACTCGATTCAGTGGCACCATGACTCGATCAACGTTATGTTCAAGTTGAATTAACATCAGTTTTAACTTGAAATAAAATAACTCGAGTCACAATATGCCATGATCATGCAACTATTCGACATGCAATACATATCACTTAAAGTAAACAGATCAACATCATCAAAGTTTTCTACTTGCACTACTCATCATTAAACTTTACTGATTCTACTTTACTGGTTTTAACACTCATCATTTTGATTATACCATAATATATTAAAAGCAATTTACCATATAAAGAAACTACCATAAATCATAAAAGCATAACCACATAATCAAAAATTCTTCTACTGACTTAAACTACTTCATGCATTCAACCAGTACTATAAACTAAGCATTTCACCCATGACCAGGTAACTAACATAAGCAATTTTCATTTAAATAATTAAATGCATGAAAATAACTCATATTCAAATTGGAAAAATCATAGATATTGAAATGACACCATACGAATGTTGGTGTGGCTTGCCTTAGTGCAAAGGAGGTTCACACTCCTCCTGGTTATCTTCAAGACAAGCTTCTTCCTCTGAAAATAAATAAAAATAGCAAAAGAAAATATCAAGAATAGTTCTAAAAATCACCAGAAATTCTAGACATCAAGGAAAAATCTCCATTTTGGTGTGCTGCTATAGCTTTTCAAAACAAACACAATGCAAAAAGAATCAACTCATTTGGACTTATGGTTTAAAAGTTATGGCTGATCAAAGTTTCTGGTCAAAGATTTGATTTAAATTTGAATTAAAAGAAAAACAGGGGGCGGCGTCGATGGTGTATGCCTAGAATATGCCTCCACTCATACCTCTTTAGCCGTGAGTGGTGAGGCTGACAGCAGGCCCCACACATCAGGTCAAGGAGAGAGAGAAAACAGAGACGGGCGACGCTTCGCCGGCGCTTTCTCCGGCGAGGTGGGCTCGGCGGACAGATAGAGAGGGATGGATGGATAGAGGATACGCTCACGCACCTGCATGTACCTATGGCGTGGCTAGAGGTGGACAAACGGGGTCGGAATGGGCTTCTCCAGCGGAGGCAGAAAGCAGAGCTCGCCAGAGTTGAAGAAGATGATGACGCACCAGGGGCTGCTACGGGTTTGGATGGCACTAGTGGGCCACTAGGGAGTTGCCTGAGAAGTCGCTTGAGCTCGAGGGGCACCGGAGTGAGGAGGAGGGGCTGTGGGGATCACCGGCGAGCTCGGGTCGAGGACGGGGCCAGAGGCCTGCCCGGCCGGGCTGCGGCTTGCTGCGGGTTTGTGGAGGTTTGGGTGGTGAGCTTGGAGTGCTCGGAGAGGCTGGATGGGTCTGAATTTATAGGCAGAGGGGGGTGGGGGTACGTGGCTCCGTCGGAGCTCTCTAGAAGTGGCGCACGACAACGAGGAGCGCCAGCGAGGAGGGGGCAAAGCTTAAGAGCTCACGCAGGCACAGTGAAGCTCGAAGACGAGCACATGAGGTAGTTGGAGAAGAAGACAGGGGCAGGGGCGCACTATGGCTTTGGCCGCAACGTGCCTGTGCTTGCTGCGGCTGCTCCGGCATCGACGAGCGGTAGGGAGGGGTCAAGGGCAATGAGATGAAGATGGTGGCGCGGTGCGGCAGTCATCGACAAGCTCTGGAATGAGCACACGCGAAACAGACGCGCGGGCGCAGCACAGAGTGCGTCGGACGCGTTGCCAGGGTCGTGTCTTCATGCAGTCACCACACTGGCATGGTCAAAACGACGCCCACGCGAGGCCAAACCATGTCTAGTGTGTTGTCCGTGCAGTGTTTAGTCTAGAGGAAGAGATGGCACACTGCTGGGCCGACCAAATGAGACTAGAGCTTCTTGGCAAGTTTCTCAATAGAAACTTGGATGCCAAGTTTGTATGGCTTCTAGAAGGAGATTTGGGATAATCATCTGGATTTAAGCTTTTCTTAGGAGGGTAATGAGGCTCAAGAAAAATCAGCCTCATTGGATCAAGGAAAAGTATACTTGCTATAGAAACTGCATTTTGGGGTCAAAATAGAAATGATTTTCCGTAGCAAAGATATTCCCAAAAGTTATGCAACATTTTTGCTCGGGGAGGTGTGCCAAGGTCCAAAAAATATTTGCGAATTTTCTCAGATTTTTGGGAGCAAGAAAAATGTGGGTTGCTTTGGAGCACAAGTTTCTGAATTGAGTTTCAGAGAAGAAAAAGAATATTTTTATTTTATGAAAAATATTCCTTGGGTTATTTTGGGATTTTTCAGAGAAAGAATGATGGTTATGAGAGGGATGGGTCACTTGTGTGAAAATCAAGGACATGCCCAAGTGGTTAAGTACATTTGAATTGATTAAAAAAACCCAAATTCAAAGTAGAGGCAAATGAAGTCCGGAAAAAGAGACAAGGCAAAAACCAGGCTGTCACAATGGTTCCCTAGCCATAGACATGATTTGTTATTTGATAACGGGATCATGTCATTAGGAGAATAATCTGATGGACAAGACCCAAACTATAAACGTAGCATATGATCGTATCAAGTTTATTGCTATCGTTTTCTGCATGTTAAGTATCTGTTCCTATGACCATGAGATCATGCAACTCACTGACACTGGAGGAGTACCTTGTGTGTATCAACCATCGCAACGTAAATGGGTGGCTATAAAGATAATCTACAGGTATCTCCGAGGGTGTCTATTGAATTGGCATGGATCAAGACTGGGATTTGTCACTCCGTATGACAGATAGGTATCTCAGGGCCCACTCGGTAATGCAGCATCACAATGAGATTGCAAGGAATGTGACTAAAGAGTTATCCACGGGATCTCATATTACGGAACGAGTAAAGAGACTTTCCGGTAATGAGATTAAAGTAGGTATGGAGATACAGATGATCGAATCTCGGGCAAGCAACATATCGCCGGATGATACGTCTCCATCGTATCTATAATTTTTGCTTGTTTCATGTTGTTATATTATCATTCTAGGATGTTTTACAATCATTTTATAGCAACTTTATATCATTTTTGGGACTAACCCGTTGACATAGTGCCCAATGCCCGTTGCTGGTTTTTGCATGTTTTCTTATTTCGTAGAATATCAGTACCAAACGGAGTCCAAACACAGTGAATTTTTTTGGAGATTTAATCTGGACCAGAAGACACCCAATGGGCCAAAGAAGTACCAGCGGGGAGGCCCGAGGTGAGCACAAGACACCTGGGTGCGCCAGGAGGCCCAGGCGCGCCCAGGTGGGTTGTGCCCACCTTGGAGCCCCCCTATACCGCCTCTTCGCCTTATAAATTCCCAAATATTCCAAAAAACCAAGGGGAGTCGACGAAACATAATTCCAGCCGCCGCAAGTTCCAGAACCATGAGATCCATTCTAGACACCATGATGGAGGGGTTCATCACCCTCATTGGTGCCTCTTTAATGATGCGTGAGTAGTTCACCATAGACCTAAGGATCTGTAGGCAGTAGCTAGATGGCTTCTTTTCTCTTTTTGATTCTCAATACAATGGTCTCTTGGAGACATATTTGATGTAATTCTTTTTGCGATGTGTTTGTTGGGATCCGATGAACTTTGAGTTTATGATTAGATCTATGTCCATGAATATTATTTGAGTCTTCTTTGATCTCCTATATGCATGATTATTTATAACCTCGTATTTATTCTTCAAATCTTTGGTTTAGTTAGGCCAACTAGATCGATTTTTCTTCCCATGGGAAGAGGTGCTTTGTGATGGGTTTGATCTTGCGGTGTTCTTTCCCAGTGACAGAAGGGGCAGCAAGACACGCATGTATCGTTGCTATTAAGGATAACAAGATGGGGGATATTCCTACATGAATAGATCTCATCTACATCATGTCATCATTCCTATTGCATTACTCCGTTTCTCCATGAACTTAATACACTAGATGCATGTTGGATAGCGGTCGATGTGTGGAGTAATAGTAGTAGATGCAGGTAGGAGTCGGTCTACTAATCTTTGACGTGATGCCTATATATTGATCATTGCCTTGGATATCATCATAATTATTCGATCTTCTATCAATTGCCCAACAGGAATTTGTTTACACACCGTATGCTATTTTCTCGAGAGAAGCCACTAGTGAAATCTATGGCCCCGGGGTATATCCTTTATCATATTTGCTTTGAGATCTATTTTTATTCTCTTTTATTTTTAGAGCTATTATTCCAAAAACCTAAAAATACCTTGCTGCACTTTTTATTACTTATTCTATTTCATGTTTTATCGAGAGCTATTTATCCAATCTACCACAAATCTATCTATCTTTTTACCGTGGAGGGATTTACAACCCCTCTTATGCCCGGGTTGCAAGTATTTGTTCTTTGTGTGCAGGTACCATTTACATAGTGTTGCTTGGCTCTCCTACTGGATTGATACCTTGGTTTCATAGCTAAGGGAAATACCTACCGTAGTTGTATTGCATCATCCCTTCCTCTTTGGGGAATACCGACATAGTTCAAGCGACGTCAAAAGGAATTTCTGGCGCCGTTACCGGGGAGGATCAAGTCAATATTTGTCAGGTTCCTAATCACTAATCTCGTCTCCTTGCAATTTATATTATTTGGCATTTGCCTCTCGTTTTCATCTCCCCCGCTTCACAAAAATTTTCCTTTTATTTGCCATATTTTTTGTTTGCTTTTTTCTCGTTTGATCTTCCGTTTGCTGATAACCCACAAGTATAGGGGATCGCAACAGTTTTCGAGGGTAGAGTATTCAACCCAAATTTATTGATTCGACACAAGGGGAGCCAAAGAATATTCTCAAGTATTAGCAGTTGAGTTGTCAATTCAACCACACCTGGATAACTTAGTATCTGCAACAAAGTATTTAGTAGCAAAGTAATATGATAGTAGTGGTAACGGTAACAAAAGTAACGATAGCAAAAGTAATATTGTTGGGTTTTTGTAGTGATTGTAACAGTAGCAACGGAAAAGTAAATAAGCGGAGAACGGTATATGAAAAGCTCGTATGCATTGGATCGGTGATGGAGAATTATGCCGGATGCGGTTCATCATGTAACAGTCATAACATAGGGTGACACAGAACTAGCTCCAATTCATCAATGTAATGTAGGCATGTATTCTGAATATAGTCATACGTGCTTATGGAAAAGAACTTGCATGACATCTTTTGTCCTACCCTCCCATGGCAGCGGGGTCCTAACGGAAACTAAGGGATATTAAGGCCTCATTTTAATAGAGTACCGGAACAAAGCATTAACACATAGTGAATACATGAACTCCTCAAACCACGGTCATCACCGGGAGTGGTCCCGATTATTTTGACTTCGGGGTTGCCGGATCATAACACATAGTAGGTGACTATAGACTTGCAAGATAGGATCAAGAACTCACATGTATTCATGAAAACATAATAGGTTCAGATCTGAAATGATGGCACTCGGGCCCTAGTGACAAGCATTAAGCATAGCAAAGTCATAGCAACATCAATCTTAGAACATAGTAGATACTAGGGATCAAACCCTAACAAAACTAACTCGATTACATGATAGATCTCATCCAACCCATCACCATCCAGCAAGCATACGATGGAATTACTCACGCACGGCGGTGAGCATCATGAAATTGGTGAGGATGGTTGATGATGACGACGGCGACGAATCCCCCTCTCCGGAGCCCCGAACGGACTCCAGATCAGCCCTCCCGAGAGGTTTTAGGGCTTGGCGGCGGCTCCGTATCGTAAAACACGATGAATCCTTCTCTCTGATTTTTTTCTCCCTGATAGTGAATATATGGAGTTCGAGTTGAGGTCGGTGGAGCGTCAGGGGGCCCACGAGGCACGGGGCGCGCCCCCACCCTCGTGGACAAAGTGTGGGCCCCCTGACGTGGATTTTTCTTCCAGTATTTTTAATATTTTCCAAAAAGATGTTCCGTGGAGTTTCAGGTCATTCCGAGAACTTTTGTTTCTGCACATAAATAACACCATGGAAAGTCTACTGAAAACAGCGTCAGTCCGGGTTAGTTCCATTCAAATTATGCAAGTTAGAGTCCAAAACAAGGGCAAAAGTGTTTGGAAAAGTGGATACGACGGAGACGTATAAACTCCCCCAAGCTTAAACCTTTGCTTGTCCTCAAGAAATTTAGTTTACAAACTGAAAGTGATAAAGAAAAACTTTTACAAACTCTGTTTGGTCTTGTTGTTGTAAATATGTAAAACCAGCATTCAAGTTTTCAGCAAAGATTATGACTAACCACATTCACAATAACTCTTTGGTCTCATGTTTACTCATATCAATGGCATAATCAACTAGCGAGCCATAATAATAAATCTCAGATGACAACACTTTCTCAAAACAATCATGATATGATATAACAAGATGGTATCTCCCTATCCCTTTCTGAGACCGCAAAACATAAATGCAGAGCAACTTTAAAGATCAAGGACCGACTAGACATTGTAATTCATGGTAAAAGAGATCCAATCATAGTGATACCCAATATAAATTAATAGTAATGGATGCAAATGACAGCTGCGCTCTCCAGCTAGTGCTCTTTAATAAGACGGTAATGACTCAACATAAAAGTAAATAGATAGTGTAACGACCCGACCCGAAATCGGTCAAGTCTCTGTGTAGCTGTACCATCCCAAGATCATGCTGGCACACACAGTACATTGATGCAAAGATTCAAAGTTCAATCACACCTGAATTTATTACACGATTCTCATATCGAGTCTTTATTACATCATAATAAATTCGGCCGAAGGCCAACTCATGAGAAATAAACTAAATAAAGTTGCGGAAGCGTAGACGAATAGCGAGTCCATCCGACTCCATAGGGAAATCGCCAAGCGTGGATCCTAGCCTCACTCTTGGTCAGAAAACTCCTCTGCAACATAAGACGTTGCAGCCGTGTAGGTCAGCATTTTGAATATGCCGGCAAGTCATGGAGAAAACAACAATAATAATGCTAACACTATATGCAATTTGGCTGTGGGGCTCTAAGTTTTATGTTTTTGCGAAAAAGCCAATTTTTCCCTATGACAAAGGACTTGCTTGCAATTACTACAAAATGTTGGTGGTTATTGAGATGGTTCCGCCAACCAATGTCTCATTCCCAATTATTAAATAACCCATCATTTAATTTATTATGTTCGGTGTTGAGATTTCCGAAATACTCCAATTTCCAGAGGCTCATTTGTCCGTAACCGGGGACACGGCTCATTTGAAGTCCATCTTGAGCTTGAAGGCATGGGGTTGTATCATCTTGTCTCTCACATCTCCCTTATGAATCTCTCAACCAACCCCGTCTACGAGCATAGCAAAATAAACTACATCGTCCCGGGCAATGGTAAGGGGAATTGGGTTCATCCTACTTCATGATACTACTCAAGAACATAACTTAAAATTCTCCTACTGCATGCATGGTGGGGAGGCATAATTCTAATGCAACAAAATCGTAGGTATTGTAAAACATGATCAAATGACTTGCCTGGTTGACGGTCTTCGAAAGCTAGCGACTAAAGATAGCAAGCTTCGCACTCCGGAAATTCTATCGAAGCAAACAATAATCATATAAGCATACAAACATACAATCACTTAACATAACAGAATGCTAACATAAATCACACAAAACAATCAAACCAAAACCAAAGAAAAACTCAGAGAAAACAAATCAAGGTTTTCATCATAACAAGCAACAACTAAGAAATAGTTTTACACAACTAAAACTTTTCTTAACAGAACCTAAGCATTGGTTTTGCTAACTAACAGAAGGGAAAACATCATATAAACTAGGCGCAAAAAGAATCATATTAAAAGCTATTATAGAACTCATATTATGCCTAAAACAATCCTAGCAAAGAAAATAAAATAAAAAATTTTATTCTACCATAAATAAAATTTCATCCTCTATAGCTACATAAACTAATCTAAAATAAACTATAACATAATAAAAAATAAAATAATTTACTAACTAGAACAGTAGGAAAACAGTAGCTAGCTAAAATAAACAACAAAAACCTGATTTCGACTAAACTATTTTTTTCATTAAATCTAAAACACCCAAACAAGTTCCTAATGCTAGGCATGGTCAAAACTAAGCATTAGCAAAAAGAATTACTAAAAAAATCCTAACTCCATTTATGGCAGAAAAACTAATCTGAATAGAACTAATATAAAACAATTTTTAAAAACTAAAACATGGCCGAATCTATTTTCTACAGAAACTATAGGAAAATTGAAAACTAGAGCAAAAAGAATCAACTAAAAATATTAAATAACCTAAAAGTTATAGATTTTACAAAACTGGAACTATTCTGTTAAAAACAGAAACGAAAATTAAACATAAAAAAAATACTAAAGCGCTAACGGGCCGAACAGTGAGCGCTCTAATACTAAACAGCGCATGAGCGCTTAATAGATCAATACGTCCACCACAAATAGAAATAAACCAATCGGCGGGTCTAACTAAACCACAAATAAATAAACCGATCTAACCGGGAATTAACCGAACAAAAACCGGTCTACTTAAATTAAACCTAACCATTCGCGTGAACTAATCTAGGCCGTAGGTTGCAGATCGAACGGTGGAGGGGAGGTGGTGGCTTACTGCGGCGGTGGTCGACGGCGGCAGAGGGTGGCGGAGGTCGGCGTCGAGCGGGGCGAGGTCTCTGGCGGTCGGCGAAGGTGGCGAATGTTGGGGAACGTAGCAGAAATTCAAAATTTTCCTACGTGTCACCAAGATCTATCTATGGAGAAACCAGCAACGAGGGGAAGGAGAGTGCATCTACATACCCTTGTAGATCGCTAAGCGGAAGCGTTCAAGTGAACGGGGTTGATGGAGTCGTACTCGTCGTGATTCAAATCACCGATGACCAGGTGCCGAACGGACGGCACCTCCGCGTTCAACACACGTACAGCCCGGTGACGTCTCCCATGCCTTGATCCAGCAAGGAGAGAGGGAGAGGTTGAGGAAGACTCCATCTAGCAGCAGCACAACGGCGTGGTGATGATGGAGGAGCGTGGCAATCCAGCAGGGCTTCGCCAAGTACCTGCGGGAGAGGAGAAGAACTTGGGAGAGCGAGGGGCTGCACCAAAGGCAAAAGGTGTGTCTCAAGAGGCCCTCTACCCCCACTATATATAGGGATCCCAAGGGGGGGGTGCGCCAGCCCTAGGAGATCCAATCTCCTAGGGGGCGGCGGCCAGGGAGGTTTCCCTCCCCCCCAAGGCACCTAGGAGGTGCCTTCCCTCCTTGGGACTCTTCATTAGGGTTTCCCCTTTCACCCTAGGCGCATGGGCCATAAGGGAAGTGGCGCCCCAGCCCACTTTGGGCTGGATCCCTTCCCACTTCAGCCCATGGGACCCTCCGGGATGGGTGGCCCCACCCAGTGGGCCCCCGGGACCCCTCCGGTGGTCCCGGTACAATACCGATGACCCCGAAACTTGTCCCGATAGCCGAAATAGGACTTCCTATATATAAATCTTTACCTCCGGACCATTCCGGAACTCCTCGTGACGTCCGGGATCTCATCCGGGACTCCGAACAACATTCGGTAACCACATACAAGCTTCCTTTATAACCCTAGCGTCATCGAACCTTAAGTGTGTAGACCCTACGGGTTCGGGAGACATGCAGACATGACCGAGACGTTCTCCGGTCAATAACCAACAGCGGGATCTGGATACCCATGTTGGTTCCCACATGTTCCACGATGATTTCATCGGATGAACCACGATGTCAAGGACTTAATCAATCCCGTATACAATTCCCTTTGTCTATCGGTACGATACTTGCCCGAGATTCGATCGTCGGTATCCCGATACCTTGTTCAATCTCGTTACCGGCAAGTCTCTTTTACTCGTTCCGTAACACATCATCCCGTGATCAACTCCTTGATCACATTGTGCACATTATGATGATGTCCTACCGAGTGGGCCCAGAGATACCTCTCCGTCACACGGAGTGACAAATCCCAGTCTCGATTCGTGCCAACCCAACAGACACTTTCGGAGATACCCGTAGTGCACCTTTATAGCCACCCAGTTACGTTGTGACGTTTGGCACACCCAAAGCATTCCTACGGTATCCGGGAGTTGCACAATCTCATGGTCTAAGGAAACGATACTTGACATTAGAAAAGCTTTAGCATACGAACTACATGATCTTGTGCTAAGCTTAGGATTGGGTCTTGTCCATCACATCATTCTTCTAATGATGTGATCCCGTTATCAATGACATCCAATGTCCATGGTTAGGAAACCGTAACCATCTATTGATCAACGAGCTAGTCAACTAGAGGCTTACTAGGGACATGCTGTTGTCTATGTATCCACACATGTATCTGAGTTTCCTATCAATACAATTCTAGCATGGATAATAAACGATTATCATGAACAAGGAAATATAATAATAATCAATTTATTATTGCCTCTAGGGCATATTTCCAACAGTCTCCCACTTGCACTAGAGTCAATAATCCAGTTCACATCGCTATGTGATTAACACTCAAGGTCACATCCCCATGTGACTAACACCCAAAGAGTTTACTAGAGTCAATAATCTAGTTCACATTACCATGTGATTAACACTCAATGAGTTCTGGGTTTGATCATGTTATGCTTGTGAGAGATGTTATAGTCAACGGGTCTGAACCTTTCAGATCCGTGTGTGCTTTACAAATCTCTATGTCATCTCCTAGATGCAGTTACCACGCTCTATTTGGAGCTATTCCAAATAACTGTTCTACTATACGAATCCAATCTACTACTTAGAATAATTTGGATTAGTGTCAAAGTTTGCATCGGCGTAACCCTTTACGACGAACTCTTTTACCACCTCCATAATCGAGAAAATTCCTTAGTCCACTAGTTACTAAGGATAACTTTGACCGCTGTCTTGTGATCCATTTCTAGATCACACTTGTACCCCTTGACTGACTCATGGTTTGGCACACTTCAGGTGCGGTACACAACATAGCATATTGTAGAGCCTATGTCTAAGCATAGGGGACGACCTTCGTCTTTTCTCTCTCTTCTGCCGCGGTCAGGTCTTGAGTCTTACTCAATACTCACGCGTGTAATACAGCCAAGAACTCCTTTGCTGATCTATTTTGAATTCCTTCAAAATCTTGTCACGGTATGTATTCATTTGAAAGTACTATTAAGCGATTTTGATCTATCCTTATAGATCTTGATGCTCAATGTTTAAGTAGCTTAATCCAGGTTTTCCATTGGAAAACACTTTTCAAATAACCCTATATGCTTTCCAGAAATTCTACATCATTTCTGATCAATAACATATACTCATCAGAAATTCTATAGTGCTCCCACTCATTTCTTTGGAAATACAAGTTTCTCATAAACTCTGTATACACCCAAAATCTTTGATCATCTCATCAAAGCATACATTCCAACTCCGAGATGCTTACTCCAGTCCTTAGAAGGATAGCTAGAGCTTTACATACTTATTAGCATCTTTCAGGATTGACAAAACCTTCCGGTTGTATCACATACAATCTTTCCTCAAGAAAAATCGTCGAGGAAACAACGTTTTGACATCCTATCTGCAAGATTTCATAAATAATGCAGTAATCGCTAATATAATTCCAACAGACTCTTAGCATCGCTACGAGTGAGAAAGTCTCACCGTAGTCAACTCCTTGAACTTGTCGGGAAACTTCTTAACGACAAGTCGAGCTTTCTTAATGGTGACATTTACCATCATTGTCCGTCTTCCTTTTTAAAATCCATCTGTACCTAACAGCCTTACGACCATCAAGTAGTTCTTCCAAAGTCTACACTTTGTTTTCATATATGGATCCTCTCTCGGATTATATGGCCTCGAGCCATTTATCGGAATCCAGGTCCACCATTGCTTCTCCATAGCTCGTAGGTTCATCGTTGTCTAGCAACATGACTTCCAAGACAGGATTACGTACCACTCTGAAGTAGTACGCATCCTTGTCATCCTACGAGGTTTGGGAGTGACTTGATCTGAAGTCTCATGATCACTATCATAAGCTTCCACTTCAATTGGTGTAGGTGCCATAGGAACAATTCCTGTGCCTTGCTACACACTAGTTGAAGTGACGGTTCAACAACCTCATCAAGTCTCCACCATCCTCCCACTCAATTCTTTCGAGAGAAACTTTTCCTCGAGAAAGGACCCGATTCTAGAAACAATCCCTATTGCTTTCGGATCTGATTTAGGAGGTATACCCAACCTTTTTGGGTGTCCTATGAAGATGCATTTTATCCGCTTTGGGTTCGAGCTTATCAACCTGAAACTTTTTCACATAAGCGTCGCAGCCCCAAACTTTTAAGAAACGAGAACTCAGGTTTCTCCAAACCATAGTTCAAACGGTTTCGTCTCAACGGAATTACGTGGTGCCCTATTAAAGTGATTGCGGTTGTCTCTAATGCCTAACCCATGAACGATAGTGGTAATTTGATAGGAGACATCATGGTATGCATCATATCCAATAGGGTGCAGTCATGATGTTCGGACACACCATCACACTATGGTGTTCCAGGCGATACTAGTCGTGAAATAATTTCCACAATGTCTCAATTGTGTACCAAACTCGCAACTCAGATATTCATCTCTATGATCATATCATAGATATTTTATCCTCTTGTCACGACGATATTCAACTTCACTCTGAAATTACTTGAACCATTCAATAATTCAGACTTGTGTTTCATCAAGTAAATATGCTCAGTATCTACTCAAATCATCTGTGAAGTAAGAGCATAACGATATCCACTACGTGCCTCAACACTCATTGGACTGCACACATCAAAATGTGTTACTTCCAACAAGTTGCTTTCTTGTTCCATTTTACTGAAACCGAAGCTTTCAGTCATCTTGCCCATGTGGTATGATTTGCATATCTCAAGTGATTCAAAATCAAGTGAGTCCAAACGGTCCATCTGCATGGAGTTTCTTCATGCGTATATACCAACAGACATGGTTCACATGTCTCAATCTTTTCAGAAATAAGTGAGTTCAAAGATCCATCAGCATGGAGCTTTTTCATGCGTTTTATACCAATATGACTTACATGGCAGTGCCACAAGTATGTGGTACTATCATTACTATCTTATATCTTTTGGCATGAACATGTGTATCACTATGATCAATATTCAATAAACCATTCATTCTAGGTGCAAGACCATTGAAGGTATTTATTCAAATAAATAGAGTAACCATTATTCTCTTTAAATGAATAACCATATTGCGATAGACATAGTCCAATCATGTCTATGCTCAACGCAAACACCAAATAACAATTATTTAGGTTTAACACCAATCTCGATGGTAGAGGGAGCGTGTGATGCTTGATCATATCAACCTTGGAAACACTTCCAACACATCTCGTCAGCTCACCTTTAGCTAGTCTCAGTTTATTCCGTAGCTTTTATTTCGTGTTACTAACACTTAGCAACCGAACCGGTATCTAATACCCTGATGCTACTAGGAGTACTAGTAAAGTACACATTCTCATAATGTATATCTGTTGGGGAACGTAGTAATTTCAAAAAAAATTCCTACGCACACGCAAGATCATGGTGATGCATAGCAACGAGAGGGGAGAGTGTTGTCTACGTACCCTCGTAGACCGAAGCGGAAGCGTTGACTCAACGTAGAGGAAGTAGTCGTACGTTCTCCTCGCGATCCGACCGATCCAAGTACCGTTACTCCGGCACCTCCGAGTTCTTCGCACACGTTCAGCTCGATGACGATCCCCGGGCTCCGATCCAGCAAAGCGTCGGGGAAGAGTTCCGTCAGCACGACGGCGTGGTGACGATCTTGATGTGTTACCGGCGCAGGGCTTCGCCTAAGCACTGCAACGATATGATCGAGGTGGAATTTGGTGGAAGGGGGCACCGCACACGGCTAAGGAACGATCCGTAAATCAACTTGTGTCTATGGGGTGCCCCCTGCCCCCGTATATAAAGGAGCAAGGGAGGGGGTGGCCGGCCTAGGGTTTGGCGCGCCAGGGTGTGGAGTCCTACTAGGTTTCCAAGTCCTAGTAGGAGTCCACCAAGAGGGGAGGAAGGGAGAAGGAATAGGAGGAGAAGGAGAGGTGGCCGGCCCCCTTTTCCCTAGTCCAATTCGGACTAGAGGGGAGGGGGGGCGCAGCAGCCTTTTTTTTCCTCTTCCCACTAAAGCCCATCAAGGCCCATTACTTCTCCCGTAATCCCGTAACTCCCCGATACTCCCGAAAATACCCGGATCACTCAGAACCTTTCCGATGTCCGAATATAGTCGTCCAATATATCGATCTTTACGTCTCGACCATTTCGAGACTCCTCGTCATGTCCTCGATCTCATCCGGGACTCCGAACTCCTTCGGTACATCAAAACTCATAAACTCATAATATAACTGTCATCGAAACCTTAAGCGTGCGGACCCTACGGTTCGAGAACAATGTAGACATGACCGAGACACGTCTCCGGTCAATAACCAATAGCGGGACCTGGATGCCCATATTGGCTCCTACATATTCTACGAAGATCTTTATCGGTCAGACCGCATAACAACATACGTTGTTCCCTTTGTCATCGGTATGTTACTTGCCCGAGATTCGATCGTCGGTATCCAATACCTAGTTCAATCTCGTTACCGGCAAGTCTCTTTACTCGTTCCGTAATACATCATCTCGCAACTAACTCATTGGTTGCAATGCTTGCAAGGCTTTATGTGATGTGCATTACCGAGAAGGCCCTGAGATACCTCTCCGACATTCCGAGTGACAAATCCTAATCTCGAAATACGCCAACCCAACAAATACTTTCGGAGACACCTGTAGAGCACCTTTATAATCACTCAGTTACGTTGTGACATTTGGTAGCACACAAAGTGTTCCTACGGTAAATGGGAGTTGCATAATCTCATAGTTAAAGGAACATGTATAAGTCATGGATAAAAGCAATAGCAACATACTAAACGATCGGGTGCTAAGCTAATGGAATGGGTCATGTCAATCAGATCATTCAACTAATGATGTGACCTCGTTAATCAAATAACAACTCTTTGTTCATGGTTAGGAAACATAACCATCTTTGATTAACGAGCTAGTCAGATAGAGGCATACTAGTCACACTCTGTTTGTCTATGTATTCACACACGTATTATGTTTTCGGTTAATACAATTCTAGCATGAATAATAAACATTTATCATGATATAAGGAAATAAATAATAGCTTTATTATTGCCTCTAGGGCATATTTCCTTCAGTCTCCCACTTGCACTAGAGTCAATAATCTAGTTCACACCGCCATGTGATTTAATAGCAATAGTTCACATCACCATGTGATTAACACCCATAGTTCACATCGATATGTGACCAACACCCAAAGGGTGTACTAGAGTCAGTAATCTAGTTCACATCGCTATGTGATTAACACCCAAAGAGTACTAAGGTGTGATCATATTTTGCTTGTGAGATAATTTTAGTCAACGGGTCTGTCACATACAGATCCGTAAGTATTTTGCGAATTCTATGTCTACAGTACTCCGCACAGAGCTACTCTAGCTAATTGCTCCCACTTTCAATATGTATCTAGATCGAGACTTAGAGTCATCCAGATCGGTGTCAAAGCTTGCATCGACGTAACCCTTTACGACGAACCTTTTTGTCACATCCATAATCGAGAAACATATCCTTATTTTACTAAGGATAATTTTGACCGATGTCCAGTGATCTACTTCCTAGATCACTATTGTACTCCCTTGCTTAACACAGTGTAGGGTATACAATAGATCTGGTACATAGCATGGCATACTTTATAGAATCTATGGCTGAGGCATAGGAAATGACTTTCATTCTCTTTCTATCATCTGCCGTGGTCGGGCTTTGAGTCTTACTCAATTTCACACCTTGTAATACAGGCAAGAACTCTTTCTTTGACTGTTCCGTTCTGAACTACTTCAAAATTCTTTCAAGGTATGTACTTATTGAAAAACTTATCAAGCGTCTTGATCTATCTCTATAAATCTTGATGCTCAATATGTAAGCAGCTTCACCGAGGTCCTTCTTCGAAAAACTCCTTTCAAATACTCCTTTATGCTTTACAGAATAATTCTACATTATTTCCGATCAATAATATGTCATTTACATATACTTATCAGAAATGTTGTAGTGCTCCCACTCACTTTCTTGTAAATACAGGCTTCACCGCAAGTCTGTATAAAACTATATGCTTTGATCAACTTATCAAAGCGTATATTCCAACTCCGAGATGCTTGCACCAGTCCATAGATGGATCGCTGGAGCTTGCATATTTTGTTAACACCTTCAGGATCGACAAAACCTTCTAGTTGCATCGTATACAACTCTTCTTTAATAAATCCATTAAGGAATGTAGTTTTGTTTATCCATTTGCCAGATTTCATAAAATGCGGCAATTGTTAACATGATTCGGACATACTTAAGCATAGATACAAGTGAGAAACTCTCATCGTAGTCAACACCTTGAACTTGTCGAAAACCTTTTGCGACAATTCTAGCTTTGTAGATAGTAACACTACTATCAGTGTCCGTCTTCCTCTTCAAGATCCATTTATTTTCTTTGGCTTGCCGATCATCGGACAAATCCATCAAAGTCCATACTTTGTTCTCATACATGGATCATATCTCAGATTTCATGGCCTCTAACCATTTCGCGGAATCTGGGCTCATCATCGCTTCCTCATAGTTCGCAAGTTCGTCATGGTCTAGTAACATGACTTCCAGAATAGGATTACCGTACCACTCTGGTGCGGATCTCGCTCTGGTTTACCTACGAGATTCGGTAGTAACTTGATCTGAAGTTACATGATCATCATCATTAGCTTCCTCACTAATTGGTGTAGTAGTCACAAGAACAGATTTTTGTGATGAACTACTTTCCAATAAGGGAGAAGGTACAATTACCTTATCAAGTTTTCTACTTTCCTCCCACTCACTTCTTTCGAGAGAAACTTCTTCTCTAGAAAGTATCCATTCTCAGCAACGAATGTCTTGCCTTTTGGATCTGTGATAGAAGGTGTACCCAACTGTCTCCTTTGGGTATCCTATGAAGAGACATTTCTCCGGTTTGGGTTTGAGCTTATCATGATGAAACCTTTTCTTATAAGCATCGCAACCCCAAACTTTAAGAAACGACAACTTTGGTTTCTTGACAAACCATAGTTCATATTGTGCCGTCTCAACGGACTTTAGATGATGACCCTTTTAAACGTGAATGCAGCTGTCTCTAATGCATGATCCCAACACGATATTGGTAAATCGGTAAGAAACATCATAGATTGTACTATATCCAATAAAGTACGGTTATGACGTTTGGATACACCATTACACTGTGGTGTTCCAGGTGGCGTGAGTAGTGAAACTATTTCACATTGTTTTAACTGAAGGCCAAACTCGTAACTTAAATATTTTACTTCTACGATCATATCGTAGAAACTTTTATTTCTTGTTACGATGATTCTCCACTTCATTCTGAAATTCTTTGAACTTTTCAAACGTTTCAGACTTATGTTTCATTAAGTAGATATACCCATATCTTCTTAAATCATCTGTGAAGTTCTGAAAATAATGATACTTGTCGCGAGCCTTAATATTCATCGGACCACATACATCAGTATGTATGATTTCCAACAAATCTGTTGCTTGCTCCATTGTTCCGGAGAACGGCGTTTTAGTCATCTTGCCCAAGAGGCATGGTTCGCAAGCATCAAGTGATTCATAATCAAGTGATTCCAAAATCCCATCAGCATGGAGTTTCTTCATGCGCTTTACACCAATATGACCTAAACGGCAGTGCCACAAATAGGTTGCACTATCATTATTAACTTCGCATCCTTTTGGTTTCAATATTATGAATATGTGTATCACTACGATCGAGATCCAATGAACTATTTTCATTGGTGTGTATGACCATAGAAGGTTTTATTCATGTAAACAGAACAACAATTGTTCTCTAACTTAAATGAATAACTGTATTGCAATTAACATGATCAAATCATATTCATGCTCAACGCAAACACCAAATAACACTTATTTAGTTTCAACACTAATCCCGAAAGTATAGGGAGTGTGTGATGATGATCATATCAATCTTGGAACCACTTCCAACACACATCGTCACCTTGCCCTTTAACTAGTCTTTGTTCATTCTGCAACTCCCGTTTCGAGTTACTAAATTTTAGCAACTGAACTAGTACCAAATACTGAGGGGTTTCTATGAACACTAGTAAAGTACACATCAATAACATATATATCAAATATACTTATGTTCACTTTGCCACCCTTCTTATCCGCCAATCACTTGGGGTAGTTCCGCTTCCAGTGACCAGTCCCTTTGCAGTAGAAGCACTTAGTCTCAGGCTTAGGACCATACTTGGGCTTTTTCACTTGAGCAGCAACTTGCTTGCCGTTCTTCTTGAAGTTCCCCTTCTTTCCTTTTGCCCTTTTCTTGAAACTAGTGATCTTGTCAACCATCAACACTTCATGTTTTTCTTTGATTTCTACCTTCGCTGATTTTAGCATCGCGAAGAGCTTGGGTATATTTTCCGTTATCCCTTGCATATTATAGTTCATCACGAAGTTCTACTAACTTGGTGATGGTGACTAGAGAATTCTGTCAATCACTATTTTATCTGGAAGATTAACTCCCACTTGATTCAAGCGATTGTAGTACCCAGACAATCTGAGCACATGCTCACTAGTTGAGGGATTCTCCTCCATCTTTTAGCTATAGAACTTGTTGGAGACTTCATATCTCTCAACTCGGGTATTTGCTTGAAATATTAACTTCAACTCCTGGAACATCTCATATGCTCCATGACGTTCAAAACGTCTTTGAAGTCCCGATTCTAAGCAGTTAAGCATGGTGCACTAAACTATTAAGTAGTCATCATATTGAGCCAGCAAAAACGTTCATAATGTCTGCATCTGCTCCTGCAATAGGTCCGTCACCTAGCGGTGCATCAAGGACATAATTCTTCTGTGCAGCAATGAGGACAAACCTCAGATCACGGATCCAATACGCATCATTGCTACTAACATTTTTCAACACAATTTTCTCTAGGAACGTATCAAAATAAACACAGGGAAGCAACAACGCGAGCTATTGATCTACAACATAGATATGCTAATACTACCAGGACTAATGTTCATGATAATATTAAAGTTCAATTAATCATATTACTTAAGAACTCCCACTTAGATAGACATCCCTCTAATCTTCTAAGTGATCACGTGATCCAAATCAACTAAACCATGTCCGATCATCACGTGAGATGGAGTAGTTTCAATGGTGAACATCACTATGTTGATCATATCTACTATATGATTCACGCTCGACCTTTCGGTCTCCGTGTTCCGAGGCCATATCTGTTATATGCTAGGCTCGTCAAGTATAACCTGAGTATTCCGCGTGTGCAACTGTTTTGCACCCGTTGTATTTGAACGTAGAGCCTATCACACCCGATCATCACGTGGTGTCTCAGCACGAAGAACTTTCGCAACGGTGCATACTCAGGGAGAACACTTCTTGATAATTTAGTGAGAGATCATCTTATAATGCTACCGTCAATCAAAGCAAGATAAGATGCATAAAAGATAAACATCACATGCAATCAATATAAGTGATATGATATGGCCATCATCATCTCGTGCTTGTGATCTCCATCTTCGAAGCACCGTCATGATCACCATCGTCACCGGCGCGACACCTTGATCTCCATCGTAGCATCGTTGTCGTCTCGCCAATCTTATGCTTCCACGACTATCACTACCGCTTAGTAATAAAGTAAAGCATTACATCGCGATTGCATTGCATACAATAAAGCGACAACCATATGGCTCCTGCCAGTTGCCGATAACTCGGTTACAAAACATGATCATCTCATACAATAAAATTTAGCATCATGTCTTGACCATATCACATCACAACATGCCCTGCAAAAACAAGTTAGACGTCCTCTACTTTGTTATTGCAAGTTTTACGTGGCTGCTACGGGCTTAAGCAAGAACTCATCTTACCTACGCATCAAAACCACAACGATAGTTTGTCAAATAGACTCCGTTTTAACCTTCTCAAGGACCGGGCGTAGCCACACTCGGTTCAACTAAAGTTGGAGAGACAGTCTTCCGCAAGCCATCTATGTGCAAAGCACGTCGAGGGAACCGGTCTCGCGTAGGCGTACGCGTAAGGTTGGTCCGGATCGTCTCGTCCAACAATACCGCTGAACCAAAGTATGACATGCTGGTAGGCAGTATGACTTGTATCGTCCACAACTCACTTGTGTTCTACTCGTGCAAATAACATCAAACCATAAAAACCTAGGCTCGGATGCCACTGTTGGGGAACGTAGTAATTTCAAAAAAAAATCCTACGCACACGCAAGATCATGGTGATGCATAGCAACGAGAGGGGAGAGTGTTGTCTACGTACCCTCGTAGACCGAAGCGGAAGCATTGACTCAACGTAGAGGAAGTAGTCGTACGTTCTCCTCGCGATCCGACCGATCCAAGTACCGTTACTCCGGCACCTCCGAGTTCTTCGCACATGTTCAGCTCGATGACGATCCCCGGGCTCCGATCCAGCAAAGCGTCGGGGAAGAGTTCCGTCAGCACGACGGCGTGGTGATGATCTTGATGTGTTACCGGCGCAGGGCTTCGCCTAAGCACTGCAACGATATGATCGAGGTGGAATTTGGTGGAAGGGGGCACCGCACACGGCTAAGGAACGATCCGTAAATCAACTTGTGTCTATGGGGTGCCCCCTGCCCCCGTATATAAAGGAGCAAGGGAGGGGGTGGCCGGCCTAGGGTTTGGCGCGCCAGGGTGTGGAGTCCTACTAGGTTTCCAAGTCCTAGTAGGAGTCCACCAAGAGGGGAGGAAGGGAGAAGGAATAGGAGGAGAAGGAGAGGTGGCCGGCCCCCTTTTCCCTAGTCCAATTCGGACTAGAGGGGAGGGGGGGCGCAGCAGCCTTTTTTTTCCTCTTCCCACTAAAGCCCATCAAGGCCCATTACTTCTCCCGTAATCCCGTAACTCCCCGATACTCCCGAAAATACCCGGATCACTCAGAACCTTTCCGATGTCCGAATATAGTCGTCCAATATATCGATCTTTACGTCTCGACCATTTCGAGACTCCTCGTCATGTCCTCGATCTCATCCGGGACTCCGAACTCCTTCGGTACATCAAAACTCATAAACTCATAATATAACTGTCATCGAAACCTTAAGCGTGCGGACCCTACGGTTCGAGAACAATGTAGACATGACCGATACACGTCTCCGGTCAATAACCAATAGCGGGACCTGGATGCCCATATTGGCTCCTACATATTCTACGAAGATCTTTATCGGTCAGACCGCATAACAACATACGTTGTTCCCTTTGTCATCGGTATGTTACTTGCCCGAGATTCGATCGTCGGTATCCAATACCTAGTTCAATCTCGTTACCGGCAAGTCTCTTTACTCGTTCCGTAATACATCATCTCGCAACTAACTCATTGGTTGCAATGCTTGCAAGGCTTTATGTGATGTGCATTACCGAGAAGGCCCTGAGATACCTCTCTGACATTCCGAGTGACAAATCCTAATCTCGAAATACGCCAACCCAACAAATACTTTCGGAGACACCTGTATAGCACCTTTATAATCACTCAGTTACGTTGTGACGTTTGGTAGCACACAAAGTGTTCCTATGGTAAATGGGAGTTGCATAATCTCATAGTTAAAGAAACATGTATAAGTCATGGATAAAAGCAATAGCAACATACTAAACGATCGGGTGCTAAGCTAATGGAATGGGTCATGTCAATCAGATCATTCAACTAATGATGTGACCTCGTTAATCAAATAACAACTCTTTGTTCATGGTTAGGAAACATAACCATCTTTGATTAACGAGCTAGTCAGATAGAGGCATACTAGTGACACTCTGTTTGTCTATGTATTCACACATGTATTATGTTTCCGGTTAATACAATTCTAGCATGAATAATAAACATTTATCATGATATAAGGAAATAAATAATAGCTTTATTATTGCCTCTAGGGCATATTTCCTTCAATATCCAATATACTTCTATCGACAGCCTTCTCATCTACCAAGTATCTAGGGTAATTCTGCTCTAGTGGCTGTTCCCCTTATTACAGAAGCACTCAGTCTCGGGTTTGGGTTCAACCTTGGGTTTCTCCACTAGAGCAGCAGCTGATTTGCCGTTTGATGAAGTATCCCTTCTTGCCCTTGCCCTTCTTGAAACTAGTGGTTTCACTAACCATCAACAATTGATGCTCCTTCTTGATTTCTACTTTCGCGGTGTCAAACATCGCGAATATTTCAAGGATCATCATATCTATCCCTGATATGTTATAGTTCATTACGAAGCTCTAGCAGCTTGGTGGCAATGACTTTGGAAAAACATCACTATCTTATCTGGAAGATCAACTCCCACTCGATTCAAGTGATTTTTGTACTCAGACAATCTAAGCACAAGCTCAACGATTGAGCTTTTCTCCCTTAGTTTGCAGGCCAAGAAAATCGTCGGAGGTCTTATACCTCTTGATGTGGGCACGAGCCTGAAATCCCAATTTCAGCCCTTGAAACATCTCATATGTTCCGTGACATTTCAAAATGTCTTCGGTGCCTCAATTCTAAACCATTTAACATTACCGAACTATCATGTAGTCATCAACACGTGTATGTCGGATGTTCGCAACATCCACAGACCACGTTCGAGGTCCAGCACACCGAGCGGTGCATTAAGGACATAAGCCTTCTACTGTCCGCATAATTGCTACTGTCAACTTTCAACTATATTTTCTCTAGGAACATATCTAAAACAGTAGAACTAAAGCGCGAGCTTAGGACATAATTTGCAAAGATCTTTTGACTATGTTCAGGATAATTAAGTTCATCTTATGAACTCCCACTCAGATAGACATCCCTCTAGTCATCCAAGTGATTACATGATCCGAGTCAACTAGGCCGTGTCCGATCATCACATGAGACGGACTAGTCAACATCGGTGAACATCTTCATGTTGATCGTATCTGTCATACGACTCATGCTCGAACTTTTGGTCTTCTGTGTTCCGAGGCCATGTCTGTACATGCTAGGCTCGTCAAGTCAACCTAAGTGTCTTGCGTGTGTAAATCTGTCTTACACCCGTTGTATGTGAACGTAAGAATCTATCACACCCGATCATCACGTGGTGCTTCAAAACGACGAACTTTCGCAACGGTGCACAGTTAGGGGGAACACTTTCTTGAAATTTTAATGAGGGATCATCTTATTTACTACCGTCATTCTAAGCAAATAAGATGCAAAAACATGATAAACATCACATGCAATCAAATAGTGACATGATATGGCCATCATCACTTTGCTCCTTTTGATCTCCATCTTCGGGGCTGCATGATCATCGTCGTCACCGGCATGACACCATGATCTCCATCATCATGATCTCCATCATCGTGTCTTCATGAAGTTGTCACGTCAACTATTACTTCTACTACTATGGCTAACGCTTTAGCAATAAAGTAAAGTAATTACATGACGTTTATGTTGACACGCAGGTCATAAATAAATTAAGACAACTCCTATGGCTCCTGCCGGTTGTCATACTCATCGACATGCAAGTCGTGATTCCTATTACAAGAACATGATCATCTCATACATCACATATATCATACATCACATCCTTTGGCCATATCACATCACATGGCATACCCTGCAAAAACAAGTTAGACGTCCTGTTGTTTGCATGTTTTACGTGGCTGCTATGGGTTTCTAGCAACAACGTTTCTTTCCTACGCAAAACCACAATGTGATATGCCAATTGCTATTTACCCTTCATAAGGACCCTTTTCATCGAATCCGATCCGACTAAAGTAGGAGAGACAGACACCCGCCAGCCACCTTATGCATCTAGTGCATGTTAGTCGGTGGAACCGGTCTCACGTAAGAGTACGTGTAAGGTTGGTCCGGGCCGCTTCATCCCACAATGCCGCTGAATCAAGATTGACTAGTAACGGTAAGCATATTGAACAAAATCAACGCCCACAACTACTTTGTGTTCTACTCGTGCATGGAATCTACGCAATAGACCTAGCTCATGATGCCACTGTTGGGGAACGTACCAGAAATTCAAAATTTTCCTACGTGTCACCAAGATCTATCTATGGAGAAACCAGCAACGAGGGGAAGGAGAGTGCATCTACATACCCTTGTAGATCGCTAAGCGGAAGCGTTCAAGTGAACGGGGTTGATGGAGTCGTACTCGTCGTGATTCAAATCACCGATGACCAAGTGCCGAACGGACGACACCTCCGCGTTCAACACACGTACAGCCCGGTGACGTCTCCCATGCCTTGATCTAGCAAGGAGAGAGGGAGAGGTTGAGGAAGGCTCCATCCAGCAGCAGCACAACGGCGTGGTGATGATGGAGGAGCGTGGCAATCCAGCAGGGCTTCGCCAAGTACCTGCGGGAGAGGAGAAGAACTTGGGAGAGGGAGGGGCTGCACCAAAGGCAAAAGGTGTGTCTCAAGAGGCCCTCTACCCCCACTATATATAGGGATCCCAAGGGGGGGTGCGCCAGCCCTAGGAGATCCAATCTCCTAGGGGGCGGCGGCCAGGGAGGTTTCCCTCCCCCCCAAGGCACCTAGGAGGTGCCTTCCCTCCTTGGGACTCTTCATTAGGGTTTCCCCTTTCACCCTAGGCGCATGGGCCATAAGGGAAGTGGCGCCCCAGCCCACTTTGGGCTGGATCCCTTCCCACTTCAGCCCATGGGACCCTCCGGGATGGGTGGCCCCACCCGGTGGGCCCCCGGGACCCCTCCGGTGGTCCCGGTACAATACCGATGACCCCGAAACTTGTCCCGATAGCCGAAATAGGACTTCCTATATATAAATCTTTACCTCCGGACCATTCCGGAACTCCTCGTGACGTCCGGGATCTCATCCGGGACTCCGAACAACATTCGGTAACCACATACAAGCTTCCTTTATAACCCTAGCGTCATCGAACCTTAAGTGTGTAGACCCTACGGGTTCGGGAGACATGCAGACATGACCGAGACGTTCTCCGGTCAATAACCAACAGCAGGATCTGGATACCCATGTTGGCTCCCACATGTTCCACATGATTTCATCGGATGAACCACGATGTCAAGGACTTAATCAATCCCGTATACAATTCCCTTTGTCTATCGGTACGATACTTGCCCGAGATTCGATCGTCGGTATCCCGATACCTTGTTCAATCTCGTTACCGGCAAGTCTCTTTTACTCGTTCCGTAACACATCATCCCGTGATCAACTCCTTGATCACATTGTGCACATTATGATGATGTCCTACCGAGTGGGCCCAGAGATACCTCTCCGTCACACGGAGTGACAAATCCCAGTCTCGATTCGTGCCAACCCAACAGACACTTTAGGAGATACCCGTAGTGCACCTTTATAGCCACCCAGTTACGTTGTGACGTTTGGCACACCCAAAGCATTCCTACGGTATCCGGGAGTTGCACAATCTCATGGTCTAAGGAAACGATACTTGACATTAGAAAAGCTTTAGCATACGAACTACATGATCTTGTGCTAAGCTTAGGATTGGGTCTTGTCCATCACATCATTCTTCTAATGATTTGATCCCGTTATCAATGACATCCAATGTCCATGGTTAGGAAACCGTAACCATCTATTGATCAACGAGCTAGTCAACTAGAGGCTTACTAGGGACATGCTGTTGTCTATGTATCCACACATGTATCTGAGTTTCCTATCAATACAATTCTAGCATGGATAATAAACGATTATCATGAACAAGGAAATATAATAATAATCAATTTATTATTGCCTCTAGGGCATATTTCCAACAGCGAAGACGTCGGGCGGATGCGGCGGAGCTTGGGGAAGTCGGGGACGGGGTAGCTAGAGCTTGGAGACGACGGAGGCGATGGAGATGTGCTCGGGTGAGCTCCTGCTCCGACGGGCGGCGGTCGAGCTCGAGGGCGAAGGCTTCGGGGGTTCCTGGACAGGGAGGCGATGTCAACAAGGTGCGCGGGGAACCGGTGGTTCGGGTGGTGTAGTTTGGAAGGGCAGGGGGTGCTCACCGACGGCGGAAGTGGCGGCGAACCGAAGCGGCTGCGGCGAGATCGGGACGGCGAGGGCGTCGGCTCTGGTGGGTTTCGGGCGTAGAGTTTTAGGGGGTCGAGAGAGGAGGGACTTGGCCTTTTATAGGGAATCATCTTGGAGGAGGGGGCGTCGCGGGATTGTGATCCCGAGAAAATTGCGGCGACGGGCGGCGGCGGTCGCGCTCTGGCGCGGGGAGACGTGGGCGAGGGGTTGGGGATGAGGGCGGGCCCGGGGCGTCGGTGAGAGAGGGAGGGAGGAGAGCGAGCGGGCAACCGAGGCGGAGTGGGATCGGGCGCGGGGCGCTGGGGGCAGGCCGGCTCGGCGTTGGTGGGCTGCGCCTGGCCCGCTGGTGAGTGGCGCTCGGCGCTGGCTGGGCCGGTTGTGAAGGAAATATGCTCTAGATGCAATAATAAAGTTATTATTTATTTCCTTATATCATGATAAAGGTTTATTATTCATGCTAGAATTGTATTAACAGGAAACATAATGCATGTGTGAATACATAGACAAACAGAGTGTCACTAGTATGCCTCTACTAGACTAGCTCGTTAATCAAAGATGGTTATGTTTCCTAACCATGAACAAAGAGTTGTTATTTGATTAACGAGGTCACATCATTGGTTGAATGATCTGATTGACATGACCCATTATATTAGCTTAGCACCCGATCGTTTAGTATGTTGCTATTGCTTTATTCATGACTTATACATGTTCCTATGACTATGAGATTATGCAACTCCCGTTTGCCAGAGGAACACTTTGGGTACTACCAAACGTCACAACGTAACTGGGTGATTATAAAGGAGTATTACAGGTGTCTCCAATGGTAGATGTTGGGTTGGCATATTTCGAGATTAGGATTTGTCACTCCGATTGTCGGAGAGGTATCTCTGGGCCCTCTCGGTAATGCACATCACTTAAGCCTTGCAAGCATTGCAACTAATGAGTTAGTTGCGGGATGATGTACTACGGAACGAGTAAAGAGAATTGCCGGTAACGAGATTGGACTAAGTATTGGATACTGACGATCGAATCTCGGACAAGTAACATACCGATGACAAAGGGAACAACGTATGTTGTTATGCGGTCTGACCGATAAAGATCTTCGTAGAATATGTAGGAGCCAATATGGGCATCCAGGTCCCGCTATTGGTTATTGACCGGAGACGTGTCTCGGTCATGTCTACATTGTTCTCGAACCGTAGGGTCCGCACGCTTAACGTTACGATGACAGTTATTATGAGTTTATGCATTTTGATGTACCGAAGGTTGTTCGGAGTCCCGGATGTGATCACGGACATGACGAGGAGTCTCGAAATGGTCGAGACATAAAAATTGATATATTGGAAGCCTATGTTTGGACATCGGAAATGTTCCAGGTGAAATCAGGATTTTACCGGAATACCGGGTGGGTTATCGGAACCCCCCGGGAGCTAAATGGGCCATAGTGGGCCTTAGTGGAAAGGAGAAAGGGGCTGCCCTAGGTGGCCGCGCGCCTCCCCCCTTCCCCTAGTCCTATTAGGACTAGGAGAGGTGGCCGGCCCCTTCTCTCTCTTTCCCCCCCTTGAGGAATCCTATTCCAACTAGGATTGGGGGGGGGGGGGGAATCCTACTCCCGGAGGGAGTAGGACTCCCTGGCGCGCCACCCCTTGGCCGGCCAGCCCCTCCCCCTTGGCTCCTTTATATACGGGGGCAGGGGAGCACCCTAGGACACACAAGTTGATCTTCGTGATCGTTCCTTAGCCGTGTGCGGTGCCCCCCTCCACCATATTCCACCTCGGTCATATCGTTGCAGTGCTTAGGCGAAGCCTTGCGCCGGTAGTACATCAAGATCGTCACCACGCCGTCGTGCTGACAGAACTCCTCCCCGAAGCTTTGCTGGATCGGAGCCCGGGGATTGTCATCGAGCTGAACGTGTGCCAAGAACTCGGAGGTGCCGGAGTAACCGTACTTGGATCGGTCGGATTGGGAAGACGTACGACTACTTCCTCTACGTTGCGTCAATGCTTCCGCTTCGGTCTACGAGGGTACGTAGACAACACTCTCCCCTCTCGTTGCTATGCATCACCATGATCTTGCGTGTGCGTAGGAATTTTTTTGAAATTACTACGTTCCCCAACAGTGGCATCCGAGCCTAGGTTTTTATGGTTTGATGTTATTTGCACGAGTAGAACACAAGTGAGTTGTGGACGATACAAGTCATACTGCCTACCAGCATGTCATACATTGGTTCAGCGGTATTGTTGGACGAGACGATCCGGACCAACCTTACGCGTACGCTTACACGAGACCGGTTCCCTCGACGTGCTTTGCACATAGATGGCTTGCGGAAGACTGTCTCTCCAACTTTAGTTGAACCGAGTGTGGCTACGCCCGGTCCTTGAGAAGGTTAAAACGGAGTCTATTTGACAAACTATTGTTGTGGTTTTGATGCGTAGGTAAGATGAGTTCTTGCTTAAGCCCGTAGCAGCCACGTAAAACTTGCAACAACAAAGTAGAGGACGTCTAACTTGTTTTTGCAGGGCATGTTGTGATGTGATATGGTCAAGACATGATGCTAAATTTTATTGTATGAGATGATCATGTTTTGTAACCGAGTTATCGGCAACTGGCAGGAGCCATATGGTTGTCGCTTTATTGTATGCAATGCAATCGCGATGTAATGCTTTACTTTATTACTAAGCGGTAGTGATAGTCGTGGAAGCATAAGATTGGCGAGACGACAATGATGCTACAATGGAGATCAAGGTGTCGCGCCGGTGACGATGGTGATCATGACGGTGCTTCGGAGATGGAGATCACAAGCACAAGATGATGATGACCATATCATATCACTTATATTGATTGCATGTGATGTTTATCTTTTTATGCATCTTATCTTGCTTTGATTGACGGTAGCATTATAAGATGATCTCTCACTAAATTATCAAGAAGTGTTCTCCCTGAGTATGCACCGTTGCAAAAGTTCTTCGTGCTGAGACACCACATGATGATCGGGTGTGATAGGCTCTACGTTCAAATACAACGGGTGCAAAACAGTTGCACACGCGGAATACTCAGGTTATACTTGACGAGCTATGCATATAAGATATGACCTCGGAACACAGAGACCGAAAGGTCGAGCGTGAATCATATAGTAGATATGATCAACATAACGATGTTCACCATTGAAAACTACTCCATATCACGTGATGATCGGTTATGGTTTAGTTGATTTGGATCACGTGATCACTTAGAAGATTAGAGGGATGTCTATCTAAGTGGGAGTTCTTAAGTAATATGATTAATTGAACTTTAATTTATCATGAACTTAGTCCTGGTAGTATTAGCATATCTATGTTGTAGAACAATAGCTCGCATTGTTGCATCCCTGTGTTAATTTTGATATGTTCCTAGAGAAAATTGTGTTGAAAAATGTTAGTAGCAATGATGCGGACTGGATCCGTGATTTAAGGTTTATCCTCATTGCTGCACAGAAGAATTATGTCCTTGATGCACCGCTAGGTGACGGACCTATTGTAGGAGCAGATGCAGACGTTATGAAACGTTGTGCTAGCTCAATATGATGACTACTTAATAGTTTAGTGCACCATGCTTAAACGGCTTAAGAATCGGGACTTCAAAGACGTTTTGAACGTCATGGACCATACGAGATGTTCCAGGAGTTGAAGTTAATATTTCAAGCAAATACCCGAGTTGAGAGATATGAAATCTCCAACAAGTTCTATAGCTAAAAGATGGAGGAGAATCGCTCAACTAGTGAGCATGTGCTCAGATAGTCTGAGTACTACAATCTCTTGAATCAAGTGGGAGTTAATCTTCCAGATAAAATAGTGATTGACAGAATTCTCTAGTCACCATCACCAAGTTAGTAGAACTTCGTGATGAACTATAATATGCAAGGGATAACGGAAAATATTCCCAAGCTCTTCGCAATGCTAAAATCGGCGAAGGTAGAAATCAAAGAAAAACATCAAGTGTTGATGGTTGACAAGATCACTAGTTTCAAGAAAAGGGCAAAAAGGAAAGAAGGGGAACTTGAAGAAGAACGACAAGCAAGTTGCTGCTCAAGTGAAAAAGCCCAAGTCTGGTCCTAAGCCTGTGACTAAGTGCTTCTACTGCAAAGGGACTGGTCACTGGAAGCGGAACTACCCCAAGTGATTGGCGGATAAGAAGGATGGCAAAGTGAACATAAGTATATTTGATATACATGTTATTGATGTGTACTTTACTAGTGTTCATAGCAACCCCTCAGTATTTGGTACTAGTTCAGTTGCTAAAATTAGTAACTCAAAACGGGAGTTGGAGAATGAACAAAGACTAGTTAAAGGGCAAGGTGACGATGTGTGTTGGAAGTGGTTCCAAGATTGATATGATCATCATCACACACTCCCTATACTTTCGGGATTAGTGTTGAAACTAAATAAGTGTTATTTGGTGTTTGCGTTAATCATGAATATGATTTGATCATGTTAATTGCAGTACAGTTATTCATTTAAGTTAGAGAACAATTGTTGTTCTGTTTACATGAATAAAACCTTCCATGGTCATACACACCAACGAAATTGGTTTGTTGGATCTCGATCGTAGTGATACACATATTCACAATATTGAAGCCAAAAAGATGCAAAGTTAATAATGATAGTGCAACTTATTTGTGGCACTGCCGTTTAGGTCATATTGGTGTAAAGCGCATGAAGAAACTCCATGCTGATGGACTTTTGGAATCACTTGATTATGAATCACTTGATGCTTGCGAACCATGCCTCTTGGGCAAGATGACTAAAACGCCGTTCTCCGAAACAATGAAGCAAGCAACAGATTTGTTGGAAATCATACATGCTGATGTATATGGTTCGATGAATATTAAGGCTCGCGACAAGTATCATTATTTTCTAACCTTCACACATGATTTGAGCAGATATGGGTATATCTACTTGATGAAACATAAGTCTGAAACGTTTGAAAAGTTCAAAGAATTTTAGAGTGAAGTGGAAAATCATCGTGACAAGAAAATAAGGTTTCTACGATCTGATCGCGGAGACAAATATTTGAGTTACGAGTTTGGTCTTCAATTAAAACAATGTGGAATAGTTTCACAAATTCATGCCACCTGGAACACCACAGCATAATGGTGTGTCCGAACGTCATAACCATACATTATTGGATATAGTACAATCTATGATGTTTCTTACCGATTTACCAATATCATTTTGGGATCATGCATTAGAGACAGCTGCATTCACGTTAAAAGGGGCACCATCTAAAGTCCGTTGAGACGACACAATATGAACTATGGTTTGGCCAGAAACCAAAGTTGTCGTTTCTTAAAGTTTGGGGTTGCGATGCTTATGTGAAAATTTTCATCCTGATAAGCTCAAACCCAAATCGGAGAAATGTGTCTTCATAGGATACCCAAAGGAGACTGTTGGGTACACCTTCTATCACAGATCCAAATGCAAGACTTTTGTTGCTAAGAATGGATCCTTTCTAGAGAAGGAGTTTCTCTCGAAAGAAGTGAGTGGGAGGAAAGTAGAAAACTTGATAAGGTAATTGTACCTTCTCCCTTATTGGAAAGTAGTTCATCACAGAAATCTGTTCTTGTGACTACTACACCAATTAGTGAGGAAGCTAATGATGATGATCATGTAACTTCAGATCAAGTAACTACCGAATCTCGTAGGTAAACCAGAGTGATATCCGCACCAGAGTGGTACGGTAATCTTGTTCTGAAAGTCATGTTACTAGACCATGACGAACTTGCGAACTATGAGGAAGCGATGATGAGCCCAGATTCCGCGAAATGGTTTGAGGCCATGAAATCTGAGATATGATCCATGTATGAGAACAAAGTATGGACTTTGATGGATTTACCCGATGATCGGCAAAGCCATAGTAAATAAATGGATCTTCAAGAGTAAGACGGACGCTGATAGTAGTGTTACTATCTACAAAGCTAGAATTGTCGCAAAAGGGTTTTCGACAAGTTCAAGGTGTTGACTACGATGAGAGTTTCTCACTCGTATCTATGCTTAAGTCTGTTCGAATCATGTTAGCAATTGCCGCATTTTGTGAAATCTGGCAAATGGAAAAACAAAACTGCATTCCTTAATGGATTTATTAAAGAAGAGTTGCATATGATGCAACCAGAAGGTTTTGTCAATCCTAAAGGTGTTAACAAAATATGCAAGCTCCAGCGATCCATCTATGGACTGGTGCAAGCATCTCGGAGTTGGAATATACGCTTTAATAAGTTGATCAAAGCATATAGTTTTTACACACTTGCGGTGAAGCCTGTATTTACAAGAAAGTGAGTGGGAGCACTACAACATTTCTGATAAGTATATGTGAATGACATATTGTTGATCAGAAATAATGTAGAATTATTCTGTAAAGCATAAAGGAATGTTTGAAAGGAGATTTTCAAAGAAAGACTTCAATGAAGCTGCTTACATATTGAGCATCAAGGTCTATAGAGGTAGATCAAGACGCTTGATAAGTTTTTTCAATGAGTACATACCTTGACAAGTTTTTGAAGTAGTTCAAAATGGAACAGTCAAAGAAAGAGTTCTTGCCTGTGTCATAAGGTGTGAAATTGAGTAAGACTCAAATCCCGACCACGGCAGAAGATAGAAAGAGAATGAAAGTCATTCCCTATGCCTCAGCCATAGGTTCTATAAAGTATGCCATGCTGTGTACCAGATCTATTGCATACCCTACCACTGAGTTTGGCAAGGGAGTACAATAGTGATCTAGGAGTAGATCACTGGACAGCGGTCAAAATTATCCTTAGTGGAATAAGGATATGTTTCTCGATGATGGAGGTGACAAAAGGTTTGTCGTAAAAGATTACGTCGATGCAAGTTTTGACACTAATCTAGATGACTCTAAGTCTCAATCTAGATACATATTTAAAGTGGGAGCAATTAGCTAAAGTAGCTCCGTGCAGAGTATTGTTGACATAGAAATTTGCAAAATACTTACGGATCTGAATGTGACAGACCCGTGGACTAAAATTATCTCACAAGCAAAACATGTTCACACCTTAGTACTCTTTGGGTGTGAATCACATAAGCGATGTGAACTGGATTACTGACTCTAGTAAACCCTTTGGGTGTTGGTCACATATCGATGTGAACTATGGGTGTTAATCACATGGTGATGTGAACTATTGCTGGTAAATCACATGGCGATGTGAACTAGATTATTGACTCTAGTGCAAGTGGGAGACTGAACGAAATATGCTCTAGAGGCAATAATAAAGTTATTATTTATTTCCTTATATCATGATAAAGGTTTATTATTCATGCTAGAATTGTATTAACAGGAAACATAATGCATGTGAGAATACATAGACAAACAGAGTGTCACTAGTATGCCTCTACTAGACTAGCTCGTTAATCAAAGATGGTTATGTTTCCTAACCATGAATAAAGAGTTGTTATTTGATTAACGAGGTCACATCATTGGTTGAATGATCTGATTGACATGACCCATTATATTAGCTTAGCACCCGATCGTTTAGTATGTTGCTATTGCTTTATTCATGACTTATACATGTTCCTATGACTATGAGATTATGCAACTCCCGTTTGCCAGAGGAACACTTTGGGTACTACCAAACGTCACAACGTAACTGGGTGATTATAAAGGAGTATTACAGGTGTCTCCAATGGTAGATGTTGGGTTGGCATATTTCAAGATTAGGATTTGTCACTCCGATTGTCGGAGAGGTATCTCTGGGCCCTCTCGGTAATGAGTTAGTTGCGGGATGATGTATTACGGAACAAGTAAAGAGACTTGCCGGTAACGAGATTGAACTAAGTATTGGATACTGACTATCGAATCTCGGACAAGTAACATACCGATGACAAAGGGAACAACGTATGTTGTTATGCGGTCTGACCGATAAAGATCTTCGTAGAATATGTAGGAGCCAATATGGGCATCCAGGTCCCGCTATTGGTTATTGACCGGAGACGTGTCTCGGTCATGTCTACATTGTTCTCGAACCGTAGGGTCCGCACGCTTAACGTTACGATGACAGTTATTATGAGTTTATGCATTTTGATGTACCGAAGGTTGTTCGGAGTCCCGGATGTGATCACGGACATGACGAGGAGTCTCGAAATGGTCGAGACATAAAAATTGATATATTGGAAGCCTATGTTTGGACATCGGAAATGTTCCAGGTGAAATCAGGATTTTACCGGAATACCGGGTGGGTTACCGGAACCCCCCGGGAGCTAAATGGGCCATAGTGGGCCTTAGTGGAAAGGAGAAAGGGGCTGCCCTAAGTGGCCGCGCGCCTCCCCCCTTCCCCTAGTCCTATTAGGACTAGGAGAGGTGGCCGGCCCCCTCTCTCTCTTTCCCCCCCTTGAGGAATCCTATTCCAACTAGGATTGGGGGGGGAATCCTACTCCCGGAGGGAGTAGGACTCCCTGGCGCGCCACCCCTTGGCCGGCCAGCCCCTCCCCCTTGGCTCCTTTATATACGGGGGCAGGGGAGCACCCTAGGACACACAAGTTGATCTTCGTGATCGTTCCTTAGCCGTGTGCGGTGCCCCCCTCCACCATATTCCACCTCGGTCATATCGTTGCAGTGCTTAGGCGAAGCCCTGCGCCGGTAGTACATCAAGATCGTCACCACGCCGTCGTGCTGACGGAACTCCTCCCCGAAGCTTTGCTGGATCGGAGCCCGGGGATCGTCATCGAGTTGAACGTGTGCCAAGAACTCGGAGGTGCCGGAGTAACGGTACTTGGATCGGTCGGATCGGGAAGACGTACGACTACTTCCTCTACGTTGCGTCAACGCTTCCGCTTTGGTCTACGAGGGTACGTAGACAACACTCTCCCCTCTCGTTGCTATGCATCACCATGATCTTGCGTGTGCGTAGATTTTTTTTTTAAATTACTACGTTCCCCAACAGGTTGGCCTTGTTGGCGCCTGGGGTTTTTTTTCTTTTTTTTCGAATATGGACAGAGAGAAGAAAAACTACATAGAGAAAAATATAATATTTTTATATAGGATATATATATATCAATAAAATCAGAAAAATAAATCCTACAATGTGACCATTTTTCTAGAGGAAAAACAGAAACAAAATTAAAACATTTTTTGTAGATTCCAAAAAAAAATCAAATTTGAATTCAAATTTTTTTTGGCAATATTTTTCTGCTGACATTTTTCTTTGGAGTGTCATGTTTACTACTCTCATACTTTTGCTCAAGTATTTGTCAGGTATTTTTGAAATAAATTTCAATTGCCAAAATCAAATTCAAATTCAAATAAAACTCAAATGCCTCGGAAATTTCCAAATGCCACTCGATTTCAAACAAAATGCATAGATGCTTAGCTAATAATTGTAAAACATTCCAAATTAAAAATTTGGGATGTTACAAACCTACAAACCTTAAGATGAATCTCGCCCTCGAGATTCGGGTTGGCTAGCAAATAGGTGCGCGTGGTCTCGGCGAAGATCTTCTTCTCGCTCCCAGGTGGCTTCCTCCTCGGAATGATTACTCCACAGAACCTTGCAAAACTTGATGATCTTGCTGCGGGTGACTCTGTTCGCAGTCTCGAGAATTCTGACGGGTTTCTCCTCATAAGTCAGATCACTGTCGAGCTGTATGGCCTCTAGGGGCACTGTGTCTCTCAAAGGAATATCAGCCATCTCAGCATGGCATTTCTTCAGTTGAGAAACATGGAGGACATCATGAACTCCGGACAATCCTTCCGGCAATTCCAGCTTGTAAGCAACTTCTCCACGACGTTTGAGGATTTTGTAGGGGCCAATGAATCGTGGTGCTAACTTTCCTTTAACACCGAACCTCTTGATTCCACCAAGTGGGGACACACGAAGATATGCTCGGTCTCCCGCTTCGTATGTTACTTCCTTGCGTTTACTGTCGGCATAACTCTTCTGCCTCGATTGAGCTACCTTGAGTCTATCTCGAATCAGCTTGACCTTCTCTTCGGAGTCTCTGATAAGATCGGAACCAAAAAGATTTCGGTCTCCAACACCATCCCACAGCAATGGGGTTCTACACCTCCTTCCGTATAGAGCTTCGAAAGGGGCCATCTTCAGACTTGTCTGATAGCTGTTGTTGTATGAGAACTCTGCGTATGGCAGATTGTCATCCCAGCTAGACCCATAGTCTAGCACACAGGCTCTCAACATGTCCTCCAGAATCTGGTTGACTCTCTCGGTCTGTCCATCTGTCTGCGGATGAAAAGTTGTACTGAACTCCAGCCTCGTACCCAAAGTTTCATGCAACTGATTCCAAAACTTTGAGCTAAATTGCGTTCCTCTATCTGACACGACACTCCTCGGAACTCCACGCAGACATACGATCCTGGTCATGTATATCTTGGCTAACTTAGCGCTGGTATATGTAGTCTTCACGGGAATGAAATGAGCTAGCTTGGTCAAGCGATCAACCACTACCCAGATGGAATCATAACCTGAACGGGTCCTGGGTAATCCTGTGATAAAATCCATTCCAAGTTTCTCCCATTTCCACTCGGGAATTGGCAGAGGTTGAAGTAACCCTGCCGGCTTCTGATGTTCCGCCTTTACTCGCTGACAAACATCACATACTGCTACGTACTCGGCAATATTCTTCTTCATACCTGTCCACCAGAAACTTTCCTTCAAATCCAGATACATCTTGGTGTTGCCTGGGTGAATCGAGTACGGTGAATCATGGGCCTCCTGAAGAATTAACTTCCTGACCTCTGGGTCATTGGGCACATATATGCGATCCTCAAACCATAAAGTTCCGTGCTCGTCTTCATGAAAACCCTTAGCCTTTCTGTTGCTCATCTTTTCCTTTATCTCTGCAATTTCCTTGTCCGTCTTCTGGGCTTCACGGATTCTTTCGATCAAAGTGGACTGAATATCCAGGGTGGCGACATATCCTCTCGGTACTATCTCCAGTCGAAGTTCTCTGAGATCGTCGGCTAATTCCTGAGGTAATCCTCCAGCTATGAGGGTGTTCACATAGCTTTTACGGCTCAAGGCATCTGCTACAACATTAGCCTTCCCTGGGTGGTAATGCAATCTCATGTCATAGTCCTTGATCAACTCTAGCCATCTCCTCTGTCTGAGGTTTAACTCCTTCTGCGTGAAAATGTATTTCAAGCTCTTATGATCCGTGTAAACATCACAACTGTTTCCGATAAGGAAATGCCTCCAGGTCTTGAGTGCATGCACTACGGCTGCTAACTCCAAATCATGTGTGGCATAATTCATCTCGTGAGGTCGTAGCTGTCTGGAGGTATAAGCTACAACTTTTCCTTCCTGCATGAGTACTCCTCCAAGTCCCTGACGAGAAGCATCACAATATACCTGGTAATCCTTGTGTATGTCCGGCAAAATCAGCACTGGGGCTGTAACCAGACGTTTCTTCAGCTCCTGAAAACTGGCTTCACAATACTCGGTCCAAATGTATTTGGCGTCCTTCTTCATCAGCTCAGTCATGGGCTTGGCAATCTTCGAGAAGTTCTCAATAAACCTTCGATAATATCCTGCGAGTCCGAGAAAACTGCGGATCTCCTTGACTGAGGTGGGTGACTGCCAATCGGTGACTGATACAACCTTGGTGGGGTCGACTTCTATTCCTTATCCTGAAATAACATGTCCGAAGAATCCGACTTCCTTCAGCCAAAATTCACATTTGCTGAACTTGGCATACAACTGATGTTCTCGGAGTTTCTCCAGAACTAGACGCTAATGTTCCTTATGTTCTTCCTCGCACTTGGAGAAAATCAGTATATCATCGATGAACACCACGACAAACTTGTCCAGATATTCCATAAATACCTTGTTCATCAAATTCATGAAGTATGCAGGGGCATTAGTCAATCCAAATGACATGACGGTATACTCATATAAACCATACCTGGTGGTGAAAGCTGTTTTGGGTATATCCTGTTCATGAATCTTCAACTGATGATACCCTGATCGAAGATCGATCTTGGAGAATACCTTGGCTCCAACTAGATGATCAAACAAATCGTTAATCATTGGCAGAGGGTACTTGTTCTTGATGGTCACGTCGTTCAATGAACGATAATCCACAACCATTCTCAGGGTTCCATCCTTCTTCTCTACCAAAAGAACTGGGGCTCCCCAAGGTGACGAGCTTGGCCGAATATATCCCTTCTCCAATAATTCCTTGATTTGCTTATTGATTTCTTCCAAATCATTCGGGGGCATCCGATAAGGTCTCTTGGATATTGGGGCTGTGCCGGGCAATAACTCAATCAGAAATTCAATATCTCTGTCCGGTGGCATTCCTGGTAATTCCTCCGGAAATACATCAGGAAAATCTTGCACTACGGGCACTTCCTCCTGAACAACTCCCGTGAGGGAATTCACCTGATGCTTCGTCGGGGTGCGTCTGGATACATACTTGATCCTTTTCTCCTCCGGGGTGGTGAGCAAAATCGTCTTGCGGGCACAATTGATGTTTCCTTCAAACTTGGTCAACCAATCCATGCCTAGGATTACATCCAAACTCTGGGATTCCAGTACTATGAGGTCTGTGGGAAAATCATGATTTCCGATGCTGAGGGTCGAATGACGGCCTAAGCCTGCCGTCATCTCTCCTCCTGGGGAAGTGACCTGAAGTGGGGTTCTAAGGGTTCTAGTGGGCAACCCATACTTTTCCACAACTACCCTTGATATGAATGAATGCGTTGCACCGGAATCAAAGAGTACCAATACTGGACGTGAATTTAATATAAACTTACCAACCACAGTTTCTGGTTGATCGTAGACGTCCTCCACATCAATGTGATTCACCTGAGCACGAGGAAAAGGGTTGGGCTTCTTTGCTGAGCTTCCATTGCCGTTGCCATTTCCATTCCTCTGCTTGGCCTCCGGGCAGTCGGTGGCATAGTGTCCTGTTTTCTGGCACTTGAAACAGGTGATATGACTCAGATCCTTCTGAGCCGGAGCGGGACGGTGCTCGTTGCCATTGCCTCCATTGCCTGACTTGGAGTTGTTGTCATGGTTGCGGTTGTTCCCATTTCCTCCATGGTTATGTCCTCCATGATTATGTCCTCCATGGGTGTGATGGGTATGTCCTCCCGAGTATGGGGCATAGCGGGGCTTCTGCTGAGCTCCAGAGTTGTACTTTCCCTGGCCATATTTCCGCTTGCGGCTATCAATCTGCTGCTAGTTGCCTTCAAGTATGGTGGCCTTGTCTACCAGCTCCTGGTAGTTGTTGAAGGTAGCCACCATTAACTGCATTCCCAGCTCATCATTGAGTCCCTCGAGAAACTTCTCCTGCTTTGCGGCATCTGTGGCCACATCATCTGGGGCATAGCGAGATAATTTGCTGAACTCATCCACGTACTGCCCCACAGTACGGTTCCCCTGGCGTAAGTTGCGGAACTCATGCTTCTTCAGACTCATGGCTCCAGCTGAGACATGAGCTGTGCGGAAAGCTTGCTGGAACTGATCCCACGTGATGGTGGCGATGGGATAAGTGGCGGTGTAGTTCTCCCACCAAGAGGCTGCAGGTCCATCAAGCTGATGTGCGGCAAAGCGCACCTTCTCTGCATCTGTGCATCCAGCAGTGGCTAACTCCCTTCCAACTTTGCGGAGCCAATCATCGGCCACAATCGGCTCAGTGCTGCTAGAGAACACTGGCGGATTCAGCCTTAGGAAGCGGGTCAAGTTGTCAACAGGGGGTGGTGGCGGTGGATTGTTGTTGTTGTTGTTGTTGTTGTTGTTGTTGTTGTTGTTGTTGTTGTTGTTGTTGTTGTTGTTGTTGTTGTTGTTGTTGTTGTTGTTGTTGTTCTGGTTCTGGATGAGTATCTGCATCAGGGCATTCTGCTGCTGGATCAGTTGGGCGAGCTCCGGCGGAAAGTTGGAACCGGGGTCACGTCTCGGAGGCATCTTGTGTTTTGGAGGGGATGAGAAATTAGAATAGAACAAGGGTCTAAAATAGCACTACCCATATGAATGCACAATCATAATCACACCAATCATTTATTCATTCATCTCAAACAAGGTTCATTCTCGGATTACAAAATCTCACGACTAATCGAAATAACGGCCTAACTGGTCGATGGAAAAAAAATAACATGGCGGTCGACTAAATGCCTTCATCAATTGTCCTTGCGTCCTCCGGTGCGGCGTCCTCTGGTGCGTCGTCCCCTGGTGCGGCGCCTCCTCTTGCGGCTTCCTTCGGTGGAGCTCTCTTCATAATCCTGGTCATTGCTCACGAGGGGTCCATCATCTCCACTCGGAAAAAGGTCTTCTCCCAGGTCCATCTTCTCCTCTAATTTGGCCACATCAATCTTCAGCTTGTCGACTCTCTCCATGAAATCCTTGACTTCATCCTCATGCTCATAGTGGGCTTCACGTGCTGCATCCTCCAGTTCAATTTCGCGAAGATGCAACTTTTGGACCGTCTTCAAGCTCCTGCGCATCTGAACCTCTAGAGCCCTGATGTGAGCCTCCAAGTCTTGGATATATGAGCGAACGGAGTCGTCATTTATGGTGCGGATGATCTCTCCATCTGCAGTCCTGCGAGAAATCATGGTGTGGTCTGATCCAATGAGCTCGACCCTGTATTCCTCCTGGATGCGTCCAAGTGCACTATGAACTTCTATGTCTCTCCCGAGGATCCAAGTGGGAGCAGTGAACCTGAAGTCAACGGGCGCCGAGAGACTTTCGAAAGTCCTCCCTGGTATGTGCACCTTAATCCTATAGCGACGGTCTTCTGGAAATGCCATGATAGGGGTCCCGGTGATAGACAGCAGAGCAATCTTCAATTCCTTGGTGATCTAGACCAGCCTCCTGCCGAAAAGCATTGTCTCATCTGGCTGGCAAAACTCCGGGAGCAGAACTGGGATGAACTTGACGGCCATCTAGAATGTTGAAAATCGGAGACAAGTCAGAAATGAACAGGGGAGAATTACGGAATGATAAGGACATGAAATAAAATAGTCTCTTCCTATGGTTTTCCGATCCTAGGGGTTACGTCCTACGGTCAGCGTGTGCTCTGAATACCATCTCTGTAACGACCCGACCCTCGGTCAAGTCTCTGTGTAGCTATACCATCCCAAGATCATGCTGGCACACAACATTGATGCAAAGATTCAAAGTTCAATCACACCTGAATTTATTACACGATTCTCATATCGAGTCTTTATTACATCATAATAAATTCGGCCGAAGGCCAACTCATGAGAAATAAACTAAATAAAGCTGCGGAACCGTAGACGAATAGCGAGTCCATCCGACTCCATAGGGCAATCGCCAAGCGTGGATCGTAGCCTCACTCCTGGTCGGAAAACTCCTCTGCAACATAAGACGTTGCAGCCGTGTAGGTCAGCATTTTGAATATGCCGACAAGTCATGGAGAAAACAACAATAATAATGCTAACACTATATGCAATTTGGCTGTGGGGCTCTAAGTTTTATGTTTTTGCGAAAAAGCCAATTTTTCCCTATGACAAAGGACTTGCTTGCAATTACTACAAAATGTTGGTTGTTATTGAGATGGTTCCGCCAACCAATGTCTCATTCCCAATTATTAAATAACCCATCAATTAATTTATTATGTTCGGTGTTGAGATTTCTGAAATACTCCAATTTCCAGAGGCTCATTTGTCCGTAACCGGGGACACGGCTAATCGATTAGGTTGTTACTCTGCAGAGTCTTGTGCAATTTACCCGCAAGAATCGTTCCCTCCTTTATGTCCTCGCACTGCCTGATGTTTGAAGACGGGATGAACGAAACAGGGTCTTCCGTAGAGTTTCTCTGGGCACTGCCGGTGCCCATCCATGTCCTACCGTTCTCCTACATCTGCTGGCACCGTCTGTCCAGAGTCACGCCTAGGGTCTACCCAGCCAGAGCCCATAATGGCTTGCGGCTGCAAAGGTAAGCTTCCGGTCAAGGTGTATCCATCCGTCTCTTCGTGGCTAGGTGAAGCTTTCCGCAAGATGTCATGGCGCTTCTCCATGCATCCCGTCCATCCGCTGGTTTCTCCAGGGTGCCCGTCAACTGTCCTCCACCCAGTAGTGAATTTGAAGTCCATCTTGAGCTTGAAGTCATGGGGTTGTATCATCTTGTCTCTCACATCTCCCTTATGAATCTCTCAACCAACCCCGTCTACGAGCATAGAAAAATAAACTACATCATCCCGGGCAATGGTAAGGGGATTGGGTTCATCCTACCTCATGATACTACTCAAGAACATAACTTAAAATTCTCCTACTGCATGCATGGTGGGGAGGCATAATTCTAATGCAACAAAATCATAGGTATTGTAAAACATGATCAAATGACTTGCCTGGTTGACGGTCTTCGAAAGCTAGCGACTCGAGATAGCAAGCTTTGCACTTCGCAAATTCTATCTAAGCAAACAATAATCATACAAGCATACAAACATACAATCACTTAACATAACAGCATGCTAACATAAATCACACAAAACAATCAAACCAAAACCAAAGAAAAACTCAGAGAAAACAAATCAAGGTTTTCATCATAACAAGCAACAACTAAGAAATAGTTTTACACAACTAAAACTTTTCTTAACAGAACCTAAGCATTGGTTTTGCTAACTAACAGAAGGGAAAACATCATATAAACTAGGAGCAAAAAGAATCATATTAAAAGCTATTATACAACTCATATTATGCCTAAAACAATCCTAGCAAAGAAAATAAAAAAAATTATTCTACCGTAAATAAAAGTTCATCCTCTGTAGCTACAGAAACTAATCTAAAATAAACTATAACATCATAAAAAATAAAATAATTTACTAACTAGAACAGTAGGAAAACAGTAGCTAGCTAAAATAAACAAGAAAAACCTGATTTCGACTAAACTATTTTTTCCTTAAATCTAAAACACTCAAACAAGTTCCTAATGCTAGGCTTGGTCAAAACTAAGCATTAGCAAAAAGAATCACTAAAAAAAATAATCCTAACTCCATTTATGGCAGAAAAACTAATCTGAATAAAACTAATATAAAACAATTCTTAAAAACTAAAACATGGCCGAATCTATTTTCTACAGAAACTATAGGAAATTTGCAAACTAGAGCAAAAAGAATCAACTAAAAATATTAAATAACCTAAAAGTTATAGATTTTACAAGACTGGAACTATTCTGTTAAAAACAGAAACGAAAATTAAACATAAAAAAAATACTAAAGCGCTAACGGGCCGAACAGTGAGCGCTCTAATACTAAACAGCGCATGAGCGCTTAATAGATCAATACGTCCACCACAAATAGAAATAAACCAATCGGCGGGTGTCGGTGTCAAAACCGGCGGATCTCGGGTAGGGGGTCCCGAACTGTGCGTCAAGGTCGGATGGTAACAGGAGACAAGGGACACTTTATTTTACCCAGGTTCGGGCCCTCTCGATGGAGGTAAAACCCTACTCCTGCTAGATTAATATTGATGATATGGGTCGTACAAGAGTGGATCTACCACGAGATCAAGGAGGCTAAATCCTAGAAGCTAGCCTATGGTATGATTGTGTATGATGATGGTTGTCCTACGGACTACAACCCTCCGGTTTATATAGACACCGGATAGGGTTAGGGTTACATAGAGTCGGTTACAATGGTAGGAGATCTCAAATATCCGCACGCCTAGCTTGCCTTCCACGCCAAGAAAAGATCCTTCCGGACACGGGACGAAGTCTTCAATCTTGTATCTTCATAGTCCTGGAGTCCGGCTGAAGGTATAGTCCGGCTATCCGAACACCCCCTAATCTAGGACTCCCTCAGTAGCCCCCGAACCAGGCTTCAATGACGACGAGTCCGGCGCGCAAATCGTCTTCGGCATTGCAAGGCGGGTTCCTCCTCAGAATCCTGTGTACCTGTACGAATAATGTCTGCTTTTTGTAATGTAGCACTCCTCGGCTTCAGTGCCCAATAATGGCCGTCTTCCACGTGATGAACGAATGCGAAGAGCTTGGGGTGTTTTTACATCCACACTCTTAGTCATATAAACAAGCCGCCTATTTAACGGGATGGGGATTTAGATCCAAACCACATCTTCTCCTCTCCGCGAGTTATCATCAGAGCGTCTCCAGCAAAGGTCCATTCCAACATGGCCAGCTGTCGCAGCTCCTCCCCTCGCACCTCCAGTCCTAAACCCGGAGACTAGGAGAGATGCACCATCCCACACAGCGAGTTAGTGTCGCTCCAAGCCAAGGGATTTCTCCCTCAAGCCTATATGGTCTCGGTCCGAGCCGGACTCGCCACTTGTCAAGGCGGAAAACAAGCGGAGAACTTACCTAGTCCCTCCAAAGGGGAGCAGGTGTGCCTGGTCCCTTATCTAATAAGGGGACTGGGATTTCCAATTCATCCCTTTCTCCGCGGGCTTTTGGAGTTCAATGGCCTCCAGCTGCACCACCTTACGCCCGGTTCCGTGTTACACATCGCAGTCTTCGTTGCTCTCTGCGAGCTATTTTTAGGCGTTGAGGCTCATTTTGCGCTATGGAAGAAGATATTCTGCCTGGTGCCCCGTTCTCAAAAGGGGTCTATATATCAAGTGTGCGGAGCCGAAGTATGGCGCATCGCCGGGATCGGATACCCGTCCGGAACCCTGAAGAAGGCGTCCGAGGACTGGCCTTCAGAATGGTTCTACATAGACGACGTTCCCCTGCCGGACCCTGTCCGGGCCGGTCTCCCTGAGTTCAATAATGCTCCCCTAAAGAAACGCCTAAGTTGGCGCCCTCGGAGCTCTTAGAGAGAGAATGACAGAGACGTCCTTTACTTAATGGGCCGGATTAAGCTACTGGCTCATTCCGGACTAACCATGATTAAAGTCATGGACATATGCATTATGCGAGGGGTGCAGCCGCTCCAATACAGAAGCCACCCCATGTGGTATTTCAACGGGGAGGATGACGCCACCCGTTACGGCCGTAAGGGGCCGGACTCGCCTGCCGCTCTAATGAAGGTTTTGTCCTCTTTGTACAAGGGAGAAGAAGAGGAATTCCTCCGCGTCAACCCGCAGGGCGGATTTTCCATGTATAGTCCTCCGAATTTGGTAAGCGGACAGTCGTATTTCCCAGTTAATTTTACATTCCCATGATTAAATAGGCAGTCTAACAACTTTAATGCAGGACCTGCGTCAGGAGGAAAAAAACATAAACATCCGTCCTCCGCAGCCAGAGGACCTAGAACGGTCCCTCGATCCGGACTCCGAAGAGGATCCGTGTCGGGGGGAATCGGCCTCCACGAGCACCTATGGGGACGGAGCCCCTTTTCGGTTCGGCAGGGGGCGGAGGTTGCACAAAGAGCAGATTGAGGCGACACACACACACAACGATTTTACCCAGCTTCGGGCCGCACGGATGCGTAAAACCCTACTGCTGCTTGTCTGGTTGATTCGAGTTCTTGCTCTGGAGCGCAAGAAGCTACAGTAAGTTGGAGCTAGACGTAGACGAGGGTCTACTGGGTGTCCTCCCTCGCTGGTTCCTCCTCCTTCTACGTGCGCATGGGCCTCCTTTTATATGCTAAGGGGTTTCCCACAGGTAGCGACGCAGGTGAGGGTAAAAATGGCAAGGAACTGTGCGAACAGTGGCCGCACAGTGCTATCGCACCTAACTCTGACGGCGGGGGACAAAAGCATTAAATGCCCGTCTGGATCGCCCGAACAGTGCCGAGGCGGACCGTTAGGGGCGCCTCCGCTTGCCACGGCGGCGACTCTGCCAACGTCGCATGCCACCGCGCGCCCAAGGTTGCGCGGCGCCCGGCCACGTGCCTCTGCGGAAGCTCCAGAGTGACGCGTGGGCAGGTGAGCTGGAGCGCATGCCTGAGGTGGTGGTTTGCCGCGGCAAGTGGCTTGCCGCGGTGGTTGTCTTGCCGCACCTGAGAGCTTGCCGCTCGTCAGGCCTTGCCGGGGCGCGCAGCGCGCCGCGGCGGGCTTCTCTTGGGGTGCCTTGGTTTGGCCGTCCCGGCGAGCTCCTCCCGCCGGGGCCTTGGTGCTTCGGCTTAGTCGTCCCGGCAAGCTCCTCTTGCCGGGGCCTTGTCGCCTTGGCCCGGCAAGCTCCTCTTGCCGGACCTCGCCTTCTTGGCCCGGCAAGCTCCTCTTGCCGGGGCTTGGTCTTCTAGGCTCGATCACTTGGCCTTCGTCCGGCCCAGAAAGGGCCGTGGAGACTCTTGTCACTCCCCTGGCAAGCCTTGCCGCGGGACGCTACTACTGCCCGTGCACAAGTTCGGGGTACTAAGGTACCCCTACTTTAGTACACCGACAGGAGCCCCCGGGCCTGGGCCATACACGGTGCCGAGCGTTGTTGGGCCAGGCCCTAACAGTGCACGGGCACGCGTGGCCTGGGTTGCGTTGCTCCTTAACTCTGTGCCCGTCGCGCCCTCCCCAAGTGGCGCGCGCTTATCGCGGCGTCGTGAGGGGCGAGGCGTGCGAGGCGTGCGTGACGTGAGTGGCGCGCGCGGGGCTTGAGGCCCGCGGGCATGCGTCACGCCGGGCACGATTCCTTTATTTGGAAAAGGCGAAACGTCCGCCCCCACTTTCAAGTGGGGGGGAGACGTGGAGGCGCGGCTTGGTGAACGAACGGGGTCGAGGCACGGCTTTTGGGGCGCCCGCCCCCACGATCACGGGGTGGGGAGAGGTCGCCTCACTTGTCGCCTCGGCCGTGCTCGCCCGCCACGCGTCCTCCATGCGCTTGGGGTTGCGGTGGTGGAGGCAGGAAACCGGGCCGACGCGGGTCGAAGTAGAGGGTCGGCCCCGTCGCCTGCCCTTCCTCTGCTTTGATTGGTTGGGCGGGGCGGCCGAGCCCCCACTCCGCCCCTTTATAAGGAGCGTAAGGGGGTGATGAGGGTCCGCACTCCTTCCTTCTTTCTTCTCTTAGATCCCTAGTCCCCTCTCCCCAACTGTCATGGAGAAAGGGAACCCTGGTCCTTCTTCGGTGGCGGCAAGGGTTGCTGCCAGGCAGCGCGCCCCTCCTCCCCTTGCACCCGTGGCGACGGAGCCAACCGTAAGGGGAAGGGGGAGGGGGCGAGGTCGTGGACGAGGCCGTGGACGGGGCCGAGGCGCTCGAGGCGGGCGGGGTGGCGCGCCGGCCTCGCCTCCGCCGGCGGCTCCGTTTCTCCCGGCGGTTCATCTCGGGGACGACCCCTGCGAGTTCATCATCAGGCTGCGCCGGGCGCCTCGCCGTCGCCTCCGCCTCCCGGCTCCCTTCGTGGACGTCCTGGAAGCGGAGCAACACGAGACGCTGAGACTGCGCATGAGGGGCTGCGGGATCAGTGGTACGTGAGTCCACGTCGAATCCCGAGCCCCCGGCGTGATGTATCTTGGCCGAGGGTGGAAGTCGTTCGCCCGGATCCACAGCTTGATGGAGGGGTTCACCCTCGTTTTTAAGCTGATGGAGGGTGATCTCCTCTCCGTCAAGGTCTTCGGGGACCTCGGCACCCGGGCCCGGTGCTGCGTGGATAGCTCCTCCAACAGCGAAGGCTCCTCCTCGAGCGAGAGTGACGAGGAGGGGAGCGACAGCGACGACGAGGGGAGCGGTTGCCGGGATGACGGGTCTGACTAGGTGCCGGTCGCAGCTCCGCGTGGCACCGGCGAACCCATCGTCCACGTCGCTGGCGCCGTGAACTCCCCAGGGTCGTCTCCTTGGGCGGCTGGCGTAGGGAGGCTGCGGAAGAGGAAGAGGGCGGGCGGCAAGGCCGCTGCCTCGTCTTCCAGCTTCGCCCCAGACGCCGTCACCACCCCTGCTCGCGGCGACGACCACCGGGGTCTTCTCTCCGGCCCGGCAAGCTCCTCTTGCCGGGGCTTCGTCTTCTCGGGCGGCCGGAGTGGCGAGGCTGCGGAAGAGGCCGGCGGCAAGGCCGTCAACTCGGAGTACGAGGGCTAGATGCCCTCGACAGCGTGTTGACGTCCCGCCGCCTCCTTTTCGAGCTCCGCTTCCGGCGTCGCCGTCTCCATCCAGCCTCCGGAGCCCCCGGGCGGAGCCCCGGATGCTCTCTTGGCGTCTTCTACCACCCGTAGCTCGTCTAGGCACCCCTTTTGCCCTTCTCGCCTCCTTGCCCTACCTCCTGAGGAGAGAGACAATAAAGGGATTACGGGCACCTTATCTCTTTTTATCTTGTAAGCCCTCGGGCCTTAATTGTGTTTAAATCTTGTAATCCCATCTTTCATGTTTTTCATTCTCTCTGAGTTGTACCTGAGTGGAATGTTTTTAATGAAAAGGGAGTGTTTGCCGGACCATTTGTCTCGCGGGTACATCCCGCGGCAAGGAGCGAACCCTTTGCATCGTTAAGATAGACACTTCCCCGCCCGGCAACAGGCCCTGCCGTCTTCCCGTGCCCCTTGGCCCTCCTCGCGCTCTTGGCGCAGGCGGGGAGAAGGCGGGTTCTGGCCCCTCGCTTCCTCCTCTTGCCGCCGCGGCTACTATCAGAAGCGGGCCCCGGGAACGCGCTCCGGGGTTTGTCGCTTAAGAGAGCACGGCAGCTTTTAGGAGGAAGCAAGGTTTTCGCATTCCGCAGCTCACGAGAGAATGCATGATAAGGGATGTAAAGACTTATCTGAGGTTGCAACCCCCGGCAACTCTGGCTTGCCGGGGCGCGGGTGCTGGCTCGCCCTTCTCCCCTTCTTCGTCCTTGAGCGGCTCGGCAAGGGTATGCAATTCCTGCGAGCCAAAGGGAAAGGACGGGAAAAAGACGCGGACTCGACCTCTAAGTTAGGGGTTAGCGACTGTTAGGCACTATCAACCCTAACCAAGGACGAGACTCGACTCGGCATGCATGCTAAAACTTGGGGGCGCCAGCGCTTCATTATCTGCGGCCAGGGTCTGCGCCTGGCTTTGTACAAAGGATTACATGCAACTGCGGCAAGACTTTGTACAAAGAGTTGGTTGCCGGACGGGGTCCGACAACCGCGCCTTACGGGTAAAACTTGCGAAGATGCTCAATGTTCCAGGAATTGCTCACCGGAGTACCATCTTCGGTCTCGAGGCGGACGGCGCCGGGCCTCGTGACTCGTTTCACCCGGTAAGGGCCTTCCCACTTCGGCGTCAAATTGTTGTGTATCTTGGCCGACTGAACGCGCCAAAGAACAAGGTCGCCTTCCTCGAGGCTCCTGGCTTTAACTTTGCGGCTATGATAGCGACGCAGAGCTTGCTGGTAGCGAGCGGATCACACAGCAGCCTGGAGAAGATCCTCCTCGAGGAGCAGTGCGTCATCTTCACGCGACCGCTCTTGCTCAAGCTCATCATAAGCGAGCACTCGAGGTGACCCGTATACGAGTTCCGTGGGGGTAACTGCTTCTGCTCCATAGACTAGAGCAAATGGTGTCTGGCCAGTGGCTCGATTTGGCGTCGTTCTGACTGACCAAAGAACCGCCGGCAGCTCCTCGATCCAGTTCCGTCCGCGCTTGAGCAGCTTGTCAAAACTTCTGGTCTTGAGCCCGCGCAGTACCTCGGCGTTGGCCCTTTCCGCTTGACCGTTGCTCCGGGGATGAGCAACAGAAGCGAAGCAGACCTTGGTGCCGAGGTCTTGGGTGTACTGCATGAAAGCGTGGCTTGTGAACTGCGTACCGTTGTCGGTGATGATCCTGTTGGGGATCCCGAAGCGGCAAACAATCGACCTGAAGAATTTGATCGCGGACTGGGCTGTCACCTTCCTCACCGGTTCCACTTCTGGCCACTTTGTGAACTTGTCGATGGCAACGAACAAGTACTCAAAGCCCCCGACGGCTTGGGGGAAGGGGCCGAGGATATCGAGCCCCCAGACCGAGAAGGGCCAGGACAAAGGGATCGTCTGGAGAGCTTGAGCTGGCTGGTGTATCTTCTTGGAATGGAACTGGCACGCTTCACACTTGGTTACTTGTGCAGTTGCATCCTGGAGGGTTGTTGGCCAGAAGAAACCTTGCCGGAATGCTTTGCCGGCAAGTGCTCTGGTGCCAATGTGGTGTCCACATATGCCTCCGTGTATCTCCGCCAACAGCTCCTGTCCGTCTTCCCGGTGAATGCACTTCAATTTCACCCCATTGCGTCCTCTTCTGTACAGTGCGCCGTCGACGAACTGGTGCATACTGGACTCCCGGGCTACTCTTTCCGCTTCTTCTTGTTCTTCGGGAAGTTCTCCTGTCTGGAGGAAACGGACGATCTGTTGTGCCCACGTCGGAGCCTGTGGCTCGACGACGAGGACTAAAGGCATGTCGGCGGCTGCGGGAACACCAGCTTCTACGGCGAGGACTTGGGGCTCAGCCGGAGCTTGACGTTCCCCGGCAAGCTTGCCGGGGCATGGCTTGCCGGGAGCGCCTGCTTCGTCGGGACAAACCCTAGGGCTTGCCGGAGCGGGCAGCTCCTCAGCACTCTTGGCGTCGATCTTGGGGACTCTCTTGGCGGCGGCTTCGGGAAGCTCTGCCGGGAGATAGTCACCGGAGACCGATTTTCTCTTCTTGCTTGGCCCAGTCGATGGTGTCACGGATGGCTGAGTCAGCTTGAGCACAAAAGTCCCTGGTTCCACAGGTAGCTTTAGTGCGGCGCATTTTGACAGGCTGTCGGCGATGTTGTTCTTTGCTCTTGGAACGTATTCCATTTGCGGGCCGTCAAAGCGCTCTTCCAGCTTCCTCACTTCATCAACGTAAGCCTCCATCAACGGGCACTGGTAATCCTTGTTCACTTGGCAGACGACGAGCTGCGAGTCACCCCTGACAATGAGCTTCTTGATCCCAAGTTCCGCCGCGATCCTGAGACCGGCGAGCAAACCTTCATACTCTGACGTATTGTTGGTTGCTTGCTCCTTGGGAAAGTGCATCTGGACGATGTACTTGAGGTGCTCTCCGATGGGCGCGATGAGCAGCACGCCGGCACCGGCGCCTTCCAGCGAAAAGGCACCATCAAAGTACATCAGCCACTCTTTGGTTGCTTCCTTGTCGGGGATGCTCGTCTCTGGAATTTCTTCGTCCAGTGTCGGCGTCCACTCTGCTATGAACTCTGCCAATGCTCTGCTCTGGATGGTCGATGTGCTCTCGAACTTGAGGCCAAAGCTTGATAGTTCTAGTGCCCACTCGACAATCCTGCCTGTTGCTTCGGGATTCTGCAGTATCCTCTTAAGCGGAAAGCGAGTGACCACTGTGATCTCGTGTGCTTGGAAGTAATGGCGCAGCTTCCTCGAGGCCATGAGGAGGCCGAAGAGCAATTTCTGCACACCAGAGTACCTCGACCTAGCCCCCTGCAGGAGGGAACTGACGAAGTAAACTGGGCGCTGCACCATCCTCTTCTTCTGCACTTCCCCTTGCGCTTGCGCGGATTCGCCTTTGCCGGGGCCAGAGCTTGTCAGGGAAGCCCCCTGCTTGTCGTCGGACGTGCTTGCCGTGGTTGCTGGCTCGTCATCGGCTTCCCTCTCCGCTACTAACGCAGCACTAACCACTTGATTGGTTGCCGCTAGGTAGAGCAGCAACTTCTCTTGCGGTCTAGGCGCGACAAGTATAGGAGCGGAGGACAGGTATTTCTTCAAGTCTTGCAGCGCAGCCTCCGCTTCCGGAGTCCATTTTACTGGACCTGCCTTTTTCAAGATTTTGAAAAACGGTAGGGCGCGTTCCGCAGACCTGGAAATAAACCTGCTGAGAGCCACGACGCAGCCGGCAAGTCTTCGCACGTCCTTGACACGCGTTGGTGCTTCAATCTGCTCGATGGCCTTGATCTTGTCGGGGTTGGCTTCGATCCCACGCTGAGACACGAAGAACCCGAGAAGCTTGCTGGAGGGGACTCCGAACACGCACTTCTCGGGGTTGAGCTTGAGGCTGATCTTGCGCAAGCTCGCAAAGGTCTCTTCCAAGTCTTGAACCAAGGTTGCCTTGTCTCTGCTCTTGACCACAATGTCGTCCATGTAGGCCTCCACATTTCTGTGGATCTGTGGCTCGAAAGCAGTGTGGACAACCCTCGCAAACATCGAGCCTGCGTTCTTCAGTCCAAAAGGCATCCGCACAAAACAGTACATGCCGCATGGGGTGATGAATGCAGTCTTCTCTTCATCTTCTTTGGTCATGAAAATCTGGTGGTACCCGGAGTAGGCGTCGAGGAATGAAAGCAGGCCACATCCGGCCGTGGAGTCAACAATCTGGTCGATGAGCGGCAAAGGAAATGGATCTTTAGGGCAGGCTCTGTTGACATCGGTGAAATCGATGCAAAGCCTCCACTTCCCGTTTGCTTTGCGCACGACAACACGATTGGCCAACAACGTCGGATGGAGCACGCCTCTGATGAGGCCTGCCGCTTCCAACTTCCTGATCTCCTCCGCGATAAACTCTTGGCGCTCCACCGCTTGTTTCCTGACTTTTTGCTTGACGGGCCGCATGAGGACAGACGGCAAGGTGGTGCTCAATCACTTCCCTGGGAACGCCGGGGATGTCAGATGGTTGCCAGGCAAACACATCGACATTCGCCCGCAGGAAAGCAACGAGCGCGCTTTCCTATTTGGGGTCAAGAGTGGCACTGATGGTGAAGGTACCACCAGTGCCGTCCTCCTGGGCGGGCACCTTGTTGGTCGCTGGTGGAGCAGCCGTCGTCTTCTTGTGTTTACCGGCGGGGCTCGATGGTGCGTCCTCAACGGCAGCGCAGCGCTCCGGAGAGGCGCGCTTGCCGGAGTGGGCACCAGAGCATTCGCCGGGCTTGGCCTTCTTGCCAGGAGAGCTCAATGGCACGTCCTCGACGGCAGCGCAGCACTCCGAGGAGGCGCGCTCGCCGGAGTGGGCGCCAGAGCATTCGCCGGGCTTGGCCTTCTTGCCGGCGGGGCTCGATGGCACGTCCTCGACGGCAGCGCAGCACTCCGAAGAGGCGCGCTTGCCGGAGTGGGCGCCAGAGCACTTGCCGGGCTTGGTCTTCTTGCCGGCGGGGCTCGATGGCACGTCCTCGATGGCAGCGCAGCACTCCGAAGAGACGCGCTTGCCGGAGTGGGCGCCAGAGCACTTGCCGGGCTTGGTCTTCTTGCCGGCGGGGCTCGATGGCACGTCCTCGACGGCAGCGCAGCACTCCGAAGAGACGCGCTTGCCGGAGTGGGCGCCAGAGCACTTGCCGGACTTCTTCTTTCCCCTGGAAGCTCCAGCAGCAAGTGGGTCGCGGGCCGTTGCTGCTGTTGCGTCCCGGTATATTTGGTCGGCGCAGATAAGGGCATCCTTCTTGTCGCCGGGGACAGAAATGACGCTTATCGGGCCAGGCATCTTGAGCATGTTACACGCGTAGTGAGAGGCCGCCATGAACTTGGCGAGCGCTGGTCGGCCGAGGATCCCGTTGTAAGGCAACGGAAAGTCGGCGACGTCAAAGGTGACCCTCTCAGTCCTGAAATTCAGCTCGCTGCCAAATGTTACCGGCAGTGTGATCTTTCCCTTCGGCTTGCTCCTTCCCGGGTTGATTCCTTGGAATGTGCCGGTTTCTTCGAGCTCGCTGTCGGGAACTTGGAGTCTCCGGAGAACAGCAGAGGAGATCAGATTCAAGCCGGCCCCGCCGTCAACTAGCATCTTAGTGACCTTGACGTTGCGGATCGTTGGGGAAACCAACATCGGCAAGCACCCGACCGCGGTTGTGCGATCAGGGTGGTCCTCAATGTCGAAGATGATAGGCGTGCTGGACCATCTCAGGGGTCTGCGTGACTCGACGGGTGGCTCCGCTGCATTGACCTCCCGCACCCACCGTTTAAGCTGGTGGTGGGAAGCGTGCAGGGAGGCACCGCCGTCCACACACAAGACCTCAGTGGCTTTCTGAAACTCCTGCTCGCTGGCCTCGGGGTCTTCCATGTCTTCGTCGTCGTCATCTTCTTCTTCCTTGTCGCGTCCCCGGGGAGGCCTGTCTGCTTGCCGCTGCTTGTCCTTGCCGCGGCGCTCCCCCGGGCCGGGACGCTTCGTGCCGGATCCCCCGCCGCCTGCTCGGGCTCTCTCCTCGTCGCGTCGTGCATACTCGGCTTTCTGCAGCTCGACGAGTTGCTCGACTTGCTTGCAACTCTGGAGGTCGTGGCCCCTGGTACGGTGGATCTTGCAGTACTTCTTGTCGGTACCGTCCCGCTTATCGGCAGCAGCCACCGCCCGGCAGTTGGCGCACCTGACAACCTTCTTGCCGGGGCCTCCCGCCTGGGCTTTCTTGGCGGAGCCCTCGCTGCCGGACTTCTCGACAACCAGCACCTCTGGGTTTTTCTTCTTTTTGCCGTTCTGCCGCCGGCCTCTCCTTGCCGGGGCGGTACCTTCACTGTCGGATTCTCCTTCTCCAACACTTTCTCCGGGGAGCTTCCTCCCCCCCTCAGCGTGTGCACACTTGTCGGCCAGGGCGTAAAGCTCGCTGACCTCCTTGATTTTGCACATCGCCATCTCCTCCCGCATCCTGCGGTAGCGCACATTCTGGTGGAACGCGCTGATCACCGCGGCGGGGTGGACATCTGGGATGTTGTAGTGTACACGGCTGAACCTCTGGATGAACTTGCGCAAAGGCTCCCCCTCCCTCTGAACAAGTAGATGAAGGTCGCTTGCCTGGCCATGGGGTTTGTGGCCGCCCGTGAAGGCGCCAACGAACTGATGGCATAGATCTGGCCAGGAGGAGATGGAGCCGTCCGGCAAGTGCATGAGCCAGGATCTGACGTTGGGCTTGAGTACCAGCGGGAAGTAGTTGGCAAGGATCTTGTCGTCCCGTCCCCCGGCAGCCCGCACCGCAATGGTGTAGATGCTGAGGAACTCCGACGGGTGCGACTTGCCGTCGTACTTCTCGGGCACGTCGGGCTTGAAGTTCTTCGTGCTGGGCCACTGGACTTGCCGCAGCTCGCGGGTGAACGCAGGGCAGCCTACCGAATACGGCAGTTCGCCTGGTTCCTTCGGCGCGTGCATGTCTCCAGAGGGCCCAACGCGCTGGTCTGATTGACTCCGCGCCTCTCTTCTGCGCTCGATGCGGGTTCGAGCGTCCTCTTCCCTTCGTTCGTGAAGGACTTGGCGCTGGTCGCGGCGAGTTCGCGGGTTCGACGACGCGGTGGAGTCGTTGTCGAGGTGAGCCCGGCGAGTCGGCGACCGCGGCTTCTGGGGCGGGGAGTGCACGGTGGTCGCACCCCCGCCATTCTTGGCGCCATTGGTTCTCGCCTGGGTGACTGGCCGCGGCTGCGGCGCGCTGTGCTGCCGCGGAGTGTCGCCGTTGGCGAAACCGATGAGGCTCTGGATGGTTGCCCTCCAGTCGTCGAGCTTGTTCGCCGTCGGAGGGTAGTCTAGGAGTAGCTGAGCTCGGGCGAGAGCTTCCGCCGGGGTGGTGGGCAGAGGCGGCGAACGGCGCGAGGAGCGGGATGTGCTCGAACTCCTAACTACGTTAGAAGGAGCAGCACCCGGTCCAGGCAGCCGCGCAACGCTCGTTCCGGCACGCTGGATCGCATGCTGGTCCTGAGCGCCTTGGGACCCACCAGCACGGTCTGGGTCTAGCGAGCGTATGATACCATGGGTACCATGACGCTGCTGGTTTCGCGCCTCCTGAGAGGGGTGCGGGGCAATCTCGGACGTCGTGGGACCAAGAGCTGGTTCGACGGCGCCCGTTCCTCCGCCGGCGTCCTCCCCACCACCCGTCTGCTCCATGGGCGGTGGGCTCGACGCTGACGGACCGGTCACCTCCGGAGCTTTCTTCTTCGGCGCCATGACGGCGCAAACAATGAGAGTCTGGCTCGCGCGGACGCCGGATCTGGTTCACACAACCTCGACGCACCCCTACCTGGCGCGCCAAAGATGTCGGGGGGAATCGGCCTCCACGAGCACCAATGGGGACGGAGCCCCTTTTCGGTTCGGCGGGGGGCGGAGGTTGCACAAAGAGCAGATCGAGGCGACACACACACACAACGATTTTACCCAACTTCGGGCCGCACGGATGCGTAAAACCCTACTGCTGCTTGTCTGGTTGATTCGAGTTCTTGCTCTGGAGCGCAAGAAGCTACAGTAAGTTGGAGCTGGACGTAGACGAGGGTCTACTCGGTGTCCTCCCTCTCTGGTTCCTCCTCCTTCTACGTGCGCATGGGCCTCCTTTTATATGCTAAGGGGTTTCCCACAGGTAGCGACGCAGGTTAAGGTAAAAATGGCAAGGAACTGTGCGAACAGTGGCCGCACAGTGCTATCGCACCTAACTCTGACGGCGGGGGACAAAAGCATTAAATGCCCGTCTGGATCGCCCGAACAGTGCCGAGGCGGACCGTTAGGGGCGCCTCCGCTTGCCACGGGGGGCGACTCTGCCAACGTCGCATGCCACCGCGCGCCCCAGGTTGCGCGGCGCCCCGCCACGTGCCTCTGCGGAAGCTCCAGAGTGACGCGTGGGCAGGTGAGCTGGAGCGCATGCCTGAGGTGGTGGTTTGCCGCGGCAAGTGGCTTGCCGCGGTGGTTGTCTTTCCGCACCTGAGAGCTTGCCGCTCGTCAGGCCTTGCCGGGGCGCGCGGCGCGCCGCGGCGGGCTTCTCTTGGGGTGCCTTGGTTTGGCCGTCCCGGCGAGCTCCTCTCGCCGGGGCCTTGGTGCTTCGGCTTAGTCGTCCCGGCAAGCTCCTCTTGCCGGGGCCTTGTCACCTTGGCCCGGCAAGCTCCTCTTGCCGGACCTCGCCTTCTTGGCCCGGCAAGCTCCTCTTGCCGGGGCTTGGTCTTCTAGGCTCGATCACTTGGCCTTCGTCCGGCCCAGAAAGGGCCATGGAGACTCTTGTCGCTCCCCTGGCAAGCCTTGTCGCGGGACGCTACTACTGCCCGTGCACAAGTTCGGGGTACTAAGGTACCCCTACTTTAGTACACCGACAATCCGGACTTAGCGGTGGATTTCATCGATGGAGTGTTTCATCAGCTAAGCAAGGACGATAACTTGGTAGCTTCATAGCTGATTACCCAGGGTTGATCCCGGCCTCCCAGGTGACAGATACCGGAGCTTCACCCCCTTAAGAGGGGTTCCGTTTTCATGGGTTTGGTTGTTCTGACGACAACCGCGCTTTGTAGGGGAGATTCCTGAGGGGGGAAGCCGACCCCGCTGCAGCTAACCGACGGGGGGGGGCGCAGGGCCCCGTGGGGCAAAAAGGAACATAGTCCGGTCTGAGGTGCCTGAGCAAAGGTATGGCGTACCCTCTCTTTTTCCCTTGTGTTTTACTCCTCCCGGGTATATTAACATTCGTGCTATCTTCAGGACGAAGAGACCTCGCCGAACTATGTCCGGAGAAGTTGCCAACCGCACCTCCACCAGCCAGACTCCAACGCCCGGCCCGGAGGCGGAGGGCAGCACAAGGCATGCACCGGACGCTCCTCCATCAGAGGATGCGGACATGCTGTCTGCCACCAATTCCGAGGTGGAGAGTGCTATGAACCACAGGCGTCGCCGGACAGTTCTTCGCGACGCTTGTTTCTCCCAGGAGGCTTAAAATGCCTTTAATTCAGGAGACGCGTACCTCTGTGCCGCTCAAAATGGTTTAGCCAGAGCCACAGAGCAGTATGTAAAAGACATACGGGTAAGAAAATTTTGGTAAATATAGATATACCAGTAGCCCCCGAGACTTGAAGCAGTGGAAATAACTGATTCGAGAATCATATAACATGCAGTTTCTTAACGAGAAGAATACTGCGATGTCCCAGGAGCTAGAAAGGTGCAGGGCCCAACTAGAGGCCGCACGAACGGCAACAGGAGGGTCTAAAGAGACCCCTGCAGGTAAACAATACTCTAGAATATTTAGTATTGTACGGATTTAAGTGCCAATCTGACAAATTGTATTGTAGATGGCGCCGGACTCGATCCGGACAGGCTACAGCTTCTACACCGGTTAGAGTCTGGTGAAAGCGTGCTAACAAAGGTGAGGCAGGAGAAGAATGATCTCCAGGATGCCAACACCAGGCTGGATGTTGAACTAAAAGATGTTCGTGGCCAGCTGTCGGACTCCAATAAGGAGAATAAGCGACTTCGACGCGGCATTTTTAGTAAGTGCTTAAGCGAACTCTTGAAAAAAGAGTTCGGCGGGGAAGACGACTAACAGAGTTATGTCTGTAGGTATGCTGACAGGTCGTCCTGCAGAGGAGATGCCCGGTTCGACGACCGATCTTCTTCTCGAACTCTCGCAACTGCACGAACGAGTTCGGCAGGCGATGTGAGGTATTGCCCAAGCCTTGTGGCCTGCCCACCCCATACCCGAGGGCCTTGGAGAACTTGCAGAGAAGTTGAAGGGAGCTCGGCGGCGCTTCCGGTTGTGGAAGATATCGGCCTGCCGGCAGGGCGCTAGGGAGGCCTGGGCCATGGTGAAGACCCGCTTTACTAAGTCCGGCCCCAATCACATGGCCGAGGTCGGACCGGTGGGGCCTGACGGGAAGAAGATCCCTGTGAGCTTAGTGTATAGCCAGGTAGAATTGGCCGCAAAGTATTCCTAGCAGGACTGTAAATTAGACAGCCTGTTAGATGGTATAGAAGAGGAATACAATCAGTCAGGATGACTTTGTAATTTATAATTGACATGTGTAATGCCTTCTAGCCGGATTGTAGATCGTTTGTCGTTCCCGACCTTTTCGCTTAGACCTCGGGACCTGACGGTCCGGAGTGTGTCCGAATACCATAACGGTTATATAAGAACCAAGGTATGCGTGGAGACCAGGCGTAGGGGTCATTAGTGCTTTATCAGACAAGTGCCCAACTAGTTATGTTATATTACATGGTTAGTAAGAAACATCTTCCAGAGAGAATAGTTCCGTTAAGGGTTCCTTTCGCTGGGGTGGCGTGCCCTGAAGCGCACGTCCAGACTGCAAGTGCAGGAAAACATCTGGGGGCATGTATAAGTAAAAAAGGTTCATCTTTAGTTCACCGACCGAATATTCCCTTAAGAACGCTAGCTTTCGGCTTCACCCAGTCTGAGGTACACATCCGGCTTATCCGACAGTAACAATCGTAGAGGTGCTCCCTTTACCGCCTAGCCGAACAATCGGGAACGTAGGGGTAAGCACAGGAGCCAGGCAACCCAGCTTGGCCAAAACTTAAGTCATATCGATGCATATAATGGTGAAGAAAAGGTGCATGCGGAAGTCTGACGCATGTGTTGGGCCTGAAACCCATATAAACAAGCTTCTGTTAGAGAAGCCCCCAGGTTTAAGGAGCGCGAGTGGCGCGTCACATGATGAGCCTTTAAGGGCTATAAAAGGAAAGAGTGGGGGGAGACAAAAACAAATATATATATATATATATATATATATATATATATATATAAGTGGACGGAGTAAGGAGACAAACCCCGAGTCCGGCGCTAGGCATAGAATCTTCGGAGACGTGCGGCATTCCATGGGTTCGGCTCGAGTCGGTTATCCGATGCATCTCGCAGGCGATACGCTCCACCAGTCAGGACTTGGTCAATTATGAAGGGACCTTCCCATTTGGGCTTGAGTTTGTCCTTTTTCTTATCCCGCAGGCGTAGGACTAGTTCGCCAACGTTGTAATTTTTGGCTCGTACTTCTCTGCTTTGATATCTTCGAGCCTGCTGTTGATAAAATGCGAAACGGGCTTTAGCCACGTCGCGCTCCTCCTCTAAGGCGTCCAGGTTGTCCTGCCGATCAAGCTCGGCTTCTCTTTCTTCGTACATGCGCACTCGAGGTGAGTCATGAATTATATCGCAGGGCAGAACTGCCTTTGCGCCGTATACCATAAAGAATGGTGTGAATCCGGTGGTACGATTCGGCGTGGTTCGCAGCCCCCAGAGTACGGAGTCGAGCTCCTCTACCCAGTGCGTATTGGATTCCTTTAGGGACCGCACTAGTATGGGTTTGATACCGCTCATGATGAGACCATTTGCACGTTCGACCTGATCGTTAGTTTGTGGGTGATAGACAGAAGCAAAATCGAGCTTAATGCCCATGTTTTTGCACCACAGCTTTACTTCGTCAGAGGTGAAGTTTGTGCCGTTATCAGTGATAATGCTGTGGGGGACACCGTAACGGTGTACGACCCCGGATATGAAGTCTATCACAGGTCCGGATTCGGCCGTCTTAACAGGCTTGGCTTCTATCCATTTGGTGAATTTATCCACCATGACCAATAAGTATTTTTTCTTGTGGGTTCCACCCTTAAGGGGTCCCACCATATCAAGCCCCCAGACCGCGAAAGGCCAAGTGATGGGGATTGTTCGGAGGGCGTTGGGCGGCATATGGCTTTGATTTGCAAAGAGCTGGCAACCGACGCATCGTTTGACTAAGTCATGAGCGTCTGCTCGGGCCGTCGGCCAATAAAAGCCCGTACGAAAAGCCTTGCTTACCAGGGACCGAGCTGCCGCGTGGTGGCCCCCGAGTCCGGCATGAATTTCAGCCAACAGACTCCTCCCTTCCTCTTCGGAGATACACCTTTGAAGTACTCCTGTAGTGCTTTTCTTATATAGCTCTCCATCGTGGACTTTATAGGATTTAGATCGCCGCACTATGCAGCGTGCCTCATTTTGGTCCTCTGGGAGTTCCTGCCTAGTAAGGTAGGCTAGGAATGGTTCTGTCCACAGGGCGATGACCGCCATTATTACGTGGGCTGAAGGTGTGATTTCGGTGGCAGGGCCTCCGATTATGTCGGATTGTTCGGCGTCGGGTTGTGCGGTTATGCCCGGACTGTTGTCCGAGGGCTCCCCCTCCCATGCTACAGATGGCTTGAATAATCTTTCTAAAAAGATGTTGGGGGGACCGCATCTCGTTTTGCTCCGATGCGTGCCAGGACGTCTGCTGCCTGATTGTTTTCTCGGGCTATATGGTGAAACTCCAGTCCCTCGAACCGAACGGACATTTTTAGGACGGCATTGCGATAAGCTACCATTTTTGGGTCTTTGGCATCGAAGTCGCCATTTATTTAGGATATCACGAGGTTTGAGTCCCCGCGTACTTCCAGGCGTTGAATGCCCATGGATACTGCCATCCGGAGACCATGTAGAAGGGCCTCGTATTCGGCTGCATTGTTGGAGTCCGTGTACATAATTTGGAGTACATATTGGACTGTGTCCCCTGTAGGGGACGTCAAAACGACGCCAGCCCCTAGTTTGGCCAACATTTTGGAGCCGTCGAAATGCATGATCCATTTTGAATATGTGCCGTACTCTTTAGGGAGTTCGGCCTCTGTCCATTCGGCGACGAAGTCGGCTAGGACTTGCGATTTAATAGCTCGCCGTGGTTTGTAGGTTATGTCGAACGGGAGGAGCTCTATGGCCCATTTTGCTATCCGGCCCATTGCATCGCGGTTGTTGATAATATCGTTGAGTGGTACTTCCGAGGCTACTGTTATAGAACACTCTTGAAAGTAGTGTCGTAGCTTCCGGGATGCCATAAACACCGCGTACGCGATCTTTTGGTAATGCGGGTATCGTGATTTGCATGGTGTGAGGACAGTGGACACGTAGTAAACCGTCCTTTGAAGGGGGAGTTTGTGTCCGTCCGTTGCCCGCTCGACGACGAGTACTGCGCTAACAACTTGATGGGTTGCGGCGATGTACAATAGCATGGGTTCGCCAGTGTTCGGCGCGGCCAGGACTGGGTTTGTTGCCAAGATGGCCTTTATTTCCTCGAGTCCGGCCGTGGCAGCGTCTGTCCACTCGAAGTGTTCGGTGTGCCTAAGGAGGCGATAAAGGGGCAATGCCTTTTCTCCCAGGCGGGAGATAAAGCGGCTTAAAGCCGCCACGCATCCAGTGAGTTTCTGTATTTGTTTGAGGTCTTTTGGGACATCCAATTGTGACAGAACTCGGATTTTAGCTGGATTTGCTTCAATTCCTCTATCGGATACAATGAAGCCCAGGAGCTTTCCGGCTGGAACGCCGAAAACGCATTTTTCCGGATTGAGCTTAATGTCGTATTTTCGGAGGTTGTCGAATGTGAGCCTCAAGTCGTCTACTAGAGATTCGACATGTCTTGATTTAACGACCACATCATCTACATACGCCTCCATTGTTTTGCCGATCTGGTTTGCCAGACATGTTTGAATCATGCGCTGATATGTTGCGTCGGCGTTTTTTAGCCCAAAGGGCATTGTGTTGAAGCAGAATGGGCCGTATGGTGTGATGAATGCTGTTGCGGCTTGGTCTGATTCTGCCATCTTGATTTGATGGTAACCGGAGTATGCGTCGAGGAAGCACAACGAATCGTGTCCTGCAGTGGCATCGATGATTTGATCTATTCGAGGGAGGGGGAAGGGATCCTTTGGGCAAGCCTTATTAAGGTCTTTGAAATTGACACACAGGCGCCAGGATTTGTCCTTCTTTGGTACCATCACCAGGTTTGCTAGCCAGTCCGGGTGTTTTATGTCTCTAATGAATCTGGCTTCCAATAACTTGGCTAGCTCCTCTCCCATAGCCTGTCTCTTTGGTTTGGAGAAACGCCGAAGATCTTGTTTGACAGGTTTGAATCCTTCTGGATGTTTAGGCTGTGTTCGGCCAAACTGCGTGGGATTCCTGGCATGTCTGAGGGGTGCCAAGCGAAAATGTCCCAGTTCTCTCATAGGAACTCTCGCGGTGCGGCGTCTACATCAGGGTTCAGTCGTGCCCCGATGGAGGCTGTTTTGTTGGGGTCCGTTGGGTGGACCTGGAATTTGACAATTTCATCTGCTGGTTTGAAGGATGTGGATTTGGATCTCTTATCGAGTATCACGTCATCCCCATTGACCGTGGATCGCAGCGCAGTCAGTTCTTCGGCCACTAAGGTTTCGGATAGTGCCTCGAGGGCCAATGCGGCTGTCTTGTTTTCGGCGCGGAGTGCTATGTCCGGATCACTAGTGAGGGTGATAATTCCGTTTGGCCCAGGCATCTTAAGCTTCATGTACCCGTAATGGGGTATAGCTTGAAAATTTGTGAAAGCCTCCCGTCCTAGTATAGCTTGGTATCCGCTTTTGAACGGGGCCACCTGGAACGTGATCTGTTCGGACCTGTAATTATTCGGCGTGCCGAATACCACATCTAGTGTGATCTTTCCGGTGCAGCACGCTTCCTGACTGGGGATTATTCCTCTAAAGGTTGTGCTGCTTCGCTCAATGTGGTTCCAGTCTATTTCCCTTTTTTGGAGGGTTTCCTCGTAAATGAGGTTCAATCCGCTGCCCCCGTTCATGAGTACCTTTGCGAGGTGACAGCTGTCCACTATGGGACTGAGGACCAATGCGGCTGGTGCTCTGGCTGCTCGAATTTTAGGCTCGTCACTTGCGTCGAAGGTGATAGCAGTATTACTCCATGGGTTTATTGTCGCTACTTGATAGACTTCAGTGAGGCTGCGGAGTGTTCTTTTTCACATGTTATTTGATGCGAAAGTCTCAAAGACTGTGAGAACTGAACTGAAATTCTCGGGCTGGTTTCCTTCGACCTCTGGAATTAGGAGGTCCTCGCCAATTTTGGCCACCTGCCGGAGTATCCAACATGCCCTGAGGCTGTGAGTTGGGGTGGCGTCCTTTGCACTGTGAATCTTGCAGGGTCCGTCTAGCCACTTTTCCAGTACGGTTCCATGCCCCCTAGAGGGTTTTGATTTTTTAGCGTTTAGTCCGGGCGCCTTACTGCGGTGCGCCCTCTTGATTCAGACAGGATTGCTATTCAGGGCCGGATTATCCCAAAATTCAATTTCGGTTTTCCGAGCACTTTCCATGGCACAGTATTTTTGTACTATGGACGCCAGGTCAGCAAAGCGTGTAATATTATGACGACTTATGGCGTTGAGTATTCCCTTGTCCATGCAGTTACTGCAAAAGATCGAAATTGCGTCTCCCTCGCGGCAGTCCTTTATCCTGTTCATAACCAGGAGGAATCTGGCCCAGTAATGATGTACTGTTTCTTCGGGCATTTGCCTGATTTGGGAAAGATCGCTTAAGATCGGGTGGGCGGGTGTCGTTGAATCTGAGACCTCGCCCAGTTTGTTATTTAGAGGCCGGAGAACTTCCGGATTCTGAGATCCGGAGTCTTGGATGCTATCCAATTTGCCTGATTTTAGGCTCAGGTCTTGGATTATATCCTCCTCTCCGCGGATGTCCGGCATGGAGGGTTCGGGGATTCGGACGTAGCTAGTCCTTAAGATAGATGAAGGGTCGCCGTATTGTGTTTCCACCACAGCAACGTGGTGGGTGACCTGGGGAGAGTTAATTTCTCTCAGATCAGGTTTAAGCCCAACCTGGTCGTAATTTGTGGCGACGCCCAGTGCGGCGATACGATCCAGGAGCTCGTTTACAGAAGAGAGCTCCATCGGATCCAATTGCTCGGCGAATTCTGAGCCGACGTGGAGGTTGCTTTCGATGACCCGGGAGCTCACCGTCGGCGCAACAGCCGAACAGGCGGTTGCGAGAAAACCACCTAGCCGGAGAGTTTGGCCGACAGCCAAGGCTCCTTTCGTAATGGCACCATCTTTAAAGACGGGAAGAGGCATCCTTCCTGATCGCGACGGCACAGAGGAACTCTCAATGAAAGCACCAATGTCGGTCTCAAAACCGGCGGATCTCGGGTAGGGGGTCCGGAACTGTGCGTCAAGGTCGGATGGTAACAGGAGACAAGGGACACTTTATTTTACCCAGGTTCGGGCCCTCTCGATGGAGGTTAAACCCTACTCCTGCTAGATTAATATTGATGATATGGGTAGTACAAGAGTGGATCTACCACGAGATCAAGGAGGCTAAACCCTAGAAGCTAGCCTATGGTATGATTGTGTATGATGATGGTTGTCCTACGGACTACAACCCTCCGGTTTATATAGACACCGGATAGGGTTAGGGTCACACAGAGTCGGTTACAATGGTAGGAGATCTCGAATATCCGCACGCCTAGCTTGCCTTCCATGCCAAGAAAAGATCCTTTCGGACACGGGACGAAGTCTTCAATCTTGTATCTTCATAGTCCTGGAGTCCGGTTGAAGGTATAGTCCGGCTATCCGAACACCCCCTAATCCAGGACTCCCTCAGCGGGTCTAACTAAACCACAAATAAATAAACCGATCTAACCGGAAATAAACCAAACAAAAACCGGTCTACTTAAATTAAACCTAACCATTCGCGTGATCTAATCTCAGCCGTAGGTTGTAGATCGAACGGTGGAGGGGAGGTGGCGGCTTACTGCGGCGGTGGTCAACGGCGGCAGAGGGTGGCGGAGGTCGGCGTCGAGCGGGGCGGGGTCTCCGGCGGTTGGTGAAGGTGGAGAAGACGTCGGGCAAATGCGGCGGAGCTTGGGGAAGTCGGGGACGGGGTAGCTAGAGCTTGGAGACGACGGAGGCGATGGAGACATGCTCGAGTGAGCTCCTGCTCCGACGGGTGGCGGTCGAGCTCGAGGGCGAAGGCTTCGGGGGTTCCTGGACAGGGAGACGATGTCAACAAGGTGTGCGGGGAACCGGTGGTTCGGGTGGTGTAGTTTGGAAGGGCAGGGGGTGCTCACCGGCGGCGGAAGTGGCGGCGAACTGAAGCGGCTGCGGCGAGATCGGGACGGCGAGGGCGTCGGCTCTGGTGGGTTTCGGGCGTAGAGTTTTAGGGGGTCGAGAGAGGAGGGGATTGGCCTTTTATAGGGCATCATCTTGGAGGAGGGGGCGTCGCGGGATCGTGATCCCGAGAAAATCGCGGTGACGGGCGGCGGCGGTCGCGCTCTGGCGCGGGGAGACGTGGGCGAGGGGTTGGGGATGAGGGCGGGCCCGGGGCGTCGATGAGAGAGGGAGGGAGGAGAGCGAGCGGGCGACCGAGGCGGAGTGGGATCGGGCACGGGGCGCTGGGGGCAGGCCGGCTCGGCGTTGGTGGGCTACGCCTGGCCCGCTGGTGAGTGGTGCTCGGCGCTGGCTGGGCCGGTTGGCTTTGTTGGCGCCTGGGTTTTTTTTCTTTTTTTTTTGAATATAGACAGAGAGAAGAAAAACTACATAGAGAAAAATATAATATTTTTATATAGGAAATATATATATCAATAAAATCAGAAAAATAAATCCTACAATGTCAACATTTTTCGAGAGGCAAAACAGAAACATAATTAAAACATTTTTTGTAGATTCCAAAAAAAATCAAATTTGAATTCAAACTTTTTTTTGGCAATATTTTTCTTCTGACATTTTTCTTTGGAGTGTCATGTTTACTCCTCTCATGCTTTTGCTCAAGTATTTGTCAGGTATTTTTGAAATAAATTTTGTCGGTGTTCTGGGAACGGGGGTCCCCAGACTTGCCTGCTTGCGGCCTGCGGCGTGGCTCAAATGGGGGCCCAGCGTGGCCCATCTTCACCAACACAAGGCTCAAGACCCTCGCGAGGGGCCAAGCCTCGCGAGGCGGACGACACGGTGCCTCCTCAAGCACGGCCTCCTTAGGCTGGCTCGCGAGGAGGTGGAGAGATCAAGGCGGGTACCTCACGAGGTGCCCATGACGCAAGCCATGATGACCAAGGGTCCCAGGCGGGCGCCAGCCCGCGCAGCGTCTCCCTTTCCTCTTTGGTGCAAAGGGGGCAAGCACAGGCGAGAGGATCAAGCAAAGGCACCCATTTTGGTGCAACGAGACCAAGACCAGTCCAACGGTGGGAAGGAGGTCACCATGGAGCCCAGGACGGCGTCACCACAGGGCCTTTGGCAGGCGAAGACCAACTTTAGTCAGGATAAGTGTACCAGATGTTCCCCTTCAAATTGGCCAAGTGTTGGTGCCCTTCCCGCTCAATATTTGGGAAGAGGCCCAGGGTCTTTGCCTATAAATAGGACTAGCCACCCCCAGGGTAGAGGCAATTGGATTGAGTACCAAGAAACCAGTAGAAGCAGCCAGAAAAGAGGCATCTAGAGAGAGAGAAGGGCGATTGGACTCCTCCAACAGTTCATCCCCTAGCCAAGAATTGACCCTCGCGAGGCTGTTCTTCCTTGTACTGTTCTTCGTCATCAGCCCAAGAGGCAATCCACCCACCACAAATTAGAGTAGGGTATTACACCACAACAGTGGCCCGAACTAGTATAAACGCTGTGTCTCTTGTGTTGTTCTTGCAGTAGTTAGGTCCTTACGAGACGGAGAGGTAGAGGGCACGATCTCCGCGCGCACCACAGAGTTCGAACCTTAAGGGTCTGCCGGAACCCGTAATCCGACATTTGGCGCGCCAGGTAGGGGTGCGCCGGAATCTGCCTTCCTATCACTCCGTCTCCCGTTGCGTCGTCGTCACCATGTCGGCGACCAGGCGGGCAACCAAGGCCCATGGCCCATCTGCGTGGAGCCTCCCGCTCCGGGCGACCCTGCGCCACAGGCAGCTCGCGGTCCGCAGGGCGCTGCAGGCCGTGGGCGACGCGGGCAAGCTTCTGCAACCCTCACACCGCGACAGGCGCGGTCGGCAGTGAGGGCCTCCAATCACGCCGCAACTACGACACCGTACACCCGCCGGGAACAGGCGAACTCGAGGTCCGCGCTCACAGTAGCACGGGAGCTGCTGCAGTGCAGGCTACTCGAGGGCGGCCGCGACATGCTGGAGCGGGTCGCCGAGCTCCTGGGCTTCGCCGCTTCGGGGGCTCACCCCTTTTGCACTCGGTTTCCGCCTCCAGCTCAGGGCGACGCACGAGGAGGCCCCGCGCGCCCCCGTGGGCCTCAGGACTACCCCGGCACCAGCGAATCCGTCGGCGCTGGACTGGCGGTGGAGCTACCCCCGCCCCCGGCGCAAGAAGGAGAAGGGCTCGGCGCGGCCCACGGCGCGTGCGGGCAACCGTGCTACCACCCCACGGTGGGCACGGCGAGCAATGCCGCGTGGCGCATGGAGCACTACAGCACGACATTCGGGGTGGCGGCGCCAGAGGAATACGTGCCCCACATGATGGACCAAGGGCACGCTCACGAGGGCGAACAGGGCTCACTCTTCAGCCCCAGCTGGGGGGACGAGACGCCAGAGGCCGAGCCCTTCCAGGAACCCCAGGACGGCTCCGTCGGTCACACTGGAGGCAACGACTATCGGGTACCATTAATTCCTCAAGAGCAGGCATACGCTAATCATGGGTCACAGGAGGTGCAGGTCGCCGCAGCAAGCAGCTGCCCCGCTCCCGCGGCCTCCTACCCCTTGGGAGGAGGACGCAGGGGGCTACAGGAAAGGGGTAGGGATCCTACATCACCACCGCGGCATTCGGAGCAAGGCATTCTTAGAAGGTAGGCCCTCCGTTGGGGAGGCGCCTGAGGGCCTGCCCCTGGCGGAGGACCCGTGGTCGTCGGGGGAACCGCTGGCGACCGCTCTACCCCACCGGCGGCGTCCTGGTTTCCGGTCGTCGTTGGTGGCACTAGAGTGTGGCGCAAGGCGGGGCCCTCGTCTGGCGATATGAAGCAAGGCCGGTTCCTGTGAAGAAGGCCCAGTGCCTGTGAAGCTCGCCGCCCCGTGACACTCTCATGTAATAATGAGTGGGGCTGTACACGCCCCGGAGTCTCAAGGGTGCCGGCCTCAGGCCCTAGGGCTCCCTCCCACGCCCAGTGGACAACACTTAGCTCCGCGCTGGTGAGAAGACGTCGAAGACTAGATTAGGTGCCGGACGCGGCCTTTCTGTTTGCTTTCATTGCCTTCTTCCTTTGGTTGTAACCTTTTTCCCCCGCTGGATTTAAGTTGAATTCAAATTTGAGCTTTGCGTGCGTTCGGGGAAGGGGTGCTTGGTCTTGTTTGAACCGTTTCCCGCGTTCTGGTAACCACCTCACCACAGCTGCCTCCCCTCGTGAGCCGGGCTAGGCCTACCTTGAGCACGGCCCGGACTGCTGCTTTCGCTCCCTCGCGAGGTGACCTTTGGTGCTCGCGGGGATCGTTTTCTCATGAAAGGCCCGGAGCCTGTGAAGAAGGCAAATGCCTGTGAAGACGTCCCGCTCGGGAGAAGGCCCTGAGCCTGTGAAGAAGGCGAACGCCTGTGAAGCCGTCCCGCTCGGGAGAAGGCCCTGAGCCTGTGAAGAAGGCGAACGCCTGTGAAGACGTCCCGCTCGGGAGAAGGCCCTGAGCCTGTGAAGAAGGCGAACGCCTGTGAAGCCGTCCCGCTCGGGAGAAGGCCCTGAGCCTGTGAAGAAGGCGAACGCCTGTGAAGCCGTCCCGCTCGGGAGAAGGCCCGGAGCCTGTGAAGAAGGCAAACGCCTATGAAGCCGTCCCGCTCGGGAGAAGGCCCTGAGCCTGTGAAGAAGGCGAACGCCTGTGAAGCCATCCCGCTCGGGAGAAGGCCCTAAGCCTGTGAAGAAGGTGAATGCGTCCCGCTCAGGAAAAAGGCCCTGAGCCTGTGAAGAGGGCTAACGCATGTGAAGACGTCTCGTTTGAGAAAAGGACCGGAGCCTGTGAAGAGGGCGAATGCCTGTGAAGACGTCTCGCTCAGGAGAAGGCTCGGAGCCTGCGAAAACGGCCCACGCCTATGGGGTTTCCTGTCAGCAACGACCCCGCCTCCCGAGGTTTCAACTGGAAAGCACCCGAGGCGCGGCGCCATCCAGCAGGCGGCTTTGGAGCCAAGAAGGAACAAGGGTGAACCAGCCTACCGTTGGACACACGTACGATTTAATCACTGCAAATATATTAGATACGAGTTCATACATGAGGGGCTTCCCCTCCCAAAATGCTCTCACAACCGTCGGGCCAAACGCCTGAGTTCTATCTATGCAGGGTAAAAAGACGAGGATAGTACATGGTCAATCTGACAAATCCCCCAATGCATCCTCGGGGGTGCCTCCCGAGCTATCGCTGGCGTCGCTGGACTCGCCTTCGTCGTCTGCGCCACCATCAACGGCGTTGGGGTCATCCACCACGCCACCTTTGTCGGTGGCCACGATCACGTCGTCATCATCCGAAGTGAAGGCCCGACCGAGAGCATCTACGTTGCTCTCCACCCATTCGGCCAGGTCACCTCGAACGACTTGGGGAACTGGGGCGATGGCAGCGTCGAAGTCGAAGTGGGGATCCATGTTTCGAAGATGGCTGAAGACGCGGGAAAAGGCGCGCCCGAGCAGGGCGCGGCTCCTTTCCTCCACCAACCTATCGGCTTTGACCGACCGTGCCTCCAGCTGTGTCACCACGATGGTGAAGAACTGCAGGTTGCCGGCGTAGTTAATCGTGTGCGGCTCGCCCATGGCAGCCTCACAGATGTTGCCCAGGGCAATGTTAGTGTCGGATCACGGGTTCCGGCAGACCCTCAAGGTTCAAACTCTGGGGTGCGCGCGGAGATCGTGCCCTCTACCTCTCCGTCTCGCAAAGAACTAACTACCAGAAGAACAACACAAGAGACACAAGGTTTATACTGGTTCGGGCCACCGATGCGGTGTAATACCCTACTCCAGTGTGGTGGGTGGATTGCCTCTTGGGCTGATGATGAAGAATAGTACAAGGAAGAACAGCCTCGTGAGGGTCTGTTCTTGGCTAGGGGATGAACTGCTAGGGGGAGTTCAATCGCCCTTCTCTCTCTCTATGTATGCCTCTAGATACTGAATCCCGTGTCTTGGTACTCGATCCGATTAGCCGCCTCTAACCTGGGGGTGGCTAGTCCTATTTATAGGCAAAGGCCCTGGGCCTCTTCCCAAATATTGAGCAGGAATGGCGCCAACACTTGGCCAATTTGAAGGGGAACATCTGGTACACTTATCCTGACTAAAGTTGGTCTTCGCCTGCCAAAGGCCCTGTGGTGACGCCGTCCTGGGCTCCATGGTGACCTCCTTCCCACCGTTGGACTGGTCTTGGTCTCGTTGCACCGAAATGGGTGCCTTTGCTTGATCCTCTCGCCTGCGCTTGCCCCCTTTGCACCCAAGAGGAAAGGGAGATGCTGCGCGGGCTGGCGCCTGCCTGGCACCCTTGGTCGTCATGGCTTGCGTCATGGGCACCTCGTGAGGTACCCGCCTTGATCTCTCCGCCTCCTCGCGAGCCAGCCTAAGGAGGCCGCGCTTGAGGAAGCGCCGTGACGTCTGCCTCGCGAGGCTTGGCCCCTCGCGAGGGTCTTGAGCCTTGTGTTGATGAAGATGGGCCACGCTGGGCCGCCATTTGAGCCACATCGTAGGCCGCAGGCAGGCAAATCTAGGGACCCCCGTTCCCAGAACGCCGACAGTAGCCCCCGGGCCCAAGGCACGCACGGACTTGGCCGTGCTGAGAAGCAAAAGGGCAAGGGCGAAGCGCCGCGGGCCCTAATAGCCTGCGGCCTTGGGCGCCGCGTGGCGGTTGATTGGACGTGGGTGTCTCCGCTTCCCCATGATGCCTCGATGATCGCGCGGATTGGACAAGTCCCTGCATGCAAATCGTGTCGTGATTACCTGTGATCGTGGAGGCCGACGGTTGGCCTCCGCCGGCTATAAGTACGGCACCGCGTGTGCCCTTCCAGTCCATCTCCCCTTGCTTTCTCCTTCGCCTTAATCCTTGCTCCGCCTTGTCGTGATGGCTCCGATTTGCCAGTTCTCTGCAGCGGAGAAGGGAAAGGCTCCTCAAGAGGGACCAGACCCGCTCCCGCCGAAGAAACGGCTTGCCTTGTGCGACCGAGACGAGGAGGACCGCCTAGTGCTGCCGAGGCCTTGGTATGAGCGGCCTCCGCCGGGATTCCCGCTTCCCTTGTATGCCCACGCCGAGGGCCTTGAAAGAGGAGATGCCGATCCCCTCGGCCAGCGCCGTCGCCGGCGCCGGAGGGTCATGAAGGTGTGGGTCGTTCCTCCTGGAGTCCACGCCGAGGGATCCTCCCGCGAGCTCGTGCTCCACGCCGCCATGCCTCCGCGGACTTGGATTCGCTTTCCTCCCTTCTTCGCCTCCGTCTTCCCGCGGGGAAGACTCCTGGAGCTGTGGCTGCAGCACGCCGACTGCAGCACTCATGTGACCGAGGCAAAGGTCGCGATCACTGCCCCGGGCGAGGTCTTCATGACTCGCGGCTGGGGCGAAATCGCTCGGTGCTGCAGAACGAGGGGCGCCCTCACGATCCACCTGGAGTACGACGGCGCTTCGGTGATGTTCTTCAAGGTCTTCGATGCGAACGGTCGTCGGCTAGAGTGCTGCCCCGGGGGAGGCGGCCAGGACCTCGCTATGGCAACGGTTGGGCCCGCCAACCGCCCCCCTGACAGCTCCACGAGCGACGGGAGCGCTGGAGGATCCAGCGATCCCAGTGAGGTCTTCGCGACTCCGGAGATGAGCGACGACAGCTATGAGCCTGCGAGCCAACGCCGCTCCCGGAGCAGGGCAGGCTCGCTTGGTCGCCGCCGGTCCTGATCTGTATGGGGTTGGCGCCGGTGCTAGACGGCCCACTGTTGATGATGGCATCTTTTGCAAGGGCGCGTGTAGTTAGCACCCTTTATGATCCGTTCCCTGCGAGGAATCACATTGAGCCCCATAGGGGCTTGTAAGGTGGCTGTGATCCTTGTTGTTAATATGTAACCCTTGCAATGGATCTGTGCGAATCGAAAATTCCGTCATAGTTCGGTCCTTCCTTTCACACCTCGCGAGGGCTTGGTGCTCTGCGTCGACAGGTCCCAGTCCCAAGGCAGCGTCAGTCGTTGTTGGTATGCCAGGTCACGATGCCGTGATCAAGGCCAGGAGGTGAGCGACCCGGGGTCCCGTAAGAGCCCCTGAGTCGCGATGCTCAGGAGGTCCCCTTTGGCGCCCAAGCAGCCGTCTCTTGGTGAGAAAGAGAAGCAACGTCGCTAGTACGGAGTCGCTTTAGGTGCGGGGGTAGTGCCATGGTAGCCAACGCTTTGGATGGTGACTTATCTTGAGAATCGGGGATTGCCCCCAGCGCGTCGTCGAGTCCGGGGGGTAATTTGAAAGGAGTTGCTTGACGAGGTCCTCGCGCGCCCCTTCTCCCTCGCCTCTGCTCCCCTTTCTGCTCTACGTCCTCGGGTCCCGGCCCTCGAGCTTGTCTCAGCCGTCGCTGGTATGCTAGGTCGCGATGCCGTGGGCAAGGCCAGAGGGTGAGGGCTGGAGAGCCAGTAAGAGCCCTGAGTCGTGATGCTCAGGCACCCCCCCTTTAACGTGCAAGCGGTTTGCGCGGGCGAGGGTGAAGGAAACGCCGTGAGGGCCTTGGCTAGCACAGCTTCCTCTAAGGATCCTGCAGATTCATTACAGAAAGAAGATGGAGCTGCCATGGCAGTTATCAGTCGATCATTAGTCGCTCAAGAGCTCGTTGGTTGGAGCGGGTGAGGTGTGTCTGGGCACCCGTGAGCCAGCGCGGGACTCACGAGGCCCTACCTCTAGGCGGGTTGCGCCTGGCGCTGGGCCGTATCTTGAGATGTGTTCCTGCAAAATCTGGTTAGATGCCGGCACTCTACGTCCTCGGGTCCCGGCCCTCGAGCTTGTCTCAGCCGTCGCTGGTATGCCAGGTCGCGATGCCGTGGACAAGGCCAGAGGGTGAGGGCTGGAGAGCCAGTAAGAGCCCTGAGTCGCGATGCTCGGGCACCCCCCCTTTAACGTGCAAGTGGTCGACATGAAGAAGAAAAGGTGCCGTGGACGGCATCAAGTAATCAAGCATGATGCATAATTGGAGATAAACGCGGAAGGGATACATGCCGCTGGGCCTAGCCCGAGTGGCCTGGGGATGATGCAGCCCGAGGGGCGCCCGCAGCAAAGCAAGCTAGCGACTGAAAAGATAAAAAGGGATACATGCCACAGGGACGGACCCACGCGGCCTGGGAATGAAGCAACCCTGGGAGGGCGTTCCCAGCTGGGAATGAAACTTGAAAGATGTCACCTGAGGATGTCGTCGGTGCAGTGGCTTTGGTGCAGCAGACTCGGTGGGCTGCAGAAGCCGATCCTCACGAGCCCCCAGGCCCAGGGGCCTCGGGAGGCTCCGGAGGCACTGGTGGCTCCTCGTGAGCAGCCTCCATCTCCGCCAGGGCTGTGGAACGCTTGTCTTCTTGCGCCTCCAAGATGCTCCTCATGATGCGCTGGTACACCGCAGCCACGCTCGGCAGGCCATAAGGCATGCGAACATAGCTGTGGGGTGGTCCTCCGTTGCGCCCCACTTGTGAGGGCCAGAGGCGCTCCGCCGTGGTGATCTGATTGAGCCCCAGTACGTCGACGCAGACGCGCAGCTCACCATCCTCGCCTGGATGGGGAGCCACAACAGGCGGGTGACGGCAACCTCTCATGATCCTTGACTCCTGTAGTTCTTGAATGGCCTTGCTAACAAACTCCTGCTGGTCTGACCTTCTTTCCCTGGCTTCCTTTCAAGGGAAACGTGCTTCGAAAAACGCCTCCACATGGTGCCCCAGTGCGTCCCTCGTGGCCTTGGCGAGGTCGGTGGCCCTCTAGGTGAGAGCCCCCGAGCCCTGCCTGAGGAGGGCGCCGGCGCGCTTTCCTATGCGATTGAAGGAGGATCCCCCTGGGCAGACGCGGACCTTGAAGGGCCTGCCTCCTGAGGGGCTGAGCCTGACGTTCTCTTCTTCTTCTTGGGGTGGTCTCAGAAAGCCTCCTGCTTCCGCGATCTGGGTCTTCTAGTGACGCGGCCTGAAAGGCTCGCTCCAGGGTACACACTGCATCCTTCTGTTGACATGGCACCGTGATAACGCCGCCGCTTCCTGGCATCTTGAGGACGTTGTAGCCGTGGTGAGTCAAGGCCATGAACTTGGCCAGTGCCGGGTACCCGAGGATGGCGTTGTACGGCAGGCGGATGTGGGCGACGTCAAAGTCGATGAGCTCGGTGTGGTAGTTGTTGCGGGCCCCGAAGGTGACTAGGAGGCGGACCTGCCCGATCGGGACCGTGGAACCGTCGGTGACTCCGGAGAAGGGCTTGGTTGGCTGAAGCTGGTCATAGGGCACTTGGAGGTTGTTGAATGTTTCCACGGACAAGACATTGAGCCCTGACCCTCCGTCGATGGGGGTCCTGGTGACCAGAACGTTGCTGATGACTGGGGAACAAAGCATTGGGAGGACTCAGGCTGTGGCCGCGCACTTGAGCTGGTCTGCTGAGCTGAACGTGATGATGCAGGCCGACCACTTGAGGGGACGCGTTGCTTCGAGCTTGGGAAGAACTGCATTCACTTCGCGAGCAAACTTCTTGAAGATACGTTGAGAGGCTGGGGATTGAGCTCCGCCCAGGATGCAGGCGATTGCGCGAGGCTCTTGGAAGCCCCCAGCCCCCTCGTCTTGGTGGCGGTCTTCATTCCTTCTTGGCTGAGGCGGCAACGGCGGCAGGCCTGGGTTGCCATGAAGGCGATCCTCACGAGGCTGGTCCCTCCAGTGCCCCTCGCGAGGCGGGTCACGCCAGCGGTCCTCGCGAGGTTGGTCACGCCAGCCTTGACGTGGGCCACGATCTTCCCAGCGTCCCGGGTTCCTTCCTCCTCCTCGGCCGTAGCCCCGGTCAGCACGGTCAGGGTGTCGGCCGACTCTTCCTTCTCGCACGGCGCGGAGTTATTGGCATTCATTGGTGTTGTGGGTGTGGAGGTCATGGTACACACAGTACCGGCTGCCCCTGGAGGATTCGGGCAGATCCTTGCCCCGCTTGGTGTCCGGCTCCGCCGTGAGCACGACAACCCCCTTGCGCTTCACGTCCTTGGCCTTGGGCTTCTTCTCTTCTGGGTCTGCGGTAGGCAGCTCGAGGAGAGAGAGGCGTCCCTCCTCAGCCCTGGCGCACTTGGTCGCCAGGTTGAACAGCTCGAGGGAGGTGCAGAGGTCTTCTTGCATCGCCAACTCCTCCTTCATCTTGACGTCGCGCACGCCATCGGAGAAGGCCGAAATGATGGCTTCCTCGGACACCCTGGGGATCTTGAGGCGCGCACTGTTGAAGCGCTGGATGTACTTTTGCAGGGTCTCTCCAGGTTGCTGCTTGATGCGGCGCATGTCGCTCACGGCGGGAGGCCGGTCGCGAGTACCTTGGAAGTTGGCGATGAAGCGGGTACGCATCTGGTCCCAGGAGGAGATCGTGCCTGGGGCCAGGTTCAGGAGCCAAGTGCGAGCACCTTCCTTCAGCGCCATGGGGAACCAGTTCGCCATGACCTTTTTGTCCCCCCTGGCTGCTTTGATTCCCAGCTCGTAAAGCTGGAGGAACTCTGTGGGATCAGTCGTGCCGTCGTAGCGAGGGGGCAGGTCCGGCTTGAACTTGCCGAGCCATGCGACTCCGCGCAGCTCGGCGGTGTAGGCGCGACAGCCAGCGGTGGCCGCGGGAGGCTTTAGTTGAGGGAGAGCTTGGCCTTGCGGGTCCCCTTGCGCTACAGCTGGGAGCAGCGCGGGGTCTTGACGTGCCGGAGATGGAGCGGGGTCTCGACGTGCCGGGGCTGGGAGCGCCCGGGCGGCCTCTTGCGGTCGCGGGACTTCTTGGCAGCTCCGTTCCTGCTGGGCCGGCGCACGACGGAGCGGGTTCCGCCCAGGAGCTGCGCACCTTGGGGCCATGGCATCTTCTTGGAAAGGAGGCGGCTGGAATGCCCCCGGGGCTTCATTGCCCACGCGGGGAGGAGTGCGGCGCAGCGGTGCGGAAGGCGCGGGAGAGCCCCCTGCGGCGCGGACGAGCTCGGTGACGCGGTCGAGCCACTCCTTGTAGACGTCGTCGACAGGGCGGTAGCGCAGGAGCTCGTTCGCCGCGATGAGCGCAGCTCGAGCCTCCAAGGGCGCGCGAAGCGCGTGCGACGAAGAACCGGCCGGGGTGAGAGACGGAGTGGCAGTGTGGCAATCCCGCCGCACGGACGGGTGCTGAGAGGATGCTTGCTGCTCGTTCCCCGCCGGGCCGGTGGCGGCGCTGACGGCGGGTGACGGGGAACGACGAGGACGCCCACCGACGGGGGCCGTCTTGACGGCGCGGGAAGCGATGGCGGCCCGGCGCTCGGCGCGGGCGCGACGAGCGTCAGACATGGATGCGACGGTCGGAGGAGAGCGGAGCGGTGGAAGACGGATTCCGGCGCACCCCTACCTGGCGCGCCAAATGTCGGATCACGGGTTCCGGCAGACCCTCAAGGTTCGAACTCTGGGGTGCACGCGGAGATCGTGCCCTCTACCTCTCCATCTCGCAAAGAACTAACTACCAGAAGAACAACACAAGAGACACAGGGTTTATACTAGTTCGGGCCACCGATGCGGTGTAATACCCTACTCCAGTGTGGTGGGTGGATTGCCTCTTGGGCTGATGATGAAGAATAGTACAAGGAAGAACAGCCTCGTGAGGGTCTGTTCTTGGCTAGGGGATGAACTGCTAGGGGGAGTTCGATCGCCCTTCTATCTCTCTATGTATGCCTCTAGATACTGAATCCCGTGTCTTGGTACTCGATCCGATTAGCCCCCTCTACCCTGGGGGTGGCTAGTCCTATTTATAGGCAAAGGCCCTGGGCCTCTTCCCAAATATTGAGCGGGAAGGGCGCCAACACTTGGCCAATTTGAAGGGGAACATCTGGTACACTTATCCTGACTAAAGTTGGTCTTCGCCTACCAAAGACCCTGTGGTGATGCCGTCCTGGGCTCCATGGTGACCTCCTTCCCACCGTTGGACTGGTCTTGGTCTCGTTGCACCGAAATGGGTGCCTTTGCTTGATCCTCTCGCCTGCGCTTGCCCCCTTTGCACCCAAGAGGAAACGGAGATGCTGCGCGGGCTGGCGCCTGCCTGGCACCCTTGGTCGTCATGGCTTGCGTCATGGGCACGTCGTGAGGTACCCGCCTTGATCTCTCCGCATACTCGCGAGCCAGCCTAAGGAGGCCACGCTTGAGGAAGCGCCGTGTCGTCTGCCTTGCGAGGCTTGGCCCCTCGCGAGGGTCTTGAGCCTTGTGTTGATGAAGATGGGCCACGCTGGGCCCCCATTTGAGCCACGCCGCAGGCCGCAGGCAAGCAAGTATGGGGACCCCCGTTCCCAGAACGCCGACAATTAGCCGTCTCCCTGAGCTAGGTGAGCATGGGGCCGTGCACGTGCTCCAGGACTTGCCGTTGGCGTATCTCGTCGGCATTCTGACACTCGACGGCCACAGCCTCTTCCACACGTTGGCGAAGGCGGAGCACCTCGGCCTGGGAGGTGGCCAGCTCCTTCTGCGCTGCCTCAAGAGTGACCCGGGAGGCGTCCGCTCGTCGCGTCGCCTCATCCCGTTGGGCCCTCAAGGCGGCGGTTCTACCCTCAGCTTCGACTCGGATCATCCCCAGCTTCCCCTCGAACTCACACTCGAGGCCTTGGCGCGCTGTCGCCACCCGACGGCAAACCTCCTCCAGGACACGCGTTTCCCGCGCGGCGACATCATCTTACGCCTGCGTCACTAGGCGCTCCCTCGTCTCCAGCTGCTCGTGCTCGCGAGCGCGTTCGGCGGCCTCCAGCACCAACGCTTCCTCGCGCTTCCGAAGCTCAGCCGGGTCGCCAGAAGCCACCGCCATCGATGCAAGGGCTGCCTCGCGCAGCTCCGCTTGCTCCTCCAACGAGCGACACCGGTCCAAGAGCTCCCGAGCCCATTATTCTGCTGCTTCTCGCCGTCGGTCTGCTCCTCGTTCCTCCTCAACGACCTGAGACCGAGCCGCCAGGGAAGCCTCCAGCGACGCCTTCGCTCCTTCGTCATCAAGGTCGCGCTGATGACGCGCGAGGGCAGCGGCGGCCTCCAGCTCGCGCCGCTCTGCGGCCAGGCGCAGGCCCTCGGCTTCCAGGCGCGCGTCTTCCTCAGCGAGCTCCTGCCCAATCAGGTCTACGGCGCCAGTCGCCCTTCGGAGGAACTCATGGCGACGGGCACGATGCCCCCGAGCACGCTCAAACACATCTGCCACGCCATCATCCGCCCCAAGCAGGCGTCGAGGACCTTGGACCATCGCTCCAGCCCCGGGCAGGGGGCTGGGGGTTGGCGCCTGCACTACGGCTGGTCGCGCCGCATCAGAAGCCCGGCCTGAGTCCGGCCTGCCCTTAGGAGGAGGGCCCGAGGGGAGCCTCTGCCAGTCGCAGCCCGCGACCAAACGGGAAGCCCACGGCAGGCTGCCTATGTCGAGGGAAGGCCCGCGGAAGGAGATCGTGGGAACAGAAGAGTCACCACACGTTGTGTGATGGTCCGCGCCGTCGCTCGCCCAAACCACAAGGGCAGTGCAGCTCGAGGCACCAATGGGTGGCGGAGGAGACGAAGTCAAGGAAGGCGTCGACTCAGAGGCTTCATTGAGCTCAGTAGGGAGAGGGATGCAGAGCAAGGATCAGCGGATGCGGCAAGAAGGATAGGGAACAGAAAAGGAGAAGACTTACTCATCGACAGCAAAGTACTTCCGGCGCTTCAGCAAGCGGCAAGGGAAGTCATCGCCAAGGGCCTCCCTTTTTCTCCGGAGGGCCTCAAAGTCCACACGGAAACGACCCAGGAGAGATGCACAGGAATCAGCCTGCGAAGAGGACGGAGTACCAGGGCCACTTGCGTCGAGGACACATGCCTGATGCGCACGGGCAGTTGCCTCACCAGAGATCACGGCCGGGGGCTCAGGAGCCTCAGCCTCAAGCGTCGGAAGCGGCAGCGCCTCACCCGCAGCCTCAGCAGCACGGGCCTCATGAGCTGCCCCATCAAGAGCATCGCCAGATGCGGTCACATCATCAACAGCCCTCTCGGCCCCCGATGTCTCCCGCCTCCCTGCACCATCACTCGAGGAGGATTCGCCTGGGCCGACCAGAGGGGTAATCGCCGCCACAGGGTTCTCGCGAGGCCCTCGGAAGCCAGCAGGGTGCAACCCCCACTCATCGAAGGGGGGCATCTGCCTCACAAAGTCATCCCTGTTCTAGCAGAGGTACAGCAGAGCTCCACCCTGCCGGATGCCGCCAAGGTTGGGATCGCCTGTCAGGACCAAGAGCACCTTCCTCATCGCCTCGGGCGTCAAGTCTTCTTCTTGAAGCCTCATGCGGTCGCCACAGCCGCTGAAGGCCCACATTCGACAAGAATGGCGCTGGAGAGGGGCAATGCGGCGCAATAGGAACTCCTTCACCACCTTGGGCGCCGTTACGCCAAGCTTTTTCAAGGACATAAAGCGGTGCCAGACGAAGGCGAGCCGGGGGCTCACGAGCGTCTCCTGACCCCAGCCCGAGTTGGGCATAGCAGGCGATGTCGGCTTCACGAGCCGGGGGCTGGGCACCCCGACATCAACGTACAACCACCACTCGCAGAACCCGGCTGAAGGCAGAGGGAGGTTGAAGTCGATTCCAGAGGCTGCGGTCTCGGGCGAAGCTACAAAGCTCACGCATGCCGAGCATTGCATGGGGTCGGTAAGATGCAAGGAGAAGAAGCGGCGCAGCAAGGCAACAGAAGGAGGGATGCCTACCATCGCCTCACAAACAAAAGCGAAGACTGAAAGGAGGGCAATGGACTCAGGACCCAGATGCATCATGTGGATCTGATAGTGATTGAGGATGGCGTTGAAGAAATCGGAGAAGGGAGGCACCAAACTCGCCCACAAGGCGTCGGCGAAGTAATGGACCTCGGTGATTATCCTATCGGTGGGGAAGTGATACGTAGGCCAAGCCGTCGTCCTCCCACACTCGTTGAAGGCGGTGGCCAGAGCCAGACTGAGCTTGCCCAGGCATTCCAGGTTGAGTATGATTGAGCGGCCGACAGCAGGCGCCACCAGCGGCGGCGGGCGAGATGGAGCCATAGGCTTCTTCCCCTTCCCTTTCTTTGGAGCCATGGCGGCGGGCGGAAGAGAGGAGATGCGAGATGGGATTGGAAGCAAGGGTCAGAGTTCAGGGAGAGGAAGAGCAGGAGACGGTCAAGCAACAGGAAAAGGGGAGGCTGTGTACAACTGTGGGGCAACCTAGCGCGACGCAGAATAAGGGAGCGTGGGTAAACAGTGCCGCCCACGTCCAATCAACCGCCACGCGCCGCCCGAGGCCGCAGGCTGTTAGGGCCCGCGGCGCTTCGCCCTTGCCCTTTCACCTCTCGGCACAGCCAAGTCCATGCGCGCCTTGGGCCCGGGGGCTACTGTCGGCATTCTGGGAACGGGGGTCCCCAGACTTGCCTGCCTGCGGCCTGCGGCGTGGCTCAAATGGGGGCCCAGCGTGGCCCATCTTCATCAACACATGGCTCAAGACCCTCGCGAGGGGCCAAGCCTCGCGAGGCGGACGACACGACGCCTCCTCAAGCATGGCCTCCTTAGGCTGGCTCGCGAGGAGGCGGAGAGATCAAGGCGAGTACCTCACGAGGTGCCCATGATGCAAGCCATGACGACCAAGGGTGCCAGGCGGGCGCCAGCCCGCGCAGCGTCTCCCTTTCCTCTTTGGTGCAAAGGGGGCAAGTGCAGGCGAGAGGATCAAGCAAAGGCACCCATTTCGGTGCAACGAGACCAAGACCTGTCCAACGGTGGGAAGGAGGTCACCATGGAGCCAAGGACGGCGTCACCACAGGGCCTTTGGCAGGCGAAGACCAACTTTAGTCAGGATAAGTGTACCAGATGTTCCCCTTCAAATTGGCCAATTGTTGGCGCCCTTCCCGCTCAATATTTGGGAAGAGGACCAGGGCCTTTGCCTATAAATAGGACTAGCCACCCCCAGGGTAGAGGCAATTGGATCGAGTACCAAGAAACCAGTAGAGGCAGCCAGAAAAGAGGCATCTAGAGAGAGAGAAGGGCGATTGGACTCCTCCAACAGTTCATCCCCTAGCCAAGAACTGACCCTCGCGAGGCTGTTCTTGCTTGTACTGTTCTTCATCATCAGCCCAAGAGGCAATCCACCCACCACAAACAAGAGTAGGGTATTACACCACAACGGTGGCCCGAACTAGTATAAACGCTGTGTCTCTTGTGTTGTTCTTGCAGTAGTTAGATCCTTACGAGACGGAGAGGTAGAGGGCATGATCTCCGCGCGCACCCCAGAGTTCGAACCTTAAGGGTCTGCCGGAACCCGTGATCCGACAAATTTCAATTGCCAAAATTAAATTCAAATTCAAATAAAACTCAAATGCCTCGGAAATTTCCAAATGCCACTCAATTTCAAACAAAATGCATAGATGCTTAGCTAATAATTGTAAAACATTCCAAATTGAAAATTTGGGATGTTACAGATAGGCCCTTCGTAGAGGAAAGCAGGGATTTGTAGAGGTGCCAGAGCTCGGTTTTGAAATAGAGATAAATAATATTTTGAGCGGCATACTTTCATTGTCAACATAACAACCAAGAGATGGCGATATCTTCCATGCCTCACACATTCACTACAAAAAAAATACACTTCCATGATGATACGTGTTTGTCACAATAGGTCGCATCTTTTGTCATGCATGTACATCCATGACAAAGTTATGACAGAATCAAGATAGTCATACCTGTGATGTCGTAGAAGTGTTCCATGACATTACCAAAATTATCATCACGGAAGTGTCCACTTCCATGACGATAAAGCGCGCGTCACAGAAGTGCTTTCGTCAAGGGTGACCAAGACGTGGCATCCACCGTAACGGAACGTCGTTAAGCTATCGGGTCGGGTTTTGGATCCGATAACCCATTAACAGCCCCAACCAACGGGGATTTTCCTCGTGTAAAATCATCATTGGCTGGAGGAAACATGTGTTGGCTCATTGCTGGGACAGATGTCATCCACTCATTGGACAGAAGGCGCCTATGATACGTCGACACGTGGCACGGCCCAACAGAGGCCCATTCCTGTGAAATGGCCGGCCCGTTCGACTTGGTCAGAAGGTGGCGGGCCGGCCCATGGAAAGCCCGTTAACGGCCTGTTCGCATATAGCCCATTTACAGCCCGCTAACCAAAGGCCCGTTACGCCCTATTCGAATTAGGCCCAGTAGAGTCATCCGGGTCATCCAATATGATTCCAGCCCGTTTTCACTTCTGGCCCATGTATGGCCCATGACGTCTTTCGGCCCATATGAGGCCCTATGTAACTCTTGGCCTATTAACGGCCCGTGGTGAAACTGGCCCATAATTAACAGTGTATCACTTTACACCCATTAACGGCCCGTGGTGAAACTGGCCCTTAAAGAACAGTGTATCACTTTATACCCATTAATGGCTCGTTATTCCGTTGGGCTGTTTCTAGCCCATGTTATCTTCGGCCTTCTCAGAGCCCATTTATTCTTGGGCTATTTTCCAGCATTCGTTTACTTACGGCCCATTACTATCATTTTCTGCTTGTGGGCCAAATTCAGCACGTGGTTACAGTCGGCCCGTTTGTGGTCCGTTAATACGTTCGGCCGATTTCATAGCGTCATCAAATACGGCCTAATAACGATGGCTCGTTATGGTCGGCCCATGAACGGACGATTCCAACTCTAGCCCGTTTACGGCCAGAATGCGGTTTGTTTGGCCCATGTTTGGCCAATCGATCATACGGCCCGTATAAGGCCCATTGATGATACGGCCCGTAGAAGGCCCATTGTTTCTATGGCCCGTAGAAGGCCCATTGTTTCTATGGCCCATAGAAGGCCCACTATTTCTACGGCCCGTAGAAGGCCCATTGTTTATACGGCCCGTAGAAGGCCCACTGTTTCTATGGCCCGTAGGAGGCCCAGTGTCACTAAAGTAAATATTAGCCCATGGTTATTGTGGACTAGTTTTTAAAAAATAGGTTATTGCAGCCACTAGCAAACCGCAGAAAAAGAACTGCATTGACTCCAAGCAAACAAGTAAACAAGACAACAAGGAAATAAATAAGCAAGCAACTTACACTAGGCTATCACGGCTATTACACATATTACATCCACTGGGCATCAAAGTTCGCCACCAGTGCAAATATAGGGAACACAGCAGCATATAAATGCCGCAGCAAAACAGATCCTGAACTTAACCACTTCATAAGAGCTCAAGAAACTATATCCTGGGTACCCATAATGCTGGCAAGATGCTTAGCAAGCTTATTAACTTTCTCTTGTTTGGCCCTTAAGTCCTCCAGCGCTTGCTGTTGCACCAGAAAGTATGCATCTGAATTCTGCAGGGACTTCCTCAGTCCTTCGGCTTCCTGTTGCATAACATCTGATCGATGTCTTTCAACTTGAAGTTGAGACTCAAGAAGCCGAAATGATTCAGGCAACGAGTTCAAAGATCTAGTGCCAGCAGTGGTAGCCAGTAACTCGAACACTACATCAAGACAGGACTTTGGGGTTGTATCAGTGTCTTCAATATAGTTTTTTATCAGCTTTCTTGGAGAGCAACAGGGATGTCTCACTATCTTGAACCTTATCTGCATTACTTCCTTTACCATTGCATAACAGGGTACTCTTCTCCAATGTTTTATCCGCGTTCTAAAAGAGAAACAAACAAACACATCTCAGGTTTACAATGTAGTATATGAAACTCATTTTGGTAAACCAGTTCAGTAGTAAGGTGGACAGGATAACAGCATGAAACAAACATATATCTATGTAGTATGGTCACTGTATGGTCTATATCATTCTAGTTTATGCTGCCAAATCAAGATAGATACAGTTCGAATCATATCTATTTAAGACAAAGCAGCATAGACAGAATATAAGTGTGGGAAACTACACAGCAATAACAACACTTGTAATGTGCATGGAATGAGAACATAACTGTTTATTCAATTGAAACTGAAATCAACATAGAGCAAGTTACAACAGCAAACAACCAAACATGTTGAAGAAACAAGTTTAAAACATACCTGTTGCGCCATTGGAGTTTCAATTGCATCCTTCAAATTTGAAATTAGTTGGTATCAGTAAATACAGTGATGCAAGAGCAAAGTAGTATGAACCATAGCTACGGAACCTGACCTGAGAACAATTCTTCTTCTGCTTTAAGCGTTGACTTCGGGTTCGGAGTGGTGGTCCTCGTGATTTGGGCACTGCAGTTGCCTTACTAACTGCTCGTGTTTGGGTGCTCTGTGGTGGAGACGGTGTTGTGTCAACGGGAACTGGGTATCTATCTGGTGGGGTTGGGGTTAGAAGGGGTGTAGCTAGTTCTCTGTCCAACTGGGTAGGGGTACAATCTGCATGAGTGTGGGTTATGTGTGGTGGGGCTGGTTCTTGGGCAAGTACGACCGTGGTTCTATCTGCATCGACAGGTAGCACGATCTTTTCTGAGATCGTGTTTTTACTCCCACAGATACTGCCATAACTCCCTCTAATTGAAATGGCTGATAAACAAGAAAAGTAATTGAATGTACAGACATTGTAAGATAGACAGGTGCAATGGATAGTAGGGAAGAAAACAGGGCATGAAATAATTCACATTTATGTTGTCTAAGCAAACAGAATAGCAGGACATAATTTCACATATATGATGGCTAATTAAACAGGATAGCATGACACAATTTCACATGTATGATGGCTAACTAAACAGGATAGAATGACATACTTCAAAATATGATGACTATGTAAACAGGATGACATGATATAACTATACGATGTGTCTATTGAAGTGGTTGGCATGCCATAAATCACAAACATGCCGTCGATGGAAACATGATGGCATGATATAATTCACGGATAGAATGACATAAGTTAAAATATGATGACTATGTAAACAAGATGAGATGATATAACTATATTATGTCTTTAGAAAATGGGTTGGCATGCCATAATTCAGATACATGCTGTCTATGTAAACATCATGGCATGACATAATTCAAATATATGATTTATATACTAAGGAAGTGAGCAGAGGGCAATCGCATATATGATGTGTCAACTAAGGAGATGGCATATAATGCTGGGGATGGAGGGTCACGAGTATCCCTCCGGCGCGAGCCTCCCACCCAGCGCCAAGCTTACTTCGTTCTTCAAAGGCGTGGCGGCGGCCCTTCAGCATCTCCGGAACGCGATCCCAGAGCAGCTGGCCGGCGAGACGCGTGATGCCATCGCCGGAGCCCTCGAGAAGGTGCTGGTGAAGATCGCCTTCCGCAACCCAGGCCTCAAGCTCACCAACGTCCTCAGGTCCCTGCCGGCAGACGCTGACCTCGAGGAGATCAGGGCCCTCGTCGCGCCCATCGTGGAAACGGTGGCCGGGATCAAGAGGATCGAGGGCGACCGCGTGGATTAGGCCGCCTGCCCTTTTATTTTCTTGTCGCTGCTGGACGAGTTATGAAAACGATTCATTAGGGCTGCGACAAGTCATCTTGTAATATAACTTTATCTTCGGTAGTGATTGCATTGTTATCTCCTTTACTTGATTCCGTGCCTTGTATGTTTTTGCCCTACGCTTTTGGGGACTCGCCGGCATAGGCCTCCGCCTTGCCCCGGGCTCTGAGTGCGGGACATCAGCAGCCCGCCAGCGGCGCCATTACCGGCAAGAAACCTTGTCGCGGCTAGCTGCAGCTCACTTAAATTGTTGAGCAGGCTCAAAACAAAGTAAGTGTTGCGACTGCAGTCGTAGAACACTTAAGCTGCCAAGCGAGCTCGAAACAAACTAAGGATGCCACTCTGGTTGTAGCACACTTAAGTCATTGAGCGGACTCGAAACGAAGTAAGGGCGCAACTAGCCATGAGCCGGCCTGTCGGTGTACTAAAGTAGGGGTACCTTAGCACCCCAGACTTGTGCACGGGCAGTTGTAGCACCCTGCGGCAAGGCCCGCCCCGGAAGCGCCAAGAGAAGACCAAGCGTACAAGACAAGGCCCCCGGCAAGAGGAGCTTGCCGGGCCGAGAAGACGAGACCCCGGCAAGAGGAGCTTGCCGGGACGACCGAGCCCCCGACAAGAGGAGCTTGTCGGGAAGGCCGGACCCAGGCACCACAAGAGAAGCCCGCCGTAGCGCGCCAAGCGCCCCGGCAAGGCCTGATAGCTGGCACGCTATCAGGCACAGGAAGATGACCCCCGCGGCAAGCCACTTGCCGCGGCAAGATCGCCGCCTCAAGACTGCGCTCCAGCTCGCCCGCCCACGCGTCACTCCGGGCCTTCCCCCGAGGGCACGTGGCGAGGCACCGCGCAGCCTGAGACATGCGGCGGCATGCAGCCGCCATCGTGGCGAGCGGTGGCGCACCTAACGGTCCGCCTCGGTGCTGTCCGAGCGACCGTGACGGGCATTTAATGCCCTTGTCCCCTACCGTCAGAAGTAGGTATGATAACACTGTGCCGCACTGTAGCGCCACCGTTCCCGCACTATTACAGCTACCACCCCTTTTACACTTTTACCCCTTTCTCCTACGTTGACACCTGTCGGTGACCCCTTTGCGCTATAAAAGGAGGCCCGTGTGCGACGTAGAAGGGGGTTCCGGGGTTCGGAGAATCGGCACCCAGACAGCCATACGCTCGGTGCAGCTAGCTCCCCAAGCTCCCGAGCTCCCCAGTTCAATACAACCAAGCAGGAGTAGGGTTTTACGCGTCCATCGCGGCCCGAACCTGGGTAAACCGCCCGTGTGCCCGCTTCGATCTGCTCTCCGCGCTCCCTCCGCCCCCCTCCGGACAACGAAAGGGGCTCCGGCCCCATAGGTGCTCGCGGGGGGACGCCCGTCCGCCCCGACATCTTTGGCGCGCCAGGTAGGGGGGGCGGCAGGACGCCGAGGGACAGCCCGCTCCTGCGGATCCCAGGATCCGTCCAGTCGAAGCAGGTGTCCCCGGTAAGCCTTGCTCCGGCGAGCAGACCAGCGGTCTGAACGCCGGGGAACAGTCCGCTCCTGCGGATCCGAGGATCTGTCCAGTTGAAGCGGGGGTTCCCGACGAGCTTTGGCATTCCTTCCCACGGGCTCGTGTGCGGCCCTCCTCGAGTATCCGCTCGCGCAGAGTTCGGGCAAGAAGCAGCTGCTCCTTGAGGAGGACCGCCTTCCGGCTGCTGGGCGAACCGATCGCTTCCAGCGAACCCTGCGCCGCTCCCGTAGCCGCAGCGGATTGCGCCGGAAGCCGCGAAAAAGGCGACCTCGTTCTTCGGCGCGCTTCGTCCGCCAAGATCCAAACGAGTCGACGCCGACCGTGGGAGGAGTTTCGCCAGCGCGGTTGCCGGAACCTGTTTCCGCCAACCATCCTCTCTGCCCAAGTCTTGCCGCGGTCGCATGTGATCCTTGGCGCAGAGAGGGGCGCGGATCCCCAAGCATAGCTACGCCTAGCTCCGGAGGGTCGTGAGGCCCTGCGCCCTCACCTACCCCCAGGATGGGCTGGATGCTGCCCAAGGAGGTTTTACCCCACCGAGCGGCAAGCGATAAGAGAAGATAAGTTGCCGAAGCTCGAGCAATTGCTCCATTGATTTTTAAGAGGTATCTCCCTCGAACGACCGAGCCTTGGTTGAGAGGCCTGAGCGCGGAAGGACCGGCACGAGACTGGTTGCGCCCTCATTCCGTTTCGAGTCCGCTCAACGACTTGAGTGTGCTACACCCTGAGTAGCGTCCTCACTTTGTTTCGAGCTTGCCCGGCACCCCAAGCGTGCTGCGACCGCAGTCGCACCGTTTGCTTTGCTTTGAGCCTGCTCAACAATCTGAGTGAGCGGCAACCAGCCGCGGCCAGGTTTCTTGCCGGTGGTAGCCCCGCCAGCGGGTCGCTGACGTCCCACGCTCGGCGCCCGTGGCAAGGCGGAGGCCTACGCCGGCAAGTCCCCGAAAGCGTAGGGCGGAAACAAACAAGGCGCCGGTCAAGTAGAGGGGATAACAGCGCGATGCATAGCCTAAGATGAAAAGTTATATTACAAAATGCCTTACTGCTGCCCTAACCAGCCGTTTTCGTGGCATATTTAACAGCGGCAGGGAAAGGGAGATAAAAGAAAGGGGCAGGCGGCCTAATCTACGCGGTCACCCTCGATCCTCTTGACCCCGGCCGCCTTCTTGACGATAGGGGCGATGAGGGCCTGGATCCCCGTCAGGTCTGCGTTCTCCGGCAAGGGCCTGAGGACGTTGGTAAGCCTGATGTCGGGATTGCGGAAAACGATCTTCGCCAGCACCCTCTCGAGGGCCCCGGAGATGGCCCCCCGCATCTCGTCGGCCCGCTCCTTCGGGAGCGACGTTCGGAGGTGCTGGAGCGCCTGCGCCACCCCCTGGAAGAAGGAAGTGAGCTTGGCGCTGGGCGCGGCGTCCTTGTCGGCGAGAGACTGGTGGCCCTCGATCCCCAGCAGCGTCAGCTCCTTGTCGATGGTGGCGGCGATGTCGACGAGGCCCTCGGTCCACCGCTCCACTGTATCCCTGAAGGTGTTCTGAGAAGCGGCGGCGCGCCTCAGCAGCTCCTCGTTGCCGTCGACCTCTTTCCGTAAGGCCGCCTCCTTCTCCTTAGCGCTGTCCAGCGCTTTGCCGAGCGCCTCCAATTTCAGTTCCAGAGTGGAGTTGGAGTTCTTGGCGGCGTCAAGCTCCCGGATCTTCTCGGCGAAGCGACCCTGAAGCTCACCAAGGGTGAGCGCACCCTTCTCGCGCTCCAGCTGGAGCGCGGCGAGCTCCTCGCCCTTCGCCTTGAGGTCAGAATCGAGCTGCGCCACCCTCGCCTCCAGCCCCTTCTTGGTGATCTCAGCGGCTGCGGCAGCATCCCGCGCCTTCTTCAGGTCTCCGCTGAGCGCCCGCTCGCGCGCGGCAGCCTCCTCCTCGTGGTCGGCGAGGCTGGCCGTTTTCAGCACCAGCTCGCCTTCCCGCGCGGGTAACTCCGCGGCGGCAAGCCTCTGCTGCTCCTCGGCCTCCCCGTCGCCCACGGGGACATCAGCGCCGTCCGCCTCCTGGGCACCGGCGACGTCGTCGGCATCGCCACGCGCGCCCTCCTCGACAACGGCCTCAGCCTTCGTCGGATCCGAGGCGGGCGCTGCGCTCGCCGCGGCCGGGGGACCGTCGGCCGCGTCCCCCGTCGGAAGGTCCTCCCTTGCCGAGGATCTCTCCCTTAGCGGGGTAGCGGACTCGGTCGGCACGGCGGAGGCGCCCTCTGGACGCGCCCGCCGGAGCTGCTCCGCTCCTGCCCAAAAGCAACAACTTCGCATCAACAACAAGAAGAGGGAGGGCTCGCGTACGCGCCAAGCAGCAAGGACGAGTCATGTGCTCACGCTGGGGGCTGCGTTGCGAGCCGCCCTGAGGACCCCTTGCCGGGTCCGGTAAGGGCGCCTCCGACACGACCTCGCTTGCCGGGGGAGATTCGTCATCAAGGATGACCCACGGGATCCTCGATCTCTTCGCTCTCCTCTGAGCCAGGGTCCTGAGAAGGGGACCGGGTCAAAGGAAGGGCGAACGAGCTGTCGAACAGGACGAACCATCAGGGAAAAAGATATGAGCTCCATGGGGAACTTACTCTCCGTCCTCCTCGTCGTCGGAGCTGAGCGCTGAATAGTCGAAAACCGGCTCGGCCCTGACGCGGGGAGGCGGGGGAGTGGGCTCCCGAGGCCGCTTGGCGGGGGCTGTAGATGACTCCGCCCCCGTCGACGCCGCGGCCCGGGGCGCGGCGGCAACCGAAGCCCCAGCCCGCGGGGACCCCACTCCCGCCGCCGACCCGGCCCTGCGGAGGCGCCTCCTCGGCCGGGCCGGGGGCTCCGCCTGTGACGAGCCGCCCGGAGGCTGCAGGAAGGCAACGCCGACCTCCGGCAAGCCGCTCGCGTCTTGGGCGGGCTCGTCCTCGCCGCCGTGCCCGGCCGGTTCCCCCTGGTCGACAAGTTCCATCGGGTCGGCGAGGCTCTCCGCCTCCGCCGCCTCCGCCTCGGCCACGGTGAACCCAGCTTCGCCCGCAGCCGCGGCGGCCGCCGCCTCCTCCATCCTGGAGGCAATGTAAGCTAGCTCCGCCGCGGTGGTGGCTCGGATGAGGCCATCCTTCTCGGCAGGATCGACTGGCTCCTCCTCCAGGCCGTCGAAGAAGGCCCGCACGACATCATCCGGCGGCTCCTGCCAGGTCGCGTTGACCCCATGCGAGTCGCACAATGGCATCATCGCAAGGATATGGCTGAGCGACGAGTTGTTGCACAAGGGAACGACGCCCGGCGGCAGCCGGAACCACTCCGGGTGGTCAGGGTCGTGCTTGAACAACTCCTTCAACATCGCGTCGTGCTCCAGCACGGTGAAGTTAAAATTGAGGCCCGGACGCAGCCTCATGATGTCCGCCGCGTTCCGGAACTCCCAAGCCGGCTTCCTCCTCTCCTGCAGGGGAGCGATGCGACGGCGAAGGAAATCCGCGCCGACGGCGCCAACGGTGAGTCCGGCGAGCCTGAGGCGCAGGATCCGGGTGACGGCGATCTTCAATTTGGCGTCGTCCGAGGACACCTCGCTCCAGCCGTCGCCGCGCACCACCGGAGTTCGGCGCACGGCGGTGAACGGCTGCGGATGATCCTCGACAATCAAGCACCATTCCGCCCTCCACTCCTCCCACCTGCCGCGGAGATCCCCGCCCAAGTAGGCCCCCTTCTGGCCGGACCGGGAAACCCAGGCGATCCCACCGGACAGCGACTCCCCTTTTTCCACCCGAGGGACAAAGAAGTGCCGGAAGAGGGCCACGTTGGGACGAATTCCGACGAAGTTCTCGCAAAGGTGCGTAAAGACCGCCATTGTGAGGACGGCGTTGGGGGTAAAGTCGAGGAGGTGGAAGCCATAGGTGCTCATGATGTCAGAGAAGAACTCCGAGTACGGCGGGCAGAGCCCGCAGTAGAAGAAGACGACGAAGAAAGGATACCCGGTCGGGTACTGCTTCTGGGCTTCGGCGGGGAGCACCCGCGTGCGCGGATGCGCTCGCGTCTTCGTCGACCAGAAAAGGGAGTACTTGTCCCTCAGCTCCACCGCACCGAGCTGGGGAGGGAACGTCGCCGTCTCCTTCCGAAGCACTTCAAGCTGTAGCGCCTCGGCCGATTTCGCAGCCTTCCCCTTCGCCTTATCGCTCTTCGGGGCCATGGCGGAGGCAGGGGAGGGAGATCGCCGGAGCTGACGACGACGGGCGCCCCAAGAACAAACCGCTGCTGCCTCTGAGAGGAGGAGGTGGCAGAGGTTTTAGAGGGGTAGTGACCGAGGGAAAGGCGAACCGCCCCTACTTTCCTCCGCTATAAGAGGGAGAGGTGGGAGGGGGGGGACGCTTCGCCTCTCCGAATCAAGAGATCGTGCGCGACGTGACGCGCGCCTGCGCGGTTCAGCCCCGCGCACGCCACCCACGTCACGCTCACCTCGCACGCCCCGCCCCCGCGACGCCGCGGTAAGCGCGCGCCGCCTGGGGAAGGCGCGGCGGATGCGGAGTTAAGGAGCAGCGCGACCAAGGCCATGCGTGCCCGTGCACCGTTAGGGCCTGGCCCAACAACGCTCGGCACCATGTGTGGCCCAGGCCCGGGGGCTCCTGTCGGTGTACTAAAGTAGGGGTACCTTAGCACCCCAGACTTGTGCACGGGCAGTTGTAGCACCCTGCGGCAAGGCCCGCCCCGGAAGCGCCAAGAGAAGACCAAGCGTACAAGACAAGGCCCCCGGCAAGAGGAGCTTGCCGGGCCGAGAAGACGAGACCCCGGCAAGAGGAGCTTGCCGGGACGACCGAGCCCCCGACAAGAGGAGCTTGTCGGGAAGGCCGGACCCAGGCACCACAAGAGAAGCCCGCCGTAGCGCGCCAAGCGCCCCGGCAAGGCCTGATAGCTGGCACACTATCAGGCACAGGAAGATGACCCCCGCGGCAAGCCACTTGCCGCGGCAAGATCGCCGCCTCAAGACTGCGCTCCAGCTCGCCCGCCCACGCGTCACTCCGGGCCTTCCCCCGAGGGCACGTGGCGAGGCACCGCGCAGCCTGAGACATGCGGCGGCATGCAGCCGCCATCGTGGCGAGCGGTGGCGCACCTAACGGTCCGCCTCGGTGCTGTCCGAGCGACCGTGACGGGCATTTAATGCCCTTGTCCCCTACCGTCAGAAGTAGGTATGATAACACTGTGCCGCACTGTAGCGCCACCGTTCCCGCACTATTACAGCTACCACCCCTTTTACACTTTTACCCCTTTCTCCTACGTTGACACCTGTCGGTGACCCCTTTGCGCTATAAAAGGAGGCCCGTGTGCGACGTAGAAGGGGGTTCCGGGGTTCGGAGAATCGGCACCCAGACAGCCATACGCTCGGTGCAGCTAGCTCCCCAAGCTCCCGAGCTCCCCAGTTCAATACAACCAAGCAGGAGTAGGGTTTTACGCGTCCATCGCGGCCCGAACCTGGGTAAACCGCCCGTGTGCCCGCTTCGATCTGCTCTCCGCGCTCCCTCCACCCCCCTCCGGACAACGAAAGGGGCTCCGGCCCCATAGGTGCTCGCGGGGGGACGCCCGTCCGCCCCGACACGGCCCCTCCGCGCACAGGTTTTTCATACAAAGCACGGTCGTTCAAGGGGGATAACTCAAAAAAATAAAAAACTCGATTGCTCAAACTTTGGCAACTTAGCTTTTCCGTGGCTCGCCGCCCGGCAAGGTCGCTTTCCGGCAAGGCGAAACATGGGGCTCGCCATTGCTTACCGGGGGTCAGTGCTGCACAGAGTGTCAGATAATGCATGCAAAGAATAAAGAGCATGATATCGACGAGATGCGCGGAACACATGAACTCAATCTGCGCACAGGGTCTGCGCCTGACTCTGTACAAAGGATCACATGCAACAGCGGCAAGACTTTGTACAGAAGGGTGGTTGCCGGACGGGGTTCGACAACCGCGCCTTACGGGCGAAACTTACGAAGTTTCCCAATGTTCCGGGAGTTGCTCACCGGAGTGGTATCTTCGGTCTCAAGGCGGACAGCGCCAGGCCTAGCGACTTGTTTCACCCGGTAAGGGCCTTCCCACTTCCTCAGAACTTCTGGCACTAACTTTGCGGCTAAAAAGCAGCGCAAAGCTTGCTGGTAGCGAGCAGCTCGCACAGCGGCCTGAAGACGGTCCTCCTCGAGGAGCAGCGCGTCATCTCGTCGTAGCTGCTCTCGCTCGAGATCAGCGTGAGCGAGCACTCGAGGTGGCCCGTATGCGAGATCTGTGGGGCTAACTGTCCCCGCTCCATGGAATAGAGCGAGAGGTTGCCTGGTCATACCAGGGCTTACCTGCGCCGAGAGGTGTCGGCGTATGTTCGGACGCCGTGGAACCATGAGCTCGGTGCATGTTCGGACGTCGTGGCACCATGAGCTGGCCCGGTGGCGCCCGTTCCTCCGCCGATGCCGTCCCCATCACCCGTTTGCTCCAGGGCGGTGGGTTCAACGCGGACGGACCAGCCACCTCCGGAGCCTTCTTCTTCGGTGGCATGTCGATGAAGATGATGGAGATCTAGCATGTGCAGACACCGGATCAGGTTCGCACAACTTCGACGCCCCCTACCTGGCGCGCCAAAGGTGTCGGGGGAAATGTGCCTCCTCGAACACCTATGGGGACCGAGCCCCTTTCTTGGTTCGGCGGGGGGCGGAGGTCGCACGAAGAGCGGATCGAGGCGATGCACACAAGGGGTTTACCCAGCTTCGGGCTGCACGGATGCGTAAAACCCTACTGCTGCTTTGTGGTTTTGTATTGTGTTCTTGCTCGGGAGCGTGTGGTGCTACAGTACACGCGAGCTGCTAGCGAGACCAAGCGTGAATGGCCTCCTTCCTTCCTCCTTTCCCTCCTCCCTCCGTTGCGCATGGGGCCTCCTTTTATATGTGCAAGGGGTTACCCACAGGTGGCAACGTAGGCGGGGGTAAAACTGGAAAACGCTGTGTTGGATACAGCTGTTTGCACAGTGCTATCATACCTAACTCTGACGGCAGGGGACAAGGGCATTAAATGCCTGTCTGGGTCGCCCAAACAGTGCAGGAAAGGGGCCGTCAGGAGCGCCACCGTTTGCCACGATGGCTACTCCGTCAGCGTTGCTTCGCCACCGCATGTCCCTGGCTGCGCAGCCTCTCGCCACGTACGCCTGGAATGGCCCCAGAGCGACGCGTGGGTGGATGAGCTGGAGCACAGGCGCGAGGTGGTGACTTGCCGTGGCAAGCGCCTTGCCGCGGTTGGTGCCTTGTCGCGCCCAGGAGCTTGTCGCTCACCGGTCCTTGCCGGGACGCGGGGCGCGTCGCAGCAAGTATCTTGTCGTGCCTCGGTCGGCCTTCCCAGTAAGCTCCTCTTGCCGGGGCCTTGTGCTTCGAGCGGTCGTCCCGGCGAGCTCCTCTTGCCGGGGCCTTGCTCTCTTCGGGGGGGCCTTCCCGGCAGGCTCCTCCTGCCAGGGCCTTGGCTTAAATACTTTGTTCTTGGATGGCCCGAGGAGGGACCATGGAGAGTTTTGGCGATCGCCTGGCAAGCCTTGCCGCGGGGTGCTACGACTGCCCGTGCACAAGTTCGGGGGACTAAGGTACCCCCACTTTAGTACACCGACAGTTTACTTACCGTACCACATACCTATTCCTTTTCGGAGTCTGAAACATTCTAGAAAGTGTCCCTTATGTATTCCTCCGGGGTTACGGTTTCAATAACATTGGTTTCAACATTTATAGGATTACCTGAGATATAATGTTTGATTCTTTGACCGTTCACCACCTTCGGATTTGTGCCTTCGAAGTTGTTGATTTTTATGGCACCGAAACAATAGACCTCCTCGATAACGTAAGGACATTCCCATTTAGAGAGAAGTTTCCCTGCAAAAGATCTTAAACGAGAGTTGAATAGCAACACATAATCACCTACATTAAACTCACGCTTTTGTATCCTTTTGTCATGCCATCTTTTAAATTTTTCTTTAAATAGTTTGGCATTCTCATAGGCCTAGGTTCTAAATTCATCAAGTGAGCTAATGTCAAATAACCTCTTCTCACCGGCAAGTTTGAAATCATAATTGAGCTCTTTAATGGCCCAATATGCCTTATGTTCTAGTTCGAGAGGTAAGTGACATGCTTTTCCATAAACCATTTTTATACGGAGACATACCCATAGGATTTTTGTATGCAGTTCTATAGGCCCATAAAGCATCATCAAGTTTCTTGGACCAATTCTTTCTAGATCACAGTCTTTTGCAAAATTAAATTGAGCTCTCTATTACTTAATTCTACTTGACCACTAGACTGTGGGTGATATGGAGATGCAATTCTATGATTAACATCATACTTAGCAAGCATTTTACGAAAGGCACCATGAATAAAATGTGAACCACCATCAGTCATTAAATATCTAGGGACTCCAAGCCTCGGAAAAATAACTTCTTTAAGCATCTTAATAGAGGTGTTATGATCAGCACTACAAGTTGGAATATCCTCTACCCACTTAGTAACGTAATCAACAGCAACTAAAATATGTGTATACCCATTAGAGGAAGGAAACGGTCCCATATAATCAAAGCCACAGACATCAAATGGTTCAATGACAAGTGAATAATTCATAGGAATTTCTTGACGTATACTAATATTACCAATTCTTTGACATTCATCACAAGACAAGACAAACTTACGGGCATCTTTGAAGAGAGTAGGCCAATAAAAACCGGATTGCAATACCTTATGTGCAGTTCTATCTCCAGCGTGGTGTCCTCCATAAGCTTCGGAGTGACACTTGCGTAGGATTTTTTCCTGCTCATGCTCAGGTATACAACGTCTAATAACACCATCTACTCCTTCTTTATAAAGGTGTGGGTCATCCCAGAAGTAATGTCTTAAATCATAGGAAAACTTTTTCTTTTGCTAGTATGTGAAACAAGGTGGTATAAATTTGGCAACAATGTACTTAGCATAATCAGCATACCATGGAGCAGTACGAGAAGCATTTATGACAGATAATTGTTCATTAGGAAAGTTATCATCAATAGGTAGTGGGTCATCAAGAACATTCTCTAATCTAGACAAGTTGTATGCAACGGGGTTCTCTGCTCCCTTTCTGTCAATAATATGCAAATCAAATTCTTGTAGCAAGAGAACCCATCTAATAAGTCTAGGTTTAACATCTTTCTTTTTCATAAGATATTTAATAGCAGCATGATCAGTGTGAACAGTTACTTTAGAATCAACAATATAAGGTCTGAACTAATCACAAGAAAATACAACCGCTAAAAATTCTTGCATAATTTCTCTAGGCATTGTCTAGAGTTTTACTAGCATATTGGATAACATTTAATTTCTTATCAACTCTTTGTCCTAGAACAGCACCTACAACATAATCACTAGCATCACACATGATTTCAAAGGGTAAATTCCAATCAGGTGGCCGAATAATAGGTGCAGAAATCAATGCTTTCTTAAGTATTGCAAATGCTTCTACACAATCATCATCAAAGACAAAAGGAATATCTTTTTGTAAGAGATTAGTCAGAGGCCTGGAGATTTTAGAGAAGTCCTTAATGAACCTCCTATAAAAACTGGGATGACCAAGGAAACTTCTTATACCTTTAATGTCCTTGGGACACGGCATCTTTTCAATAGCATCAACTTTAGCTTTGTCAACTTCAATACCTCTTTCGGAAATTTTATGCCCCAAGACAATACCTTCATTAACCATAAAGTGGCACTTCTCCCGATTTAAGACAAGGTTAGTTTCTTCACATCTCTGCAAAACTCGATCAAGGTTGCCCAAGCAATCATCAAAAGAAGTTCCATAAACGTAGAAATCATCCATGAAAACCTCAACAATCTTTTCACAAAAATCAGAGAATATAGCCATCATGCATCTTTGAAAGGTAGTAAGTGCATTACATAAACCAAAAGGCATACGTCTGTAAGCAAAGGTACCGAAAGGGCAAGTAAAAGTGGTCTTTTCTTGATCCTCTTTTGACACAGGTATTTGAGAGAAACCGGAATAACCATCTAGAAAGCAAAAATGTGTATGTTTGGATAATCTTTCTAGCATTTGATCAATAAAAGGTAAAGGGTAATGATCCTTTTTAGTTGCTTTATTTAATTTTCGGAAATCAATTACCATTCTATAACCTATAGCGATTTTTTGTGGAATCAATTCATCTTTATCATTAGGAACAACGGTCACACCTCCCTTCTTAGGGACACAATGGACAGGACTTACCCACTGACTATCAACAACGGGATAAATTATACCTGCCTCCAGAAGCTTTAGTATTTCTTTCCTTACCACCTCTTTCATCTTAGGATTTAACCGTCGTTGGTGATCAACAACTGGTTTCGCGTCTTTTTCCAATTTTATTTTGTGCTGGCATAGAGTGGGACTAATGCCCTTAAGATCATCAAGAGTATATCCAATAGTTGCGCAGTGCTTCTTCAGAGTTTTCAATAATTTCTTTTCTTCATGCTCTGAAAGGTTAGCACTAATAATAACAGGATATATCTTCTTTTCATCAAGATAAGCATATTTAAGGGTATCAGGTAATGGTGTAAGCTCAAACACAGGATCACCCTTGGGTGGAGGAGGGTCCCTTAGGATTTCAACAGGAAAGTTGTGTTTCAAAATAGGTCCCTGTTTAAAGAATACTTCATCTATTTCCCTTCTTTCATTCATAAACATATCATTTTCATGGTCGAGCAAATATTGTTCTAAAGGATCATTAGGAGGCACGACAATAGAAGCAAGACCAATAATTTCATCTTTACTAGGCAATCCTCATCACGGGGTTGTCTACGAAACTTAGCAAAGTTAAACTCATGAGACATATCCCCCAAACCAATAGTAACAACATCCTTTTCGCAATCTATCCTAGCATTAACAGTATTCAAGAAGGGTCTACCAAATATAATGGGACAAAAGTTATCTTGTGGGGAACCAAGAACAAGAAAATCAGCAGGATATTTAACTTTCCCACACAAGACTTCAACATCTCTAACAATCCCAACTAGTGAAATAGTATCTCTATTGGCAAGTTTAATTGTAACATCAATTTCCTCTATCTCAGTCGGTGCAATATCATGCATAATTTCTTTGTATAAGGAATGAGGTATTGAACTTGCACTAGCACCCATATCACATAAGCCATGATAACAATGATCTCCTATCTTAACAGAAATAACAGGCATGCCTACTACAGGTCTATGTTTATTTTTAGCATCAGGTCTAGCAATTCTAGCAGCTTCATTGCAGAAGTAAATAGCATGCCCATCAATATTATCAGCCAAGAGATCTTTAACCATAGCAACACTAGGTTCAACTTTAATTTGCTCAGGGGGTTTGGGTGTCTTAATGTTACTTTTATTGACCACAGTTGAATCTTTAGCATGATCCTTTATTCTAACAAGGAAAGGTGGTTTCTCAATATAAGCAGTAGGAATGACAGGATCATTATAAGTGATAGTCTTTTCTTCAACTATAATAGGTGCAACTACTTTTACTTTAGTGGGAGGATTATATTTAAACCACTTCTCCTTAGGGAGATCAACATGAGTAGCAAAGGATTCACAGAAAGAAGCTACTATCTCAGAGTCAAGTCCATATTTAGTGCTAAATTCACGGAAAACATCGGTATCCATAAAAGATTTAACACAATCAAACTTAGGTGTTATACCCGACTCCTTACCTTCGTCGAGATCCCAATCTTCAGAGTTGCGTTTAATTCTTTCCAATAAATCCCATTTGAATTCAATAGTCTTCATCATAAAAGATCCAGTACAAGAAGTATCGAGCATGGAGCGATTATTGAGAGAAAGCCGAGCATAAATTTTTTGAATAATCATTTCTCTTGAGAGCTCATGATTGGGGCATGAATATAACATTGACTTAAGCCTCCCCCAAGCTTGAGCGATGCTTTCTCCTTCGCGAGGCCAAAAATTATATATATAATTACGATCACGATGAACAAGATGCATAGGATAAAACTTCTGATGAAATTCCAATTTCAATCGGTTGTAGTTCCATGATCCCATATCATCACATAGCCTAAACCATGTTAATGCCTCTCCCTTCAAAGATAAAGAGAAGACCTTCTTCTTGATAACATCTTTGGGCATACCTGCAAGCTTAAATGATCCAAAAACTTCACCACATAGATTAGGAGCAAATCGGGATGTAATGTTCCATCTCTTGTAAAAGGATTAGCTAGCAGTTTCTCTATCATACCTGAAGGAATTTCAAAGTAAACATTTTCAGTAGGTTCAGTAGGTTGAGGAGCAACTCTTTGCTCGACTGGTCGGGGTGAAGATACCCCGAACAATCCCCTCAGAGGATTACTTTCCATAGTAACAAGTGACAGTAAATTTCAGCACACTATATAAATTTTTCGTTACCAAATTCCACCTACCAAAGGCGCTCCACTCCCTGGAAACGGCGCTAGAAAAGAGTCTTGATCACCCACAAGTATAGGGGATCTATCGTAGTCCTTTCGATAAGTAAGAGTGTTGAACCCAATGAGGAGCAGAAGGAAATGATAACCGGTTTTCAGCAAGGTATTCTCTGCAAGCACTGAAATTATTGGTAACAGATAGTTTTGTGATAAGGTAATTTGTAACACGTAACAAGTAATGAAAGTAAATAAGGTGCGGAAAGATGGCCCAATCCTTTTTGTAGCAAAGGACAAGCCTGGACAAACTCTTATATAGAGACAAGCGCTCCCGAGGACACATGGGAATTATCGTTGCTACCTCTTGAGCACTACGTTGCATTTCCCCGAAGAGGAGAGGATGATGCAGCAAAGTAGCGTAAGTATTTCCCTCAGTTTTTTAGAACCAAGGTATCAATCCAGTAGGAGGCCACGAGCGAGTCCCTCGTACCTACACAAAACAAATAGCTCAACGCAACCAATGCGATTAGGGGTTGTCAATCCCTTCACGGACACTTACGAGAGTGAGATCTGATAGAGATGGTAGATAATATTTTTGGTATTTTTGGTATAAAGATTCAAGGTAAAATAAAAGGCAAAAGTAAAAGCAAAGCAATAATAAAGTGATTGGAGATTGATATGATGAGAATAGACCCGGGGGCCATAGGTTTCACTAGTGGCTTCTCTCAAGAGCATAAGTATTTCTACGGTGGGTGAACAAATTATTGTTGAGCATTTGACAGAATTGAGCATAGTTATGAGAATATCTAGGTATGATCATGTATATAGGCATCACGTCCGAGACAAGTAGACCGACTCCTGCCTGCATCTACTACTATTACTCCACTCATCGAACGCTATCCAGCATGCATCTAGAGTATTAAGTTAATGAAAACAGAGTAATGCCTTAAGCAAGATGACGTGACGTAGAGGAATAAATTCATGCAATATGATAAATACCCCATCTTGTTATCCTCGATGGCAACAATACAATACGTGCCTTGCTGCCCCTTCTATCACTCGGTAAGGACACCGCAAGATTGAACCCAAAGCTAAGCACTTCTCCCATTGCAAGAAAAACCAATCTAGTAGGCCAAACCAAACTGATAATTCGAAGAGACTTGCAAAGATAACCAATCATACATAAAAGAATTCAGAGAAGATTCAAATATTGTTCATAGATAATCTTGATCATAAACCCACAATTCATCGATCTCCACAAACACACCGCAAAAAGAAGATTACATCGAATAGATCTCCACGAGAGAGGGGGAGAACATAGTATTGAGATCCAAAAAGAGAGAAGAAGCCATCTAGCTACTAACTATGGACCCGAAGGTCTGAGGTAAACTACTCACACTTCATCAGAGGGGCTATGGTGATGATGTAGAAGCCCTCCGTGGTGGATTCCCCTTCCGGCGGAGCTCCGGAACAGGCCCCAAGATGGGGTCTCGTGGGTACAGAAGGTTGCCGCGGTGGAATTAGGTTTTTGGCTCCGTATCTGATCGTTTAGGGGTACGTAGGTATATATAGGAGGAAGGAGTACGTCGATGGAGCTTCGAGGGGCCCACGAGGCAGGGGGCGCGCCCTAGGGGAGGCGCGCCCTCCACCCTCGTGACCGCCTCATGGCTTTCTTGATGGAGGGTCCAAGTCTCCTGGATCATATCTGATGAGAAAATCACGTTCCCGTTTGATATTCCGTTTCTTCGAAACACTGAAATAGGCAAAAAAACAACAATTCTGGGCTGGGCCTCTGGTTAATAGGTTAGTCCCAAAAATAATATAAAAGTGGAAAATAAAGCCCAATATAGTCCAAAACAGTAGATAATATAGCACGGAGCAATAAAAAATTATAGATATGTTGGAGACGTATCAGGCATCCCCAAGCTTAATTCCTGCTCGTCCTCGAGTAGGTAAATGATAAAAAGAGAATTTTTGATGCGGAGTGCTACTTGGCATAATTTCAATGTAAATCTTCATAATTGTGGTATGAATATTCAGATCCGAAAGATTCACGACAAAAGTTCATATTGACATAAAAATAATAATACTTCAAACATACTAACAAAGCAATTATGTCTTCTCAAAATAACATGGCCAAAGAAAGTTATCCCTACAAAATCATATAGTCTTGCTATGCTCTGTCTTCACCACACAAAGTATTTAAATCATGCACAACCCCGATGACAAGCCAAGAAATTGTTACTTTAACATTTTCAAAACTTTTTCAATCTTCATGCAATACATGAGCTTGAGCCATGGATATAGCACTATATGTGGAATAGAATGGTGGTTGTGGAGAAGACAAAAAGAGGGGAAGATAGTCTCACATCAACTAGGCGTATCAACGGGCTATGGAGATGCCCATCAATAGATATCGATGTGACTGAGTAGGGATTGCCATGCAATGGATGCACTAGAGCTATAAGTATATGAAAGCTCAACAAAAGAAACTAAGTGAGTGTGCATCCAACTCGCTTGCTCACGAAGACCTAGGGCAATTTGAGGAAGCCCGTCATTGGAATATACAGGTCAAGTTCTATAATGAAAGATTCCCACCAGTATATGAAAGTGACAAAATGAGAGACTCTCTATCATTAAGATCATGGTGCTATTTTGAAGCACAAGTGTGGTAAAAGGATAGTAACATTGTCCCTTCTCTCTTTTTCTCTCATTTTTTATTTTTTATTTGGGCCTTTTCTCTCTCTTTTTTATGGCCTCTTATGGCCTCTTTTTTTTATTTTTTGTCCGGAGTCTCATCCCGACTTGTGGGGGAATCATAGTCTCCATCATCCTTTCCTCACTTGGGACAAACTCTAAAAATGATGATCATCACACTTTTATTTTTCTTACAACTCAATACTTAGAACAAAATATGACTCTATGTGAATGCCTCCGGCGGTGTACCGGGATATGCAATGAATCAAGAGTGACATGTATGAAAGAATTATGAATGTTGGCTTTGCCACAAATACGATGTCAACTACATGATCATGCTAGCAATATGACAATGATGGAGCGTGTCATAATAAACGGAACAATGGAAAGTTGCATGGCAATATATCTCGGAATGGCTATGCAAACGCCATGATAGGTAGGTATGGTGGCTGTTTTGAGGAAGGTATATGGTGGGTGTATGATACCGGCGAAAAGTGCACGGTATTAGAGAGGCTATCAATGGTGGAAGGATGGGAAAATGCGTATAATCCATGGACTCAACATTAGTCATAAAGAACTCATATTCTTATTGCAAAAATCTAGAAGTTATCAAAGCAAAGTATTACGCACATGCTCCTAGGGGGATAGATTGGTAGGAAAAGACCATCGCTCGTCCCCGACCACCACTCATAAGGAAGACAATCAATAAATAAATCATGCTCCAACTTCATCACATAACGGTTCACCATACGTGCATGCTACGGGAATCACAAACTTTAACACAAGTATTTTTCAAATTCACAACTACTCAACTAGCATGACTCTAATATCACCATCTTCATATCTCAAAACAATTATCAAGCATCAAACTTTTCTTAGTATTCAACGCACTCAAAAGAAAGTTTTACAAATCTTGAAAACCAAGCATATTATTATTATTAAGCAAATTACCATGCTATTTAAGACTCTCAAAATAATCTAAGTGAAGCATCAGATATCGATAGTTTTTTTAAAACAAATCCACCACCGTGCTCTAAAAGGTCTAAGTGAAGCACATAGAGCAAAACTATAAAGCTCAAAAGATAAAAGTGAAGCACATAGAGCAAAACTATAAAGCTCAAAAGATATAAGTGAAGCACATAGAGTATTCTATCAAATTCCAATTCATGTATGGCTCTCTCAAAAGGTGTGTACAGCAAGGATGATTGTGGTAAACTAAAAATCAAAGACTGAAATTATACAAGACGCTCCAAGCAAAACACATATCATGTGGTGAATAAAATTATAGCTCCAAGTAAAGTTACCGATGGAAGTAGACGAAAGAGGGGATGCCTTCCGGGGCATCCCCAAGCTTTGACTTTTTGGTGTCCTTGGATTGTATTGGGGGTGCCATGGGCATCCCCAAGCTTAGACTCTTGCCACTCCTTGTTCCAAAATCCATCAAAAGATTTCACCCAAAACTTGAAAACTTCACAACACAAAACTCAACAGAAATCTCGTGAGCTCCGTTAGCGAAAGAAAACAAAAGACCACTTCAAGGTACTGTAATGAACTCATTATTTATTTACATTGGTGTTAAACCTACTGTATTCCAACTTCTTTATGGATTATAAACTATTTTACTAGCCATAGATTCATCAAAATAAGCAAACAACACACGAAAAACAGAATCTGTCAAAAACAGAACAGTCTGTATAATATGTAAATAACGCAAACTTATGGAAATCCCAAATGTCAGCCAAAATAGGACGACCTAGACAATTTGTTTATTGATCAGCAGCAATTGGAATCACCATTTTATCACGTTCTGGTGAATTTTAATAATTGTTTTCGTGAACCGAAAGTTTCTGGAAATTACAGCAAGATCAAATAACTATCATCCAAGAAGATCCTATAGGTTTAACTTGGAACAAACACTGATTAAAACATAAAACCACATCTAAACAGAAAGTAGATGGATTATTTATTCCTAAACAACAATGAAAAATAATGGGTTGTCTCCCAACAAGCGCTTTTCTTTAAAGCCTTTTTAGGTAGGCATTGAGATTTCAATGATGCTCACAGGAAAGACAAGAATTGAGGCACAAAGAGAGCATCATAAACATGTGACAAACACACTTAAGTCTAACATACTTCCTATGCATAGGCATATTATAGGCAAACAAATTATCATAGCAAGCAAAAAGTAGCATACGCAAGGAAGCGGAAAGGAACAATAGCAATCTCAACATAACGAGAGGTAATTTAGTAACATGAAAATTTCTATAACCATATTTTCCTCTCTCATAGTAATTACATGTAGGATCATAAGAAAATTCAACAATATAGCTATCACATAACATATTCTCAACACAATCCACATGTATGCGAAGTTGACACTCTTCCAAAATAGTGGGATTATCATTAACTAAAGTCATGATTTCTCCAAGCCCACTTTCAATATTATTGCAAACACTATTATCAATCTTATATTCATCATGGGGCTTAAATAAATTTTCAAGATCATAGGAAGAATCTCCCCAATCATGACTATTGGACATAGCAAAACTAGCATCCCCAAGATTAGGGTTTTGCATATTATTAGCATAATTTACATCAATAGAATTTATAACAAAATCATTGCAATCATGCTTTTTATTCAAAGATCTATCGTGAAGCACTTCATCACAATTTTAAGATTTACGGATTTCAGGCAAAAGCTTATAAAGATAATCTAGTGCATCCAAATCACTAGGAATTGGTTCATCATAATTGGATCTCTTAAAAATATTGGCAAGCGGATGAGGATTCATAGATATTAGCTTCTCTGTTTAGGAATAAATACTCAAGTATTTCAACCAAGCGAGAAAATGATCCAAGAAAGACATAAAGGCGAACGAAAAAGAGGGGACGAATAAAACGGCAAGGGTGAAGTGGGGGAGAGGAAAACGAGAGGCAAATGGAAAATAATGTAATGCGGGAGATAAGGAATTGTGATGGGTACTTGGTATGTTGACTTTTGCGTAGACTCCCCGGCAACGGCGCCAGAAATTCTTCTTGCTACCTCTTGAGCACTGCGTTGGATTTCCCCGAAGAGGAGAGGATGATGCAGCAAAGTAGCGTAAGTATTTCCCATAGTTTTTGAGAACCAAGGTATCAATCCAGTAGGAGGCCACGCGCGAGTCCCTCTTACCTACACAAAAAAATAGCTCAACGCAACCAACGTGATTAGGGGTTGTCAATCCCTTCATGGCCACTTACGAGAGTGAGATCTGATAGAGATGATAGATAATATTTTTGGTATTTTTGGTATAAAGATGCAAGGTAAAATAAAAGGCAAAAGTAAAAGCAAAGCAATAATAAAGTGATTGGAGATTGATATGATGAGAATAGACCCGGGGGCCATAGGTTTCACTAGCGGCTTCTCTCAAGAGCATAAGTATTTCTACGGTGGGTGAACAAATTACTGTTGAGCAATTGATAGAATTGAGCATAGTTATGAGAATATCTAGGTATGATCATGTATATAGGCATCACGTCCGAGACAAGACGACCAACTCCTGCCTGCATCTACTACTATTACTCCACTCATCGACCGCTATCCAGCATGCATCTAGAGTATTAAGTTAATGAAAACAGAGTAACACCTTAAGCAAGATGACACGATGTAGAGGAATAAATTCATGCAGTATGATAAATACCCCATCTTGTTATCCTCGATGGCGACAATATAATACGTGCCTTGATGCCCCTTCTATCACTGGGTATGGACACCGCAAGATTGAACCCAAAGCTAAGCACTTCTCCCATTGCAAGAAAAACCAATCTAGTAGGCCAAACCAAACTGATAATTCGAAGAGACTTGCAAAGATAACCAATCATACATAAAAGAATTCAGAGAAGATTCAAATATTGTTCATAGATAATCTTGATCATAAACCCACAATTCATCGATCTCAACAAACACACCGCAAAAAGAAGATTACATCGAATAGATCTCCACGAGAGAGGGGGAGAACATTGTATTGAGATCCAAAAAGAAAGAAGAAGCCATCTAGCTACTAACTATGGACCCGAAGGTCTGAGGTAAACTACTCACACTTCATCGGAGGGGCTATGGTGATGATGTAGAAGCCCTCCATGGTGGATTCCCCTTCCGGCGGAGCTCCGGAACAGGCCCCAAGATGGGATCTCGTGGGTACAGAAGGTTGCCGTGGTGGAATTAGGTTTTTGGCTCTGTATTTGATCGTTTGGGGGTACGTAGGTGTTGGGGAACGTAGCAGAAATTTAAAATTTTCCTACGTGTCACCAAGATCTATCTATGGAGAAACCAGCAACGAGGGGAAAGAGAGTGCATCTACATACCCTTGTAGATCGCTAAGCGGAAGCGTTCAAGTGAACGGGGTTGATGGAGTCGTACTCGCCGTGATCCAAATCACCGATGATCCTAGTGTCGAACGGACGGCACCTCCGCGTTCAACACACGTACAGCCTGGTGACGTCTCCCATGCCTTGATCCAGCAAGGAGAGAGGGAGAGGTTGAGGAAGACTCCATCCGGCAACAGCACAACGGCGTGGTGATGATCGAGGAGCGTGGTACTCCAGCAGGGCTTCGCCAAGCACGTGACGGTGGAGGAGAGGTGTTGGGGAGGGGAGGGGCTGCGCCTTCGATTAGGTGTGAAGTCCTCCATCTCCCCCACTATATATAGGAGGGCCAAGGGGGGGAGCCGGCCCTAGGAGATCCAATCTCCTAGGGGGGCGGCGGCCAAGGGAGGTTTCCCTCCCCCCCAAGGCACCTAGGGGGTGCCTTCCCCTTGTGGGACTCTCCCTTTAGGGTTTCCCCCACACTAGGCGCATGGGCCCTAGGGGAAATTGGCGCCCCAGCCCACTTTGGGCTGGATCCCTTCCCACTTCAGCCCATGGGACCCTCCGGGATAGGTGGCCCCACCCGGTGGGCCCCGGGACCCTTCAGGTGGTCCCGGTACAATACCGATGACCCCGAAACTTGTCCCGATGGCCGAAATAGGACTTCCTATATATATAAATCTTTACCTCCGGACCATTCCGGAACTCCTCGTGACGTCCGGGATCTCATCCGGGACTCCGAACAACATTCGGTAACCACATACAAACTTCCTTTATAACCCTAGCGTCATCGAACGTTAAGTGTGTAGACCCTACGGGTTCGGGAACCATGCAGACATGACCGAGACGTTCTCCAGTCAATAACCAACAGCGGGATCTGGATACCCATGTTGGTTCCCACATGTTCCACGATGATCTCATCGGATGAACCACGATGTCGAGGATTCGATCAATCCCGTATACAATTCCCTTTGTCTAGCGGTATTGTACTTGCCCGAGATTCGATCGTCGGTATCCCGATACCTTGTTCAATCTCGTTACTGGCAAGTCTCTTTTACTCGTTCCGCAACACATCATCCCGTGATCAACTCCTTGATCACATTGTGCACATTATGATGATGTCCTACCGAGTGGGCCCAGAGATACCTCTCCGTCACACGGAGTGACAAATCCCAGTCTCGATTCGTGCCAACCCAACAGACACTTTCGGAGATACCTGTAGTGTACCTTTATAGCCACCCAGTTACGTTGTGATGTTTGGCACACCCAAAGCACTCCTACGGTATCCGGGAGTTGCACAATCTCATGGTCTAAGGAAACGATACTTTACATTAGAAAAGCTTTAGCATACGAACTACATGATCTTGTGCTAGGCTTAGGATTGGGTCTTGTCCATCACATCATTCTCTAATGATGTTATCACGTTATCAACGACATCCAATGTCCATGGTCAGGAAACCGTAACCATCTATTGATCAACGAGCTAGTCAACTAGAGGCTTACTAGGGACATGGTGTTGTCTATGTATCCACACATGTATCTGAGTTTCCTATCAATACAATTCTAGCATGGATAATAAACGATTATCATGAACAAGGAAATATAATAATAATCAATTTATTATTGCCTCTAGGGCATATTTCCAACAGTAGGTATATATAGGAGGAAGGAGTACGTCGGTGGAGCTTCGAGGGGCCCACGAGGCAGGGGGCGCGCCCTAGGGAGGGGCGCCCTCCACCCTCGTGACCGCCTTGTGGCTTTCTTGACGGAGGGTCCAAGTCTCCTGGATCATATCTGATGAGAAAATCACGTTCCCGAAGGTTTCATTCCGTTCGGACTCCGTTTGATATTGCGTTTCTTCGAAACACTGAAGTAGGCAAAAAAACAGCAATTCTAGGTTGGGCCTCTGGTTAATAGGTTAGTCCCAAAAATAATATAAAAGTGGAAAATAAAGCCCAATATAGTCCAAAACAGTAGATAATATAGCATGGAGCAATCAAAAACTATAGATACGTTGGAGATGTATCAATCGTCAAGCTAGTTTTCATCACGCTCATATGATTCGCGTTCGTTAATTTGATAATTTGGTATGTGGGTGGACCAGTGCTTGGGTGTTGTCCTTCATTGGACAAGCATCCCACTTATGATTAACCCCTATTGCAAGCATCTGCAACTACAAAAGAAGTATTAAGGTAAACCTAACCATAGCATGAAACATGTGGATCCAAAGCAGCCCCTTACGAAGCAACACATAAACTAGGGTTTATGCTTCTGTCACTCTAGCAACCCATCATCTACTTATTACTTCCTAATGCCTTCCTCTAGGCTCAAACAATGGTGAAGTGTCATGTAGTCGATGTTCACATAACACCACTAGAGGAAAGACAACATACATCTCATAAAAATATCGAACGAATACCAAATTCACATGACTACTTATAGCAAGACTTCTCCCATGTCCTCATGAACAAACGTAACTACTCAAAAACCATATTCATGTTCATAATCAGAGGTGTATTAATATGCATAAAGGATCTGAACATGTGATCTGCCACCAAATAAACCAACTAGCATCAACTTTAAGGAGTAATCTGTTGGAAATATGCCCTAGAGGCAATAATAAAATGGTTATTATTGTATTTCCTTGTTCATGATAATTGTCTATTGTTCATGCTATAATTGTATTAACCGGAAACCATAATACATGTGTGAATACATAGACCACAACATGTCCCTAGTAAGCCTCTAGTTAACTAGCTCGTTGATCAATAGATGGTCATGGTTTCCTGACCATGGACATTGGATGTCATTGATAACGGGATCACATCATTAGGAGAATGATGTGATGGACAAGACCCAATCTTAAGCGTAGCACAAGATCATGTAGTTCGTTTGCTAAAGCTTTTCTAATGTCAAGTATCATTTCCTTAGACCATGAGATTGTGCAACTCCCGGATACCGTAGGAATGCTTTGGGTGCACCAAACGTCACAACGTAACTGGGTGGCTATAAAGGTGCACTACAGGTATCTCCGAAAGTGTCTGTTGGGTTGCCACGAATCGAGACTGGGATTTGTCACTCCGTATGACGGAGAGGTATCTCTAGGCCCACTCGGTAATGCATTATCATAATGAGCTCAATGTGACTAATGAGTTAGTCACGGGATCATGCATTACGATACGAGTAAAGTGACTTGCCGGTAACGAGATTGAACGAGGTATTGGGATACCGACAATTGAATCTCGAGCAAGTAACATACCGGTTGACAAAGGGAATTGTATACAGGATTGATTGAATCCCCGACATCGTGGTTCATCCGATGAGATCATCGTGGAACATGTGGGAGCCAACATGGGTATCCAGATCCCGCTATTGGTTATTAGCCGAAGAGTTGTCTCGGTCATGTCTGCATGATTCCCGAACCCGTAGGGTCTACACACTTAAGGTCCGATGACGCTAGGGTTATAGGGAAAGTTTGTACGTGGTTACCGAATGTTTTTCGGAGTCCCAGATGAGATCCCGGACGTCACGAGGAGTCCTGGAATGGTCCGGAGGTAAAGAATAATATATAGGAAATGAGGTTTTGACCATCGGAAGTGTTTGGGGCGTCACTGGTAATGTACCGGGACCACCGGAGGGTTCCGGGGGTCCACCGGGAGGGGCCACTAGCCCCGGAGGCTTGCATGGGCCAAGAGTGGGAAGGGACCAGCCCCTGAGTGGGCTGGTGCGCCTCCCACCAAGGCCCAAGGCGCAGCTAGGAGGAGAAAGGGGAAACCCTAGGCGCAGATGGGCCTAAGGCCCACCCTAGGGCGCGCCCCCCCTCTCTCCCTCTTGGCCGCCCCCCTCCATCCAATCTAGGGCTGCCGCCCCCCTAGGGTTGGGAACCCTAGAAGGGGCGCACCCTCCTCCCCTCCTCCTATAAATAGTGGGGATTTTGGGGCTGCCCAACACACGAGTCTCTCTCCCTCTTGGCGCAGCCCTACCCCCTTCCCTCCTCGTCTCTTGTAGTGCTTGACGAAGCTCTACTGGAGTATCGCGCTCCTCCACCACCACCACGTCGTCGTCCTGTTGCTGGACGGAGTCTTCCCCAACCTCTCCCTCTCTCCTTGCTGGATCAAGGCATGGGAGACGTCACCGGGCTGCACGTATGTTGAACGCGGAGGCGCCGTTGTTCGGCGCTTAGATCGGAATCGGCCGTGATCTGAATCGCCACGAGTACGACTACCTCATCCGCGTTCTTGCAACGCTTCCGCTTAGCGATCTACAAGGGTATGTAGATGCACTCCCCTTCCCCTCTGTCGGGGGATATCTGCCTCCACGAGCACCTATGGGGACGGAGCCCCTTGTCGGTTCGGCGGGGGGGCGGAGGCTGCACAAAGAGCAGATCGAGGCGACACACACACACAAAGATTTTACCCAGCTTCGGGCCGCATGGATGCGTAAAACCCTACTGCTGCATGTCTGGTTGATTGGAGTTCTTGCTCTGGAGCGCAAGAAGCTACAGTAAGCTGGAGCAGGACGTAGACGAGGGTCTACTGAGCATCCTCCTGGTTTTCTGTTCTCCTCTAGGGTTCAATCTCTCTCTCCGGGTCTTGATCCCCCTCTACGTACGCATGGGCCTCCTTTTATATGCTAAGGGCTTTCCCACAGGTAGCGACGCAGGTGAGGGTAAAAATGGCAAGGAACTGTGCGAACAGTGGCCGCACAGTGCTATCGCACATAACTCTGACGGCGGGGGACAAAGGCATTAAATGCCCGTCTGGATCGCCTGAACAGTGCTGAGGCGGACCGTTAGGGGCGCCTCCACTGGCCACGGGGGCGGCTCCGCCAACGTCGCATGCCATGCGCGCCCCAGGTTGCGCGGCACCCCGCCACGTGTCTCCGGGGAAGCTCCAGAGTGACGCGTGGGCAGGTGAGCTGGAGCGCATGCCTGAGGTGGTGGTTTGCCGCGGCAAGTGGCTTGCCGCGGCGGTTGTCTTGCCGCACCTGAGAGCTTGCCGCTCGTCAGGCCTTGCCGAGGCGCGCGGAGCGCCGCGGCGGGCTTCTCTTGGGGTGCCTTGGCTTGGCCGCCCCGGCGAGCTCCTCCCGCCGGGGCCTTGGTGCTTCGGCTTGGTCGTCCCGGCAAGCTCCTCTTGCCGGGGCCTTGTCGCCTTGGCCCGGCAAGCTCCTCTTGCCGGGGCTCGCCTTCTCGGCCCGGCAAGCTCCTCTTGCCGGGGCTTGGTCTTCTAGGCTCGATCACTTGGCCTTCGTCCGGCCTAGAAAGGGCCGTGGAGACTCTTGTCGCTCCCCTGGCCGGCCTTGCCGCGGGACGCTACTACTGCCCGTGCACAAGTTCAGGGTAGTGAGGTACCCCTACTTTAGTACACCGACAGGAGCCCCCGGGTCTGGGCCATACACGGTGCCGAGCGTTGTTGGGCCAGGCCCTAACAGTGCACGGGCACGCGTGGCCTGGGTTGCGTTGCTCCTTAACTCCGTGCTCGTCGCGCCCTCCCCAAGTGGTGCGCGCTTACCGCGGCGTCGTGGGGGTGCGAGGCATGCGAGACGTGCGTGACGTGGGTGGCGTGCGCGGGGCTTGAGGCCCGCAGGCATGCGTCACGTCGGGCACGACTCCTTTATTTGGAAAGGCGAAACGTCCGCCCCACTTTCGAGTGGGGAGGAGAGGTCGCTTCATCTGTCGCCTCGGCCCTGCTTGCCCGCCACGCGTCCTCCATGCGCTTGTGGTTGCGGTGGTGGAAGCAGGAAGCCGGGCCGATGCGGGTCGAAGTAGAGGGTCGGCCCCGTCGCCTGCCCTTCCTCTGCTTTGATTGGTCGGGCGGGGCGGTCAAGCCCCCACTCTGCCCCTTTATAAGGAGCGGAAGGGGATGATGGGGGTCCGCACTCCTTCCTTCTTCCTTCTCTTAGATCCCTGGTCCCCTCTCCCCAACTGTCATGGAGAAAGGGAACCCTGGTCCTTCTTCAAGGGCTTGGTGGGGGTGCTCCGGCACCTCCGGGAATCGATCCCAGAACAGCTGGCCGAGGAGACGCGGGAAGCCGTCTCCGGGGCCCTCGAGAGGGTGTTGGTGAAGATCGTCTTCCGCAACCCCACCATCAGGCTCACCAACGTCCTCAGGCACTTGCCGGAAGACGCCGACCTGACGAAGATCAGGGCCCTCGTCACCCCTATTGTGGAAAGGGTGGCGGGGACCAGGCGGGTCGAGGGCGACCGCGCGGATTAGGCCGCCCACCTCTTTCTTTTCTTCCCTTGTCGCCGCTGAGCATGTCATAGAAACAGCTGGTTAGAGCAGCGGCAAGTCATTCTGTAATATAACTTTTATCTTAGGCAGTTCATTGCGCTGTTATCTCCCTCGTTCGACCTTGTGCTTCGTACGTTCACGCCCTACGCTTCGGGGAACTTGTCGGCGGAAGTCTCCGCCTTGCCACGGGTGCCGAGTGCGGGACATCGGCAACCCGCTGACGGGGCTTCCACCGGCAAGAAACCTTGCCACAGCTGGCGCAACTCACTTAAATGTTGAGCAGGCTCAGGGCGAGGTAGGTGTGGCAACTGCAGTCGCGGCACACTCAAGCTGCCGAGCGAGCTCGAAACAAGTAAGGACTCTACTCGGGATGTAGCACACTTAAGTCGTTGAGCGGACTCGAAACGAAATAAGGGCGCAACCAGCCATGAGCCGGCCCCTCCGCGCACAGGTTTCCCATACGAAGCTCGGCCGTTCGAGGAAGATAACTTAAGAATAAAAAGGAGCTTAATTGCTCAAACTTTGGCAACTTAGCTTCTCTGTCGTTTGCAGCCTGGCAAGGCGCAGCTTCCTCGGGCGACGCCCAGCCTATCCTGTCATCCCCCCTTCTCGCGGTAAGGGAATAACGAAGGCTCGGGGCCTCGCGGCCTGCCATCGCTTGCCGGGGTCGAGTGCCGCACAATCGTGTCGAGTGATGCATGCGCCAAGTGGAGAGGCGCAAAAGCGACAAGATGTGCGGGGCACATAAGCTATGCTCGTGACCTGCGCCCGCCTCTGTACCAAGGATTACATGCAACTGCGGCAAGACTTGGACAGAGGGGATGGCCGACGGAACGGGTTCCGACTGCCATGCTGGCAAGGTTCCTCCCACGGTCGGCGTCGACTCGTTTGGATCTTGGCGGCCTGGGCTCGCCGAAGAACGAGGTCGCCTTTCCCGCAACTTCCGGTGCTAACTTCTGCGGCTACGGGAGCGGCGCAGAGTTTGCTGGAGGCGAGAAACTCGCTCAGCGGCCGGAAGGCGGTCCTCCTCAAGGAGCAGCTGCTCTTGCCCGGACTCTGCGCGAGTGGGTACTCGAGGAGGGCCGTGCGCGAGTCCGTGAGGAGGAATGCCTCCGCCTCGCGGGTCAGAACCGAAAGGTTCCTGGCCATACCTGAGCTTGCCTGTGGTCGCCAAATCTGGTTCGCACAACCTCGACGCACCCCCTACCTGGCGCGCCAGAGATGTCGGGGGATATCTGCCTCCACGAGCACCTATGGGGACGGAGCCCCTTGTTGGTTCGGCGGGGGGGCGGAGGCTGCACAAAGAGCAGATCGAGGCGACACACACACACAAAGATTTTACCCAGCTTCGGGCCGCATGGATGCATAAAACCCTACTGCTGCATGTCTGGTTGATTGGAGTTCTTGCTCTGGAGCGCAAGAAGCTACAGTAAGCTAGAGCAGGACGTAGACGAGGGTCTACTGAGCATCCTCCTGGTTTTCTGTTCTCCTCTAGGGTTCAATCTCTCTCTCCGGGTCTTGATCCCCCTCTACGTACGCATGGGCCTCCTTTTATATGATAAGGGGTTTCCCACAGGTAGCGACGCAGGTGAGGGTAAAAATGGCAAGGAACTGTGCGAACAGTGGCCGCACAGTGCTATCGCACCTAACTCTGACGGCGGGGGACAAAGGCATTAAATGCCCGTCTGGATCGCCTGAACAGTGCTGAGGCGGACCGTTAGGGGCGCCTCCACTGGCCACGGGGGCGGCTCCGCCAACGTTGCATGCCATGCACGCCCCAGGTTGCGCGGCGCCCCGCCACGTGTCTCCGGGGAAGCTCCAGAGTGACGCGTGGGAAGGTGAGCTAGAGCGCATGCCTGAGGTGGTGGTTTGCCGCGGCAAGTGGCTTGCCGCGGCGGTTGTCTTGCCGCACCTGAGAGCTTGCCGCTCGTCAGGCCTTGCCGAGGCGCGCGGAGCGCCGCGGCGGGCTTCTCTTGGGGTGCCTTGGCTTGGCCGCCCCGGCGAGCTCCTCCCGCCGGGGCCTTGGTGCTTCGGCTTGGTCGTCCTGGCAAGCTCCTCTTGCCGGGGCCTTGTCGCCTTGGCCCGGCAAGCTCCTCTTGCCAGGGCTCGCTTTCTCGGCCCGGCAAGCTCCTCTTGCCGGGGCTTGGTCTTCTAGGCTCGATCACTTGGCCTTCGTCCGGCCCAGAAAGGGCCGTGGAGACTCTTGTCGCTCCCCTGGCCGGCCTTGCCGCGGGACGCTACTTCTGCCCGTGCACAAGTTCGGGGTACTGAGGTACCCCTACTTTAGTACACCGACACCCTCGTTGCTAGATTACTCCGTAGATTGATCTTGGTGATGCGTAGAAAATTTTAAATTTCTACTACGATCCCCAACAGCGGCATCATGAGCTGGTCTATGCGTTGTTTCTATGCACGAGTAGAACACAAGTTGTTGTGGGCGTCGATTTTGTCAATTTACTTGCCATTACTAGTCTTATCTTGATTCAGCGGCATCATGGGATGAAGCGGCCCAGACCGACCTTACATGTACTCTTACGTGAGACAGGTTCCACCGACTGACATGCACTAGTTGCATAAGGTGGCTAGCGGGTGTCTGTCTCTCCCACTTTAGTCAGATCGGATTCGATGAAAAAGGTCCTTATGAAGGGTAAATATAAATTGGCATATCACGTTGTGGTTTTGGTGTAGGTAAGAAACGTTCTTGCTAAGAAACCTATAGGCGCCACGTAAAATTTGCAACAACAATTAGAGGACGTCTAACTTGTTTTTGCAGGATATGTCGTGTGATGTGATATGGCCAAAAGGATGTGATGAATGATATATGTGATGTATGAGATTGATCATGTTCTTGTAATAGGAATCACGACTTGCATGTTGATGAGTATGACAACCGGCAGGAGCCATAGGAGTTGTCTTAATTTATTGTATGACCTATGTGTCAATGAAAAACGCCATGTAAGTGCTTTACTTTATTGCTAACCGTTAGCCGTAGTAGTAGAAGTAATAGTTGGCGAGACAACTTCATGAAGACACGATGATGGAGATCATGATGATGGAGATCATGGTGTCATGCCGGTGACGAAGGTGATCATGCCGTGCCTCGAAGATGGAGATCGAAAGGCGCAAGATGATATTGGCCATATCATGTCACTTTATGATTTTCATGTGATGTTTGTCATGTTTACATCTTATTTGCTTAGAACGACGATAGCATAAATAAGATGATCCCTCGCTAAAATTTCAAGAAAGTGTTCCCCCTAACTGTGCACCGTTGCGAAGGTTCGTTGTTTCGAAGCACCACGCGATGATCGGGTGTGATTGATTCTAACGTTCGCATACAACGGGTGTAAGCCAGATTTACACATGCGAAACACTTAGGTTGACTTGACGAGCCTAGCATGTACAGACATGGCCTCGAAACACGGAAGACCAAAAGGTCGAACATGAGTCGTATAGTGGATACGATCAACATGAAGATGTTCACCGATGATGACTAGTGTCGGTGGGAAACGACACCTATGGGATCACGGGAATCCCTACTACGGTTGCGGGGCGCGGGGTTGTGAAAAGAGCGGATCAAACAGGTAGCACATGGTTCCTTTACCCAGGTTCGGGCCGCAAGGATGCGTAAAACCCTACTCCTGCTTTGGTGGATTGTATATCTGAGTTCATGAGGTAGCTATGGGGCGTCGAGAGCTCCAAAAAGCTGAATCCTTCTCCTGGTCGCCTTGGGCCTCCTTTTATAGGAAAGGGGTTGCCACAGTGGCACACAGGAGGTGGAAAGGGTACAGTAGTGCAAGGTTATCCTTCGCATTACATGACAAGGCGCATTTAATGCACCTTGTTAAGGTGTCCTTGCTTTATCGGGGGCGGAGGAGAGCCCCGTCTCGTCCGTCACCGCTCCCCCTCGCGTCGACACGCGCCCTGGCCAGCGGTGCCTGTGGTGCCATGTAGGCAGGTAGACAGCTGAGGTGGCGCAGTGGTGGATCTCCACGAAGATCTGCATGCCTCCACGCAGGTGCCTGCCCAGCTGGTTGGGTTGGCAGCTGCATGCGAACGGCAGTGGGGGCGTTACTGGTGCGGGCCTGATGGTGGCCCTACAACGTCCTTGGCAAGGGCCTTGCTGCGGCCCCGGCAAGGGTCTTGCCGTGGCCCCGGCAAGGGTCTTGCCGCGGTGCCTGCTGTCATCCCCGGCAAGGCTCTTGCCGGGGGCCTTGTGGTCCTCCTTGGCTGGAATCCCGCCAAGGATTATCATCTTCTGAAATGGGTATCTGGTCTTGAATGTCTTCACAAAGATCTGCACGCCACCACCGGGATGTCTCCCGAATCCTTGCCCCATGGGGACAGTGGACTCAAGGGTGACCTCGCTCCGTAAGTGGGGGAGCAAGCTGCCATGGCAAGGATCTTGCCGGGCTAGCTAAAGCTGCCCCCCCCCCCGGCAAGGATCTTGCTAGGGGGGTCTGGTATGTCCCCTTTGCTCTTTGTGGTCTTGGCGTTGTTCTGCTTTCCTTCAGCTTTGGCCTTACATTGGCTTACCTCCCTTGCCGTGCTTGGCATGGCGGCGCTCGCGGCTCATACTGCCCGTGCACAGTTATAGTGGTACAAAAAGTGCACCCCCCCCCCTTTTTGTACACCGACAGGAGCCCCCGGGCCTGGGCCACACATAAGCGCATGCGTTGTTGGGCTAGGGCCAAGAATGGTGCGCGGGCAGGCGGGCCGGTTTTTACCATGGTAAGTTTCTTCACGCGATGCGCCTCCCTCGCTTCCCGTGCATGGCGCGGCGTGGGGAGGCGTGCGTGACGTGGGCGGCATGCGTGGGGTTGCTTCCCGCGGGCATGCGTCACATCACAGTTAATGTGAAAGGAGGCGGCCTGCGTTTCCCCTCATAAGAAGGAATAACCGCAGGCGCGCTGCTCACTTTCTCTTCTCCCTTCGTGCCTTTTCCAATCTCCGAGCCGCCATTCCCTTTCTTCCTTCCCTCGCAAGCTCTAGCCGCCGCTCGCCGTCGCTGCTTCGCCACCCCCCTCCCCTTCCTTGACCCTTTAGATTCCTTGGCCGCCATGGCGCCTAAATCCAGCAAGGGCAAGGGGGCGGCTACGGGCTCTGGGACTGTGGAGCCGCCGGAGAGCGTGCTGTTGGGGGACAAGACGAAGTCCGCCTTCTTCTTCCCCTCGACGGTCGATGTTCACGAGCTTGGGGCCGCCTTCAAGCCCTTGTGGGGAGTGAAGACGGGAGGGGAGAACTCGGGACACCCGGCGACGCGCGTCATTCCTACCGCGTGCACCGATCCTGCCCCAAATCGGTACCCCTTCTTTGTCGACTATTTTTCTTGCGGGCTTTGCCCTCCTTTCTCCGATTTCTTCTGCGACATCATGCACACCTTCGGCTTCCGCCTCTTGGATTTTACTCCGAACGCGGTGGCGTGCATGTCTTTCTTCGCGCATCTTTGCGAGGGCTTTGCTGGAGTGCAGCCCAACACGGCGCTCTTCCGCCATTACTTCTACCCTCGAATCCAAACGGGGGGCGTCGTTGCTGGTTGTGTCACCTGGATCCCAAGATCCAAGGAGGCGTACCCGGATGGTGCCGTGAGGGAGAGGTGGGACGAGTGCCACCAGTGGTGCTGGATTGAAGATGAAGACCCGCCAGAATTTTGCAAGGTCCGCCGAGTGCCGCCGGTTCACGGCAACGATTGGGGTGATGTCGACGCCGCCGATGGGAGGCTTAGCGTCGCCACCACCAGGATCCTCCGGCTGACCCGGGCTAGGCTCACCCTCGAGATGATCGGGGAGGATTTCATTCGTCGCCGGATCGCCCCACTGCACAACAAGGGGAGGCCGGCCTGGCTCTTCAAGAATCCGGTCGACATCATGCAGCTCCGGCCCGGCCTCGACCATAACTTCACGATGATGGGGCATGCCCACTTCTGCCAACGGCTCTTCCAGCTAGAGGTGGATCGCGACGGCGATGTCGAGCTGACCGGCAAGGCCGCAAGGTCTGCCGTAAAGGCCGGCAAGACCGTCAAGGGGCCGCTCTTCAAGTTGCCAGCGGGGGTGGTCCCGTTGTGCAACAACTCGCGCCGGTCTGAGATCATTGCCATGATGCCAGACTGCAATGCGCACGGCCCCGTTCTGAGCTGGAGGGAGCCATCGGCCGCAGATGTGCAGCAGTTCTTCGACACCTTGATCGAGGTGTACATTAATGCTGATGCCGAGTGGTCGCTCGTCATGGATACCACCCAGGCCGAGCTAGACTACATCGCCACCAGGGCGAGGGAGGCGCGGCTTGCCCTGGAGGCTGGCAGCGCCGGGGGTGTGGAAGACGAGGTTGTCACGGCCGCGGAGGAGGAGCTGTTCACCTTGTGGGCGGCGGCCACTGGGGAGGCCAGCGGCGCCGACACCGAGGCTCCGCTCGTCGAGGACGCGGCCGACGAGTCGTCGGAGGAGGAGGGCGTGGAGGCGGGCTCGACGCCAGCCAGGGGAAGAGGGCGAGTCTTGCGGCGGGCAGGCTCTGGCGAGCCGGTCCGACCTGGCAGGGCCACGCGGCCTCAATTGACCCTGGAGGGGTCCGGGCGGCACACGAGGGCCTCGGCAGCGAAGGGGCTGATGAAGGCCGCCGAGAAGAAGAAGAATGCGACAGCCCCCTCCTCATCTGGGCGCACGTGGACCCCGTCGCCTCCTTCGCCTCCTCCGGCCGGCGTCGACTCAGATGACGACGCGGAGCTCCCTTTTGATCTCGGGCCCCTCAGCCCGGAGAGGAAAAGGAAACTGGCGGAAGAGGAGGAAACGGATGACGAGTAAGTACTCTGTTCCTTACTTTCATTCTCATTTCCCTGAATTGGACCGCTTGTCTTGATCCATTTTTGCTTTTGTAGGGATGCAGAGACGTTGGCCTAGAGGGCGAAGAGGGCGAGGACCTCGGCGAGCGGCCAGTCCCCGGATGGGGCCTCAAGGACACCATTGGTGGTGCTGAGCAGCCCGGACAGCAGCCCCCGGTGCAGCCCCCAGCGTAAGCTCGTCCCCCTCTTCTCACTCGACATGCGGTAGGTGCTCGATGCCACGATGCTGACCTTGCCGGGTTTGCAGGAGGGGAGCGGCAGCAGGAGGAGCCGCAGAGGGCTACCCCTAACACACCACCCCCATCGACTACGCCGCCGCGGGGGGCGTCCCCGGCAAGGGCGTCAGGCATGGAGTCCACACCCATGGAGGAGGAGGGGAACTTAGGCACTGGTGGCTCTGTCCCGGCGCCAAATGCTGGCGGAGAGGGGACTTCTGCTCCACGGCCCGGGACTGGTGAGTCGCTCGTTCTTCGTCCCTGCTCTTCTCTTTTTTTTCCTTATATCTTTCTTGGCTTCATTGCTCCCGCTGCTACCCAAGCCCTCCTTCAACAGACACGGAGGATGTGGACACCGTTGTTCGGGATATTGCCGAAGAGGCCACAGCCGAGGCCGACAAGATTGCCGCCGAGGAGGCCGCCAAGAGTGCTAGCGAGGCCGCTGCCGATGAGGCCGATAAGGGCGCGGCCGAGGGTGCCGCCGCGGGGGCCGCCGAGGCTACCGGCGAGGCTCCTGCCGTGGGTGCCAGCGGTGGTCCTGCCGGGGAGGCCGGCAAGGCCGCCACCGAGGAAGAGGCGATGGATGATCAGCCTCCCTCCTCCTTAGCCTCGGGCCCCGGCAGGTATTTGAAGGTGGGCGATGATCTTTTCGTCCACCTCCCGGGGCGTCAAGCCGAGCGCCCGCCGAAGGGGAAATTTTCGACGGCGAGGTGCTCGCCGCCGCCGGGTTCGAAGTTGTCGACGCGCCGGTCGCTGCTGGTGATGGTTCCCCAGAGGAGCAGCTCTTCCGCGCCATGAGGGCCAACTTTCGGAAGCTCCAAGCGCTCCACCGCGCCCGCTTGGACAAAATCAAGTCCAGGGCGGCGGCGGTGGACCACACGGAGGTGGACTTCAAGGCACGCGTTGCCAAGACGCAGACCTGGTTCCACCAGGCTCGCGAGGAGCAGAGGGCCTTCCAGGAGAAATTGGCCCAGCGCGGTGTGGAGCTCACCATGAGGCTGGCTGACATCGATAAGGCCCAGGAGAAGGCGGCGAACCTGGCTGCCGCGGCCGAAGCCGCCCGGAACCAGCATCAAGCCGTCTTGGACTCCCAGGAGGAGGACCTCTCCGCGCGTGAGGCGAAGCTTGCCGCAACGCTCCGCGGCAAGGACGAGGAGCTCGAGGCCCTTGTAGCGCGACGGACCCATGAGCTGGAGCAGAGGCACAAAGAGGCGCTCGATGCCCAAGCCCTGGCCCATGCCGGCAAGGTGAAGGAGCTGGAGGCAGAGCGGGATGAGCTGAAGGAGCAGGCCCTCAAGCTGTCCGGCGAGAAGGACACGCTCAACCGCGCCTTGGTAGAGGCGCAAGGAACGGTCGTCAGCAGGACTGGGGAGCTCTCCGAGGCGCGGGACTCCATCAGAGACCTCAAGCTGAAGCTGGAGGATCTTGAGAAGCTGTTGCCGGAGAGCAGGGCTCGGGAGGAGACCTTGGCCAAGAGCCTGGAGGACGAGAAATAGCTGCGGGCAACCGAGGCCGCCTCCCACCAAGAATACATGGCGGGTGAGAACAGGTGGATCAGCCATCTGGAGGTCGTCGCCGGTAGGGTTACCTTGCAATTGGCCACCATGGGGTTGCCAAACGTGAGGTACGCTCCTGAGCGCAGCGGGACCGTCAACGCCAAGCTGACCCAGTTCTTCGAGGGCGTCCTCGGGGCCTTGGCCTATCTTCACTCCAACATGACGACCACGCTGGCCGAGGAGGCCCGGCGACTTTCCCGGAGGGTCGTGACCAAGGTCCTCACCAAGGTGGCGCATTGGAATCCCGACCTTGACTTCGCGGCCGCGATGACGAGCTTGCCGGATGGTGTTGACCTCACGGTGCTCAAGGAGCGCATCAAGCCCATCACCGACTGCATCGACGAGATCAAGAGGGTGGAAGGCCAGCGCCGGGACTAGGCGTCCCGTTCTTCTTCGCCGCTGCGAGTTCCCGACCAAGACAAATTTTATCTTTAGTTAGAACCGCAGCAATGATGTGATGTAATATAACTCTGAAGTACTCTTAATTTCCATGCATGTTATTTCCCCGTTCAATTCCTCTTTGTATGTGCGCCCTACGCCGATCGGGAAGGCTTGCCAGCGCGAAAGCCCCAAGCGGCGTCTTGGGGACGGATCCCCATGGCCTGCCGGGTATGCGTGCTGCTGGACAAGCCACCTTTTCGTTCCGAACGCGGTCGCTCGAACTATCAAGCTTGACTCAAGTCAGAATCGAGGGCGTCGTTGGTCGCGGAAGGCTACTCTGCCACTTTTGATGCAGCCGCTTGAGCTGTTGAGCGGACTCGAAACAGGGCAAGGGCGTTGCCGATCGTGGCAGAGCCCCCTGGCGTGCAGGTTTTTTTTCATACAAAGCGAACATCTCCGGGGGGGAATAACCTCAAATAAGAAAGGTAGCACAAAACAAGGGTTCGGTGCAACTTAGCTTTTGTTTGCGGTCGCTCGAGCGTCGACCTTCTGGCCTTTCCTCTTCTTTGAGGGTCACCAAGATGAAGGAGCGCCGAACCAACTGCCAAAGCCGATTCTCACAACTGCGCTGCCCCCTACCTGGCGCGCCAAAGATGTCGGTGGGAAACGACACCTATGGGATCACGGGAATCCCTACTACGGTTGCGGGGCGCGGGGTTGTGAAAAGAGCGGATCAAATAGGTAGCACACGGTTCCTTTACCCAGGTTCGGGCCGCAAGGATGCGTAAAACCCTACTCCTACTTTGGTCGATTGTATATCTGAGTTCACGAGCTAGCTATGGGCGTCGAGAACTCCAAAAAGTCGAATCCTTCTCCTGGTCGCCTTGGGCCTCCTTTTATAGGAAAGGGGTTGCCACAGTGGCACACAGGAGGTGGAAAGGGTATAGTAGTGCGAGGTTATCCTTCGCATTACATGACAAGGCGCATTTAATGCGCCTTGCTTAGGTGTTCTTGCTTTATCGGGGGCGGAGGAGAGCCCAGTCTCGTCCGTCGCCGCTCCCCCTCACGTCGACACGCGCCCTGGCCAGCGGTGCCTGTGGTGCCATGTAGGCAGGTAGACAGCTGAGGTGGCGCAGTGGTGGATCTCCACGAAGATCTGCATGCCGCCACGCAGGTGCCTGCCCAGCTGGTTGGGTTGGCAGCTGCATGCGAACGGCGGTGGGGGCGTTACTGGTGCGGGCCTGATGGTGGCCCTACGACGTCCTTGGCAAGGGCCTTGCTGCGGCCCCGGCAAGGGTCTTGTCGTGGCCCCGACAAGGGTCTTGCCGTGGCCCCGGCAAGGGTCTTGCCGCGGCGCCTGCTGTCATCCCCGGCAAGGCTCTTGCCGGGGGCCTTGTGGTCCTCCTTGGCTGGAATCCCGCCAAGGATTATCATCTTCTGAAATGGGTATCTGATCTTGAATGTCTTCACAAAGATCTGCACGCCACCACGGGGATGTCTCCCGAATCCTTGCCCCATGGGGACAGTGGACTCAAGGGTGACCTCGCTCCGTAAGTGGGGGGGCGAGCTGCCATGGCAAGGATCTTGCCGGGCTAGCTATAGCTGCCCCCCGGCAAGGATCTTGCCGGGGGGGTCTGCTCTGTCCCCTTTGCTCTTTGTGGTCTTGGCGTTGTTCTGCTTTCCTTCAGCTTTGGCCTTACCTTGGCTTACCTCCCTTGACGTGCTTGGCGTGGCGGCGCTCGTGGCTCAGACTGCCCATGCATAGTTATAGGGGTACAAAAAGTGCACCCCCCCCCTTTTTGTACACCGACAACTATTCCGTCTCACGTGATGATCGGACACGGCCTAGTTGACTCGGGTCATGTATCACTTAGACGACTAGAGGGATGTCTATCTAAGTGGGAGTTCATTGAATAATTTGATTAGATGAACTTAATTATCATGAACATAGTCAAGAGGTCTTTGCAAATTATGTCGTAGCTCATGCTTTGGTTTTAGATATGTTCCTAGAGAAAATTTAGTTGAGAGTTGACAGTAGCAATTATGCGGACTGGGTCCGTGAACTGAGGATTGTCCTCATTGCTGCACGGAAGGGCTATGTCCTTATTGCACCGCTCAGTGTGTTGAACCACGAGCGTCGTCTGTAGATGTTGGGAAACATCTGACATACACGTTTTGATGACTACGTGATAGTTCAGTGCGTAATACTAACGGTTTAGAATTGTGGCACCAAAGATGGTTTTGAAACGTCGCAGAACATATGAGATGTTCCAAAGACTGAAATTGGAATTTCAGACTAGTGCCACCGTCAAGAGGTATGAGACCTCTAACAAGTTTCTTAAGCCTGCAAACAAAGGGAGAAAAGCTCAATCGTTGAGCATGTGCTCAGATTGTTTGAGTACTACAATCGCTTGAATGGAGTGGGAGTTAATCTTCCAGATGAGATAGTGATGGTTCTCCATAGTCACTGCCACCAAGCTATTGGAGCTTCGTGATGAACTATAACATATCAGGGATGGACATGATGATCCTTGAGCAACTCGCGATGTTTGACACCACGAAAGTAGAAATCAAGAAGGAGCATCAATTGTTGATGGTTAAACCACTAGTTTCAAGAAGGGCAAGGGAAAGAAGGGATACTTCATGAAACGACAAATCAGTTGCTGCTCTAGTGAAGAAACCCAAGGTTGAACCCAAACCCGAGACTAAGTGCTTCTATAACAAGGGGAACGGTCACTGAATCAGAACTACCCTAGATACTCGATAGATGAGAAGGCTGGCAAGGTCGACAGAAGTATATTGGATATACATTATAATGTGTACTTTACTAGTACTCCAAGTAGCACCAGGGTATTAAAATATCGGTTCAGTTGCTAAGTGTTAGTAACACTAAATAAAAGGCTACAGAATAAATGAAGACTAGCTGAAGGTGAGATGACGATACGTGTTGGAAGTGTTTCCAAGGTTGATGTGATCAAGCATCGCATGCTCCCTCTACCATCGATATTGGTGTTAAACCTAAATAATTGTTATTTGGTGTTTGCGTTGAGCATAGACATGATTGGATTATGTCTATCGCAATACGGTTATTCATTTAAGGAGAATAATGGTTACTCAATTTATTTGAATAATACCATCATTGTTATCGCACCTAAAATGAATGGTTTATTGAATCTCGATCGTAGTGATACACATGTTCATGCCAAAAGATATAAGATAGTAATGATAGTACCACATACTTGTGGCACTGCCATTTGAGTCATGTAGGTATAAAACGCATGAAGAAGCTCCATGATGATGGATCTTTGGACTCACTCGTTTTTGAAAAGATTGAGACATGTGAACCATGTCTATTGGTAGATATGCGTGAAGAAACTCCATACAGATGGATCGTTTGGAATCACTTGATTTTGAATCACTTGAGACATGCAAATCATGCCACATGGGCAAGATGACTGAAAGGCCTCGTTTTCAGTAAGATGGAACAAGAAAGCAACTTGTTGGAAGTAATACATTATGATGTGTGCAGTCCAACGAGTGCTGAGGCACGCAGTGGATATCGTTATGTTCTTACTTCACAGATGATTTGAGTAGATGCTGAGTATATTTACTTGATGAAACACAAGTCTGAATTATTGAAAGGTTCAAGTAATTTCAGAGTGAAGTTGAAGATCGTCGTGACAAGATGATAAAATGTCTATGATATGATCACAGAGATGAATATCTGAGTTACGAGTTTGGCACACAATTAAGACATTGTGGAAATTGTTTCACAACCAATACCGCCTGGAACACCATAGTGTGATGGTGTGTCCGAACATCATAACTGCACCCTATTGGATATGGTGCATACCATGATGTCTCTTATCGAATTACCACTATCGTTTATGGGTTAGGCATTAGAGACAATCGCATTCACTTTAAATAGGGCACCACACAATTCTGTTGAAGACGACACCGTATGAACTATGGTTTAGAGAAACCTAAGCTGTCGTTTCTTAAAAGTTTGGGGCTACGACGCTTATGTGAAAAGGTTTCAGGCTGATAAGTTCGAACCCAAAGTGGATGAATGCATCTTCGTAGAATACCCAAAAATAGTTGGGTATACCTCCTATTTCAGATCCGGAAGCAAAAGTGATTGTTTCTATAAACGGGTCCTTTCTCGAGGAAAAGTTTCTCTCGAAAAAATTGAGTGGGAGGATGGTGGAGACTTGATGAGGTTATTAAACCGTCACTTCAACTAGTGTGTAGCAGGGCACAGGAAGTTGTTCCTGTGGCACCTACACCAATTGAAGTGGAAGCTTATGACAGTAATCATGAAACTTTGGATCAAGTCACTACCAAACCTCATAGGTCGACAAGGATGTGTACTACTTCAGAGTGGTACGTAATCCTGTCTTGGAAGTCATGTTGCTAGACAACAATGAACCTACGAGCTATGGAGAAGCGATGGTGGGCCCGGATTCCGACGAATGGCTCGAGGCCATAAAATCCGAGAGAGGATCCATATATAAAACAAAGTATAGACTTTGAAAGAACTACTTGATGGTCGTAAGGCTGTTGGGTGCAGATGGGTTTTAAAAGGAAGACGGACAATGATGGTAAGTGTCACCATTAAGAAAGCTTGACTTGTCGTTAAGATGTTTCCCGACAAGTTCAGGGAGTTGACTACGATGAGACTTTCTCACTCGTAGCGATGCTAAGAGTCTGTTGGAAATATGTTAGCAGTTACTGCATTATTTATGAAATCTTGCAGATAGGATGTCAAAAACATTGTTTCCTCGATGATTTTCTTGAGGAAAGGTTGTGTGTGATACAACCAGAAGGTTTTGTCAATCCTGAAAGATGCTAAAAAGTATGCAAAGCTCCAACAATCCTTCTAAGGACTGGAGTAAGCGTCTCAGAATTGGAATGTACGCTTTGATGAGATGATCAAAGATTTTGGGTTTATACAAAGTTTATGAGAAACTTGTAATTCCAAATAAGTGAGTGGGAGCACTATAGAATTTTTGATGAGTATATGTTGTTAACATATCGTTGATCAGAAATGATGTAGAAATTCTGGAAAGCATGCAGGGTTATTTGAAAAAGTGTTTTTCAATAAAAAAAACCTGGATTAAGCTACTTGAACTTTGAGCATCAAGATCTATAAGGATAGATAAAAAACGCTTAATAGTACTTTCAAATGAATACATATCGTGACAAGATTTTGAAGGAGTTCAAAATAGATCAGCAAATAAGGAGTTCTTGGTTGTGTTACAAGGTGTGAGTATTGAGTAAGACTCAAGACCTGACCACGGCAGAAGAGAGAGAAAGGACGAAGGTCGTCCCCTATGCTTTAGACGTAGGCTCTACAGTATGCTATGTTGTGTACCGCACCTGAAGTGTGCCTTGCCATGAGTCAGTCAAGGGGTACAAGAGTGATCCAGGAATGGATCACATGACAGCGGTCGAACTTATCTTTAGTAACTAATGGACTAAGGAATTTTCTCGATTATGGAAGTGGTAAAAGAGTTCGTCGTAAAGGGTTACATCGATGCAAACTTTGACACTAATCCGGACGACTCTGAGTAGTAAACCGGATTCATATAGTAGAGCAGGTATTTGGAATAGCTTAAAGTAGCGCGTGGTAGCTGCATCTACAAGATGACATAGAGATTTGCAAAGCACACATGGATCTGAAAGGTTCAGACCCATTGACTAATAAACCTCTCACACAAGCAAGATATGAACAAACCCTATGGGTGTTGGATTCATTACAATCACATAGTGATGTGAACTAGATTATTGACTCTAGTGCAAGTGGGAGACTATTGGAAATATGCCCTAGAGGCAATAATAAAATGGTTATTATTGTATTTCCTTGTTCATGATAATTGTCTATTGTCCATGCTATAATTGTATTAACCGGAAACCATAATACATGTGTGAATACATAGACCACAACATGTCCCTAGTAATCCTCTAGTTAACTAGCTCGTTGATCAATAGATGGTCATGGTTTCCTGACCATGGACATTGGATGTCATTGATAACGGGATCACATCATTAGGAGAATGATGTGATGGACAAGACCCAATCTTAAGCGTAACACAAGATCGTGTAGTTCGTTTGCTAAAGCTTTTCTAATGTCAAGTATCATTTCCTTTTCCTCAGACCATGAGATTGTGCAACTCCCGGATGCCGTAGGAATGCTTTGGGTGCACCAAACGTCACAACGTAACTGGGTGGCTATAAAGGTGCACTACAGGTATCTCCAAAAGTGTCTGTTGGGTTGGCACGAATTGAGACTGGGATTTGTCACTCCGTATGACGTAGAGGTATCTCTGGGCCCACTCGGTAATGCATCATCATAATGAGCTCAATGTGACTAATGAGTTAGTCACGGGATCATGCATTACAGTACGAGTAAAGTGACTTGCCGGTAACGAGATTGAACGAGATATTGGGATACCGACGATCGAATCTCGGGCAAGTAACTTACCGATTGACAAAGGGAATTGTATACAGGGTTCATTGAATCCCCGACATCATGGTTCATCCGATGAGATCATCGTGGAACATGTGGGAGCCAACATGGGTATCCAGATCCCACTGTTGGTTATTGGCCGGAGAATTGTCTCGGTCATGTCTGCATGATTCCCGAACCCGTAGGGTCTACACACTTAAGGTCCGATGACACTAGGGTTATAGGGAAAGTTTGTACGTGGTTACCGAATGTTGTTCGGAGTCCCAGATGAGATCCCGGACGTCACGAGGAGTTCCGGAATGGTCCGGAGGTAAAGAATAATATATAGGAAATGAGGTATTGACCACCGAAAGTGTTTGGGGCGTCACTGGTAATGTACCGGGACCACCGGAGGGTTCCGGGGGTCCACCGGGAGGGGCCACTAGCCCCGGAGGCTTGCATGGGCCAAGAGTGGGAAGGTACCAGCCCCTGAGTGGGCTGGTGCGCCTCCCACCAAGGCCCAAGGCGCAGCTAGGAGGAGAAAGGGGGAAACCCTAGGCGCAGATGGGCCTAAGGCCCACCCTAGGGCATGGCCCCCTCTCTCTCCCTCTTGGCCGCCCCCTCCATCCCATCTAGGGATGACGCCCCCCTAGGGGTGGGAACCCTAGAGGGGGCGCACCCTCCTCCCCTCCTCCTATAAATAGTGGGGTTTTTGGGGCTGCCCAACACACGAGTCTCTCTCCCTCTTGGCGCAGCCCTACCCCCTCGTCTCTTGCAGTGCTTGGCGAAGCCCTGCTGGAGTACCGCGCTCCTCCGCCACCACCACGCCGTCGTGCTGCTACTGGACGGAGTCTTCCCCAACCTCTCCCTCTCTCCTTGCTGGATTAAGGCATGGGGAGACGTCACCGGGCTGCACGTGTGTTGAACGCGGAGGCGCCGTTGTTCGGCGCTTAGATCGGAATCGACCGCAGTCTGAATCACCACGAGTACGACTACCTCATCCGCATTCTTGCAACGCTTCCGCTTAGCGACCTACAAGGGTATGTAGATGCACTCCCCTTCCCCTCGTTGCTAGATTACTCCGTAGATTGATCTTGGCGATGCGTAGAAAATTTTAAATTTCTGCTACGATCCCCAACATAATCAACACTACTAGCAACCCACATGTACCAATCTGAGGCTTTGGGACAAAGATTGGATACAAGAGATGAACTAGGGTTTTAGAGGAGATGGTGCTGGTGAAGATGTTGATGGAGATTGACCCCCTCCCGATGAGAGGATCGTTGGTGATGACTCACGATGGTGATGATTTCCCCCTCCCGGAGGGAAGTTTCCCCGGCAGAACAGCTCTACCGGAGCCCTAGATTGGTTCCGCCTCGTGGCGGCGGAGTTTCTTCCCGAAAGCTTACTTATGATTTTTTTCCGGGGTAAAAGACTTCATATAGCAGAAGATGGGCACCGGAGGCCTGCCAGGGGTCCCATGAGGCAGGGGGCGCACCCAGGGGGGTAGGGCGCGCCCCCACCCTCGTCGCCAGGGTGTGGGCCCCCTCTGGTGGGTTCTTTTGCCACCATTTTTTATTAATTCCAAAACATGCCTCCGTGAAGTTTCAGGACTTTTGGAGCTATGCAGAATAGGTCTCTAATACTCAACATCATTTAGTCTTTCATAATTGCTATCACTCACGCAATACTTATGGGTATGGAGTTTTAATCGGACACAGAGAAAGATAGGGGCTTATAGTGTTGCCTCCCAACCTTTTACCTCAAGGGTAACGTCAACAATAATAGTTCATGCTAACTTACATCCAATTGGATATATATATATATATATATATATATATATATATATATATATATATATATATATATATATATATATATATATATATATATATATATATATATATATATATATATATCAGGATCTTTCCAACACAAGGTGCTTGCCAAAGGATAAAATGTAAAGAGGGAAGGTGAAGATCACCATGACTCTTGTATAAGGTATAAGACAAAAGTAAAAGATAGGCCCTTCGCAGAGGGAAGCAGAGGTTGTCATGTTCTTTTAAGGTTGGATGCACAAAATCTTAATGCAAAAGAACGTCACTTTATATTGCCACTTCTGATATGAACCTTTATTATGAAGTCCGTCGCTTTTATTGCTTCCATATCACAAGATCGTATAAAGCTTATTTTCTCCACACTAATAAATCATACATATTTAGAGAGCAATTTTTATTGCATACAACAATGACAACTTACTTGAAGGATCTTACTCAATCCATAGGTAGGTATGGTGGACACTCATGGCAAAACTGGTTTAAAGGGTATTCGGAAGCACAAGTAGTATCTCTACTTGGTGCAAAGAATTTGGCTAGAATGAGAGGGCAAGGCAAGCTCAACATGTTGGATGATCCATGATAATATACTTTATTTCAGATATAAGAAAACATAACCCATTACGTTGTCTTCCTTGTCCAACATCAACTCTTTAGCATGTCATATTTTAATGAGTGCTCACAATCATAAAAGATGTCCAAGATAGTATATTTATATGTGAAAACCTCTCTTTCTTTATTACTTCCTATTAATTGCAACGATGACCAAAACTATGTTTGTCAACTCTCAACAACAATCTGATGCTTTGGGACAAAGATTGGATACAAGAGATGAACTAGGGTTTTAGAGGAGATGATGCCGGTGAAGATGTTGATGGAGATTGACCACCTCCCGATGAGAGGATCGTTGGTGATGACGATGGCGATGATTTCCCCCTCCCGGTGGGAAGTTTCCCTGGCAAAATAGCTCTGCCGGAGCCCTAGATTGGTTCCGCCTCATGGCGGCGGAGTTTCTTCCCGAAAGCTTGCTTATGATTTTTTCCAGAGTAAAAGACTTCATATAGCAGAAGATGGGCACCGGAGGCCTGCCAGGGGGCCCACGAGGCAGGGGGCGCGCCCAGGGGGTAGGGCGCCCCCACCCTCGTGGCTAGGGTGTGGGCCCCTCTAGTTGGTTCTTTTGCCAGCATTTTTTATTAATTCCAAAACATGCCTCCATGAAGTTTCAGGACTTTTGGAGCTATGCAGAATAGGTCTCTAATATTTGCTCCTTTTCCAGCCCAGAATTCCAGATGTCGGCATTTTCCCTCTTCATGTAAACCTTGTAAAATAAGAGAGAATAGGCATAAGTATTGTGATATAACGTGTAATAACAGTCCATAATGCAATAAATATCGATATAAAAGCATGATTCAAAATGGATGTATCACCTCAGGGTTCCTCAATATGCGTTGCAAGGGGAAGCGGGTGACAACCATGATCTCGTGGGCTTGGAAGTAATGGTGCAGCTTCCTTGAGGCCTTGATGAGGCCAAAGATCAACTTTTGCATGCCAGAATACCTTGATCTAGCCCCTTGCAGCAGGGAGGTGACAAAGTACACTGGCCGCTGCACCACCTTCTTCCTTGTTGTGACCCTGGAATTGTCTTCGTTGCCTCGCTCCCTCTTTGTTTTATCTGCACCTGACCTTTTCGGGACGAGTTCATTTTACTCTCCGGAGGGGACGGTAGTCGCGGCCGCTCCTTCATCTACTTCCCGCTAGGCCACGAGCGCTGCACTAACCACTTGATTGGTTGCCGCTAGGTATAGCAGCAATGGCTCTTGTGGTTTGGGAGCGACTAACGTGGGAACAGAGGAAAGATAGATCTTCAAATCTTGCAGCTGTTGGAAATATGCCCTAGAGGCAATAATAAATTGATTATTATTATATTTCCTTGTTCACGATAATCGTTTATTATCCATGCTAGAATTGTATTGATAGGAAACTCAGATACATGTGTGGATACATAGACAACACCATGTCCCTAGTAAGCCTCTAGTTGACTAGCCCGTTGATCAATAGATGGTTACGGTTTCCTGACCATGGACATTGGATGTCGTTGATAATGGGATCACATCATTAGGAGAATGATGTGATGGACAAGACCCAATCCTAAGCCTAGCACAAGATCATGTAGTTCGTATGCTAAAGCTTTTCTAATGTCAAGTATCGTTTCCTTAGACCATGAGATTGTGCAACTCCCGGATACCGTAGGAGTGCTTTGGGTGTGCCAAACGTCACAACGTAACTGGGTGGCTATAAAGGTGCACTACGGGTATCTCCGAAAGTGTCTGTTGGGGTGGCACGAATCGAGACTGGGATTTGTCACTCCGTGTGACGGAGAGGTATCTCTGGGCCCACTCGGTAGGACATCATCATAATATGCACAGTGTGATCAAGGAGTTGATCACGGGATGATGTGTTGCGGAACGAGTAAAAGAGACTTGCCGGGAACGAGATTGAACAAGGTATCGGGATACCGACGATCGAATCTCGGGCAAGTATCGTACCGATAGACAAAGGGAATTGTATACGGGATTGATTAAGTCCTTGACATCGTGGTTCATCCGATGAGATCATCGTGGAACATGTGGGAGCCAACATGGGTATCCAGATCCCGCTGTTGGTTATTGACCGGAGAACGTCACGGTCATGTCTGCATGTCTGCCGAACCCGTAGGGTCTACACACTTAAGGTTCGATGACGCTAGGGTTATAAAGGAAGCTTGTATGTGGTTACCGAATGTTGTTCGGAGTCCCGGATGAGATCCTGGACGTCACGAGGAGTTCCGGAATGGTCCGGAGGTAAAGATTTATATATGGGAAGTCCTGTTTTGGTCACCGAAAGAGTTTCGGGTTTTATCGGTAACGTACCGGGACCACCAGGAGGTGTCCGGGGGTCCACCAAGTGGGGCCACAAGCCCCGGAGGGTTGCATGGGCCAAGTGTGGGAGGGTACCAGCCCCAAGTGGGCTGGTGCGCCCCCCCCCCCACAAGGGCCCAAGGCGCAAGGGAGAGGAGAAGGGGGCAAACCCTAGGGCAGATGGGCCCTAAGGCCCATACTGGTGCGCCTCCCTCTCCCCTCCCCCTCTTGGCCGCCCCCCTCAAACCCATCTAGGGCTGCCGCCCCTCTAGGGGTGGGAACCCTAGAGGGGGCGCACCCTCCTCCCCTTCCCCTATATATATGAGGCCTAGGGGCTGCCCAAAGAGACACGATTTGATCTCCCTGTTGGTGCAGCCCTACCTCTCTCCCTCCTCCTCTCTTGCGGTGCTTGGCGAAGCCCTGCAGGATCGCCACACTCCTCCACCACCACCACGCCGTTGTGCTGCTGCTGGACGGAGTCTTCCTCAACCTCTCCCTCTCTCCTTGCTGGATCAAGGCATGGGAGACGTCACCGGGCTGTACGTGTGTTGAACGCGGAGGTGCCGTCCGTTCGGCACTTGGTCATCGGTGATTTGAATCACGACGAGTACGACTCCATCAACCCCGTTCACTTGAACGCTTTCGCTTAGCGATCTACAAGGGTATGTAGATGCACTCTCTTTCCCCTCGTTGCTGGTTTCTCCATAGATAGATCTTGGTGACACGTAGGAAAATGTTAAATTTCTGCTACGTTCCCCAACAGTGGCATCATGAGCTAGGTCTATTGCGTAGATTCCATGCATGAGTAGAACACAAAGTAGTTGTGGGCGTTGATTTTGTACAATATGCTTACCGTTACTAGTCAATCTTGATTCGGCGGCATTGTGGGATGAAGCGGCCCGGACCGACCTTACACGTACACTTACGTGAGACAGGTTCCACCGACTGACATGCACTAGTTGCATAAGGTGGCTAGTGGGTGCCAGTCTCTCCCACTTTAGTCGGATCGGATTTGATGAAAAGGGTCCTTATGAAGGGTAAATAGCAATTGACATATCACGTTGTGGTTTTGCGTAGGTAAGAAACGTTCTTGCTAGAAACCCATAGCAGCCACGTAAAACATGCAAACAACAATTAGAGGACGTCTAACTTGTTTTTGCAGGGTATGCCATGTGATGTGATATGGCCAAAAGGATGTGATGAATGATATATGTGATGTATGAGATTGATCATGTTCTCGTAATAGGAATCACGACTTGCATGTCGATGAGTATGACAACCGGCAGGAGCCATAGGAGTTGTCTTTAATTTATTTATGACCTGCGTGTCAACATAAACGTCATGTAATTACTTTACTTTATTGCTAAAGCGTTAGCCATAGTAGTAGAAGTAATAGTTGACGTGACAACTTCATGAAGACACGATGATGGAGATCATGATGATGGAGATCATGGTGTCATGCCGGTGACGATGATGATCATGGAGCCCCGAAGATGGAGATCAAAAGGAGCAAGATGATATTGGCCATATCATGTCACTATTTGATTGCATGTGATGTTTATCATGTGTATACATCTTATTTTCTTAGAACGACGGTAGTAAATAAGATGATCCCTCATTAAAATTTCAAGAAAGTGTTCCCCCTAACTGTGCACCGTTGCGAAAGTTCGTCGTTTCGAAGCACCACGTGATGATTGGGTGTGATAGATTCTTACGTTCGAATACAACGGGTGTTGACGAGCCTAGCATGTACAGACATGGCCTCGGAACACATGCAAACACTTAGGTTGACTTGACGAGCCTAGCATGTACAGACATGGCCTCGGAACACAAGAGACCGAAAGGTTGAGCATGAGTCGTATGGTAGATACGATCAACATGAAGATGTTCACCGATGATGACTAGTCCGTCTCACGTGATGGTCGGACACGGCCTAGTTGACACGGATCATGTAATCACTTAGATGACTAGAGGGATGTCTATCCGAGTGGGAGTTCATAAGATGAACTTAATTATCCTGAACATAGTCAAAAGATCTTTGCAAATTATGTCGTAAGCTCGCGCTTTAGTTCTACTGAGTTAGATACGTTCCTAGAGAAAATATAGTTGAAAGTTGACAGTAGCAATTATGCGGATAGTACAAGGATTATGTCCTTAATGCATCGCTCGGTGTGCTGGACCTCGAACGTGTTCTATGGATGTTGCGAACATCGGACATACACGTTTTGATGACTACATGATAGTTCGGTAATGATAAATGGTTTAGAATTGAGGCACCAAAGATATTTTTGAAATGTCGCGGAACATATGAGATGTTTCGAGGGCTGAAATTGGGATTTCAGGCTCGTGCCCACGTCAAGAGGTATAAGACCTCCGACAATTTTCTTGGCCTGCAAACTAAGGGAGAAAAGCTCAATCGTTGAGCTTGTGCTCATATTGTCTGAGTACAACAATCACTTCAATCAAGTGGGAGTTGATCTTCCAGATAAAATAGTGATGTTTCTCCAAAGTCATTGCCACCAAGCTGCTAGAGCTTCGTAATGAACTATAACATATCAGGGATAGATATGATGATCCTTGAAATATTCGCGATGTTTGACACCGCGAAAGTAGAAATCAAGAAGGAGCATCAATTGTTGATGGTTAGTGAAACCACTAGTTTCAAGAAGGGCAAGGGCAAGAAGGGATACTTCATGAAACGGCAAATCAGCTGCTGCTCTAGTGGAGAAACCCAAGGTTGAACCCAAACCCGAGACTGAGTGCTTATGTAATAAGGGGAACAACCACTGGAGCAGTATTACCCTAGATACTTGGTAGATGAGAAGGCTGTCGATAGAAGTATATTGGATATACATTGTGTGAATGTGTACTTTACTAGTACTCCTAGTAGCATCAGGGTATTAGATACCGGTTCGGTTGCTAAGTGTTAGTAACTCAAAATAGAAGCTACGGAATAAACGGAGACTAGCTAAAGGTGAGCTGACGAGATGTGTTGGAAGTGTTTCCAAGGTTGATATGATCAAGCATCACACGCTCCCTCTACCATCGAGATTGGTGTTAAACCTAAATAATTGTTATTTGGTGTTTGCGTTGAGCATAGACATGATTGGATTATGTCTATCGCAATACGGTTATTCATTTAAGGAGAATAATGGTTACTCAATTTATTTGAATAATACCTTCAATGGTCTTGCACCTAAAATGAATGGTTTATTGAATCTCGATCATAGTGATACACATGTTCATGCCAAAAGATATAAGATAGTAATGATAGTACCACCTACTTGTGGCACTGCCATGTAAGTCATATTGGTATAAAACGCATGAAGAAGCTCCATGTTGATGGATCTTTGGACTCACTCATTTTTGAAAAGGATTGAGACATGTGAACCATGTCTATTGGTATATACGCATGAAGAAACTCCATGCAGATGGACCGTTTGGACTCACTTGATTTTGAATCGCTTGAGACATGCAGATCATACCACATGGGCAAGATGACTGAAAGCTTCGGTTTCAGTAAAATGGAACAAGAAAGCAACTTGTTGGAAGTAACACATTTTGATGTGTGCAGTCCAATGAGTGCTGAGGCACGCAGTGGATATTGTTATGCTCTTACTTCACAGATGATTTGAGTAGATACTGAGCATATTTACTTGATGTAACACAAGTCTGAATTATTGAATGGTTCAAGTAATTTCAGAGTGAAGTTGAATATCGTCGTGACAAGAGGATAAAATATCTATGATATGATCATAGAAATGAATATCTGAGTTACGAGTTTGGCACTGTGGAAATTGTTTCACGACTAGTACCTCCTGGAACACCATAGAGTAATGGTGTGTCCGAACATCATAGTTGCACCCTATTGGATGTGGTGCATACCATGATGTCTCTTATCGAATTACCACTATTATTTATGGGTTAAGCATTAGAGACAACCGCATTCACTTTAAATAGGGAACCACACAAATCTGTTGAGACGACACCGTATGAACTATGGTTTAGAGAAACCTAAGTTGTTGTTTCTTAAAAGTTTGGGACTACGACGCTTATGTGAAAAAGTTTCAGGCTGATAAGCTCGAACCCAAAGCGGATAAATGCATCTTCATAGGACACCCAAAAACAGTTGGGCATACCTCCAGTCTCAGATCCGAAAGCAATAGGAATTGTTTCTTGAATTGGGTCCTTTCTCGAGGAAAAGTTTCTCTCGAAAGAATTGAGTGGGAGGATGGTAGAGACTTGATGAGGTTGTTGAACCGTCACTTCAACTAGTGTGTAGCAGGGCACAGGTAGTCTACACCATTTGAAGTGGAAGCTTATGATAGTGATCATGAAACTTCGGATGAAGTCACTACCAAACCTCGTAGGACGACAAGGATGCGTGCTATTTCAAACTGGCACGTAATCCTGTCTTGGAAGTCATGTTGCTAGACAACAATGAACCTACGAGCTATGGAGAAGCGATGGTGGGCCCGGATTCCAAGAATGGCTCGAGGCCATAAAATCTGAGAGAGAATCCATATATGAAAACAAAGTGTAGACTTTGGAAGAACTACTTGATGGTCGTAAGGCTGTTAGGTACATATGGTTTTTAAAAGGAAGACGGACAATGATGGTAAGTATCACCATTAGGAAAGCTCGACTTGTCGTTAAAGATATTTTCCGACAAGTTCAAGGAGTTGACTACGATGAGACTTTCTCACTCGTAGCGATGCTAATAAGTTTGTTGGAATTATGTTAGCAGTTACTGCATTATTTATGAAATCTTGCAGATAGGATGTCAAAACATTGTTTCCTCGACGATTTTCTTGAGGAAAGGTTGTATGTGATACAACCAGAAAGTTTTGTCAATCCTGAAAGATGCTAACAAGTATGCAAAGCTCCAGCAATCCTTTTAAGGACTGGAGTAAGAATCTCGGAATTGGAATGTACGCTTTGATGAGATGATCAAAGATTTTAGGTTTATACAAAGTTTATGAGAAACTTGTATTTCCAAAGAAGTGAGTGGGAGCACTATAGAATTTCTGATGAGTATATGTTGTTGACATATTGTTTATCGAAAATGATGTAGAATTTCTGGAAAGCATATAGGGTTGTTTGAAAAGTGTTTTTCATTGGAAAACCTGGATTAAGCTACTTGAACATTGAGCATCAAGATCTAGAAGGATAGATCAAAACCGCTTAATGGTACTTTCAAACGAACACATACCATGACAAGATTTTGAAGGAGTTCAAAATAGATCAGCAAAGAAGGAGTTCTCGGCTGTGTTACAAGGTGTGAGTATTGAGCAAGACTCAAGACATGACCACGGCAGAATAGAAAGAAAGGGCGAAGGTCGTCCCCTATGCTTTAGTCGTAGGCTCTAAAGTATGCTATGTGCCGCACCTGAAGTGTGCCAAACCATGAGTCAGTCAAGGGGTACAAGTGTGATCTAGAAATGGATCACAGGACAACGGGCAAGGTTATCCTTAGTAACTAGTGGGCTAAGGAATTTTCTTGATTATGGAGGTGGTAAAAGAGTTCGTCGTAAAGGGTTACGCCGATGCAATCTTCGACACTAATCTGGATGATTCTGAGTAGTAAACCAGATTCGTATAGTAGAACAGTTATTTGGAATAGCACCAAATAGAGCGTGGTAACTGCATCTAGGAGATGACATAAATGTTTGTAAAGCACACACAGATCTGAAAGGTTCAGACCCGTTGGCTATAACCTCTCTCACAAGCATAACATGATCAAACCCAGAACTCCTAGGTGTTAGTCACATAGGGATGTGACCTTGAGTGTTAATCACATGTCGATGTGAACTAGATTATTGACTCTAGTGCAAGTGGGAGACTGTTGGAAATATGCCCTAGAGGCAATAATAAATTGATTATTATTATATTTCCTTGTTCATGATAATCGTTTATTATCCATGCTAGAATTGTATTGATAGGAAACTCAGATACATGTGTGGATACATAGACAACACCATGTCCCTAGTAAGCCTCTAGTTGACTAGCTCGTTGATCAATACATGGTTACGGTTTCCTGACCATGGACATTGGATGTCGTTGATAACAGGATCACATCATTAGGAGAATGATGTGATGGACAAGACCCAATCCTAAGCCTAGCAAAAGATCATGTAGTTCGTATGCTAAAGCTTTTCTAATGTCAAGTATCGTTTCCTTAGACCATGAGATTGTGCAACTCCCGGATACCGTAGGAGTGCTTTGGGTGTGCCAAACGTCACAACGTAACTGGGTGGCTATAAAGGTGCACTACGGGTATCTCCGAAAGTGTCTGTTGGGTTGGCACGAATCGAGACTGGGATTTGTCACTCCGTGTGACGGAGAGGTATCTCTGGGCCCACTCGGTAGGACATCATCATAATGTGCACAATGTGATCAAGGAGTTGATCACGGGATGATGTGTTGCGGAGCGAGTAAAAGAGACTTGCCGGTAACGAGATTGAACAAGGTATCGGGATACCGACGATCGAATCTCGGGCAAGTATCGTACCGATAGACAAAGGGAATTGTATACGGGATTGATTAAGTCCTTGACATCGTGGTTCATCCGATGAGATCATCGTGGAACATGTGGGAGCCAACATGGGTATCCAGATCCCGCTGTTGGTTATTGACCGGAGAATGTCACGGTCATGTCTGCATGTCTCCCGAACCCGTAGGGTCTACACACTTAAGGTTCGATGACGCTAGGGTTATAAAGGAAGCTTGTATGTGGTTACCGAATGTTGTTCGGAGTCCCGGATGAGATCCTGGACGTCATGAGGAGTTCCGGAATGGTCCGGAGGTAAAGATTTATATATGGGAAGTCCTGTTTTGGTCACCGAAAGAGTTTCGGGTTTTATCGGTAACGTACCGGGACCACCAGGAGGTGTCCGGGGGTCCACCAAGTGGGGCCACAAGCCCCGAAGGGCTGCATGGGCCAAGTGTGGGAGGGGACCAGCCCCAAGTGGGCTGGTGCGCCCCCCCACAAGGGCCCAAGGCGCAAGGGAGAGGAGAAGGGGGCAAACCCTAGGGCAGATGGGCCCTAAGGCCCATACTGGTGCGCCTCCCTCTCCCCTCCCCCTCTTGGCCGCCCCCCTCAAACCCATCTAGGGCTGCCGCCCCTCTAGGGGGGGGAACCCTAGAGGGGCCGCACCCTCCTCCCCTTCCCCTATATATATGAGGCCTAGGGGCTGCCCAAAGAGACGCGATTTGATCTCCCTGTTGGTGCAGCCCTACCTCTCTCCCTCCTCCTCTCTTGCAGTGCTTGGCGAAGCCCTGTAGGATCGCCACGCTCCTCCACCACCACCACGCCATTGTGCTGCTGCTGGACGGAGTCTTCCTCAACCTCTCCCTCTCTCCTTGCTGGATCAAGGCATGGGAGACGTCACCGGGCTGTACGTGTGTTGAACGCGGAGGTGCCGTCCGTTCGGCACTTGGTCATCGGTGATTTGAATCACGATGAGTACGACTCCATCAACCCCGTTCACTTGAACTCTTCCGCTTAGCGATCTACAAGGGTATGTAGATGCACTCTCTTTCCCCTCGTTGCTGGTTTCTCCATAGATAGATCTTGGTGACACGTAGGAAAATGTTAAATTTCTGCTACGTTCCCCAACAGCAGCGCAGCGTCCGCCTCCAGGGTCCACTCCATGGGCCATGCCTTCTTCAAGATTTTAAAGAACGGCAAGGTGCACTCGGCAGACTTGGAAATGAACCTACTCGGCGCAGAAACACATCCAGTCAAACTCCTCACATCTTTAACTGTCTTGGGTGCTTGAATCTGCTCGATCGCCTTGATCTTGTCGGGGTTGGTCTCTATCCCCTGGTGGGACACGAAGAAGCCAAGTAGCTTGCCGGAAGGAACGTCGAACACACATTTCTCTAGGTTTAGCTTCAAGTTGATTTTACGCAGATTTGCAAAGGTCTCTTCCAAATGTTGAATGATAGCTGATTTGTCCTTGGTTTTGACCACTATGTCATCCATGTAAGCTTCGATATTCCTGTGCAGCTGGGACTCAAAACCAATCCGCACTGCTCTTGCAAAGGTGGATCCAACGCTCTTTAACCCAAAGGGCATCCGTACAAAACAGTGCGTGCCACATGGGGTTATGAACGTGGTCTTCTCTTCGTCTTCTTTGGACATGAAAATCTGGTGGTATCCGGAGTAGGCATCCAAGAAGGAAAGCAAGTCACACCCAGAGGTGGAATCCATGATCTGGTCGATGCGTGGCAAAGGGAATGGGTCCTTCGGGCATGCTTTATTGAGATCTGTGAAATCTATGCAAAGCCTCCACTTCCCATTCGCTTTGCGCACTACCACTGGGTTTGCTAACCATGTCGGATGCAATACTCCTTTGACCAAACCAGCAGCTTCAAGTTTCTTGCTCTCATCGGCAATGAACTACTAGCGCTCCAAGGCTTGCTTTTGGACCTTCTGCTTGACGGGCCGGGCATGAGGGCAAACAACAACGTGGTTCTCGATTACCTCCCTGGGAACACCGGGGATGTCAGATGGTTGCCAAGCAAACACATCAACATTCACCCGCAGGAAGGCAACGAGCGTGCCTTCCTATTTGTCGTCAAGGGTGGAGCTGATAATAAATGTACCATCAGCGCCAATCAGACCTGCCAGGACCTTCTTCATAGTGGGTGCAACAACCTTGGATCTTTTGCTAGTGGAACTCTCCGGCAAGTCATCGACAGGTGCAGCGCACTCCGGAGAGGCGCGCTTCTCGGATTCCTTGTCGGCATCCTTTCTAGCTTTTCTCCCTTGTGTGTTTTCCTTGGCGGGGACTGCGGCTTCCGCGGCCTCGACAGCGACCGTGTCCCAGTACATCTTGTCCACGCATATAATTGTGTCCTTCTTGTCTGATGGGATAGAAATAACGCCAATTGGTCCCGGCATCTTCAGGGTGTTATAGGCATAGTGGGATGCCGCCATGAACTTTGCCAGGGCAGGTCATCCCAGTATCCCATTGTATGGCAACAGAGCTCAACCACATCAAACACAATCCTCTCAGTCCGGTAGTTCAATTCTCCTCCCAACATCACTGGTAGCATGATCTTCCCCTTCGGACGACTCCTGCTGGGATTGATGCCTTGAAAGGTGCCAGTAACCTTGAGCTCTTCTTCTAGGATTTGTAACTTGCTCATGACCTTGGGAAAAATCAGATTCAACCCGGCCCCGCCATCAACCAACATCTTTGTGACCTTGAGGTTGCGGATTGTTGGTGAAACCGACAATGGCAAGCACCCTACTGCGGTGGTGCGATCAGGGTGTTCCTCTTCATCAAAGATGATAGGCTTGCAGGACCACTTGAGAGGTTTTTGAGAATCTGCCGCTGGCTCCACAACATTGACCTCACATGCCCACTGTTTAAGCTGGCGGTGAGAGTAGTGCAAGGACGCACCTCCATCAATGCACAGGGCGTTAGTGGCCTTCTGGAATTCCTACTCACCGGTCTCCTCTTCATCCCCTTCATCGCTCTCATCATCGCATTCCTTCTTCTCATGTCCTCTAGCAGGTTTCCCTTGATGCTGAGGGACCTTGCCGGGGCGACCTCCTCTGCCAGCTCGGCCCTTCCCGCCAACGCCATCTTGGTCTCTCTCTTTGTCATGCTTCTCGTACTCAGCCTTCTGCTTCTTGACAAGTTGCTCGACTTGATGACACTCTTGGAGATCGTGGCCCTTGGTTCGGTGGATCTTGCACTACGGCCTGTCAGCCTTCCCAGCCTTCTCCGCCGCCGCAGCTTCCCAGCAGTCAATGCATGCGGCAACCGCCTTGGCCTTCTTGCCGGTACTAGGAATGCCAGATCCCTCGACAGCCAGAACTGTTTTCTCCTTGCACTTCTTGTTGCGTTTCTTGTTCTTCTTCTTCTTCTTCTTCTTCTTCTTCTTCTTCTTCTTCTGATTGGTAGCATCATCGTCGTCCTCTCAGTCAACGTCGATGTTGTCTTCTTCTCCGGGGAGTCGCCTCCCCTCCTTTGTTCGGGCACACTTATCCGCCAAAGTGTACAACTCATTCACAGTCTTGGGCAACCGGGCATTCATCTTGGAACATATCATGCGGTTGCGTATGCACAACCGCTGGGTGGATGTCTGGAATGTTCCTGTGCACCCGGCTGAACCTCGGCATATACTTCCGTAAACTCTCCCCTTCCTTCTATGGAAGGAGCTGCAAGTCCCTGGGCCGCCCTGGTTCTTGATGGCCGCCCATGAAGGCGCCAACAAACTCATTGCACAGGCCAGCCCAGGTCGAGATGGAGTTCTCTAGTCAGCCATGACCTCACGTTCGGCTTGAGTGCCAAAGGGAAGTAGTTGGCGAATACCTTTTCATCTGTTCCTCTGGCAGCATGAACGGCAATGGTGTAAATGCTCAAGAACTCTGATGGGTTCGATCTTCCGTTGTATATTTCTGGTATCTCTGGCTTGAACACACGGGCAGATGGCCAACGGACTTGTCGTAGCTCACGAGTGAAGGCGGGCACCCAACCTCGAAAGGCAGGTATCCGTCTCCACCGGGCACGGGCTCATTGACGTTGGGGCCATTGCGCCTATCATACTGGTGGCGGATTTCGCGGCGTCGCTCTATGGTGACGCGCGCGTCTTCCCTCCGCCTGTCTTCCAGGACCTACCGCTGGTCTCGACGGGCTCGAGGGTCAGACGAAGACATCGATACGTCGTCGGGTTCTTGATCGCGTGGCTCTGGCCACGGCCCCTGCGCTGGCTGTCACGGAGGGGACTACACCGTAGGAGTGGCCCCTTCGGTACGGCCAGTGGCTCGAGCCGTTGTCGGCGCCTGTGAAGGCCATGGCGGGCCTACTCGCTATGATCGTCCCGCCTCAGCGAAACCAATCAGGCCCTGAATGGTGGCTCTCCACTCATCCATTTGATCGGCCACTGGCGGAAATCTCAACAGGAGTTGGGCTCGCGCTATGGCTTCCGAAGCGGTGCTTGGCATAGACGACGACACAGATTGTGACGTTGCCTGGCTTCTAATGGTGCCGGTAGTGGCGGCCTCGTGTTCTCGTTGCCACGAGCTGATCGCTAGGGTGGCATGGTGACGAGGCAGATGCGCTTGGGGATTGCTGACCCATTCGGCGCATTGTCTTGGTTAACTTGCCCTGGGGATGGTGCGAGCCCCGTGGTCGCACCCGTAGCAGGGGCAGCTAGAGGGTTGCGATTCGCACCAGAGCGAGCGCCATCGCTGCAGCTGCGTCCTTCAATGAGGTGGAGGGGCGGATATGGAATGTTCTCCCTACCCGCATCTTGTGGAGCATGGCCGCTAGGATGCTGTTGACGCTGTCCTCCCACGACGCCTTCTGCACCCGCTTTGGCCGCAAGGGGAACAATGATGGCGCCGCCTGCGCCGGCCACGTCCCCTGCGGCGCCCACGTCCCCGTGTGTCCCATAGCCCCCATCGCATCAGTGGCAGCATACATGGGGGCCTTCGAGGTGGACGGGTGAGCCGTAGCGCCGGACTTTTTCTTGGGCTGTGATCAAATCGAAAGTTGTTGATTGCTTCTAAGAAAGCTCTTGTAGAACTGAATGAAAAGAATAAGAACATGAACAAAGTTGAAGAAAAGTATGTTGCTTCTCGCCAGCACCCTTACGGGTAGTGTCCACCTCTCTTCCCTATCATCGTTTGACGACCATGTCGTCCGTTCCCAACTGACCTCCAGGAACCCTTCTTTCTTAAAGCTGTCTAACTCTAGCAGTTCCCCTAAAACATCTCCCCTACATCTTCAAGCTTGCTTTTACAGAAGGGGTGGGGGTAGGTTGATCAAGCTATTCTTCAAGATCGACATGGTGTACTCCACTCTATTTGAAGACTCTGCATAGGATAGCAAGAAAACAACAATCAGTACGAATGACAGCAGGACAATCATACGAGAGCAAGCACAGATAGCAACATCATTTGAAGCCCTCTCTCAATCATTACAAATAACAGCAGCTCAACCTCAATCAGAGAACACAAAGAGCAGCTGAAAGCACAAATAGACTCTCTATCTACCTAATCCGACTTTGAATATATCAACCATTTCTCCCCGAATCTCACAATCATCTCACTCCAAATCTCTCATCACTCAACATAGACCACGCACATGTCTGCGCAGCCCCAACACGTATGTTCGCCGCCCAGCCATAACACCACCACCCACCTTACACTGCACTTCTGTCGGCCCGCTCCGCCCACCGTCCACCATGCATCTTCCTCAGCTGCGACGCCTCCAACGGCGAAGAAAAATAAAAGGGTTTGTTGCGGAGAAGTGGAGGCGACGCCGTAGCTTAGGCCTAGGGCTCACCGAGGAGGTCGCCCCGGGCTAGGGTTCAGACCAATTGCTACACGGCGGCGAGCAATCGGATGAGGTAAGAGGGGCGTGGACGGGTCAGTGACGGTGGCGCTAGTGGGGAAGCTGGTATTGGAGGCGGCAGAGCGCATGGGAGAGAAGGGAGAGGCGCGTACGAAGCGCTCGCATGTTTTTTCCCACGATGTAAAGCAACGAAGCACATGCTGACAGCTAGGCCCACAAACGACCCTCAAAGCCTCGAGCCATCACATGTGGTGATTTCCTGGGAGCTTAGTAACTCTATCAATGCCATGGAGGAATAGAAAAGTCAGGATTGACTAAACATTCATGGATGCTTTAGTTTAGTGTAACCACAAAAGAGTACTCACACACTAATTCTTATCACGGTTGGATGACCGCTTGCTCCACTACCTAGCATTATCTTCATCTCCCACATATACCTTTTTTTTAAACATGCACAACTTAAGATTTTTTTGCGTAAAATTTCAACAAATTTGAGCACAACATTCCACAAATTTAGACTTTCAAAAGAGTTGTAGACCGTTAGAAAGTACATGCACAAAATCTTCGTCAATATAATCTTGAACTTCAAAATCCCCACTGCACTCAAATCTATGAAAGGATTCAGAAAATGTATCTCATACTTCTTTCTGCTTTGAAAGGTCGAGCATGGTGATGAGAAAAGACACCCTTCCCGGACTTCTCAAAAGCGAGCACTCTAGGTGTGTGTTTTCTAGATGACAAAGGAAGGAAAGGTGGAGGAGACATGTAACACCCTCGATGCGACTATATCTCCCACGTGTCGAGGCACGACTTAGAGGCATAATCGCATTGAAGGCAATGTCGCAAGTGAGGTAATCTTCACACAACCCATGTAATATATAAGGGAAAGAGATACATAGTTGGCTTACAGTCGCCACTTCACACAATATATAAATAAACATCCATCATCCAAATTACACTCAAGGTCCGACTACGGTACCAAAATGAAAGAAGACTACCCCAAATGCTACATAGATCCTCGGATCACCACAACTGGGCTCCACTACTGATCATCTGGAAAAGAAACATAGTAACGGCCACTGTTGGGGATATTGCTATTTGGGGTAAACCGGCCTATAGGGCCCGGGTTAGCTCCGTCAATGGACCCGAGATGTTAAAGCCCAAGGAGAAATAGAAGGGCCCGAAGCCTATAATCGGTTTAGAGGTTTACGGCGTAAACCGGCCTGAGGTGAACTTGCATTGTAAGTTAGGAATAGAGAGACCGACCCGGGCACGTTTATAAACCGGGGGTTGGAACTTTACAGACCGACGGGCGTCACCCGTGTATATAAGGGGACGACCCGACGGCGGTTTAGAAGGAGAGGAAGAACTCGAGGTCTAGGCGAAGCTTATCGCTCCCTAAGCCCTCGAAACCCATCAATCCCATCACAACTAGACGTAGGCTTTTACCTTCATTGAAGGGGCCGAACTAGTATAAACACCGTGTCCTTGCGTCCGCTTTAACCCCTTCAAGGTAACCCGTTGCGATGGCTCCACGACTAAGTCCTTTCGCTAGGACATCTGCCGTGACAAATCCACGACACCTGGCGCCCACCGTGGGGCTATCGCGAGATGGTTTCAAGTTTTTGGAGGGCCGCTTTGAAGGACTCAAGGGTTACGCTGTGGGTCGGATGACCAAGAGCCGTCGCGGAAAACTCTACATCGACAGCACAGGCTGGGGCCCCGACGCCGGCTCGATCGAGTACGGGTACCGGGTCCCCTTTGGCGGCATCCATGTTTTCATCGGCAAGATCGGTGAACCAGGCCCCGAGCTAGGCGTCTGCACCGACCTCGTCGAGACAGCTCAGTGCACGAGATCGACCCTGGCTAAACCGACCAGGAAGCGCGCCTTCGTGGGAGTCATCCACGGAGGAAGCTACGAGGAAGGATCCGAATCCGGTGACGAAACCGCCATCTACTCCGGCGATGAAACGTCGACTGGGGAAACCGAATCTCTTTACCAGCTGCAAGATGATCGGATTGGGGGCGGCTCCGATGGCAACAGTATTCCGGACCCCTCTGATCTGCCCTATCGGGTTGGGATCTTCATGGCTGGAACACAGGCGGCGCCACGTTCATCAACTACAGCAGCAGCGATCTCCGGGTCGGCGGCGGCAACAGCTGCGCGGGCAGGAGGCCCTGCGGATTCACCAGCCCAAATTTTGTCAGACCTGTTTGACGCACTGGCAGCGCTCATGGCGGAGGCCAACCCGGTGGATCAGGAAGTTCACAATGCTGAGATTGCCAAAGTGAGAGAGCAGATCACTCAAGCTAAAGCGGAGCTGGCAGCAGAAGAGATCAGGATGACGGCGGAGCGCGCCGCTTTAGATGCACAGGCTTACAGGCTCATGATGGACCAGAATGCGTCTCAGGAAGTCCTGAAGAGGAAATTCCGATCTCGATTGCCCGCAGCCCTCAACGCCCGAAATCTCTTCAACACCCCGGGGGTAAACCGTGCGGAGGCGACAGTCGGCGCCCCGGTTCAGCACCGGATAATAAACCTGCCCCGTCGCAACACTGGTACACCGCAGGCCGTGCCAACACCGTCAGGTCATTATTCCAACCCGATGGATAACCTCGTCGCGGCGGCAGCTCGGTTGGAAGCCATTCCGATCGAAGGCGATTCACCGCAGGATGTAGAGACACGCCGGGTCAAGGAGCTCCCTAGGACCGCGTTGGCCCAACAAGAAGCATATTCGCAAAGCCGTGATCGGATTCACTCCACCCCTCGCCCCAGCGGGAGCTATAGTAGGCGCATGGAGGAGCCGGCTGTTTCAAGTAATGCCAGGCGTGAAGCACTCCGCGGCAACAATCCGGCGGGCGTCGACAATGCTCAGGAGAATGTGGATCGCACCCGTGCGCGGGAGGCCGGATTAGCAGCGCAGCATCAGGCTCGTCAGTTTACACCTATCTTCCCAGCGGCTACGGTTGAACCGGGGGTGGTCTCCAGTTCTTTGGGAGTACCGTGCCTTGTTCCCGCTTTGCGCAACGTACGCCTGCCCAAAGACTTCAAAGGCCCCCGCAAGGTACCAAACTACACGGCAGATCAGCCTCTGGAGACATGGGTGGAGAGCTATGAGATGGCTATGGAGATGCTGGATGTGGATGACACGGCGTGTGCCAAGTATTTTACTATGATGTTAGAAGGAACGGCCCGGACTTGGCTAAAGAGCTTACCGCCTAATTCTATTAGCTCGTGGGCCCAATTGCGCGCCCGGTTTATCAAGAATTTCAAGGACACGTGCAAACAGCCAATGTCGATAGTTGACCTAGCAGCCTGCGTTCAGCAAGAAGGGGAGTCAACTACCCATTGGGTACGGCGGGTATCAGAAGTTCTGCACTCGTCAGATCGCATCAACGCAGACACCGCCGTGGTGCTGTTGGAAAGTAACTGTCGGTTTGGCCCTTTGAAGCTAAAGTTAGGCCGGATGAAGCGTGATTGTACAGATATAGGAACGCTCATGACCGCTTTAGTGAAGTATGCGGATTCTGACAGTACCAAGGATCCCAACTCTGGTGATGACAAAGCAGGGAAGGGAAAGAAGAATAGCAACACCAAAGGCCAGCAACATCGACCGACAGGTAATGGAGGCGGAGGTAAGCGTAAGCCGGACGGGAGCATGGATTTTGTGGCCAACACAAGTGCACAGAATAAAGGCCAGCGGCGTAAGGGGAAACAGCCAAGTTTCCGCGCAAATCCCGGTCCTAATTCGGAGCGTTTGAACTTTTTCTTAAACCAGCCCTGTCCGAAGCACGGAACAAAAGAGGAACCAGCAACCCATCTTTGGAAGGATTGTTATATCATGAAGGAATTCAAAAGCTCAAACACTTTCCAATATGATCACAGCTCCGGCGGCGGTTCAGGTTCCGAATCAGGATACGGTGGCGGAAATTCCGGTCCAGGGTTCCATGGTAATCCGGGCGGAGCGGACAGCCAAAATAATCAAAGTAATCAAAGTGGTTACGGACAGCAGCAATCAGGTTATCAGAGCAACCCGAAACAGTTGAGCGGTGGACAGTATCATGTCTTTACTACAAGCTTGGATAAACGGGATAGAAAGCTTCAGAGACGGGCAGTTAGTGCTATCGAACCGGCCACGCCTCACTATCTGCGCTGGTCGGAACAGCCTATCATATGGAGCCGAGAAGATCACCCTCCCAGGGTTTATAATCCGGGTCAGTTAGCATTGGTGGTGGCGCCTCAAGTGGGAGGTTATAAGCTCAGCAAGGTGCTCATGGACGGAGGGAGCAGCATTAACATTTTGTATTATGAGACCTTCCGCCGCATGGGACTGGTAGACAAGGATCTCAAACCGACCAATACAGTGTTCCACGGGGTGGTGCCTGGCAAGTCTGCGTACCCGGTTGGTAAGATAGCCCTTGAGGTGGTCTTCAGCGATAGTCATGATTCCAGATCAGAGACGCTGACGTTCGAAGTGGTTAAAATCCAAAGTCCATACCACGCTTTGTTCGGACGGCCAGCCTATGCAAAATTTATGGCACGGCCCTGTTATGTATATCTGCAACTCAAGATGCCGGGTTACAAGGGCACTATAACGGTTCATGGGAGCCGTCGAATCGCTTTGGAATGCGAGGAAGGAGATGCGACTTATGCAGAATCGGTTTGTGCTACGGAGGAGCTAAAGCAGTACAAAGACAGTGTTGACCCGGAGGACATGACTTCGTTGAAGAAGCCAACCACGGACCACGATCCGGCCTTGAAGTTCAAATCGGCTGCCGAAACTAAGCTTGTTGACTTCGTACCTGGCGATTCATCCAAGCAGTTCAGCATCAGTACAAACCTGGATCCAAAATAGGAAAGCGCGCTCATCGAGTTCATCCGTGAGAATCGGGACATCTTTGCATGGAAGCCGTCTGACATGCCTGGTGTACCGAGGCGACTCGCTGAGCACACCCTTAATGTGGATCCTAAGTATAAACCGGTAAAGCAGTTCTTACGCCGGTTTAACGAAGAAAGATGTAAAGCGATTGGTGAGGAAGTGGCCAGGCTCCTGGCAGCTGGGTTTATCATTGAGGTTTTTCATCCCGAATGGCTTGCTAATCCGGTGCTGGTTCTTAAGAAAAACGGCACCTGGCGCATGTGTGTGGATTACACAGACTTGAATAAAGCTTGTCCAGCAGGTCCTTTTGCTCTCCCCCGGATTGATCAGATCATTGATGCTACGGCAGGTTGCGAGCGTTTGAGTTTTTTGGATGCCTATTCGGGTTATCATCAGATCAAGATGGCAGTTAAGGACCAGGAGAAGACGGCGTTCATTACTCCCTTTGGAGCCTTCTGCTATGTGTCTATGCCCTTCGGGCTTAAGAGTGCGCAGGCTACTTATCAACGATGTGTGCAAAATTGCCTCCACGAGCAGATTGGTCGTAATGTGCATGCTTATGTGGATGATATTGTGGTCAAGTCACGAGAGAAGGAGACCCTGGTTGACGATTTGAAGGAGACTTTCGATAACTTGAGAGTGTACCAAATGATGCTCAACCCGGCTAAATGTGTTTTTGGTGTACCTGCAGGCAAGTTGTTGGGATTTTTAGTGTCCCATAGAGGAATTGAGGCCAATCCGGAAAAGATTACAGCCATCACCTCCCTGGCCAAACCGAAATGCGTCAATGATGTTCAGCGCATGGCCGGGCGGATTGCAGCGTTAAGCCGGTTTATCAGTCGCCTCGGTGAAAAGGCGATCCCCTTGTATCAAATGCTCAAGAAGACGGATCAATTTGTCTGGAGTCTCGAGGCTGATAAAGCGTTTGAGGACTTGAAGCGACAGCTAGTCAATCCGCCAGTGTTGGCAGCCCCTGTAGATAAAGAACCACTCCTGTTATATGTTGCTGCGAATGCCAGAGCGGTTAGTGTGGCGATGGTGGTAGAACGAAAGGAGGCTGGAAAGGAACATCCGGTTCAGCGACCGGTTTACTATATCAGTGAAGTGCTTATCGAGTCCAAACAAAGGTATCCGCATTGGCAGAAGCTGGTATATGGTGTGTTTATGGCAAGCCGGAAGCTGAGGCAATATTTTCAAGGACACCCCATCACGGTGGTCAGTTTTGCTCCTTTGGGTGACATCATACAGAACCGGGAGGCGACCGGTCGGATTGCCAAGTGGGCTATCGAGCTCGGGCCGCATGATTTAAAATGCGGCTGAGTATGAAGCTTTGCTTCATGGTCTTCGGATGGCTAAAGAGATGAATCTGAGCAGAGTTAGGTGCTTTGGTGATTCGGATCTGGTGGCTCAGCAGGTATCTGGCACCTGGGATTCTAAGGACCCGCTCATGGCTGCATACCGACGTGAAGTAGATATGGTAGCCGGGCATTTCAGGGGCTATCAAGTGGACCATGTGGACCGCAGAAAGAATGAGGCAGCGGACGCTTTAAGCCGCTTGGGCTCTCAGCGTAAATCGGTCCCACCCAATGTTTTCTTGGATGTATTGTATCACCCATCGGTACAGTTACCCGGTGAGCTGGAGTTGGCTGTTCCTGATCCGGAGGCTCAATTAGTGGCGGCTCTTCACGTCACCCCGGATTGGACGCTCCCTTATCTGGCATATATGAACCGGGGTGAGTTGCCAGAAGACGAAAGCTTGGCTCGACAGATAGTACGGCGGTCCAAGTCTATGACCATCCTCAAAGGGGAGCTACATCATCGCAGCGTGTCAGGAGCACTGCAACGGTGCGTATCCCCTGAGGAGGGGTGCGATATATTACGTGAAATACATGAAGGGGATTGCGGCCACCACGCCGGTTCAAAATCATTGGTGGCTAAAGCGTTCCGCCACGGTTTCTACTGGTTAACTGCTCATGCTGATGCAGAGGACCTGGTCAGGTTATGTGATGGTTGCCAGAAATTTTCCAGACGAGCGCACATACCGGCTCAAGAATTGAGGATGATTCCGATCACTTGGCCGTTTGCGACTTGGGGGCTCGATATGGTTGGGCCTTTTAAGCGTTCCAAAGATAAGAAGACCCACCTACTGGTGGCGGTTGACAAATTTACAAAGTGGGTGGAGGCAGAACCGGTCAGTACCTGTGATGCGGCCGCGGCGGTTCGGTTTATAAAGAAGGTGATCTTCCGGTTTGGCTTTCCACACAGCATCATCACAGATAATGGTACCAATCTATCCAAGGGGGCCATGAAAGAGTTCTGCGCACGGGAGCATATACGGCTTGATGTTTCCTCGGTAGCTCACCCACAATCTAATGGTCAGGCGGAACGAGCAAATCAAGAAATCTTGAGAGGTATCAAACCCCGGCTCCTGGTCCCTTTGCAAAGGACGCCGGGTTGTTGGGTGGAGGAGCTACCGTCTGTATTATGGAGCATCAACACCACGCCTAACAGGTCCACGGGGTTTACGCCGTTTTTTATGGTCTATGGAGCAGAGGCGGTTCTCCCAAGTGATATACGACATGACTCACCTCGTGTGGCAGCGTATGTTGAAGCGGACAACGAGCAGGCACGGCAGAACGCTCTTGACTTGTTGGATGAGGAACGTGACTTAGCAGCTGCCCGTTCAGCGATTTACCAGCAAGATCTTCGCCGTTACCACAGCCGTCGGGTTAGGACCAGAACCTTTCAGGAGGGGGATTTGGTGCTTCGGCTCATCCAGGATCAGTCTGATCAGCATAAATTATCCCCGCCTTGGGAGGGACCTTTTGTGGTCAGCAGGAATCTGAATAATGGGTCATACTACCTGATTGATATTCGAGAGCGCAAGGATTCACGCACTTCAGAGGAGGAGACCAGCAGGCCGTGGAACATAGCTCATCTTCGACCTTATTATACATGAGCCTTGGGCTCTATTTATGTACATATCAAGACCATGTAGATATTATGATTAATACAATAAACCGGAGCCTCGAGTAAAGCGGGGTCTCTGCTGTTCTTCACATCATGCGTGTTTACCCTTTGAGGTCGCTTCACAAAAGATCAAAGTAAAGATTTCGGTTTAAAAGTCGGTTCAAGGGAAGATGTCTCCCACAAAGCTGTGAAGCTCTTAATATCCGGTTCAAGATCCCGGTTCAAGAAGAGGACCTGCTGACATGATGCACGGTTCAAGCATGGGGCTTCCTGTTCAAACATAGGTCGTATTCGAACCAAAGAGAACATAGCTATCCTTATAAAGTCAGTTGGGGACCTAGTCGGCCTGAACCGTAGCTACACCTCCGGGGAGCTTGGTCATGCCTTGACGACGGTAATGCCTTCTAGCTGGCACATTTGCCACTGAATCAGTTGGGGACCTAATCGACTTGAACCGTAGTTACACCTTATGGGAGCTCGGTCATGTCTTGATGATGGTAATGCCTTCTGATCGGCTTTTAGCCAATGAATCATTTGGGGGCTTGGTCGTGTCCGAACCAACGCAATGCCACTTGATCGGCCCTTGGCCACAGAGTCACTTGGGGGCTTGGTCGAATCCGAACCAATGCAATGCCATTTGACCGGCATATTCGCCACGATTCAGTTAGGAACCTAGTCGACCTGAACCGTAGCTACACCTCTTGGGGGCTTGGTTTCTTTTGTCTTGACGACGGTCACGCCTTCTGAACGGTTCATAGCAACCACTATTTACATGTGTTTTACTATCGCGTTGTCCTCTCGTATTTGGTTTTTGTTTTCTGCCTTTACTGTGGTGTTTTTTGTTCTTCGGAATGTCAAGTACTTTTAAACCGATTCAGCTGACACAGCCTGGTCCGTTTTTTAACCCGGAGGCAAGTCGCCCGGTTTGGCAAAGGCGCAGCACGGTTCAGATGGCCGAAAGATCGTCTTGTGTACTCAGTAAAGAAAGGAAACATAGGTTGGAAAAAGTCGTTGGAAAGGGCATCAGTACCCGTGCGCAAAGGTGCATTCAAACGCAGAGGTATTAAACTATCTTATTACAAGGCAGCGTAGTGCCTGAATATTTTGTTTTTTGACGGATTAAACGTCACCAATTAAGGTGAACGGGAGCATTGATTACGCCCGTTCGCCGCCTCGGTTCGAAGGCTGTGGATCATCTTGCGCCGCTTCAGCTTTATCTTGGCTACCCATTGGCTGGAAATCAGCAGTGGTCCAGTTGATTCCCATTAGCGCTTGAAAGACAGCTTCTTCGTGAATCAGCAAAGACGGTTCAATGTCAGGGGCGTAGGTATGCTTACGGATTGGAGGAATAAGGTTTTCCGCTTCAGGGACCGGGGCAGCTACTCGTTTGTTCTGGTTGTCATATTGGGCCTGGTAATGTGTCAGATCTGCCTCTTCAGCCAATTGACAAGCTAGGGGGCGCACCGCCCGGTTTATCGCCCTCAAGTCATTTTCGCCAAAGTCTGAACCATCTTCTTTCAAGCTGGGATATCCTTGGGCCGCTTCGACAGGATCGAAATCTGGTACCCACGCTTTGGCCCGGATCAGGGCAGTGATGGCTCCAGTTCGAGCAGCTGATCTTTTTAACTCTTCAATCCGGGCTGGAAGCATGGATAGCCTTTTTAACGTGTCTTGAATCAGAGACGGTACAGGGTTGTTATGCGATGCAGTGGTGATAGCTCTCTGTGCTCCGGTGTACAACTGTTCAATTAGAGTATAGGCAGCTTTGAGTTTCATCCGCACATCAGAACCCAAGTGTCCAATACGTGTGCCTGCAGTGTTTCAGAACGGATTACAAACCGGACATAGGATATAGCAGACAAGGTACAAATTGGAAGAAGGGCATCGAAAGAAATTTACCAAAGACGGCAGAGGTCATGGAGTGTATTTGTCGCTTCACGGTGGATAATTCATCAACCACCGGTTTGAGAGCAGCTTCGGCATTTTCAGCCCTCTTCGTCAAAAGAGCTTTTTCAGTAGCCCAATCAGCTTGTTCCTTTTTGCGGCTTTCTTTCAGCTGTTCCATAACGGTTAAGGCATTGGTCAATTCCTCCTTCGCTTTTGCAGTTTCAGCCTGCTGGGTTTTTAGAGTTTCCTGAAGGTCCGAGACTTGTTTCTCTTTGGTCTTCAGATCCCCCTGCAGCAGGTCATCAGCAGTGTTCAGAAAATATTGCACGGTTTAGAAGTATCAACCACACAAGCAAGTTATGTGCTCGATACTTGGGGGCTAATGCGTACTTGATCTTAATGCATGTTTTCAATTGCAAAGTCCCAGGGTTTATACAAGTATTTAAACTTGGTACTTGGGGGCTAATAGGTATTTGATGATGTTTTCTGGTTACGACCTATGTTGAAGCCCGGGGTTTTTAAACCGGACCTTAGTTGTCAAGGCAGCCTGATCCGGATTACCATCTCGGTTTGGAAAAATTGATAAGCTAAGTTGCAATGGAATGAAGCACGAGGAAGTTACCTCAAGTTTTTCTTTCATCATCCTGATCATGCCAGCTTCATAATCACGACTGGTGTACAGTCGGTCCAGGTACCCAGAATAAAGATCTGGGGCGCTTAAAGCGGCATACGTGGAGGAATCAACGTCCCATTTGCCCTTTATGGCCGAGATTTCTTCCTTGGCAGTATGCTTGGCCAGAATAGCGGAATTCCCCGGTTCAGAGCGACCAATGCCGGTAATTACAACATCATCATCTTTGGAGTCGCTGCTCTGCATTGGCGCTGTCGGTTTATCAACAGTTCCAGAAGGGGGGATGGATTCCTCAACCCGAACAGGACTAGCAGGCTGATCAGTACGGCTGGCAGGATCGGTAGGCCTTGCTTCAGCATAGGCGTCGTCTTGTGGAGGTAGATAATTCTGAACGTCTTCACGACACAGAGCATCAGCACCAGGAGCTCTCTCCGGTTCAGGAGCGGCAGTTCCTTCGGCCGGGTTATCTAGACGAGCCTTCTTGCTCGGTCTAGGTTTAGCCCTGGGAAAGACCCAAAGATTGAAAGAACGGTATAAGATGGATTAAGAAACCCATATAGAAATGTGTTGTGATCGGTCCAACTTACCCAATAACTGTCTTTAGCGGTGGCAGTTGAGTGGCTGAAGATTCACCAGAAGATGAATGGGAAGTGACCTGATAATCGGAGTCAGATGGATTAAGAGGCTGACGAGTTAAACCTGCTTTAGGAGGAAAGCTAGCGCATAAATCGGAGACCTCTGAGCGGCGTTTCCGAACCGGGCTGTTCGGTAAACCGGCGGAGGTAACTACCTGGCCGCTATGCCGGGTGGTGCGTCGAGCTTCATGTTGCTGGGTCTTCACAAGAAATTTGGGATCCAAGTAAGCAAGAGGATGAGAAAATTTAATTTTCCGGTTTGCTTGGCGAGATCTTTTCAAAGGCAAAGGAACTGCATCAGAAGAAAGAATAGTTACCTCTGGGCCTTCAGCATTACTCGCTTCAGCTTCGTCCTGACAAATATCATCGTCAATAAGACGTATAAAAAGTAAGCCAACTGAATCAAGGTCTACCCCAAGGTCCGGATTACCCACATCATCCTCCTCCAAATCCGGGGTAGAGGAAGCAGTGTTCCTTTTCTTCTGAGCGGGCTTCTTCACCCTTGTTTTGGGTCGGATTACCTTTTCGGTCGGCTCTTGAAACTTCTTGCTCCAAAACGGATCATCTCCCTGTCTCAGAAAGGACTGGAGTTAACAAAATGTATATAAGGAGATCATAACTTCTATAACAAACAGAGGTGAGATGCTTACAGCAGGTGGTTTGTTTATAGCACAAAAGGGAAGCAGGCCGGTTCGGGCGCAAACATATTCCGGTTCATTCAGCATCTTTTTCACAGCTTCAGTAACTTCGTCTTCCGTCAGCTGAATGTTGCAGTGCCTCAAAGGATCATCAACCCGGCCCGTGTATTGGCACATTAAACCGGAGCGAATGCTAAGGGGCAGGATGCTCCATGAAATCCAGCAACAGGCAAGATCCACCCCCGTTAAACCGTTGGCCATGAAGGCTCTGAGCTTGGACAGCTGAGGGGCATACTTACTCCTCTCTTTGGCGGTTAGTCTTGGGGGAAGGGGTGTGTATTGCTAAGTCTCTCTGGACGAAAGCCAGGCAGAGGATTTTCTTCAGCAGGAGAAGTATCCTTGCAATAGAACCAAGTGTGATTCCATTCTTGCGGATGACTATGCAACTTGGCATGAGGATAAGTCACTTCTTTCCTCTTTTGAATCGCCATACCACCCAGTTCCATATTAGGGCCGTCGGTGAATTCAGTACGTCGGTTCAAATGAAAACAGTCTCGGAACAGCTCTACAGTAGGTTCCTCCTGGAAGTACACCTCACAAAGCACTTGAAAATGGCAGATATTCGTGACTGAGTTTGGTCCAACATCTTGTGGGCGCAGCTTAAAATTAGCCAGGACGTCCCGATAAAATTTTGAACCGGGTGGATTAAAACCCCGGGCCAGGTGATCCGCAAACACCACCACTTCTCCCTCCTGTGGGGTAGGAGGACATTCATCCCCTGGAACCCTCCAATGGATGGCATTTTTGCTATTCAAAGCGCCAGTCAGAACTAAGTTGTTTAATTGGGTCTCAGTGATGCGAGAGGGAACCCAGTTGCATTCGTACACCTGTTTTGCCATGAGGAAATCTACAAGACAAAGGTATTCCGGTTTGAGAACAAGTGTGATTGTAAACCGAAGATGTTCTTATATAGAGTGAAGTTATCTACAATGATATCATCTAGCGGTTCATCAAGGGGACTAATGGATATATGGATTGGGGTGCTCGTTCTGCTACAAGTTAAACCGACCGGATCTAACAGTTGTGAATATGAAAGCAGAAACAGATCCCGTACGGTTTCTTTCAAAACAATGGATCTACAGCTAGGGCGAAAAAGAAATAAAAATATGAGGTTTGGCTCACAGCAGAACAACATAAGTTCGGCAAGCAGGGAAATGAGTGGGATCTAAGGAGATGAATACAGATTTATGGCGAATACTGAGAGGGACTACAAATCACAATATAGGTATCATCATCTGTTCGCAAATGCTGTTATGAAGATGAACAAGGAACAGTGGCACGAGGACGAACCCTAGAACAGATCTACAGCAAGAAGAACAGGAGCCTTACCGGAGTCCAAACGGATGTGGAAGGTCGCCGCGGTACTCTGGTCCGATCAGGGTGATGCAGCGGCCGGAGTTGATGCGGTAGCTGACGGCGGCGGCAGAGCTCCGAGGTCTGGGTTGCGAGGAAGACGAAGAAGGGGACGAAAGGGAGGAAAGGAAGATGGCCTTCAAGTCCTATTTATAAGGCGCGGCGCGCGTGCCAGGCGCGCGAGTCCAGGGGCCGGTGATTTCGGGAGCCCAGCCGTCGCCCTGTTTATTGCGGATTAGTAAAAGGAGATGGTAACTTTGCGCTGACGTCATATCGGCTTACCGCAGCAAAAGGAGACGAAGAAACGGCGGTTTAACAGTTACTGGAAGACAGTTGAAGACAGAAATTCTTATTAAGGATTGACATGAACCTGTTCAAATCAATCTGGGGCCTAATGTTGGGGATATTGCTATTTGGGGTAAACCGGCCTATAGGGCCCGGGTTAGCTCCGTCAATGGACCCGAGATGTTAAAGCCCAAGGAGAAATAGAAGGGCTCCGTCAACGAAGGATATTCCTTCTACCGGGAATACCCGATCAATCTCGGAATCCCGGACTACAAGACATCTCGGCAGTAATAAAACAAGTCCAGCAAAGCCGCCCGATTGTGCCGACAAATCCTGATAGGAGCTGCACATATCTCGGTCTCAGGGCACATCCGGATAAGCAAAGCGTACAGGTACCAACATAACCCAAGTTGCCAAGGGACGGTCCCGCACGGTGCTCTAGGTTGGACCAGCAATCGAAGGAGAACTGGCCCGGGGGGGTTAAAATAAAGATGACCCTTGAGTCTGAAGAACCCAAGGGAAAAAGGCTTAGGTGGCAAATGGTAAAACCAATGTTGGGCCTTGCTGGAAAAGTCTTATTCAAAGCGAACTGTCAAGGGGGTCCCATAAATCACCCAACCGTGTAAGGAACGCAAAATCCGGGAACATAACACCGGTATGACGGAAACTAGGGTGGCAGGAGTGGAACAAAACACCAGGCAAAAGGCCGAGCCTTCCACCCTTTACCAAGTATATAGATGCATTAATTAAATAAGAGGTATTGTGATATCCCAACAAGTAAAACATGTTCCAACAAGGAACAACAAGTCCATGTTCCAACAAGGAACAACTTCATCTTCACCTGCAACTAGCAACGCTATAAGAGGGGCTGAGCAAAGCGGTAACATAGCCAATCAACGGTTTGCTAGGACATGTATGGTTAGGGGCTGACATGGCAATATAGGAGGCATGATATAGCAAGTGGTAGGTATCGCAGCATAGGCATAGCAAAAGAGCGAGCATCTAGCAAGCAAAGATAGAAGTGATTTCGAGGGTATGGTCGTCTTGCCTGCAAGGTTCTCAGAGTTGTCGAAAGCTTGGTCCTCGAAAGTGTTCTCAACAGGTTCCTCGTTCACGTACTCGTCTCCCGGATCTACCCAAAGCAAGAACACAAGCAAAGAGGACAAATATCAATCATGATGCAATGCGCAAGCAACATGATGCAAAACATGGCATGATATGCGAGATGTGATATGCAATGCATATGCATGCTCCGGAAGGACAAAGATGAACAAGGCATAATCTTGGCAAACCAAGTATGCCACAGGATAGGTGAGGTGATTTCGGTTGAAATCGATATAAAGATCACCGGAATCGGATGCACGGTTTGCAAATGACAAGCAAAACAAGAATGACAATAATCTGCCATTAACAGCATGATGCTACTTAGCAAGCAACAAGAAATTAAGTTATTGCACCCAAAAATAGCAACAAAGCATATTACAGTAAGCTAATCAAGATTCTCAACAAAAGATGAACACTGAGCTACGGCTAAAACACACCACAACAGGTTCAAACAAGCATGGCAAAAGTGCAAAAGATAACAGGTTCACAGACTTGGTGAAAATATCAACATGGCAGAAATTAACATCAGGATGACATGTTCAGAGAAATGAAACAACATGCTACAGGATCAGGACATAGCAAAGTAAGGCATGGAATGAATCTAATCAAAGCACTTGACAAAAGACCCTTACTGACCATAAGCCAAAAAGGATCAGAAAATATGATTACACCCATGACAATTAAGCAAGTTTCGTTACAGGTTTCAGACTTAGCAGAAAACTGGACATGTCAAAAACAGATAACGAGTAGGCATGTTCGTGAGCTCGATGCACTCACTATAGAGCATTTCATGATAGACTAAGCATGCATAAATCAAGAAGACATGGCATAGGAACTATACATGGCAAGAATAGCATCATATCTTGCAAAGATCAACTACACCAAGCTTGGCAAAATCGAATAACATGTAAACAATCTGCCAGCAACATTTTGAAGCAAAAGTAGAGCTCGATTGACTCAAGCTATGGCACTCCATAAATACAAACAAAAGCATGGATGGATAGAGCAAATCCATATGCTCAAAACACTCTTACTGATCATGCTCAAAATATGCATGGATCTCTCGGAAACAACATGAATACATGGCATGAAAATAACAGCAGTCAGGGATGAAATTACTAAGTCTCTGAAATCAGCAACATCAAGTGCCCTAGTTTGCATGCTTGTGCTAGTCACCACAAAGATCACAAAAATACATGGCATAATTCTCTGGAAAGATAACATGGCATATTACAAAACTCATGTAGGTCTCAACTTCATAGGAGGTACACATCAATCATGGCAAAAATGACAAAAGTGCATGTTCAGATAAGATTCAGAAACTAACATCACATAGCCCTCTTCCAACAGCATTTCGGGCATCAATATGACCTCAAATGAAAATGATGCAATGGAGCGAAATGATGTACTCTTCGAGGCGAACAATCTTACATCTTATAAGAACGAAACGGAGCTACGGATGCAAAGTTACGGCACGATGAACAGGTGACGATGATATGAAAATCACGGGACTTAGACGAATTTCGGGGAGGGGAAAAAGTCAACCTCCCGATTATGATCCAGATCTGGATCGTGACTCCGGCGAGGTGGCGATGGCGACGGCGGCGCGGGGCCGGCGAGCAGCGGGCGAGCGGCGCGGGCGGCGGGGCCGGCGAGCAGCGGGGCGGCGCGGACCCGGCGCGCGGAGGCGGCGGTGGCGCGGGACGGCTCCGGCGCGGGAGGAGCGCTGTGGCTCGGCGGACTCCGGCGGCGACGGCGACTTCGGCGGCGGGCGGCGACTGCGGCGGCGGGCGGCGCGGAGGAAGGAGCAGTGGGGCGCGGCGCGCGGGCCAGGCGGGCGGCGCGGCTCGGGCTCGGGGGGCCCGCGGTGGGCCGCGGCGGGCCGGGGCGGCGGCGCGGTACGGGCGGCGGCGGGGCCGACATGTGGCGCGCGTGGAGTGGCTGCGGGCGGTTCGTCCGGCGGCAGCGGACGTGTCCGCCCGCACGGAGAGGAGCGGGGCTAGGGTTAGGGTGAATTTTTCCCATGAATGGAGGAGGAGGAGGTGCTTTTATAGGTAGAAGGAGCTAGGGAGCTCCAAATTGAGCACGGTTTTCGGCCACGCAATCATGATCGAACGGCGGAGGACATGGGACTGTCTTAGATGGGTTATTGGGCTGTTTTGAGGGGTGTTAGGCTGCAACACGCACAAGGCCTTCACGGTTACCCGGTTAACCGTTGGAGTACCAAACAAACTCCGATTGACCCGAAATTTGACAGGCAGTCTACCGGTGCTATACCGAGGCCGCATGGCAAATCTCGGTCCAATCCGAGGAAGTTTAATACCCGCTCACGAAGAAACGTAAAAGGGGACGCCGGGGAACATAGGAGCGCCGGATTGCAAGACGGACAACGGGAAAAAATGCTCGGATTTAAGAGACGAACACGTATGTGAATGCGATGCACATGATGACATGAAAAGAAATGCATGATATGAACAAAAATACAAACGAAGGGAAACCCAACCACGGAGGAAATATTATATCACAATGCCGAAAATGGCAAGAGTTGGATTACAAATATGGTAAGTTACATCCGGGGCGTTACAACACTCCACCACTACGAGAGGATCTCGTCCCGAGATCTAGGACTGAAAGAACTCCGGATACTCGGAACGTAGGTGATCCTCATGCTCCCAGGTGGCTTCTCGGTCTGAGTGGTGTGACCATTTCACTTTGAGGAATTTGATTGACTTGTTGCGAGTCTTGCGCTCAGTTGTTTCAAGAATAGCAACGGGATGCTCATGATAGGACAAATCTTCTTGAAGATTAATCTCTTCGAAGTTGATGGTGCGCTCAGGCGTCTTGAAGCACTTGCGAAGCTGTAACACGTGGAAGACATCATGCACATTTGCAAAGTTGGAGGGAAGCTCAAGTTGATAGGCGAGATCGCCTCATTTGCCGATGATCTTGAAAGGACCGACGTATCTAGGGGCAAGTTTCCCCTTGATACCGAAGCGACGAGTTCCTTTCATTGGAGAGACGCGGAGGTAGACATGGTCTCCGATCTCGAATGCCAAATCTCGGTGTTTGCTATCGTAATAGCTCTTCTGGCGCGACTGCGCGGCTTTGAGGTTCTCACGAATCACCTTGCACATAGCCTCAGCCTCTGAGATCAAATCATTGACGAGCAATTGGCGTTCACCGGTTTCAGACCAGTTGAGAGGAGTACGGCACTTTCTGCCATAGAGAATCTTGAATGGGGCTTTGCCCGAGCTGGCTTGAAAGCTGTTGTTGTAAGAGAACTCAGCATAAGGAAGACAATCCTCCCGCTTCATGCCGAAAGAGATAACACAAGCTCTGAGCATATCTTCAAGAATTTGGTTGACACGCTCGACTTGTCCACTAGTTTGGGGGTGGAAAGCTGTGCTGAAGCGAATGTTGGTGCCCATGGCCTTCTGAAAAGAATCCCAAAACTTGGAGGTAAAGATGCTGCCACGGTCTGAAGAGATCAATTGTGGAATGCCGTGCAAGGAGACAATTCTGGAGGTGTAGAGCTCTGCCAGCTGCGCTGCTGTGATAGACTCTTTGATAGGAAGAAAATGAGCCACTTTGGTGAGCTTGTCGATGACGACGAAGATAGCATCATTTCCACGCTTGGACTTAGGAAAACCAGTCACGAAGTCCATTTCGATATGATCAAACTTCCATTCAGGAATAGCAAGAGGTTGGAGAAGACCAGCTGGTCATTGGTGTTCTGCTTTCACCCTTCTGCAGACATCACACTCATTCACGAATTGAGCAATCTCTCGCTTCATTCGAGTCCACCAATACGACTGCTTGAGGTCATGGTACATCTTCGTACTTCCAGGATGAATTGACAGAAGAGAGTTGTGCGCTTCGTTCATAATGACTTTACGAAGATCACCCTTTGGAACCATGATCCGGTCCTCGAAGAAAAGAGTATCTCTGTCATCAACTCGATAGCACTTGTATTTGGAAATGCCCTTGTCAATACCACGTTTCACCTTCTTCACCATGGTATCCAACAGTTGTGCCTCACGAATTTGATCTTCCAAAGTAGGAGAGACAATGAGGTTGGCAAGAAAACCTTGAGGGACAACTTGGAGATTCAACTTGCGAAAAGCTTCACAAAGATCCGGTTGAAAGGGCTTGAGGATTAAGCTGTTGCAATAAGCCTTCCTGCTCAAAGCGTCTGCAATCACATTAGCCTTGCCTGGAGTATATTCAATACTCGGATTATACTCTTGAATCATTTCGACCCATCGAGTTTGTCTGAGGTTGAGGTGGGGTTGAGTGAAGATGTACTTGAGACTCTTGTGATCGGTGAATATGTCCACTTTCCTTCCCAACAGGAGATGTCTCCATGTTATTAGTGCGTGGACAACTGCCGCCAACTCAAGATCGTGAGTGGGGTAGTTCTTTTCGTTGGGCTTCAACTGACGAGAGGTATATGCCACAACCTTCTTCTCTTGCATTAAGACGGCACCGAGGCCCTGAAGAGAAGCATCACAGAATACTTCATAAGGCTTGGATTCGTTAGGAGGAGTCAAAACTGGAGCAGTGACAAGTTTCTCTTTGAGAGTGTTGAAAGCAACGTCACACTCAGGAGACCAGACATACTTCACATGCTTCTGGAGGAGGTTGGAAAGAGGCTTTGCAATCTTTGAGAAATTCTCAACGAATCTTCGGCAATAGCTTGCAAGTCCAAGAAAACTGCGAAGCTGCTTGACATTCTGAGGGGGTTCCCAATTCACAACTGCAGACACCCTCTCTGGATTAATAGCAATGCCCTTGGCAGAGATGATATGACCAAGATAAAGAACTTCATCAAGCCAGAATTCACATTTGGAGAACTTCGCATATAATTGATACTCTCTGAGCTTGTCGAGCACCAATCGCAAATGTTTGGCATGATCCTTCTTATTCTTGGAGAAGACCAAAATATCATCGAGATAGACCAAGACAAATTCGTTGATGTAGGGGTTGAAGATGAAATTCATCAAGCGAGTGAAAGCTGGAGGAGCATTGACAAGACCGAATGACATGACAGTATATTCATAAGAACCAAAGCTTGTTCTGAATGTTGTCTTGGGAATATCTTCTTCACGAATGTGAATCTGATGATAACCCATACGAAGGTCAAGCTTGGAGAACACTTTAGCACCTTTAAGTTGCTCGAATAGCTCATTGATGTTGGGTAGTGGATACTTGTTCTTGATAGTCTTCTTGTTCAGTGGACGGTAATCGACGCAAAGTCGGTCCGTGCCATCCTTCTTCTTGACAAAAAGAACACCACAACCCCAAGGAGAAGAACTCGGTCTGATCAGACCCAGACGCTCTTGTTCATCGAGTTGTTTCTTCAATTCCTTCAACTCATCTGGTCCAAGCTTGTAAGGACGCTTGCAAACGGGTTCCGTGCCAGGCTCAAGATCAATAACAAATTCAACTGGCCGGCGGGGAGGCATACCCGGAAGCTCTTCTGGAAAGACATCTTGGTACTCACAAACGACTGGAATCTAAGAGATAGCATCCAATTCACCATTCTCATTGAGAGAAAACAACCGAATGGTATCATCAAGAGAGGCATAGATGATCACATCGTTAGAAGAGTGAGTCAATTGAATTTCCCTGGCAGCACAATCAAGCTGAGCCTTGTGCTTATAGAGCCAGTCCATCCCGAGAATAAGATCAATATCAGAGTCACCAAGCACCATTGGAGAAGATAGAAATTTATAGTCGCCCATCTTGATAGAGACATCAGGAACTAATGAGTTTGCTCTCATTGACTTCCCCGGAGAAATAACACCCAAAGGTTTATCCAGGTAAGTCCAAGAAAATTCATTCTTTGCAAAGAACGATCTTGACATGAAACAATGCGATGCACCAGTATCAAATAGGACTTTTGCAGGAATATCATTGGCAGGAAGATTACCCATGATCACGTCAGAAGAATCCTCCACTTAAGCTGCATTCATCATGTTCACCTTTGCAGACTTAGGATTATGCTTGACCACTGCATTGCTGGAAGATTTCACAGGAGGAGGAGGCGGAAGGCGCCTTTGGTTGAAGCACTTGTTCGCATAGTGACCCTTTTGCTGACATTTGTTACAAGTCACCTCTGAGAGCGGACGATGGTAAGGAGCACTTGGCCTTGGAGCTTGGTTCTGAGACTTGTTCTGATAGCCAGGGTTGGGTGGGTGGGAAGGTCCACGACCACTTGAGTTCTTCTGCTGATAAGGCTGACGGAACGGAGGAGGAGGAGGCAACCAGAACTTCTGTTGCTTAGCTGCCACAAGTGAAGAAGAAGAAGACTGAACTGCGTCTCTGACTCTCTTCTTAGAAGCCTCACACTTGAGCTGAGCAGCTTCTTGTTTCAGCGCCATGTTGTAGAATTCATCATACTTTAATGGCTCGAAAAGCACGAGAGCAAGTTGCGGATCTTCTCTGAGACCACGCCTGAATTGGTAGATCAAACTCTTCTCATCAGGGATGTCTTGCCTTGCAAAACGAGAGAGCTTCTGGAACTGAGTGTTGTATTGATAGACAGTCATGGTGCCTTGCTTGAGATTGCGGAATTCCTCACGCTTAAGCTCAACAACACTTTCTGGAATGTGGTGCGCTTTGAAGTCACGGCGGAAATCATCCCAGGTAATCACACGACCTCCTCTGGAATCTTTGTATTGCTGGAACCACTCAGCAGCTTGATCTTTGAGTTGAAAAGAGGCAAACTTGACAAAGTCCTCAGGTCTGACATTGCTGCACTCGAAATGCTTGCTGATGTCCACGAGCCAGTCATCGGCGTCTGTGGCCTCGACACAGTAGCTGAAGGTCTTTGGCTGATTAGCAAGGAACTGGTTGAGTGAAGCGAAGTGCGGCTGATTGTTGCCTTGGCCTTGATTCTCTTGATTAGCTTGCCCTTGGTTGCGATCTTGCAAGAGCTGAATCAGAATCTGAGCGTTGGCATTTGTGGCAGTCATCAGGGCTTGCCATGCCTCCGGAGGCGGAGGTGGTGGCGGAGGGTTAGCCTGACTTCCTTCATTGCGTTCCGGATTCTGACGCGTTGGCGGAGCCATCCTGAAGAGGGTGACATCCATTAGCATCATGACAGAGATATATTCAAGCTGAATCAAAGGAACGAAATTGCAACATATAGTCTTCACAATAAACATTCGAACGAGAATGAACGAATGAATTCCAAAGTAAAGCATCACACTTCCATAAGTTGAGAAGCCACTTAGAACAAGGTAAGGAATAAAATCAACAAGGTACGGATGTGAACAAATACTTGGTAAGGATTACCCAATCACAAACCAAATAACTGCGGAAGAAGTACTAGAGCTACATGAATTCCCACTTATAAACTCTCGAAACTTTCTGGTTATGCAATCAGGTGTTGGGGATACAGGGGACACAAAATATATCACCCAAACTAACAATACCTAGATCCAGCTGTATCCATCCTTCAACACATAACCAAGAAATCCTCGGAAATCATCTACCTCCAACCTTCGAAAAGCATCCGTTATACAAGTCATGGCAATACTCCCGCACTCGCCTCAGTACTGGGCTATCAGGGTTATCTCACCAACAACTGTACAGAAGAGATTTGCGATATCGGCGTACTAAACTCAGGTATTCCAAAACCGCAACGATAAAATTATGACGACAACACCTCGAAGCTCAACTCCCCGAGACACCTCCTCTAAAACCCCTGCTGACGGGAGGCAACCAAGACAATGTTGTCATCATAAAACCATCGGAACGATTCTAAGATACCCGCGTGATCCTAAAAAAAATTTAGTGAAATTTGAGAAGAGAAGAGTCAAAACTCTACGTCAGGATGCCTTACCAGAGCGATGAGGAGACTGGGAAGTAAAAAGAATTCCTAAACTCTCCGATATATAATTCCTAAATGACTCAAAACATTTTTTCTAGACACAACTCGCCCACTAAAGACGATCAAACAGTGGGGGCTCCTAAGGTCGGGGAAAGGCTCTGATTACCAACTTGTAACACCCTCGATGCGACTATATCTCCCACGTGTCGAGGCACGACTTAGAGGCATAATCGCATTGAAGGCAATGTCGCAAGTGAGGTAATCTTCACACAACCCATGTAATATATAAGGGAAAGAGATACATAGTTGGCTTACAGTCGCCACTTCACACAATACATAAATAAACATCCATCATCCAAATTACACTCAAGGTCCGACTACGGTACCAAAATGAAAGAAGACTACCCCAAATGCTACATAGATCCCCGGATCACCCCAACTGGGCTCCACTACTGATCATCTGGAAAAGAAACATAGTAACGGCCACGTTCCTCGTCGAACTCCCAAGTGAGCTCGGACGCGTCATCTGCACTGGCATCATTGGTACCTGCAACTATTGTGATAATATCTGTGAGTCACGGGGGACTCAGCAATCTCACACCCGCGAGATCAAGACTATTTAAGCTTATAGGTAGGAAAGGATAGTGAGGTGGAGCTGCAGCAAACGACTAGCAAATATGGTGGCTACAACGCAAAAGAGAGCGAGAAGAGAAGGCAAAGCACGGTCGTGAAGCTAGAAGTGATCAAGAAGTGATCCTAGAACAACCTGCGTCATACATAACTCCAACACCGTGTTCACTTCCCGGACCCCGCCGAGAAGAGACCATCACGGTTACACACGCGGTTGATGTGTTTTAATTAAGGTCAACTTCGGGTTTTCTACAACCGGACATCAACAAATTCCCATCTGCCTCATAACCGCGGGCACGGCTTTCGAAAGATAATAACCTGCAGGGGTGTCCCAACTTAGCCCATTATAAGCTCTCACGATCAACGAAGGATATTCCTTCTACCGGGAATACCCGATCAATCTCGGAATCCCGGACTACAAGACATCTCGGCAGTAATAAAACAAGTCCAGCAAAGCCGCCCGATTGTGCCGACAAATCCTGATAGGAGCTGCACATATCTCGGTCTCAGGGCACATCCGGATAAGCGAAGCGTACAGGTACCAACATAACCCAAGTTGCCAAGGGACGGTCCCGCACGGTGCTCTAGGTTGGACCAGCAATCGAAGGAGAACTGGCCCGGGGGGTTAAAATAAAGATGACCCTTGAGTCTGAAGAACCCAAGGGAAAAAGGCTTAGGTGGCAAATGGTAAAACCAATGTTGGGCCTTGCTGGAAAAGTCTTATTCAAAGCGAACTGTCAAGGGGGTCCCATAAATCACCCAACCGTGTAAGGAACGCAAAATCCGGGAACATAACACCGGTATGACGGAAACTAGGGTGGCAGGAGTGGAACAAAACACCAGGCAAAAGGCCGAGCCTTCCACCCTTTACCAAGTATATAGATGCATTAATTAAATAAGAGGTATTGTGATATCCCAACAAGTAAAACATGTTCCAACAAGGAACAACAAGTCCATGTTCCAACAAGGAACAACTTCATCTTCACCTGCAACTAGCAACGCTATAAGAGGGGCTGAGCAAAGCGGTAACATAGCCAATCAACGGTTTGCTAGGACATGTATGGTTAGGGGCTGACATGGCAATATAGGAGGCATGATATAGCAAGTGGTAGGTATCGCAGCATAGGCATAGCAAAAGAGCGAGCATCTAGCAAGCAAAGATAGAAGTGATTTCGAGGGTATGGTCGTCTTGCCTGCAAGGTTCTCAGAGTTGTCGAAAGCTTGGTCCTCGAAAGTGTTCTCAACAGGTTCCTCGTTCACGTACTCGTCTCCCGGATCTACCCAAAGCAAGAACACAAGCAAAGAGGACAAATATCAATCATGATGCAATGCGCAAGCAACATGATGCAAAACATGGCATGATATGCGAGATGTGATATGCAATGCATATGCATGCTCCGGAAGGACAAAGATGAACAAGGCATAATCTTGGCAAACCAAGTATGCCACAGGATAGGTGAGGTGATTTCGGTTGAAATCGATATAAAGATCACCGGAATCGGATGCACGGTTTGCAAATGACAAGCAAAACAAGAATGACAATAATCTGCCATTAACAGCATGATGCTACTTAGCAAGCAACAAGAAATTAAGCTATTGCACCCAAACATAGCAACAAAGCATATTACAGTAAACTAATCAAGATTCTCAACAAAATATGAACACTGAGCTACGGCTAAAACACACCACAACAGGTTCAAACAAGCATGGCAAAAGTGCAAAAGATAACAGGTTCACAGACTTGGTGAAAATATCAACATGGCAGAAATTAACATCAGGATGACATGTTCAGAGAAATGAAACAACATGCTACAGGATCAGGACATAGCAAAGTAAGGCATGGAATGAATCTAATCAAAGCACTTGACAAAAGACCCTTACTGACCATAAGCCAAAAAGGATCAGAAAGTATGATTACACCCATGACAATTAAGCAAGTTTCGTTACAGGTTTCAGACTTACCAGAAAACTGGACATGTCAAAAACAGATAACGAGTAGGCATGTTCGTGAGCTCGATGCACTCACTATAGAGCATTTCATGATAGACGAAGCATACATAAATCAAGAATACATGGCATAGGAACTATACATGGCAAGAATAGCATCATAGCTTGCAAAGATCAACTACACCAAGCTTGGCAAAATCGAATAACATGTAAACAATCTGCCAGCAACATTTTGAAGCAAAAGTAGATCTCGATTGACTCAAGCTATGGCACTCAATAAATACAAACAAAAGCATGGATGGGTATAGCAAATCCATATTTTCAAAACACTCTTAATGATCATGCTCAAAATATGAATGGATCTCTCGGAAACAATATGAATACATGGCATGAAAATAACAGCAGTCAGGGACTTAGTGAAATTACTAAGTCTCTGAAATCAGCAACATCAAGTGCCCTAGTTTGCATGCTTGTGCTAGTCACCACAAAGATCACAAAAATACATGGCATAATTCTCTGGAAAGATAACATGGCATATTACAAAACTCATGTAGGGCTCAACTTCATAGGAGGTACACATCAATCATGGCAAAAATGACAAAAGTGCCTGTTCAGATAAGATTCAGAAACTAACATCACATAGCCCTCTTCCAACAGAATTTCGGGCATCAATATGACCTCAAATGAAAATGATGCAATGGAGTGAAACGATGTGCTCTTCGAGGCGAACAATTTGACATATTATACGCACTAAACGGAGCTACAGATGCAAAGTTACGGCACGATGAACAGGTGACGATGATATGAAAATCACGGGACTTAGACGAATTTCGGGGAGGGGAAAAAGTCAACCTCCCGATTATGATCCAGATCTGGATCGTGACTCCGGCGAGGTGGCGATGGCGACGGCGGCGCGGGGCCGGCGAGTAGCGGGCGAGCGGCGCGGGCGGCGGGGCCGGCTAGCAGCGGGGCGGCGCGGACCCGGCGCGCGGAGGCGGCGGTGGCGCGGGACGGCTCCGGCGCGGGAGGAGCGCGGTGGCTCGGCGGACTCCGGCGGCGACGGCGACTTCGGCAGCGGGCGGTGACTGCGGCGGCGGGCGGCACGGAGGAAGGAGCAGCGGGGCGCGGCGCGCGGGCCAGGCGGGCGGCGCGGCTCGGGCTCGGGGGGCCCGCGGTGGGCCGCGGCGGGCCGGGGCGGCGGCGCGGTACGGGCGGCGGCGCGGTACGAGCGGCGGCGGGGCCGACACGTGGCGCGCGTGGAGTGGCTGCGGGCGGTTCCTCCGGTGGCGGCGGACGTGTCCGCCCGCACGGAGAGGAGCGGGGCTAGGGTTAGGGTGAATTTTTACCATGAATGGAGGAGGAGGAGGTGCTTTTATATGTAGAAGGAGCTAGGGAGCTCCAAATTGAGCACGGTTTTCGGCCACGCGATCGTGATCGAACGGCGGAGGACATGGGACTGTCTTAGATGGGTTATTGGGTTGTTTTGAGGGGTGTTAGGCTGCAACACGCACAAGGCCTTCACGGTTACCCGGTTAACCGTTGGAGTACCAAACGAACTCCGATTGACCCGAAACTTGACAGGCAGTCTACCGGTGCTATACCGAGGCCGCATGGCAAATCTCGGTCCAATCCCAGGAAGTTTAATACCCGCTCACGAAGAAACGTAAAAGGGGACGCCGGGGAACATAGGAGCGCCGGATTGCAAAACGGACAACGGGAAAAATGCTCGGATTTAAGAGACGAACACGTATGCGAATGCGATGCACATGATGACATGAAAAGAAATGCATGACATGAACAAAAATACAAACGAATGGAAACCCAACCACGGAGGAAATATTATATCACAATACCGAAAATGGCAAGAGTTGGATTACAAATATGGTAAGCTACATCCGGGGCGTTACAAGACACGACGACCATGGTCGATAAGGACAAAGGCCGTGATGAGAGAGGCGGGACAACATGTCTCATCTTGCACATGAGGGCGGCGACATGGCACAATTTCCCTCGTGTGACCCTATGTAGAGCGCGATGATGTGATTATCGGCTGCTCCAATGGAGAGGCGTGACAGACTAACATGAATATCATGACGGGTGGGATCTACCAATTTGTTGTTGCCATTTTGCTTCATTTTAGATACCAATTTATCGCAAAGACATCAATAAGAGATACTTTAAGAAGAGGATAGTGTTCCTTCCGTTCACTGTTACAAGATGCTCAAACTTTTGTTCTGAATCGGATGTATATATGCGTGTTTTAGTGTGTTTGCTCACTTACTTCAATCTGTATATAGTTCATATTGAAATCCAAAGCATCTTATAATTCAGACGCAAGGAGTAGTACTTCTCACTTTTTTCAAACCATATCAGTCAGTTTTTCCGAATGATGAATGTTCATGGTAGTCAATTTTTCTACAACTTCATAATTATCAGTTTTTTGCGGGAACTTCATAATTATTAGTTAATTAAACGTTTTTACGTGTACCTCTAAGACTGGTCGTAATGAGAGTATCATACTACCTCCGTTTCAGTTTACAAGTCCTACGCGTATACCTAGGTTGCCAATTTTATCACCCTAATATAAATTATATAACACAAAAATTATACGTTTTGAAAGTAGAAACTTCGAAGTTTATGTTGGTATATTTTTTTGTAATATATGACTTATATTAGGTTGGTCAAATTGACGACCTAGGGGTACGAGCATGTAACGCCCCGGATTCGATGCGCCAGGTGTCCGCCAGCTATTCGCCGTCATTGCCATGTCAAGTGCTTGCGTGTCGCACTTTGCCATGTCATCATCTGTATTTCATATCATGTCATCATGTGCATCGCATTTGCATACGTGTTCGTCTCATGCATCCGAACATTTTCCCCGTTGTACGTTTTGCAACCCGGCGCTCCTATGTTCCTCGCCGTCCCCTTTTACCTTTTTCCGTGAGCGGGTATTAAACTTTCTCGGAATGGACCGAGGTTTGCCGAGCGGCCTTGGTATAGCACCGGTAGACCGCCTGTCAAGTTTCGGGTCATTCGGAGTTCGTTTGATACTCCAACGGTTAACCGGGTAACCGTAAAGGCCTCTTTTGTGTGCAGCCCAACACCCCTTCAAAGTGGCCCAAAACCCATCTAAGTCACTTCCATGTCCATTGTCGTTCGATCACGATCGTGTGGCCGCAAACCGCACCTCATTTGGAGCTTCCTAGCTCCTCCCACCTATAAATATGTGTCTCTCCCCGAAATTTCGGGCAGATGAACCCTAGCCTTCCTCTTCCCTCCGCGCCGCCGGACATGTCCGCCCGCAGGCGGACGCGTCCACCCCACCGCCACGTCGCCCGGACCAATCCCGGGGCGACACGTCACCCCGCCGCCGCTCCTGGCCAGTGGCGTCGCGCCACGTCGCCCCAGCGTCTCTCCCCCGCGCCCCTCTCTCTCCTCCCTCCGCCGTCGGCCCGCTCGGCCCACGGCCGGCCCACCCCGAGCCGTGTCGGGCCCGTCAGCCCCGCGTCCGCCGCCGCCAGATCCCGCTCGCCCGCTGCCTCCGCCGCCTCGGCGTCCGCGCCGCCGCCCACGCCTCCACGCCGCCGCCTCCCTCCGCCGCCTCGCGCCAAGCGCCGCCGCGCTAGCTCGCCGCCGCCCCTACGCGCCGCGCTCGCCACCTCCGCCGGCGCTCGCCGGAGCTCGCTCCTCCGCCCCCCTCGCCGCGGATCCGGTCGGGCCGGACCGGATCCGGCCGTCCCCGACATCCTCGGCGCCGTCCCACGCCCCTTCGGCCTACTCCTCGCCGGAGCCGCCACGCCGTCGCCGGAGTCCGGGGTGGACGAGATCCACCACTCCCGGCAGCCAAACGCCCCGCTGCACCGCTTCGTCCCGTTGGACACCTCCGTCCAGTTTTCGCGGGGTAAAATTCGTCTAAGTCCCGAGATTGTTGCATATTTTCATGCCATGTTCATCGCATCATAACTTACTGGATACTGCTCCGTTTCGTGCGTGTAATATGTCAAATTATTCGCCTCGATGAGTACATCACTTCGTCCCATTGCATAAGTTCCATTTGAGCTCATCTTGATGCCCGAAATGCTGTCGGAAGAGGGCTATGTGATGTTAGTTTCAGATCTGTTTCAGTAGCTGCACTTTTGTCATTTTTGCCATGATTGATGTGTGCATCCTATGAAGTTGAGTCCTACATGTATTTTGAAATATTCCATGTCATCTTTACAGGGGTGTATGCTATGTATTTTCGTGATCTTTGTGGTGACTAGCACAAGCATACAAACTAGGGATCATATTGTTGCTGATTTCAGGGACTTAGTAATTTCACTGTCATTCCCTGCTGTTATTTTTATGCCATGTGTTCATGTTGTTTCAGAGAGATCTATGCCTCTTTTGAGCATGATAAGTAAGGGTGTATTGAACATATGGATTTGCTCTAGCCATCCGTGCCTTTGTTTGTAATTATCGAGTGCTACAGCTTGAGTCAATCGAGCTCTACTTTTGCTATAAAATGTTACTGGCAGATTGTTTACATGTTATTCGATTTTGCCAAGCTTGGTGTAGTTGATCCTTGCATGCTATGATGTTGTTCTTGCCATTTATAGCTTCTATGCCATGTCTTCTTGATGGGTGTATGCTTAGTTTATCATGAAATGCTCTGTAGTGAGTGCATCGAGCTCGTAAACATGCCTACTTGTTATCTGTTTTCGACATGTCCAGTTTTCTGCTAAGTCTGAAATCTGTAACGAAACTTGCTTAATTGACATGGGTGTTTTTATATTTTCTGATCCCTTTTGGCTTATTGTCAGTAAGGTACTTTTGTTCAATGCTTTGAGTAGATTCATTCCATGCCTTACTTTGCTATGTCCTGATCCTGTAGCATGTTGTTTTATTTCTCTGAACATGTCATCCTGCTGTTAATTTCTGCCATGTTGATATTTTCACCAAGTCTATGAACCTGTTATCTTTTGCACTTTTGCCATGCTTGTTTGAACCTGTTGTGGTGTGATTTAGCCGTAGCTCAGTGTTCATCTTTTGTCAAGCATCTTGAGTAGATCACTGCCATATGCTTTGCTGATATGTTTGGGTGCAGTAGCTTAATTTCTTGTTGCATGCTAAGTGGCATCATGCTGTTAATGGCAGAATCTTGTCATTCTTGTTTTGCTTGTCATTTGCAAACCGTGCACCCGATTCTGGTGATCTTTATATCGATTTCAACCGAAATCACCTCACCTTTCCAGTGGCATACTTGGTTTGCCAAGATTATGCCTTGTTCATCTTTTCCTTCCGGAGCACGCATATGCATTGCATACCACATCTCGCATATCATGCCATGTTTTGCATCATGTTGATTGCGCATTGCATCGTGGTTGATAGTTGTTCCTTTGCTTGTGTTCTTGCCTTGGGTAGATCCGGGAGACGAGTACGTGAACGAGGAACCTGTTGAGAACACTTACGAGGTTCAAGCTTTCGACAACTCTGAGAACCTTGCAGGCAAGATGACCATACCCTCGAAATCACTTCTATCTTTGCTTGCTAGTTGCTCACTTTTTTGCTATGCCTACGCTGCGATAACTACCACTTGCTTATCATGCCTCCCATATTGTCAAACCAAGCCTCTAACCCACCTTGTCCTAGCAAACCGTTGTTTGGCTATGTTACCGCTTTGCTCAGCCCCTCTTATAGCGTTGTTAGTTGCAGGTGAAGATGAAGTTTGTTCCTTGTTGGAACATGGAGATGTTGTTCCTTGATTGGAACATGTTTACTTGTTGGGATATCACAATACCTTATATATTATTAATGCATCTATATACTTGGTAAAGGGTGGAAGGCTCGGCCTTATGCCTGGTGTTTTGTTCCACTCTTGCCGCCCTAGTTTCCGTCATATCGGTATTATGTTCCCGGATTTTGCGTCCCTAACGCGGTCGGGTGATTTATGGGACCCCCTTGACAGTTCGCTTTGAATAAGACTCCTCCAGCAAGGCCCAACATTGGTTTTACCATTTGCCTCACCTGCGCCCTTTTTCCCTTGGGAGTCGCGCATCCCGAGGGTCATCTTTATTTTAGCCCCCCGGGCCAACGCTTGTCTAAGTGTTGGTCCAAACTAGAGCCACTTGCAGCGCCACCTCAGGGAAACTTGAGGTCTGGTTCTAGTTGTACATACTGCTCATCCGGTGTTGCCCTGAGAACGAGATATGTGCAGCTCCTATCAGGATGTCGGCGCATCGGGCGGCTTTGTTGGACTTGTTTTATTACTGTCAAAATGTCTTGTAGTCGGGATTCCGAGACTGATCGGGTCTTCCTGGGGAGAAGGAATATCCTTCGTTGATCGCGAGAGCTTATCATGGGCTAAGTTGGGACACCCCTGCAGGGTTTGAACTTTCGAAAGCCGTGCCCGCGGTTATGTGGCAGATGGGAATTTGTCAATGTCCGGTTGTAGAAAACTCGAAGTTGATCTTAATTAAAATACATCAACCGCGTGTGTAACCGTGATGGTCTCTTCTCGGCGAAGTCCGGGAAGTGAACACGGTGTTGGAGTTATGCTTGACGTAGGTTGTTCTAGGATCACTTATTGATCATAGTTGTTCGACCGTGCTTTTGTCTTCTCTTCTCGCTCTCTTTTGCGTATGTTAGCCATCATATATGATAGCCGCTTGCTGCAGCTCCACCTCATACCTTTTACCCTACCTATAAGCTTAAATAGTCTTGATCTCGCGGGTGTGAGATTGCTGAGTCCCTGTGACTCACAGATTACTTCCAAAACCAGTTTGCAGGTGCCGATGAAACCCTGCAGGTGACGCACCCGAGCTCAAGGAGGAGCTCGATGAAGATCTTGTTCATTGTGTTGTTTCATTTCAGTTGATCAGTAGTGGAGCCCAGTTGGGGTCGATCGGGGATCTGTGTAGCATTTGGGGTAGTCTTCTTTTATTTTGGTTCCGTAGTCGGACCTTGATTGTATCTGTATGATGTAATGATTTACTCATGTATTGTGTGAAGTGGCGATTGTAAGCCAACTATGTATCTCTTTCCCTTATGTATTACATGGGTTGTGTGAAGATTACCTCACTTGCGACATTGCTTTCAATGCGGTTATGCCTCTAAGTCGTGCTTCGACACGTGGGAGATATAGCCGCATCGAAGGCGTTACAGCGCATACCCTGTAAACTGAGAGAGAGGTAGTAGGTAGTATCACACATGCCAACTATACAAACTTAATGAGGTGGCATAGAATTAAATAAAGAAAGAGATGATTGAGTATCATATCATGATACCGTACGTGTCATGCATAGCAAAAAATGAAGTCATTTATGATACTGTCCACTATAGATACTAGTATTATACTACTACCAAGATGCCCATGCGTTGCACGGAACATCAAGATGCATTTGTATGAGTAGTTTATCTTGTGGGAGAAAATGATGAACGAGGAAATGCCTTATTTGCAAATGTGAAGAGGAGTGTGGGTATCTTTTTGCAAAATTGCCATAGTTTTCTTTCTATCCGTCAGATATAAATCGGATGACATATATTGCTGGATGGCAAAAACACCATCATCATCATCTCTATTTTTCATAAGAATAGAGAATATATGATACTCGCCATTACAACCAACCTAACTTGCAAAATAACGGCGTTCCTAATTGTTCACACTTCTAAGCGTAAATAGTTAACTGCATTGACCAGACACCTCGACCTGACTGTGTTAAATGAAAATCCGGCCTCCACCGGATCCCAACCTTTCATCCTTTCAGCCAAAGGCAAACAACGGCCCAGATCAGACAAACTTTTCCCCTTGCCGACGAAGCATCCTCCTCGCGGTTTCTCACAGTCACATGAGTCTCGTCCCCCCAAAATATCGACTGAAATTAGAAAATCAATTAAGAATACCCGTAAATTACCAAACACGCGCTGCCACCGACCGATCGAGCCACCGACCCCCAGAAGTTCCACCAAAATTCCCCGTCGACCACAGCAGCGGAGGGGCTCCAGATCTCGCCGGCGCGGGCACCGGCGGACGAGATGTCGCTCAACATGAAGACGCTGCAGCAGGCGCTGGCCAAGGCGTCGGCGGTGATCGAGAAGACGGTGACCACCACGGTGCAGGAGGTCACGGGCCCGCGGCCGCTGCAGGACTACGAGCTGCTCGACCAGGCGGGCTCGGGCGGCCCGGGGCTCGCGTGGCGGATCTACACGGCGCGGCCACGGGACGCGGCGGCATCCACGCCGTACCCCGTCGTCTCCGTTTGGGTGCTCGACAAGCGCGCGCTCTCCGAGGCGCGGGCGCGGGCCGGGCTCTCCAGGGCGGCGGAGGACGCGTTCCTCGACCTCGCACGCGCTGACGCCGCGCGCCTCGTGCGGCTGCGTCATCCGGGTGTGCTCCACGTCGTGCAGGCGCTGGACGAGACCAAGGCCGCCATGGCCATGGTCACTGAGCCGCTCTTCGCCTCCGTCTCCAACGCGCTCGGGTGCCTCGACAACGTGGGCAAGGTGCCCAAGGAGCTCAAGGGCATGGTACAGACATATCACTCACGCCTTTGTTTGATCTCGATCATTCCTGGATATCTAGCTTTGGACCTTTGCAATTAAGTGGATGCTATGGAGGCTAGAGTTTGTGAAATTGACGATTTAGTTCAAGTATACTGGTAGTATCAGTGTGGGTGGGTATGGTTACATTACTCACTGGTAGTAACTAGTGATCAGTCACCGCCAGCAAGCAAGTTGAGGTGATCAGTGTCTGTTTTCATGTAGATGAGAGTGAGAAACTGACAGTTTTGCCAATTTGTCCATTATTTAGCACCATGGTGAATGCCCAGTGTAATCCATGTATCGAATGTGTCATTTCAGAGTGATGTATCTGCAAATTTCACCAAGTGGAATCACCTATATTTTTAGAACTTCACAACAAGCCTTTCTTCACATTAACTTCCTTTAGTGGGTTCATTCTACTGAAATCGTGTGAAGTCCTGTGGCATTTCTCCAGTCTTGTTACTTCTGCACTATTTGTAAAAATCTCGCGGCATCATTTTACCCCAGGGTGGCTCCACCATTGACATGTGGTAGGAACATACGAGATTAACATGATTGACTTCACTAACAATAGGTTTTGGGTCAGATTGTGTTGATTTCTTCCATTATAAAATTGTTAGTTTTTCAAGTGATATTTCAGGGAGTTAGATTGCTATCGAGTAGGCTTGTCAACCAATGCACTCGTAAATATCATCTGTGGTTGGGTCCTTGTAGAATTTTTTTTGCACGGAACTCTGTGGGGGTCAGTAGCGCATGGCAATTGGTTGGTTTTTGACTCTACTATGGTTTGCTTATTTTTCGCCTGTGTTCCAGGAAATGGGGATACTGGAGATTAAACATGGATTGCTACAAGTTGCAGAGACGTTGGATTTTCTCCATAACAATGCCCATCTTGCACATCGAGCTATATCACCTGAGGTTGCAACATAGCAGATTTCTGCGTGGTTTTATTTCCTGTAATTTTATATATTTTGTTGTGCACTCATTAGTATCCCCCGTCATTAAACTAGCTTTATTGTTCATCTGTACCATACTGTCTAGGCTGGCTGGCCATTATATCCTTCTGCTTTATACTTGCACTTAGTTACTCAACAAAATCAATTCAAACCTTCTCTAATGGTTAATACATATTATTGTCTTTATACTGATTATTTGGTAAATTTTCCGTTCTGACATCACGGTTGGTAGCACAGAGTTTAATAGTACCTGTGAATCATCCATCCCGTATAATGCTTAATTTTTTTTTTCCGTTTCACTACAACTGTCCCTGGCATCAGGTGTCTCCTTTCAAAATAAACGTCTATTGAGGAAATAAAAATTGTATCTTAATGCAGTACTTCACTTCTAAACCTCATTAATGCTTTAGAATAGGCTAAGTGAGGACAGTTATAAGAAACAATGGGAGCAGTTTTTAGTCTGTTCTACTGCCCTTGCATGATTTTGATGTTGCTGCTTATAAGCGTGCACATGTCTTCACTTCTATGCTATAATAACTTGGTCTCTTTTGCAGACGGTCTTTATAACTTCAAGTGGATCTTGGAAGCTTGGAGGTTTTGGTTTTGCTCTTTCTGTTGACCAAGCCACAGGTGGTTTGGCATCATCGCAGCAATTCCATTATTCGGTTAGTACTTATGACATTGTACTTCGTAAGTAATGTAGCTGATTTGTTTTACCATTTTTGATATATTAACTAGTCGGTATCTTCTTTCTTTGAGCCATAACAGAGTATTTCTATAGAATTGTTTATTAGTATTCTTAAGTCCTGGCTATGTATATTGCACTGGAGCACAGCACTAAATTGGACAGAAAATCTCTATTTATCTGCCATAGAATTTTTCCTAGTCATGAATATATATTTCCCACCAAATATGTGCTACAACTTCTGCAGTGTTGCTTAAGGTATTTGCAGATAACATGGATTTGCTTAGCTCTATAACCGCGTATATGCTGCGGTCGACAGAAGTTGTCATTTAATTTGTTCTGAATGGTTTTGTGAACAGCTAAACATCCTTTGCAACTAAGCATATTTTTTGCACACTTGCTATTTTTTGATGATACTGTCGCTGTGATTAGCAAAGTAAATAAGAATTATAACCTTTTATTGCTTGATTGCTCTTTAGGACTACGATGTCGAAGACACAGCTTTACCTCTTCAACCATCTCTGAACTATACTGCACCAGAATTGGTTCGCAGTGGTGATTCTAAAGTAGGCTCTACCTGTGACATATTCAGTTTTGGATGCCTGGCTTACCACTTAGTTGCTCATAGACCACTTCTGGATTGCCATAACAATGTGAAAATGGTATGTCTTCAATCTGGCACATGCTTTGTCAAAATAGAATGTATTTAATTTGGCTCTACCTTTGACTTATGCTACGGTTGCATGTGCAGAAAATATACTGACATGTCCCCTGTTATTGCAGTATATGAATTCATTGACATATTTAACAAGTGAAGCCTTTTCTAGTATTCCTACTGATCTGGTGGCTGATTTGCGAAATATGCTATCAGTTGATGCAGCATCACGCCCTAGTGCGATGGCTTTCACAGGTAAAGTATCGATTGTGTTTTCCTTATTTGGTGCATAAGTGCTTGTAGACTGGAGTTTCTGGATGTTGTCACTAATGGTGTTAACTGCTGACAGCACTAACAGTAGGTTGAAATGCTTTTGATACATTGCCCTTTTCCTTCTTACAGGCTCTTCTTTCTTCCGGCATGATACAAGGTTGCGAGCTCTTCGTTTCCTTGACCATTTGCTTGTATGTATTTATGACTCCTTCCATTTCTCCTAGATAAGTTTAAATCTTTTGAGTTTCACTGCTATGTGTATCAAGCTTTCTTCTTTGCAACTTGAGAATCACAACTGACCAATTTAAGCTTCAGCCTTCAGTTACTTGCTAGACTGTTAGCTGCAGATGGTTCTCATGTTAATAAAATGTCCTTTTCAGGAGAGAGATAATATGCAGAAGACAGAATTTCTGAAAGCATTATCGGATATGTGGAAAGACTTTGATTCCCGAGTTCTTCGATATAAAGTATGTGCAATCCATTCTCTCTACTTTGTTTCAGTCAGAATTGTTCAGAGGAGCTGTAATTACGTATGTCCAATAAAAATCTTTACTTGCTCTTTCGTGCCTTTCTCAGATGCATGATAAAACTTTATTGCTTAAACGGCCATAAACTGCTCAAACTCTAAAGTTTCCATCTCAATCAAGTATCCAGCGCTCAACTTTCCTTGTGGCCTGAAGCTCCGTTCAAAACGAAAGAGCTAATTTTGAGGGCGTACTTGTTTTCTGGAAAATGTTGAGGCTGCCAACAACTAAAGGTTGTAATATGATAAACAAAAAAAAAATGTCCACACCTCAAATTCCTGGCTCATTTCTATATTACAGAACTGAATCGGTTCATTCATTGATCCATCTGAATTCTAATTTTCTGGTTCCCTATTTCAATAAATTTGTTAATGATGTTTGATTAACTTTAATTTGCACATGGTGTTCATCTGAACCTCACTTATTCAATTAAATATACATGCATTGTAATGCTCAGTTGACAGATTTTCTTTTTGATAGCTGACTCTCATTTTCCGACCAGGTTCTTCCACCTCTTTGTGCCGAGCTACGCAACATGGTCATGCAGCAAATGATTTTGCCCATGGTTCTGACAATAGCAGAATCACAGGTACTTCTCCTAAAAAACAGTACATAGTACCATCTTTTATTTATGGATTATTGGCTAACAGCAAGATGTTATGGTTAATTAATTCTAACAACTGGCACGTAGCTCAACCTTGTATCTGCTTATCTGGCTAGTTTCTTATATCTATGTACATGTGTTGTAACCTCTCTTTCTGTGGTTTAGCTCATTCTTGATTCAACGCATGCTAACCTACCAGAATTGGATTATCCCGTATGACACCTCAATTTAAAATAGCTCTTACTCCCTCCGCCCCATAATATAAGAACGTTTTTGACACTGGTGTAGTGTAAAAAATGCTCTTATATTATGATACGGAGGGAGTAGTTATTGAAAGCAATGTAATTTGAAGCTATGCCATGCTGCATTTTTTTAGTAATACCAACTTCTGAAGATCATTTTTTTCTGCCCTCTTTCTGTTCTGCAGGATAAAGATGACTTTGAGCTGTCAACATTGCCTGCTCTTGTTCCAGTATTTACTTCAGCATCAGGTGAAACTCTTCTTTTGCTTGTGAAGCGTGCCGATCTCATTATTAGCAAGGTAATTATGTATATTTATGAAGTAAACTAATTCCGATTCTTGTTTTAGCCCTGTCAGGTTTTGCTATGATTGAATGCAATGTTGATCTTGATCCCTGAAGGATCTTTACAAACTAAAGTTTAGTGGAATCTGCCATTTGTGTTTGGGACTCCTGCCGTTATTAACTTATAGTTGTTGTATCCCCCCTTGCAGGCCACAAATGAACATTTGATATCACATATCCTTCCTATGCTGGTACGGGCTTATGATGATACTGATCCCCGTCTGCAGGAAGAAGTTTTGCGACGAACAGTAACACTGTCTCGACAACTTGACATGAAGGTTAACCTTGTTTTTTTTACTTGCTAAATAGAGGAACAGCCATTGAGTTTTAATTGCTCTTCCTTTTGTTCACCATCAAGGGATTATTTTTTCTAACCGATTGCTTGGATTATGTCTCAGATGATGGATGAGCTTACCAAGTTATTATATGAATAATAATCCACATTATGTGTTTATTCATTATTTTTTGCATCTACATTATGTATTCATGTATTTATTTCTTCTTGCAGCTACTGAAACAGTCTGTGCTGCCACGCGTGCATGGATTAGCTTTGAAAACTACAGTTGCTGCGGTATGCACAGTATATGATTTGATTCCAGTAATTTATTTATTAATAATCGGGTCAATATGCTTATGCAACAAACGACCATAATAATAACGCTCTTGATGAATGGCTAGGTTATATAAAATATTTGAGACTACATTGCCGTCTTCATTCCTGTTTTAGCAGACACATTTGCACACGAAAAGGAAAATATAAAGATAAGGGCCATGACATAATGAAACATATGATTTTTCTTGTGTACAGTGTACTTATGCCCTTTGTCATGCAGCTCATTATCTGTCTTCTGCTTCGTATCTGCTCTGTTTTTAGACATTTAACTGCTTTAAGGGTTGGATTTGAGGGTTCTAGTCTTTGCCTCAACCCCAACCTTTAAAACTGTCATTTCATATATCACACATTTCATCACATTTCATCATATGACATATCACAAATTCCATCACATTTGACATAAAACAATAATCATTCTAGTTATTATTACAACACCGAATAAAACAATAATCATTCAAATTATTACAACAATGTTTGAGCAAATTACACTAATTGTTCGAATCAAATAGGACACCGAAAAGTAAAACAAAGATACATCATGGGCCAATGCGCCGCCCATCCAACTGCCAGTGGTGCTCTATTAGATCATCCCGGAGCCGACCATGAGTGGTTGCATCCTCAATCTCACGATGTGCTTGAAGAAAAGCGTGTATGCGAGAAGGGTTTCTTTCCGGTTGCACACGGGTACCAACATTGTCATAGAAACAAGGGAGGTTTAACCCTCTTTCATCCTCTAGGATCATGTTGTGTAGAATCACACAACATTTCATGATGTTCATCAAGGTTTTTTTGTCCCAAAACTGAGCTGGACCACGAACTATGGCAAACCTTGCTTGCAAAACACCGAAAGCTCTCTCAATATCCTTGCGGGCTGCCTCTTGTGCCTTGGTGAAATGAGCCTCTTTTCTTGTTAAGGGCACCCCATTTTTCTCCTTGATGGACTTCACAAGAGTTGCCCATTCGGGATAGATGCCATCGGTGAGATAGTATCCCATTGAGTACTCATTGTCCATGATTTTGTAGTTGCAAGCTGGAGCATCCCTAGAAATTAATCTTTTGAACAAAGAAGATCTATTGAGGATATTGATATCATTGAGTGTTCCCGGCAACCCAAAGAATGCATGCCAAATCCATGTGTCCTGAGATGCTACGGCCTCAAGCACAATGGTAGCATCACGGCTTTTACCGCAATACATTCCGTGCCATGCCTTTGGGCAATTTTTCCACCTCCAATGCATGCAGTCAAGACTACCTAGCATCCCCGGCCATCCCCTTTTTTCATTCATTTCCATTAATCTCTTTGTATCTTCCTCGTTTGGTGCCCGAAGATACTACACAATACAGCAAACAATAAATTGTGAGTGCCAACAATGAATCAAAAAGGAAAAAAATAAAACAAAAAGAGAGAAAAGGAAGCATACCTGCGGGGAGCTCGGGGCGGCAGCGCGGCTGCCTCTGGCCCGCCTGGCCTCTAGCGCGGCGGCTCGAGGAGGCCTGAGGCTGGCCTGCCTCTGGCCGCTAGGGGCCGGGAGGCAGCTGGGAGGCGGGAGGCGGCTGGGGGCGGGAGCCGACTGGGGGGCGGGGGGCGGGGCGCGGCGGGGCGGGAGGCGGCGGGGAACGGCGGATCCGGCGGCGGGGAGTGTGGCGCAGGGGCGGGACGGCGGCGGCGTCGAGGGGAGGCGGGGGGGGGGGGGGGGCGGCCGGATTGGCGGCGGGCGACGGCCGGCGGCTTGGGAGGGAGGAAGCGGGAGGTTGGGGACAGGAAACTTCCCTCCTGCGCGACGGGGGAAGGGAGTGCGGGCTGGGGTCGAGCGCCCCCCTCCAACCCTCACTTCTACGGTTTGAAATTGGGTTTGAGGGTTGGACCCTTACTTTTTTTTGAGGGTTTAGGGGTTCTAGTCTTTGCGTTTTTTTTGTTGCAACCCGCAAAAAAGCGGTTATTTTTTAGGGTTTGAGGGTTTAGGGGTACTACTAGTAATGCTCTTACAATATTAACAATGCTGGTTTTCTGCCCAAATTCGTAACAATGCTGTGAATAGTCCTTTCTAAGTTGCTCTGGACATTATTGATTGCTGCATTAGCAATATATAGTGATGCAGAGTTTATATTTAGTGGTGTAGGATTGCGGGGTACCGCATCTGTTGGGCCTTAGTTTACTTCACATGATTGTTCTATCACGGCACTGTTGGGCATTGCTGAATTAAGACATACTCAATTTTTCCAAATATCTGCTGGTTGCTACTGCCTTTGAACCTCATTTTCTAGAAGGCAGCATTTTGTACCCTATATCGTTTCATAAGTGTATGTGCTTTCTTATGATCGTAAGTGCCCTGCAAATGTAGGTGCGAGTAAATGCTTTGCGCTGTTTAGGAGATCTTGTTCCATCGTTGGATAAAACAGGTATAGTAGAGATCTTGCAGACTCTTCGGCGTTGCACAGCTGTTGACCATTCTGCCCCAACCCTTATGTGCACCCTTGGAGTTGCTAATGCGATTTATAAACAGGTTACCCTTGATATGTTTGTTCACTATCGCTGAACTTCCAGCACTCCTTGCCAATTTATTTATCTTCTACCAGTACCCTTATGTAACTAAATTCTCATTAATCCAGTGTGGTGTTGAGTTTGCTGCGGAGCATGTGGTTCCTCTAGTCTTCCCATTGCTCACGGCACAACAACTGAATGTACAGCAATTTGCCAAGTATATCCTATTTGTCAAGGATATCACAAGGTACCAGTTACTATATTCAATCAATCAGTTGTACTCTCCATGGAGCAATTAATTTATCAACTAAACTACTGTGTGCTTCTACAGCAAGATTGAAGAGAAGCGTGGTGTGACAGTTACGGATAATGGGCATACAGAGGTAAAAGTATCGCCTTCAGTCTCAAATGGGATTCATTCTAAGCCAACTTCAGGAGGCCTGGGACAAACTGGACAAATGCCAGCTGCAAAGAGCACTTCTTGGGATGAAGACTGGGGCCCTACTAAGAAAACCAGTGCCCCGCCACTCTCTTTTGATTCTAGTGCTCAAACAAAGCAACCCTCAAAAGACCCTTTTGATTTCAGTACCCAAACAAACCAACCCTCAACACTTCCCTTCGATCTTAGTACTCAAACGAAGCAGCCATCGACAGTCACTCAGGTTGCAGCGTCTACAATCCCGTCTGCACAACCGCTTCCATCTCTGCAATCTCTTGCACCTAGTTCAGGACATCAAACTTCCGGTTCATGTGTTCCTGTTGACATTGAGTGGCCTCCTAGAATGAGCACATCATCTGACTTTAATGCACCATTCTCAGCTAACAAGGATAGTAAATCTGGAGGGCTGTCTAACGATGGGGTTGATGATGTTGATCCTTTTGCCGACTGGCCCCCCAAACCAAGCAGTGCAGCCAGCATTTCAGCAGTGGAGCGCCTGCCAAGCACAAATCAAAGTATTTCTGGGTTGAATACAGGGAACATGGGGTTTGGTGGTGGCAGTACTTCGCTTGGACAAATGAAAACAAACCAGGTGAGCTGGTCAGCGAAACCAAACAATACAAATATAATGGGCATGAATTCAACTGCCAGCTATTTGAACCAAGGCAACTCATCTCTGGGATATGGAAATCCAATTGGAGGACCGAGCTCAGGTCTCTCCAATGCAGCTAGTTCCATTGCAGGCCAGAGCATCAGGCAACCAAAATCTGATTTTGGTTCACTATCACAGTTATCCAGTGGCACACACGGCCCACCCAGGCTTGCCCCTCCTCCATCTGCTGCTGTTGGAAGAGGGCGTGGTAGAAATCAAGGGCAGTCAGCCCTCTCCCGAGCATCACGGACTCCCAATTCCAATGTTTCATCAGAGCAGCCACCTTTTCTTGATTTACTGTAGCAAATACAGGAGAGTCCATGTTCTTCGTTCTGCAAACGGCACTGGATAGCTCACATCGTTCAAGCCTTGTATATGATGAGCATTACACTTTCCTGAAACATGGTTGCAGGCGATAGTGCATTTTCTTGTCAGTGGAAACTGGGTTGCCTTTGTTGTTAGCCCCAAGGAAGCTGCTTCAGGAAAGAGCCTTCCTGAGGTCAGAGAATGTATTCTTGCTTAGAGTTTTCTCGATTTCAGCATCTTTGGGGTGGTGAGGCAGCATTAATTTTATTTGTGTATATCTTTGTCCAGGCTCTCCTGTAATGTCTAGAGTTCACAAATGGTTGTGGTGATGTGAAATTTTGAATGTTGAGAATGTACCACCAGAATCTGATGGGCCTCGTGAAAGTGGAAACCCTACACGAATGTATTCATTTATGCCGGGTAGGGCCCATGTCGTGTAATTGCCAAATTTGGGCCCATCTGTACCTCTGCCTGGAAAATGTGGGTGGAAACACTTGTTAAATGCTCCACTAGTTTCTTGTATTGTGATTATTACTGTCGAAGTGAATATGCTTATTTTCGCACATTGCCATCAAAGTGAAAATGCTTATTTTGCACTTCAGTTCCCAACTAATTCTGCTTTGTTTAGAAATGTATCTCTGCTGTGCCATGCCCAACCAAAAATGTTAGAGCATCTACAGCTGGACCGGGCAAATCTGGTCCCTATACATTTGCAAACGTGTCCACAAACCGTGACTGAACTAGTCATCTAACCCAATTGAATGAAAAAATGAAATTCGATTTTCAGGAAAAATTTGGGTCATACCTCAAAAGTCCCTTCCACAACAATGTCCCTGAAAGCAAATCCTCAAATCCGTACTAATGTCATGCAATGTTAACACTCAAGCATGTAGTTCAACGCACATACTCCCTCTGTTCCTAAATAATTGTCTTTCTAGCCATCTCAAATGGACTACAACATACAGATGTATGTAGACATGTTTTAGAGTGTAGGTTCGCTCATTTTGCTCCGTATGTAGTTACTTGTTGAAATCTCTAGAAAGACAATTATTTAGGAACGGAGGAAGTATATCATAGGAAGTTCATACATGTCATCGGATTACAAAAATTAACATGTTCTACTAGTTACGAATGATATGGCAATGGATGAACTTCACCCATGGCCGCCCTTGCCTTTGCTCTTGCCGTCTTCGTTGCAGAAGTAGCTGTCAAAGACACAATACGTATCGAGTGGGATCTGCTCTTGCTGGAGCTGTCCGATCCATCACCGGCCTCCTCTTTTGAGGCAGTTCGAAGAGGGAACAGACCACCCGATTTTGCTCCTTTGCAAGGGCACGCGCAATCCGGACTTGCTGTTTTGCGGCGATGCGGGCACAAAGGGCTTCCTCGTGCCTGCCAAAGGTAGCATGCGACTCTCCCTTCGCGGCTTGCCACGCCCTCGTCCTCGCACGCTGGGCACGCTGGTGCTCCACAGGTGTTGGGTCGTGCCACGTGCTGGTGTTGACCTCGGACTCGGAGTCCTCCGCCGCGGGGGTGAGGCGCCATCACATGGGTTACACTGCCAACATGGGGATGTCGGTCTAGCGCCACGGTACCTCCAGCCAATGGTCAGCAGGTCCGGCTCTGCCGCAGTAACGTGCCTCGAGCCATCGATACCGCTGGATCCAAGTGTCATTTGCATAGCAAACCTGCTGGAGCGACTCCAACAACGGAGCTGGGATTTACTCCTAGGACCAGCAGAGAGCTAGCCGGACGGCCAACTCCTCATCCCCGCATGGAATGAGGACCCAGTCGATGGATCCGGAGATCTTTGACTCGGCTCCACTGCACACCATGTCAGAGAGGAGCTTGGGAGCAAATTGTGAAAGTGAAGTGTTTACGGTTTGGTCTAGGGTGCAGATAGGGCTGCATATTGGTGGGGTCGGGGTGGGTCAGCATGGGCCGGATCTAACGTGTCAGACGCGCCCGTCGTCCTCTTATCTGCCCCACATATGACCTGGGCATGAGGGATATCGATCAGCCTAGACGTTTGGGTTAAATTTGCCAGGTCCGGTTGAGTGATAATTTACTTTAGTGTCCGAGAGGCCGCCCAGACTTCGGGAGGACATAGGACCTCGGGTTGTAGATGCTCTTGCAACCCTAACTAGCTGTTGTTGCCCTTAAGGAGAGCGCCTTGTATTTGTATTATGTGCACCTTTTTGCAGCACTATAAAATATTGGCTGTCTTGGTTGGCATGGCAGGAATATTTCAGTTCCATTTCTGCCACTTGAAGAGCACCATGCAAGTTTAGACGATTGTCTGTTGAGAAGCAAGCACCATTCGCTCCCGTCACGGGACGGGAGAGCTCAAGTTCTCCATGTTGTTGCGATGGTCAGCTGCATGCACGTAGGATGCATTCATGGGCCGCGACCTGTGAGGCAAGGAAGACTCTGCACACTACGCACGCGACGCACAAAAACGGGAGGCTACAAAGGGGATGGATGCATCGACGGGGGCATTCGATTCCTGGGTGCACATGCACCCAAATCTATATTTATATCTATACTAGAGGATACCTCGCTCGTAGTGGCGGAAACTGGTTGCAATATATTCTAATGAGATTTTATTGTATAGAGCATAAATATTTAGATTAATAATATCATGTGATTATTCTACATTGTAAAACATTTTTCCATACATGATTGTGCATTGAGGTAGACATTTTTCCATGCAAGCATGCTTGCATTGCTATTGGGTGGAGCATGCAATTAAGAAAGATTGAAAAAATAATTGATGAGGCGGCATGTGTGGTGATGTGGCAGATATGCATATTGAGATAAAAAGAATAGTGTGGATCAACACATGCATATATAGGATATCTACTCCGTCTCTTCCGATTTAGAGAGGTCATCAACCAATGTAGATTGTGAGTGGATGACACGAGTTTTGTGGATACAAAACTATCATGAAATATTCATCACTTGTTCAACTCCTAAAGCAATTATTGCATTACCCTTTCTCTCATTGGACATGCACATGATGCATGTAAAATAAGATGCATGCATGACCACTAATTCTCTTTCTCTCATCTCTATAAATTAAAGAAATTGCTTCATGGACAACACATTAGGCACGATCTGCGAACAATACAACGTCCCCAACAACACTAGCATCAGCTAAAAAAGGAAAACGAATTACCCCAGCATGCAGGCTCGCTGTTGGCCCTCCACGTACGAACGTGCAAAAATGTGGCATGAGACTCAATGCTCTTTGACTCAATTGGACTCAAAGTTAGCATAATATAAAGTAAATCTGAAAATTTTGAGATGTGCCCTTTAAACCGGAAATGAGGGAATATATCTATATATATGCCTACAAATGAAGGGACGTGCGTTTCTCTGAATTTTTTGTCTGTTCACCATATATGATTTTTTTCCGTACCTATGCCAGGTGGTACTAAATTTTTTTGTCCGTCCACGCATAAATAAATTTTCGGGTTGGGCCTCCAAACCATGCATTGAGGGGCCTGCTCTGCAATTTTTTTCCTTCGATTAGGCCACAGGGAGTAGTCCCCTACATGGGCCAAGGGGCCTGCTCCACATCTTTTTTTTTCTTCGATTGGGATGCAGAGGGGAAAAAATTAGCCTTTTCTTTTGCAACCTACACTATGAGGGAGATGGATCCTCTAACATCACGAAGGGATGTCATGGAGCTACAGTGTAATCCCAGTACAAAACGAAGAAGGGATGTCACGGGTACTGTAGCAAAGACACTGTGCGCAATTACTGTTCATAAAAAATAAAATCTGAAATTAATTTTATTGCACCATAATTTTTTTCGTATGTAATTGTTGTAAATGTCTACAGTAGATTTGTAATTTACAAATTAATTAAAGTCATGTTAGGCTTAATTGTATGGATGTGAAGAAGGGATGTTAGGGTACTGTAGCTTCCCTAACATCCCTTCGTGATGTTAGAGGATCTCGTTCCCACTATGAGTAGGTCGATTGCAATTACATAACGCAAGATGCGTTGGGCCTCCGCTGGGCCTAAAAAAACTACCGACTCAATAAGTCGGCTCTTCCTACTATCATTAAATAGTACCACCTGCGCCCTTAAAACCACAACCACCAATTTATATATGTCTTGGAGTTACCTGTTATTGATCAACTCAATAAGTCGGCTTGGGAATCAATAAGTGGAGGATGAGGATGAAGATGTGAGAAGAAGAGAATGAGTCTCGCTAAAGGAAGGAAGAAATATGATGTCCTATGTGGGCTAATTAAGTGATGCACAATTTAATGGCTTGATGCATAATTAAAGGAGATTGCACGCTATTGGGATTTAGTAAGTGATGCGTAATTAAATAGAGGTGGACGAAAGACTGCATTTATGAATGCGAAGAAACTCCCTGTCCGGGGTACTAGAGGAGCTCTCCGAAGGAGAGAAGAAGGACAACAGGACGGGGACAAACGAAAAAAGTGAAAATAAGTGGACGTGTGAGATAGATAACAATGTCTTCCATTGTAAAGCACGGGCATTTGTGCTTAAATAGTAAAGTCGATAGCAAAAACAACATAACCGAATGTTCTATGTACATGCTAATTTTTATGAAGAAACGAGAAACATGGTATTCTGGACCATTCTAGAGGTCCTATTTTGCATTTTCACCTCCAAAACCATGGATGTCAATTTATTATGAAATCGCATCTGAGTAGGATAATTACTATGTCTACTATCAAATAGCTAGGAAATGTCAGCTAGGGGAAGGGTGCAACGAATGAATTGGTTCAGGCGTATCCATCCAGAGAACGATTTCTACACGAGAGCTATGTCTCGCTTATAGCGAGACAGTAGCTTCTCTAAAAGGTTTTCTCTCTTGCGTAGGTATGGGGCCAACCTATTTCTTCTCCTTCGCCGCTCGCTCAGGTTGATCGATCTCTCCCTTTTGTTAGCTCGATACATTGGTTCATTCCGGTTTTCTTCCCTTTTTCGTTATCTTTTGCTTTCCTTTACGGTTTTCTTCGGTTTTCCATTTTCTTTGTTTTTTCATTGTTTTCTTCATTTTTCATGGTTCCTACTGATTTTCTTGTTCATCATGATTTTCCTTCGGTTTTTTGTTTTTTCATCGGGTGTCTTTGTTCATTTCTTGGTTTTCACTGGTTTTTGTTCCTATCTTCTTTTCTTCAGTTTTTTTGTTTCTTTGCTTCCCTTTCCTTTATTGCACTAGTTTTATATGGTTTTCTTATTTATTTTTTTCAATTTTTCTTCGCCCCTCATGAATTTTCAAGGTTCTCTTCAGATTTTCGTTTTCCTTCTTACTCGAGGAATTTCTTTTGTTTCTTTCTGTTGTTTCTTCAGTTTCCACTGCTTTTCTTCTTTTTTCTTCAGCATGCGTATAAATTTTTCATACACATTTATACATTTTACATATACATTAGAAACATTTTTTATACATATTTAATATTTTGATACATGTTTAACATTATTTAGATACATGATTACATTTTTTACATTTATATTTTATGACTACATTTTTCATACACATTGCACATTTTCGGTATATATCAGGAACATTTTTTAGTACATGTTTATCATTTTTGAATTATATGATTAAGCTATTTTTATACGCCATCAACTTTTTCTAGAATTTATGTTTTATGTTCAATGTTTGCAAGACACGTTCTACATTTTTCGTATATATCAGGATTTGTTTTGTACAGGTTTAACATTTTTGAAATAGATGATTAACATTTGTTTTTCAAATATTTGTGTTTGACGACTAATTTTTATACACATTATACATATTCCGTATATGACTACCTTTTCAAATATATGACTAATTTTCTTTCTGTTTCTTCATTATTCTTCGTTTCTGTTTTTTCTTTGTCGTTTTTCTTTTTTTTTATTGTATTGGGTTTCTTCATTTTGCTTTGTTTTTCTTTGTCAATTTTCATAGGTTTATTTTTTGTCAACACATGTTGACTATGTACGCATTCAACATTTTTTGTATACATCAGAAATATTTTTTATATACACGTTTAACATTTTGAAATACATTATTAACAGTTTTTGAAAAATAAAATATTTTCTATGTCTATCTTTTTTCATACACATTGTACATTTTTGGTATATACCTAATATATGTTTAACATTTTTGAAATACAACTTTAATTTTTTTAATATGTGGTCAACATTTTTTATATTCACATTTAACATCCTTTTCAAATGCTCGATTAGTATTTATCAAATACATGAATAACATTTTTTTATCACATGGTCAACATTTTTAATATACACATTTGACATTTTCCAATTGCTTTATTTTTTAAAATACAAGATTAATATTTTCGAACAGTGGTCAATATTTTTTCTGTACAGAATTAACATTTTTCAAATGCTTAATTAGATTTTTCAAATCCTAGTTTAACATTTGTTTGAATACATTGTCAAATTTTGTCTGTACACATTTAACTTTTTCAAATACTTGTTTAACATTTTTAAATGCTTGATTAACATTTTTAAATACATTATCAAGTTTTTAACACACACATTGAGTCGAACCTGCGACCTCCTCCTTCGAGGTTCAACGCACCGACCACCCCGCCAACCAACCTCATGTGCCTACGTTCATCTTTCTCACCCTTTTTATCCATCAACTTTACATTATCTTTTTTTCCTTCTTCTTGGTTCAATGAACTTTTCAAGTTTTTTCGTGAACCTTTTTGCAAAACCAATGAAATTTTTCTTAATTTTTTATGAACTTTTTCTAAATTTTTATGAACTTTTTTTTTCAAAATCCATGAACATTTTTCCAAATTTTGTGAACTTTTTTCAAAGTCTATGAACTTTTTTCAAAATAGGTGAACTTTTTTATAATTTGCGAACTTCTTTGAAAATTGATGAACTTTTTTCAATTTTTTGAAGTTTTTGAATTCGTGAATGTTTTTTGAATACATGATTTTTTTAATTTGTGAGGTTTTTTTTATCCGTGGACATTCAAAATTTGTTCACATTTCTTTTAAAAAAATATCTTGTTTTACTAAATAGCGTGGCAAAAGTATAGTTCTTAAAAATTTCGCGTTGAACTCTTTCTGTAACAGCTTAGTATGTTTAGTGGTTAGCCAATCATGCACTGGAGCTTAATGGTGCTTGTCCGAATCCAAACGGGAGCATCATTTGATCTGTGTTTTTCGTGAATAAATACAATTTTTTTTGCACTGCCCATGATGTCCATGGGCCGGCCCACAGGCGAGCTGTAGTGGGCGCCAGTTCCGCCAACCGGCGCATAAGGAGCCCTAAGGAGCTCCTTAAATCGAGACATAGGGGTTTTTAAAAATGGACCTAAGACTAAGATCAAACCCCTATGTCTCGCTTCAGGGAGCTCCTATAACATGACATTTTTTATTTTAAAGATTTTTTTAAAATTTTCACAAGTCAAAAATAAAAGGCTCCCTGAAGCACAGAGATCGGGATTCAGGGAGCTCCTATAAGGCGCCGTGTACAAAAATATATTTGACTTGTGAAAATTTTAAAAAATCTTTAAAATAAAAAATGTCATGTTATTAATAATAAACTGCCATGTACAAAGACAAACTTGACTTGTGAACGGTAGAAATAAATCTTTAAATTTTCCATGTGCAAAGTTCAAAACTACATAATTGGCTAATTGCCATGTTAATTCTTTTTGAAAAACTGCCATATACCTAAGAAAAAAAAACCCATAATTTGCCATCTAGTAAAAAAGGAGGGACTGAGGTTTGAACTTAGTCTTAGGTCTCCCAAGTAAAGGCTTGCGTCCCTAGCCAATGCAGTATGCAGTAGTGTTCTTATTAGTATAGCGTTTGCTGGCCTTTGTATTCATAGCGAACGAGTTAATAATTTCACGTGGCTCATGCCCCTGCGCCAAGATTCGTGGAACGAATCTGACGGAAGAGAGCATGTTTACTGAGAGAGGCTTAAAATCTGACGTTAGGCAGATATCTTTTCTGTTACTATAATAAAACAAGTTACTTATTACTTTTGCTATTTTTAGATTTTACTGTTCATTTGAATACATCTAAAACTATGTCCACCATAGCATTTTCGAAGGATGCATGTGGAACCATGTCCACCGTAGTTGGAGAACATTAAAATGGAGACACCTGCATGCCACACGACCACGATCACGATCATATCCATATCCATATCCATTGTGTGAAATGTGCATACGCTTCTCCCCCTTCTCCCTCTTTCCATGACAAGCCCTTGGGAAATAACCCCGATGGGCAAAAAAAAAAGAAAGGCATTAGACCCTCCTAGCCCAACCCTAGAAAGTCTAAGATCTTTTTTCATACCTGCCCTGCTACCATTTAAGGAGAAACAATTTCACATTTTTCCTAAAAGAATGGGAGGATTAGAAAAGTCCTATTGATTGTTGCTTTCTCCAGGAGTAACTTGTATCGAACGGACGAGACGCCTCCTAGCAATGATTGATACATATGCCTGCCCGGACCAATGTTTTTTATACATATTAGGGCATCTCCAACGCTGACCCTCAAACCGCCTGCATTTTCCGAACACATTTTGCCATCCTATGCAGTTCCCATCGGTCCAGGGACCGGTCTGGACATTTATTTTCCTGCAAACCGGAGACAAACGATGCCGGTGGGGGAGGGGACGGGGGTGCTCTGTGCTGGAGTTTGACCGCCGCCACGTAGGACTTCGACACCCTCAAATCCCCTCCGGGTTACTTTTCTTCCACTATGTCCCTACTCCCCCTTACTTTGCATCCGCACCCTCCTCGCGCGCCGCCGCAGTCGTACCTCTCCGGCCACCGCCCATGCATCGTAGGTCGTCCACAGCCACCACTAACGCACCTGCCCTCCATAAATTACGCCGCCATAAACCTAGGACCCCTCTGCAGCTCGGTACCTCCACCCCATGCCGACGACATCCATGGTGGGCAACACGCCCGACAGGTGTTCGGTCAAATGCCATTGAGCCTTTCTGTTGAACTTCTTGTTGTTTTCTAGAGTGAGCACGATGACGGAGACTCAGTGATCGAGAATGAGTTATTATGTGATGCGTGGTTGGTCATATCTGAGGACTTTGTAGGCAGTAACTCAAGGGGCTCGATATTTCGGCAGCGTGTGCTTGCTTCATTTCATGCGCGAAAGAACTTTGCGCCTGACGACATGGACATCTTCCATGAATGCAATGTGAAGTTGATGTCACATCGATGGTACACCATTTGCAACTCTTCCATGATGTTTTGCGGTGCGGTTGCACGAGTGGAGACAATGTCGCCATCAGACTCGTAAACCATGGAGATGATAAGTTTTACTTCATGTTGCTCTATGTGTTGGTTAATTCATTCATTTGCTTAATATTGCTCTGCACATTGTATAGCTTGCACGCTCTGCTGTGATGTACTACAGAAACGAGGGCAGGCCATTCATGCACATACATTGTTGGATGAAGCTCAAGGGGCAACCTTTGTGGGATGACATGCTTCGGCTCTGATTATTCTAGTATGGTTGAATTCGGAATTAATGAAATCAAAGAACTTGTTGAACATTCGGCTACCTCATTGAATTTGAATTCTTTTTAATGTAAATTATATCTGAACTTTGCTGAATTCCATCGTATTTTCATCCGGTTTGTTGAAATCCAGTTCTAAATGTATGCGGGCATGGTTGGAGGGACGACTCCCGCATCACTGTCCGAGGACTGGTCCCCACCGATCCTGCGGATGATACCATGTCCAATACGAAGGTCAGCGTCAGAGATGCCCTAAAAGCTCGAAAACGTGGGACTTAACTAACAACTAATACGCGGCGTGAGGGCATCTCCAACGATGACCCACAAACCGGACAACGCATCCGTCCTCGGACATGGATGCGGGAGCCAGTCATCCAATGCTACCCGCATACATTTCAAATTGGCTTTCAATAAAATAGACAAATTACATGCAAACAAGATGATTTTCATTCAAATCGGACGAAAACATTTATATTTCGGGCATTTTTCACTAAACTTTACCGGGTTGCGGTAAAACTAGACTACGGCCAGCCGCGTCGGATCTTCACTCCCACGGCATGTCTTTTCTATGTTCAGCAACCTGCTAATAGGACTGCAGGGATCCCTGTAGGGATATTCTTCAGCGAAGGGAAAAAGTATGTTGGGAAATGTAGTAGAAAACAAAAATTTCATCCTATGATCAACCAGGAACACTATGAAGATGCAATAACGGTTTAGATCAGATCGTTACCAATACCGAGTTGCAGTGGAAGAAGACAAGTTGGTGTAGATAGTACTTTAGTGTCCCTCAAACCGTTCATGAGCGATCCCTCGAACGGACGACCAAAAGCAAGACATCTCCACAGTTTGCAAGCGTACGGTCTTCATGATCCAGCAGCGCTTCACCGTCCAGAGCTAATCACCACCGGAGAATTAGATGGAGAAGATTAGAACCACACCGAGCTTCTAATTACAAGGACTAGAGAGGATTAGATCTAGCTCTAATTGGATCATCTAGAACTAGAACTAGAAAACTAAAGGAGGCTCCAAAACTTGTCTTTCCAAAGGCCAAAATCCTCTAGTATATATGGGTTGAAGGAAGAGGGAGGGGTGGCCGACTTGGGGAGGAGTTTCCCTCCCCTTGCGCCATCCTAGAGGCTGGTGGAGTCCAACTCCATCCCCAATTCGGCCTCCCCCTTGGGCACCTCCACTAATGGGCCTTAGGGCCCATTAACTCTCCCCAAATAGGCCTTTTCTTATTTTCCTTACCCCGTTGACTCTGAATAAATTCCAGGGGCCTCCTAATCACATTAGAGCCCTCTATAATTTATATTTAAGTCCTCAGAAACAACTTCCACCTATATATCAATTCCCGGTATTACCCAGTAAACCTCGAAACCCTTCCGATAACTTCAAAACGCTTCCGGTTCCTCTCGAAACTATTTAGAATATTAATGAAGCTATTTCATAAATATTTTCTCATAACTCTTGCTCCACTAACACTCAAGAGATCGTGATTCCCTTAAGCTTGTGACCCACTGTAGGTCCAGTAAAACATAGACATGAACAAAACCCCTTTCGTTCAATGACCCACAGCGGAACCTGTTGGGAAATATAGTAGAAAACAAAAAAGATTCTCCCTACGAACACCCAGGAACAATATGAAGATGCATATAGGGTTTGAATCAATGATCATTATCGACTCCGGAGTGCAAGGGAAGTAGTCGAGTCAGTGTAGATCGAACTTGGAGTCCCTCAAATTGTTGATGAAGATCCCGCTTACCACCCTCGAACAGAAGACTGAAAGCATGGCCTCTCTACTTGGTTGCAAGCGTATGGTCTTCACGATCCGGCAGTGCTTCGCCGTACAGAGCTAATCATTGTCGGAGAATTAGAGGATGGAGATTAGAACCATACTAGATTTCTAATTATGTGGATTAGAGGATCTAGGTCAAGCTCTAATTGATCAACTAGGATCAATTAGAACAAGAGCTAGAGGAAATAGAGGAGGCTCCAAAACTTGTGTATCGAAAAGGGCCATGATACGTCTCCGTCGTATCTACTTTTCCTAACGCTTTTCCTCTTGTTTTGGACTCTAATTTGCATGATTTGAATGAAACTAACCCGAACTGACACCGTTTTTAGCAGAACTATCATGGTGTTGTTTTTGTGCAGAAATAAAAGTTTTCGGATTGAAACAAAACTTTGTGAGGATTTTTTATTCAATAAAATAGAATTTCTGGAGCCAAGAACCACCGGAGGGGGGCACCTAGGTGGGCACAACCCACCAGGGCGCGCCCACCCTCCAGGCGCGCCCAGGTGGGTTGTCCCCACCTGGTGGCCCCGCGGACCATAAAACTAACGCTATAAAATTACATGTTTCCAGAAAAAAATTAGGGAGGAAGAATTATCACGTTTCATGAGACGGAGCCGCTGCCACCTCCTGTTCTTCATCGGGAGGCCAGGTCTGGAGTCCGTTTTGGGCTCCGGAGAGGGGGATCTTCGATCTTCGTCATCACCAACCCTTCTCCATTGCCAATTCCATGATGCTCCCCACCGGGAGTGAGTAATTCCTTCATAGGCTTGCTGGTCGGTGAGGATTTGGATGAGATTCATCATGTAATCGAGTTAGTTTTGTTAGGGCTTGATCCCTAGTATCCACTATGTTCTAAGATTGATGTTGCTATGACTTTGCCATGCTTAATGCTTGTCACTTTGGGCACGGGTGCCATGATTTCAGATCTAAACAGTTTATGTTATCATCATTATATCTATGATCTAGATCCGATCTTGCAAGTTATAGTCACCTACTACGTGTTATGATCCGGCAACCCCAGAGTGACAATAGTCGAGACACTTCCCGGTGATGACCTTAGTTTGAGGAGTTCATGTATTCACCATGTGTTAATGTTTTGTTCCGGTTCTCTATTAAAAGGAGGCCTTAATATCCCTTAGTTTCCTTATGGACCCCGCTGCAACGGGAGGGTACGACAAAAGATATCATGCAAGTTCTTTCCATAAGCACGTATGACTATTTACAGAATACATGCCTACATTACATTTATGAACTGGAGCTAGTACCGTATCTCCGTAGGTTGTAACTGTTACATGATGAGTATCATCCAACAAATCGCCGATCCAATGCCTATGATTTTCCTACGTATTGATCTTGCTAAGTTACTACTGCTGTTGTTACTATTATCACTGCTACAAAACTATTGCTATCACTGTTACCGTTACTGTTGCTGCTACCACTATTATCAAGGCTATCATATTACTGTGCTATTGATCACTTTGCTGTAGATAATTAATCTCTAGGTGTGATCTAATTGACAACTCAGTTGCTAATACTTGCAAATATTCTTTGGCTCCTCTTGTGTCGAATCTATAAATTTGGGTTGAATACTCTACCCTCGACAATTGTTGCGATCCCCTATTCTTGTGGGTTATCAAGACCTTTTTCTGGCGTCGTTGCCGGAGAGCATAGCTATATTTGTTGAGTCACTTGGGATTATTATCAAATTTCACTATGAAGAATCTAAAGGATTCTAAGACTAAGATTTTTTTCCTCTAAGACGAGGGGAGGTAAGGAACTGCCATCTAGCTCTGCACTTGATTCACCCTCTGTTATAAGTAAACTTGCAACACCACCACATGCTATTAATCCTGATATGTCGCAAGTTATTGATGATGCCACTTCTGCTATGAATGATATTTATGATGATGCTAGTACCTTGCTTGATGATAATGTGCCACTAGGTGAATTTCTTGATGAACAACTTGCTAGAACTAGAGATTTTGAGAATGTTGAAATGGATGAAGAGCTTGGAACTGAAAATCTTGAAACACCTATTAGTAGTAGCCCTCCTAGATATGAATTGTCAAAGGTACCGGAAGGTTATGTTATGGATGAGGAGGAAACTAGGCATATTCTTGCTTGTAAGGATAGAGATGATCTAGAAAAATTATTATGCAAGTATAAAGAAAAGACTTTGAATGCTAAAATCAAATGTGATCCTCAGTTTGCTACTTCACCTATCTTTGTTGACGATAAGGATTTTGAATTTTATGTCGACCCAAAGTTGATTACTTTGGTTGAATCTGATCCTTTCCATGGTTATGAAACTGAAACTGTTGTGGCACATCTTACTAAGTTGAATGATATAGCTACCCTTTTTGCTCATGATGAGAAAATTTGCTATTATTATATTATCAAATTATTTCCGTTCTCATTAAAGGGTGATGCTAAATCCTGGTTGTGTGCGTAGTCCCCAGGACATGATTTATTACTTCTCTGAAAAACATTTTCCTGCTCATAAGAAACAAGCTGCCTTATAGGAAATATTTAACTTTATGCAAATTGAAGAAGAGAGTCTCCCACAAGCTGGGGGGAGGCTTCTCCAATTGCTTAATGCCTTGCCGGATCATCCTCTTGAGAAAAATGAAATACTCGATAAATTCTATAATGGACTAACCGATGCTTCTAGAGATTTTCTAGATAGTTGTGCTAGTTGTGTTTTCAGGGAACGAACTATTGGGCAAGCTGAAGAATTATTGAATAACATATTGAAAAGTTATGATGATTGGACTCTTCCCGAACCACCGCCTAAACCCACTCCGAAGAAGAGGGGTATCTTATATCTCACTCCTGAAGATATGCAAGAGGCAAAGAAATCTATGAGAGAAAAAGGTATTAAAGCTGAGGATGACAAAAATTTACCTCCTATTGAAGAACTACATGGGCTTGATACACCACTACCATCTAAGGTGGTAGAGGTAAATTCTCTAATGAAATTCAGTGATAATGATAATCCTCACAATATGCACCCTAGCCAATGCCTCTATGAGTTTGTGTATGATCGAAAGTAGGTCCAGAGGGGGGATGATTAGACTACTTGACCAAATAAAAATCTAGCCTTTTCCCAATTTTAAGTCTTGGCAGATTTTAGCAACTTAGCACAAGTCAAGCAATCAACCTACACATGCAAGTCTAAGAGTATAGCAGCGGAAAGTAAAACATTGCATATGAAGGTAAAGGGAAGGGTTTGGAGAAGGCAAACACAATGTAGACATGGAGATTTTTGGCATGGTTCCGGTAGGTGGTGCTATCGTACATCCACGTTGATGGAGACTGCAACCCACGAAGGGTAACGGTTGCGCGAGTCCACGGAGAGCTCCACCCATTAAGGGTCCACGAAGAAGCAACCTTGTCTATCCCACCATGGCCATCGCCCACGAAGGACTTGCCTCACTTGGGTACATCTTCACGAAGTAGGCGATCTCCTTGCCCTTACAAACTCCTTGGTTCAACTCCACAATCTTGTCAGAGGCTCCCAAGTGACACCTAACCAATCTAGGAGACACCACTCTCCAAAAGGTAATAGATGGTGTGTTGATGATGAACTCCTTGCTCTTGTGCTTGAAATGATAGTCTCCCGAACACTCAACTCTCTCTCGCAGAATTGGCTATGGTGGAAAGATGATTTGAGTGGAAAGGAACTTGGGGAAGGCTAGAGATCAAGATTCTTGTGGTTGGATTGGAATGTCTTGGTCCCAACACATAGTAGGTGGTTCTCTCTCAGAAAATGAGTAGTGGAAGCGTAGGCACGTTCTGATGGCTCTCTCTTGAATAGAGAAGGGGGTGGAGGGGTATATATAGCCTCCACACAAAATCTAACCATTACACACATTTGACCCAACTCGGTCAGACCAAACATGTGAACTGGGTGAGACCGATTCAGTTCAAAATGTGAACGTTAGGATTCTCGGTGAGATCGGCATGACCAACTTGGTGGGACCAATGCGCTAGGGTTAGGGAAAAACCTCATCTCGGTGTGACCGATTGCATGAACTCGGTGGGACCGATTTCAGCAATGAGCAAACGGAGCGTTGGTCAGGCAAACTTGGTGGGACTGATCGCTCCTTTCGTTAAGACCGAAACGTTACGAAAGGGAAATAGAGAGTTTGCATTATGAACTCGGTGGGACCGATTGCTCATTTTAGTGAGACCGAAATGTTACGAAGGGAAACAAAGAGTTTGCAATCCCATCTCGGTGAGACCGAAATCCATATCGGTGAGACCGAACAGATTAGGGTTTCTGCCTATGGCTATGTCAAAGGAACTCGGTGGCGCCGGATATATCAAATTAGTGGGGCCGAGTTTGACTTTAGGTTTAGGACATATTTGGATATGAGAAAGTGGTTGAGGGCTTTGGAGCATATCACTAATCATTTTGAGCAAGTAGACCATTAGGAAACACCTCATCCCCTTTTAATAGTATTGGCTTTTCCTATGGACTCAATGTGATCTTGGATCACTAAAATAGAATGAAGAGTCTTGAGCTTTTTCCAATATTTGTCCTTAGCATTTTGAGGGGTCCACATCTCTAGTCCATGCCATGCCAATCACTGAACTTTCTGAAATATTCAACTTGAATGGATATTAGTTCAATGAGCTATATGTTATTATGAATTACCAAAACCACCCGGGGATTAGTTGCACTTTCAATCTCCCCCTTTTTGGTAATTGATGATAACATATAGATCAAAGCTTCGACAAATGATAATATAAATGAAAATACATCGTCGCTTTGAGAAGTATGTGATAAGCAAGAGCTCCCCCTAAATTTGTGCATTATTTAAATTTTGCTTTTAAATGCAAATGCACAATCGATTAGGATCATGGGTTACTCTTCCATGTCACATACATCTTGGTGGAGCGCTCAAAATGATAGAATATAAAGAATATGCACTCATCACCAAGGCAAACATGATTGATCATACACAAGTATTAAGATATCATCATTCAAGCACACATTAAAGCATAATGATCAACCACATGATCATAAGAGTATCTCACACACAAGCAAAAATATTGTAGCAACCAAACGAACAAAAGCAAGTAGCAAGAGAGGCAAACAAAAGCAAAACACACACACACACACTCTCTCTCTCTCTCTCAGCCTATGATCTATAAACTTTCTCCCCATTTGGCAACAGTTTACCAAAAAGCTTGAACATGCATAGTGCTATGTGGCACTCTAAGCATGATCTCCAGGAGCTCCGGAAGTGGTCTTCTGGCTGGTGGTGTGACGCCCCGAGACCGATGCTCTAGTTGCCTTCCATTTATTTTAGTTGTTGTCATGTGTTTATTATGTTTGTTGCATTATCATAATTGTTTTGCATATTTCATTCCTATATGTTTATTCCATGATCATGTTGAGTGCCTTGTCATATCTTTGCTTCTTACACCATGCTCATTTCACTTGTTGTGCCATGTGTTTGCATTGTGCCTCTTGCCATTATATTGCATTTTCCATCCTATGTTGTTGCCATGATCATCTTGTGCATTGCCCCTTATATATGTTGTGTGTTGCTCTAGTTGATGTGTGTGCATCACCCCTTGCCATCTCTCTCCCAAACCATGGCCATGCATCATCACATCTCCCTTCCTTCTTCTTTCATGTTTTTTTGCAAGTGAGTTCTTCCCTGTCCCCATTAATGTTCATTCTTTCCCCACAAATCTCGCACCATGTCTACATCCTCTCTGTCAAATTTCATCCCATTTGGACTTATTTTTCTACCTCTAAAGCTGCCCAAACCAATTATTTCAAATAGTGCATAATTCCAGCTTCTTGGGGATATTCTTATATCTCTCATACCCCTCTCCCATCTCCCTGGAATTTTCTTCCTATTCTCTGTTGGGAGATGGTTTAAAGAAAAGAAACAAAGAGGGAGAACAGTAGCAGTCGCAGCAGCCCAGCCGAAGCCCACTTACCTGGCCAGCCCGTAGCCAGCGCCCGACCTCCTTCGATCCCCCTCCTGTGGTAATCCACGCTGGACACCCACCCCGGGCCCGCCTAGCAGCTGAGATCGCCGCCGCGTTTGCTCGCAGTTGCCGTTAGCTTTCTCGGCGTAGCCATGGCTGAAGCTCACCACCTCTGTTGTTTGGGTATCAAGTAAGACACCTCCTTGCGCACACAACACATGTAGCAGCCAACTGGATAGCCTTCCCCTTTGTTACGCAGGCGACCAGGGATCAAATCCCCACAACTGCATTCTTTGGTCATCCTAGCGAAGCAACACCAGGAGGTGCTGGGTTTGAGTCCGAGGCACCCAGTTTTTGCCCCTTTTTTCTCTTTTCTTTTGCACACAGCCACTTGGGCCTATTCCTCATCTAGGCCGCTCCAGCGTGATGCTTCGGGCCCGTGCATATTTTATTTTCCGCCTATGGATTTGGTTAATTTCCAATGCATTGCATAATTACAAAAATGCAATCATTTTGAATTGTTAATAACTAAATATCCATGCATCCAAATGAAACATGTCATAAATCCATCTTGCTCAGATTTTTCACGTACTTCCACAATATCCAACTTTCAACCATGTTCAAACTGTTTAAAATTGCTGTTTGCATTAATTTGCATAAATTCCATGTTAAAATGGTTTACTTCGTAACTAATTAACCGTAGCTCTGAATTAAATAAACTTTATATGTAAATGGGGTAGAAAAATGCATATATTAAGTTGGTGCACTTTATTTTCCCGTTTAACAACAATAAAATATGGCTTTAGGCAGAACAGTACCAAATTCAAAATATGCATATGGGGATTTGCCGAAATTGTTGTTTGTTGTTTCCGGCCTCATTTAACTTGCCTAGATAGGTAGTTTACATATGCTTCACCTCTTGCCATGTTAACCAACATTTAATCTTGTCTTGTTCATAAATGAGAGAGAACTAAATAATTGTTGTGAAGTTCCGTCAATATGCAACTCATTGCATATTGAGCTCCACTTAATTTGTAGTATTGTTTGTTGCATTTTGCCATGCCATGACTCATTAAACCGGACATGCGTCATACTTGATTGTGCATCATGCCATGATTATGCTTGTTGGTTTACCATGTTGCTTGCTTCTTTCTGGTGTTGCTTCTTCTTGATAGTTCCGGTAACGTTTCGATTGCGAGGATTCGTTCGACTACGCATGTTTGTCTTCTTCATGGATTCAGTCTTCATCCTAGCGGGATTCCAGGCAAGATGACCGTTACCCTGGATACCACTACTATCTTTGCTTTGCTAGTTGTCTCGATGATATCGCTATGTCGCTCTACCCACCACTTGTTTATCAAGGCTCCCAATATGCCATGAAATAACCTCTAACCTTTTCCACCTTCCCAGCAAACCGTTGTTTGGCTATGTTACCGCTTTGCTCAACCCCTCTTATAGCGTTGCTAGTTGCAGGTGCAGTTGCAAGTTGTTCCATGTTTGGAGGAGATTATGGATATCTTGGGTTATCACAATATCTCTTATTTTAATTAATGCATCTATATACTTGGTAAAGCGTGGAAGGCTCGGCCTTTTTCCTGGTGTTCTGTTCCACTCTTGCCGCCCTAGTTTCTGTCATACCGGTGTTATGTTCAAGACTCAACATTGGTTTTACCATTTGCCCAACTTAATAACTAAACATGATAACAAGCTTGATGCATAGAGAGTTAGCGCTACCCGAGGAGTAATTTAACATAATACAGGGGGCCAGTGCTGATGGTGTTGGTCCCAAACTAGAGCATTGTGCGGGGCCGCCTCTTGGCAACTTGGGGTATTTTGGCACCTGTACACGTCGCTCATCCGTCGTGGCCTGAGACGAGATATGCGCGGCTACTATCAGGGTGTCGACACGTCGGGAGGTCTTGCTGGACTTGTTTGGGATTCCGAGCTTGATCGGGTTGTTCCGGGAGGAGGTTTTTCCTCAGTTGATCGTGAGAGCTTGTCATGGGCTAAGTTGGGACACCACTGAAGGGTTTGATCTTTCAAAATCCGTACCCGCGGTTATGTGGCTGATGGGAACTTTTTAAATCCGGTTGTAGAGAACTTGACACCAGATCCAAATTAAAATACACCAACCGTGTGCGTAACCATGATCGTCTCTTTTCGAGTAAGGTCGAGAAGAGAACATGGTGGGGTTATGTTTGAACATAAGTAGTTCAGGATCAGTTCTTGATCATTACTAGTTTGCGGCCATTTGTGTAGTTTCTCATCTTACTCTTGTACTCGTAAGTTAGCCACCATACAAAGCTTAGTCGCTTGCTGCAACCTCACCACTTATCCTTTCCATACCCATTAAGCTTTGCTAGTCTTGATACCGATGGTAATGGGATTGTTGAGTCCTCGTGGCTCACAGATTACTACAACAACAGTTGCAGGTGCAGGTAATGCGATGATCTGATGTGAGAGCGATGTTTTCTTACTTTGGAGTTCTTTTTCTTCTTCTTCTTCTTATTCGATCAGGGGATAGGTTCCTAGTCGGAAGCCTGGGCTAGCAGGGTGGATGTCGTTTGAGTTTCTGTTTGTGTGTCATCCGTAGTCAGATGCCCCTCTTCTGTATGATGTTTGATGTATTCATGTGGCATTTGTATGCCTTTGTATGTAGCACCATCTATTATGTAATGGTACGATGTAATGATATCCACCTTGCAAAAGTATCTTCAATATGTGGCTCTATCCTTGGTGGGACCTTCGAGTCCCTCTCAGATAGGATTGCATATTGGGTGTGATAGGTGGCGGTGTGCGTAGATTATGTGGAGAGGAGTCCGTCTGCAAAAGCTTCTGCTGAAGTTTGAGGAGCTGGAGGATTTGCAACTGGAGGTACAACATTGGCAGTTGCAGCAGGTGCTGAAGCAGTAGCTCTGGAGTCTCTGTTAACTGGCACAGCTGTAGACCTATGTGCTCTTGGCACTCTCTGAAATGCATCTGTAGTTGGGCTGTCACTCAGGTCTTCCTGTATCTTCTCAACTGAGATCTGAATCTTAGTGACCTTCACATCTAAATCATGAAGCTTTGTATCAAAGATCCTCTCAAGGCTCTCTTGATTTTGAGTCAGGGTGGCTAGTCCTTTCTCTATTCTCACTGTTACATCAAGCTGATAGCTGAGTTGATCTTGCTTGGTCTTGAGATTGACAGCTAAGACATCTTGCATCTTGGAAGTCTTTGCTGCCTTTGCTTTCTCTCGCTTCTCCTGAGCCTTTATAGATGTAGGATGTGATGCATCCATGACAACAACATTGTCCTCAAAGTCTGGCCTCAGAGGAAGGTGCTCTCTGTCTAGTAGATATGTGCCTGTTCCTATCTTGGAGTTGATGAGCATCTGAATGTGGGGGGCATATCCACATGACCTCTTCTGGTCAGCAACAGTTCTCTTGATAGTCTCAACAATCAAGGTCATCACCTTGAACTTCTCTGGCACATCAAACATATGTAGCAAGTTAATTGAGTGACCTATGATCATCCTGTCATCTCTTGATTGGGCAACAGAGTGTGCCTCATTATAGTGTTTATTGTGGGTAGCCCTGACAGCAGATAGTAGATGGAGCCAAACTTGTGAGTCTCCAAGGCAGCATCAGGAATTTCCTTGTACATATGAGCCATGGAGTTATGATCTTTCCTGGGCTTGGCATAAACATTTGTGTCATCTTCACCTTCTTCAGGGGCATTTATCAACTTGGCCCATTCAGCAATGGATGATTGGTATCTTGTGCCTTCTGTCATCCAGACTATCTTGCCATCTAGGTAGAAATGTGCAGTGGAATAAAATTGCATCACCATCTCATCATTCCATTTAGTCAGCTTCTAACCAAAAAAGGTGTCAACTCCGTTCATCCTGAAGCTCTCATGAACTCCAGGGAAGTAGTCTTCATTGTCATCAATGAATTTCCAGTCAACCCATCTCATGTCACTAGTTGTGGGCTTCTTATATAAGAGAACTATCTCATAGAAATCTTGCTACTCCTTGGTGTGAAATTTGTAATCCATAATAGTCCTTCTCCTCACAACATATGGGTCTGTCTGTCTCCATAGTCTGAGACCTGCATCCTTTCTCAGTTTCATGTTTTCTACAATTGGATGATTGTCATCATGATCTGGAATTTTTGGTTTAAGCTTCCTGAGCACTTGCTGCTCCTCATCCTCTTGAACTTCAGGCACTGGGGCCTTGTTCTTCTCTACAGCTGAGATGTTTCTTGTGGATCTCTTGGGTGCAGTTGGCTTTGAAGCTTGAGCTTGAGCAGATGGCTTGGAGCTGTCTTGGGCTTATATGGAGCAGCCCCAGACTTGATAGCATCTCCCATCAGTTTCTGAGATTTTGGTTCTGGCTCTTCCTCTTCCTCGTCATCCTCATTAGATCCTTTCATCATTGAAGGTCTTCCAATCACTCTGGCCATAGTCTTCTTGACTCTTTCCTTTATTTTCTTGCCTCCAGCAGCCTCTTCCTCAATTGATTTCATGGATTCAAGAGTGGAGGCTCTGGCTTTTGACACGGGCTTCCTCTGAGCAGGAGCCTTCTTGTGCATGCTAGTCTTGATGGTAGCAGCAACATCATGCTCCTTCTTGATCACTTTCTTCTTTGAGGTGACCTCCTCGTCAACAACAAAGTCTTCATCTTCAGATTCAGAGTTTATCTTCTTCCTTTGCCTAATTGCAGCCTTAGGCTGATTGCTTGGGGTGCTTCTGCTACCCTCATCATAGCTGCTATTTGAGGGACTAGTGCCCTCACTAAGATTTGCTTGCTCCTCTGACCCGTTCTGGCTGTCACTGTTGTCTGACATGGCTGAATCTGACCCTGTGAATAGATAGGTATAGGTAGAGTAGATGAGCATCACAAAGCACAACTATTTTGGCAAAGTATTGACTCAAAAACTTAATTTTAGTTTTCTACAGAAAGCATTTCGGAGCTACCAATATGATAAACTCGGTGACACCGAAGCAGCTTTGGAGTCAAACCATGTGATTTCAGTCAGACCGAGACACAGTTCAGTGACTCCGAGATGCTAGGGTTTCATAGAGAAAGTGAACTCGGTCACACCGATTGACACACTTCGGCCAGACCGAGTAGTGCATGTGCAATGGCCTGGGCCAAATCGGTGAGACCGAGTACTTGAAATCGGTCGGTCCGTGATGAATTCGGCGGAAACCTAACCCTAAGTTTTTGCATCAAAACCGATCTAGAGGAAGTTTTGGTTGGATAGGACGATCTCAATCGTGGCTAGAAACATGGCATTATCCTTAGTGCAGGAATCGGAGTTAAAGACTGCGCAAGAAGATTGAGTCTGTACCCTAACTTGGCAACAAACTCGCTACGACGACAACGGCGGTGGAGACCAGCGGCAGGAGGGCGCTGACGACGACGGAGATGATTCGGAGACCAGGAGGGGCGGCAGAGCTGGGCAGGCACGGTTGGAGGTTTGAAGCAATTTCCAAATTTCAACCCGCGGATATATATACCCAGTCACTGTCGGTGTGACCGAGTGGAACAACTCGGTGGCACCGAGATGCAGAACCGCAAGTGGTTACTACAACTCGGTGAGACCGAATTGTTCTAATCGGTTGCACCGAGGTGAAAACCTAGATCAACTTAATGAGTTCGGTGGTACCAAAGGGAATGAATCAGTGAGACTGAAATGTCATTAAGAGGTTTTGGAAGTTTAAGCCCTTGACGGATCGGTGGCTTCGAGTGCTCCTCACTCGGAGGGTCCGAATTCGACTTGATCAAACTTTGTGATGCAGCATGAATAGAGTTTGAGACGAGAAAAGCATAGATATCTAGAGGGAGTTCTTAGGCATTCTTGTCCATCCATTTGGCAAAAAGAAAAGCCAAACAATCAAAACAACAAATGGATGTCCTCGAATGGGGGAAAATATGCAACCAACATGCTCACACAACAAGATAGCACAAGAAATATGTGGCAAAGCATGCACAAACACTCTAGCATATATCAAGCAATTGGTGATGACTAGGTCATCTATATATGAGTATATTGACCGAGGAGTCAAATGAGAACATTTGATCGTAGGTCATACTCATCGTTTAAGCACAAGTGGGGTTACCACTTTTACATAAAGCATTGTTGTGTTCACACCATTAGAGTTGCTTTAGCTCAATTCTTAGAGCAAAGCTCCCCCTAGATGTGATATCCCCCTAAGAGGGATGAACTAACCTTGGATTTTGTCGATGCTGACTTCATGTAGGCGTTGAAGATGTAGATGCTCAATGTTGATGTAGATCATTTGGAGCAATCCATTGGAGTGAGTTGCACTTTCAATACCTACATGGGTTAGTCCCACAAGGAACACACAAGGATATCCATAGACATAGAGTGAAATACACATATGATGTTGTCCATGAAAGCATTAGGTTACCTTGTCCCTTGTCTTACCAACAAGAGGGTTTGTGACTCCTTGAACTAGTGCAAGATGTGAAAGTTGATTGCACTTGTCTTTGCCAAAATGAATATGAGTGAAGTATGTTGGTGGAGTCACCCTCAAGAACTCTCTAGTTCTTATTCTTTGGGATCCACATCATCTTGATGGGAATCCTTGGAGTTGTAGTCATACTTGATGAAGTAGAACTTGATGTAGTCTTGGGAACCCACTTGACCAAGGCCTTTGGAGCTTCTTCAAATGCATCAATCTCTTCTTGAAGCTTGTCCTTGCATTTTAGCTTGTGGTCTGTGGTGGAAGATCATCTTGAGCTTCGGTTCCCTTGAAAGAAGTGGGATCATACTTCTCTTGTTGAGGAACAAACTTCGTCTTGGGGTACTGATCTTCTTCACACTCAACTCCATTGGCATTGAACTGGCGTTCAAAACCAACACCTTGATTCTTCCGATGCCTTGCTTGCTTGCGTACAATTTCCTCAAATTGCTTACTTCCGGCAAGGCTCTTGTAAACACCCTTCTTTTATTCCCTTTAATAGGCTATTTTCTTGCTCAAGTGTAACTTGGCTAAGAGAATCATTAGTGGAATCAAGAGAACTACTAGAAGCAACAATACATGGATTTAACATGATTATTGTTACAACTAGAATAAGAATCTTTCTTGCCCTTGTTGCTAGATTTTACTTGTGGCATGTAAGTAGACAAGAGTAAACGCTTGGCAATGTAAGAAGAACTTTTCTTACGAAGATCGTCATTGATTGCTTTTAAGAACCCATGCTCTTGCTCTAGATTGAGCTTTTCAAAGCGTAGCTTCTCATGAGTTTTTAAAAGCTCTCGATGATCCTCTAAGGTAGTTTCATGAGCTAACTTAAGAGTGTTTAGTTCTTTAGTTAGACGCTCAATCTCCTTCTTATCATTGTCATTCGTTTCATCTTGATTAGCAAGATTAATGGCAGTTTCATCATAGTTTTCATCACTAGAGTTGTCAACAAGTAAATCATCATCACCTAGCAAATCATCTTCATCACTATTGAAATCAACATACTTGGGGTGTGATACCTTGGGGCCTTTAGCCATGAAGCATATTCCAATCCCTTCATTTGGTGAATCAAATATGTTGTAGGAGTTTGATGACACAAGCGCAAGACCGGCAACACCTTCATCTTGAGTATATTCAGAGTCAGAGTGATAGGTTCTCCCGGAGTAGTTGTCGGATTCAGAACCGAATACCCATTCACCAACATGAGCTTGATGTCTTCGTCTTGTGTAGCTCTTTGATGACTTGTCCTTCCTTTCCGAATCCTTGCTTCTGTGAGAGGGTCTTCGTTCATAACGATCATCTCTACTCCTTCTCTCTCTTGGTGGTGATTCCTCTATTTTCCTCCTCCTTTTAGGTGAATCTTCTCTTCTTTTGTAGGGAGCTGTACACTCACTAGAGTAGTGTCCGGGTCTTCCACAATTGTAGCAATTGCGATCACGACTAGAAGATCTTTTGTCATTGTAGGACCTTGACTTGGAACTTCTCTCTTTGCTTCTACTCTTGTAGAACTTGTTGAAGTTCTTCACCATTAGACTCAATTCTTCATTGAAGGCTTGTTTCTCACCTGATGTTGTAGTAGCATCCCATGAAGCTTTGTAATCACCACTAGACTTGTTGTGAAGCTCTTCTTTCTCCTTAAATGGCATCTCATGAGCAACAATTCTACCAATGACTTTCGTTGGCTTGAGATCTTTGTAATTAGGCATCGTTTGGATCAAAGTGCACACGGTATCATATTTTCCATCCAAGGCTCTTAGGATCTTCTTGATGATGAATCTGTCGGTCATCTCATCACTTCCTAAGCCGACAATCTCATTTGTGATGACAGCAAGCATAGAGTACATTTCAGCGACTCCTTCACCATCCTTCATTTTGAACTTGTCAAGTTGACTTTGAAGCACATCCAATTTGGATTCCTTGACGGACTCGGTACCTTCATGCATATCAACCAAAGTATTCCAAATTTCCTTTGCATTCTAAAGACGGCTGATTTTGTTGAATTATTCGGGGCACAATCCGTTGAAGAGGATATCGCAAGATTGAGTATTGTATTGCAACATCTTCAATTCTTCCGCGGTTGCTTCACGATTTGGTTCTCTTCCATCTTTGAAGAATTCACTTTGCAAACCAATACACACAATAGCCCAAACGGCGGGGTTATGTGCAAGAATATGCATTTTCATCTTATGCTTCCAACTAGCAAAATTAGTACCATCAAAGTAAGGACCTCTACGTCCCTCGCTAGACGCCATACTCTCCTAGGTTGTGAAACCAAGGCTATGATCACCAAAGCTATGGAAATCAAGGCAAATGGAGACCAAATCTTTGATACCACTTGTAGGATCGAAAGTAGGTCTAGAGGGGGGGGGTGATTAGACTACATGGCCGAATAAAAATCTAGCCTTTTCCCAATTTTAAGTCTTAGCAGATTTTAGCAACTTAGCACAAGTCAAGAAATCAACCTACACATGCAATTCTAAGTTTATAGTAGCGAAAGTAAAACATTGCATATGAAGGTAAAGGGAAGGGTTTGGAGAAGGCAAACGCAATCTAGACACAGAGATTTTTGGCGTGGTTTAGATAGGTGGTGCTATCGTATGTCCACGTTGATGGAGACTTCAACCCACGAAGGGTAACGGTTGCACGAGTCCACGGAGGGCTCCACCCACGAAGAAGCAACCTTGTCTATCCCACCATGGCCATCGCTCACGAAAGACTTGCCTCACTCGGGTAGATCTTCACGAAATAGGCGATCTCCTTGCCCTTACAAACTCCTTGCACTGGTACGCGTCGGTGCTATACAAACAGTTTTTAACCCCCTTTCCGTGACGTCATTTGGAACCTTTGCCAAGTGAGTGTGGGCGATAGGGGGTCCTTCCCACACGACCCAGAAATCGTCGGGGATAGGCCCTCCTGGGACACAGGCTGGGGCCGTGTGCGATCAGACGAGGCATCGAAACCCAATCATTTCCGTTCGTATGTGCATCCCACATGGTGAATCCGAGAAAAACATTTCCGTTCATATGTATATCACACACAATCAATCCAACGAATACATTTTTGTACTTATGTACATCCCACACAGTCAATCCAGGGAAAACGTTTTCGTTCGTATGTACATCCCACACAGTTTTATGTATACGCTCATGTGTGAAAGGTGTAACTATCACACACGCTCTGCCTTGGTTAACTGTTTGCTTTTATGAACTACATCACACATGATTTGATGTAGAAAACTGTGTGACATTGGGCTATCCATCACAAGCGCTTTTACTGCCAGAACCGTTTGCAAAGTTCCATGATTGTCTGTTCTCTTTTTACATCGCACACGCTGTTTTCTTTCTAACCGTGTGCACATTATTTTATTAGCTCCTGTATATTTTTCTTTTTGCCTGTAATTTATTATTTGAATTGGAAATTTTGAAATATGAAACGTGCAATTCAAATTCTCAGCACAATGGTTCAACAACGAATCCATATATAAAATTGCGAGTACAATATGTTCAGTAATTATAGGATTAGGCAGCAATTAACTATGATGAACCACAATATTTAAAGGCGGTAAAGGTGAAGAGACAAGTGTAAATCATTTTGACTGCCGACGGTGTTGAAGAAGCGGAATGCCCATAATGTGCCTTCCTGCATGCCATAGGCACGAACAACTTTTGTCCAACCCCTTGTGACGATCGCCCGCCCATCCTTCATTGCCTTCAGGAAGACTTCTAGAGCATTATCATGGTAGCATTAATTATATACTTTAGCCTTAGTTGCCTCCACTCCAGTCATGTAGTTTGCAAGGTAATCATCAGTAAATAGCTTTGAAACCCACTGAAAAGAGAAAAATATCATATACTGAGGTTTAATAGAGTAACTTGTTGTGGGCAGGGGAAAAGGCAACACATTACTTACCATCCTAAAGTCCACTGTTGTCTTGGACAAAGTGTAAATAAAGAGCTTAATTCCAATCACCTGTTTCTTTCGCCTAACAATCTTTCTTAGTTTCCTCACTTGACGCTTGTTCATGAATATCTCATTGCCCATACGCAAAAGGGATCGAAGTGTGGATCAATACCGCTCATGTATGTACCTACAAGCAACCAGTAAATGTTAGAAGCTAAACTGAGATTGCACAAATGATGTAAAATACAACTACCTATGTTCCTAAGTACAAGTTTTTTTTTGAGATTTCAATATGAACTACATACAGATGTATATAGAATTATAGATATAGTTTAGATTAGAATCTAGATTCACTCATTTTGCTCCTTATGTCGTCTATATTGGAATCTCTAAAAATACTTATATTTAGGAACAGATGGTGAATAAGACATGGGATGTAGCTGACCTTAACGACAAACAACATCATCGCCCATTGTAGCCCTGTGTAAGTACATGGAAAGCCAATGTTAACTACAACAGGGTTAACATCCACCAAAAATAGCAAATGGTAATAAAACAACAGCATCTGTAGTGATATCTTCATTGCGAAAGAGTAGCACGGTAGCAAAGGCACATATTAAAAAATGGATACAACTGTTAATTGCAACAGGCTTAACAACATCCTAATTCATGTTTTGTAAGTTTGTAGCCATTGAAATAAAACTCTTTAAAAATGGATACAACTGTTAATTGCAACATGCTTAATGGCCATTGAAACTGGTACTGATAAAAATGCAATTGGCAGAGTTAAACATCACAGGGCAGGTGCTGCCAGAGAAGATAATGGCCCACTTGTCTATAAAAAGGTAGGGAAAGTAGCTAAAACGTGTTAGGCATGTTTACTACAACATGCTTAATACATCGACCGTACAAAACATAGCCATTAATTGCAACTGGTATTGGTAAGATTGAACTGGTGAGTACATACTTGGTAAGTCATGAGAGGTAGTTGCTGGGGCACTTCATCTTGGCCAGAGCCCACCCAAAGTCAGCGGCGGAGGAGGTGAGCTATTCCTCCGGGTCGAAGCGTGGATCGGTGCCACTGACATGTGTACCTACAGGCAACCAGTAAATGGTAGAAGTTAAATTGCAATTGCACAAATGATGTGAAATACTGTAAGACATGGGATGCAGCAAACCTCGACAGCAAACAACATCATCGGCCGTTATGACCCTGCGTAAGTACATGGACAGGCATGTTAAGTACAACAGGGTTAGCATCCACCAAAAATAGCAAATGGGCATCATCTCTAGTATATCTTCATTGCGGAGAGTAGCATGGTAGCAAATGGACCGATTAAAAAATGGATACAACTATTAATTGCAACAGGCTTAACAACAGCCTAAGTCATATTTTGTAAGTTTGTAGCCATTGAAATACAAGTGTTTAAAAATGGATTCAACCGTTAATTGTAACAGGCTTAATAGACATTGAAACCGGTACTAAATAAAAATGCAATTGGCATAGTTAAGCATCACAAGGCAGGTGCTGCGAGAGCAGAGAATGGCCCAGATGTCTATAAAAGGTAGGGAAAGTAGCTAAAATGTGTTAGGCATGTTTACTAGAACATGCTTAATACATCGACCGTACATAACATAGCCATTAAATAAAACTGGTATTGATAAGATTGAACTGGTGAGTACATACTTGGTAAGTCCTGAGAGGTAGTTGCTGGGGCACTTCATCTTGGCTAGAGCCCGCCCAAAGTCAGCGACGGCGGAGGCGAGCTGTTCCTCCGGGTCGAAGCGTGGATCAGTGCCACTCACATGTGTACCTACAGGCAACCAGTAAATGGTAGAAGTTAAACTGCAATTGCACAAATGATGTGAAATACTGTAAGACATGGGATGCAGCTAACCTCGATGACAAACAACAGTATCGACCGTTATGACCCTGCGTAAGTACATGGACAGGCATGTTAAGTACACTAGGGTTAGCATCCACTAAAAATAGCAAATGGGCAGCATCTCTAGTGATATCCTGATTCATGTATTATAAGTTTGTTGCTGGTATTGGTGAAATTGAGCTTGACACGGTAATATTTGAACATCGCACAATGTGCAGTACTGAAATAAACAAGGCATGAACATGCTTAATACATCAACTATACAAATCATAGCTGTTGCAAGTGGTATTGGTAAGATTTAGCTGGTCAGATCTTACCTGTTAAGTCCTGGGGGGGGGGGGTAGTCGCTGGGGCACTTCATCTGGGCCAGAGCCTGCACCATGTCGGCGGCGGCAGCGGAGGCAAGGTGTTCCTCCGGGTCAACACGCACAGCGGCCATCGTGCCATGGACCGCCATCAGCTCCTGGCGGTGGGGATTTGGAGGCATGAGGATGTTTCCCAGGCACCATTTAAGCAATCAAGCCGGGGCCATGATAGAGATCGGTGGGTTACTGTTGGGGAACGTAGCATAAATTCAAAATTTTCCTACGTGTCACCAAGATCTATCTATGGAGAAACCAGCAACGAGGGGAAGGAGAGTGCATCTACATACCCTTGTAGATCGCTAAGCGGAAGCGTTCAAGTGAACGGGGTTGATGGAGTCGTACTCGTCGTGATCCAAATCACCGATGATCCTAGTGCCGAACGGACGGCACCTCCGCGTTCAACACACGTACAGCCCGGTGACGTCTCCCATGCCTTGATCCAGCAAGGAGAGAGGGAGAGGTTGAGGAAGACTCCGTCCAGCAGCAGCACAACGGCGTGGTGGTGGTGGAGGAGCGTGGCAATCCTGCAGGGCTTCGCCAAGCACCGCGGGAGAGGAGGAAGGAGAGATGCAGGGCTGCGCCATTAACAGGAGAGGAACTCGTTTGTTGGCAGCCCCAAAACCCTCAAGTATATATAGAGGAGAGGGAAGGGGGTGCGCCCCCTTTAGGGTTTCCACCCCAAGGGGTGCGGCTGCCCCAAACCCATCTAGGGTGGCGTCCAAGGGGGGAGAGGGGGAGGCGCACCAGGGGTGGGCCTTAGGCCCATCTGCCCTAGGGTTTGCCCCCTTCCCCTCTAGGAGGCGCCTTGGGCCTTGGTGGGGGGGGGGGGCGCACCAGCCCACCTGGGGCTGGTCCCCTCCCACACTTGGCCCACGCAACCTTCTGGGGCTGGTGGCCCCACTTGGTGAACCCCCGGACACCTCCGGTGGTCCCGGTACACTACCGGTGATGCCCGGAACTCTTCCGGTGGCCAAAACCATACTTCCTATATATAAATCTTTACCTCCGGACCATTCCGGAACTCCTCGTGACGTCCGGGATCTCATCCGGGACTCCGAACAACATTCGGTAACCACATACAAGCTTCCTTTATAACCCTAGCGTCATCGAACCTTAAGTGTGTAGACCCTACGGGTTCGGGAGACATGCAGACATGACCGTGACGTTCTCCGGTCAATAACCAACAGCGGGATCTGGATACCCATGTTGGCTCCCACATGTTCCACGATGATCTCATCGGATGAACCACGATGTCAAGGACTTAATCAATCCCGTATACAATTCCCTTTGTCTATCGGTACGATACTTGCCCGAGATTCGATCGTCGGTATCCCGATACCTTGTTCAATCTCGTTACCGGCAAGTCTCTTTTACTCGTTCCGCAACACATCATCCCATGATCAACTCCTTGATCACATTGTGCACATTATGATGATGTCCTACCGAGTGGGCCCAGAGATACCTCTCCGTCACACGGAGTGACAAATCCCAGTCTCGATTCGTGCCAACCCAACAGACACTTTCGGAGATACCTGTAGTGTACCTTTATAGCCACCCAGTTACGTTGTGACGCTTGGCACACCCAAAGTATTCCTACGGTATCTGGGAGTTGCACAATCTCATGGTCTAAGGAAATGATACTTGACATTAGAAAAACTTTAGCATACGAACTACATGATCTTGTGCTAGGCTTAGGATTGGGTCTTGTCCATGACATCATTCTCCTAATGATGTGATCCCGTTATCAATGACATCCAATGTCCATGGTCAAGAAACTGTAACCATCTATTGATCAACGAGCTAGTCAACTAGAGGCTTACTAGGGACATGGTGTTGTCTATGTATCCACACATGTATCTGAGTTTCCTATCAATACAATTCTAGCATGGATAATAAACGATTATCATGAACAAGGAAATATAATAATAATCAATTTATTATTGCCTCTAGGGCATATTTCCAACAGTCTCCCTCTTGCACTAGAGTCTATAATCCAGTTCACATCGATATGTGATTAACACTCAAAGTCACATCCCTATGTGACTAACACCCAAGAGTTCTGGGTTTGATCATGTTATGCTTGTGAGAGAGGTTATAGTCAACGGGTCTGAAACATTCAGATCCGTATGTACTTCGCAAATTTCTAAGTCATCTTGTAGATGCAACTACTACGCTACCTTTGGAGCAATTCCAAAAAACTGTTCTACTATACGAATCCAGTTTACTACTCAGAATAATCTGGATTAGTGTCAAAGCTTGCATCGGCGTAACCCTTTATGACGAACTCTTTTACCACCTCCATAATCGAGAAAATTCCTTAGTCCACTAGTTACTAAGGATAACTTTGACCGTTGTCCTGTGATCCATTTCTAGATCACACTTGTACCCCTTGACTGACTCATGGTTTGGCACACTTCAGGTGCGGTACACAACATAGCATACTTTAGAGCCTACGACTAAAGCATAGGGGACGACCTTCGTCCTTTCTCTCTATTCTGCGGTGGTCATGTCTTGAGTCTTGCTCAATACTCACACCTTGTAACACAGCCGAGAACTCCTTCTTTGTTGATCTATTTTGAACTCCTTCAAAATCTTGTCGTGGTATGTGTTTGTTTGAAAGTACTATTAAGCGATTTTGATCTATCCTTATAGATCTTGGTGCTCAATGTTCAAGTAGCTTAATCCAGGTTTTCATTGAAAAACACTTTTCAAACAACCCTATATGCCTTCCAGAAATTCTACATCATTTCCGATAAACAATATATACTCATCAGAAATTCTATAGTGCTCCCACTCACTTCTTTGGAAATACAAGTTTCTCATAAACTTTGTATAAACCCAAATCTTTGATCATCTCATCAAAGCGTACATTCCAACTCCGAGATGCTTACTCCAGTCCTTAGAAGGATTGCTGGAGCTTTGCATACTTGTTAGCATCTTTCAGGATCGACAAAATCTTCTGGTTGTATGACATACAACCTTTCCTCAAGAACAAGGAGACAATATTTTGACATCCTATCTGCAAGATTTCATAAATAATGCAGTACCTGCTAATTCCAACAGACTCTTAGCATCGCTACGAGTGAGAAAGTCTCATCGTAGTCAACTCCTTGAACTTGTCGGGAAACATCTTAACGACAAGTCGAGCTTTCTTAATGGTGACATTTACCATCATTGTCCGTCTTCCTTTTAAAATCCATAGGTACTCAACAGCCTCACGACCATCGAGCCGTTCTGCCAAAGTCTACACTTTGTTTTCATACATGGATCCTCTCTCGGATTTTATGGCCTCGAGCCATTCATCGGAATCCGAGCCCACCATCACTTCTCCATAGCTCGTAGGTTCATTGTTGTCTAGCAACATGACTTCCAAGACAGGATTACGTACCACTCTGAAGCAGTACGCATCCTTGTCGTCCTACGAGGTTTGGGAGTGACTTGATCCGAAGTCTCATGATCACTATCATAAGCTTCCACTTCAATTGGTGTAGGTGCCATAGGAACAACTCCTGTGCCCTGCTACACACTAGTTGAAGTGACGGTTCCATAACCTCATCAAGTCTCCACCATCCTCCCACTCAATTCTTTCGAGAGAAACTTTTCCTCGAGAAAGGACCCGATTCTAGAAACAATCCCTATTGCTTTCGGATCTGAGACAGGAGGTATACCAAACTGTTTTTGGGTGTCCTATGAAGATGCATTTATCCGCTTTGGGTTCGAGCTTATCAGCCTGAAACTTTTTCACATAAGCGTCGTGACCCCAAACTTTTAAGAAACAACAACTTAGGTTTCTCTAAACCATAGTTCATACGGTGTTGTCTCGACGGATTTGCGTGGTGCCCTATTTAAAGTGAGTGCGGTTGTCTCTAATGCCTAACCCATGAACGATAGTGGTAATTCGATAAGAGACATCATGGTACGCACCATATCCAATAGGGTGCAACTATGATGTTCGGACACACCATCACATTATGGTGTTCCAGGCGGTATTAGTTGTGAAACAATTTCCACAGTGCCAAACTCGTAACTCAGATATTCATTTCTATGATCATATCATAGACATTTTATCCTCTTATCACGAAGATCTTCAACTTCATTCTGAAATTACTTGAACCATTCAATAATTCAGACTTGTGTTTCATCAAGTAAATATACTCAGTATTTACTCAAATCATCTGTGAAGTAAGAGCATAACGATATCCACTGCGTGTCTCAGCACTCATTGGACTGCACACATCAAAATGTGTTACTTCCAACAAGTTGCTTTCTTGTTCCATTTTACTGAAACCGAAGCTTTCAGTCATCTTGCCCATGTGGTATGATTTGCATATCTCAAGTGATTCAAAATCAAGTGAGTCCAAACGGTCCATCTGTATGGAGTTTCTTCATGCGTATATACCAATAGACATGGTTCACATCACTCAATCCTTTTTTCAAAAATGAGTGAGTCCAAAGATCCATCAACATGGAGCTTCTTCATGCGTTTTATACCAATATGACTTACATGGCAGTGCCACAAGTAGGTGGTATTATCATTACTATCTTATATCTTTTGGCATGGACATGTGTATCACTATGATCGAGATTCAATAAACCATTCATTTTAGGTGCAAGACCATTGAAGGAATTATTCAAATAAATATAGTAACCATTATTCTCCTTAAATGAATAACCGTATTGCGATAGACATAATCCAATCATGTCTATGCTCAACGCAAACACCAAATAACAATTATTTAGGTTTAACACCAATCTCGATGGTAGAGGGAGCGTGCGATGCTTGATCACATCAACCTTGGAAACACTTCCAACACATCTCGTCAGCTCACCTTCAGCCAGTCTTCGTTTATTCCGTAGCTTTTATTTCGAGTTACTAACACTTAGCAACCGAACCAGTATCTAATACCCTGATGCTACTAGGAGTACTAGTAAAGTACACATTCACATAATGTATATCCAATATACTTCTATCGACAGCCTTCTCATCTACCAAGTATCTAAGGTAATTCTGCTCTAGTGGTTGTTCCCCTTATTACAGAAGCACTCAGTCTCGGGTTTGGGTTCAACCTTGGGTTTCTCCACTAGAGCAGCAGCTGATTTGCCGTTTCATGAAGTATCCCTTCTTGCCCTTGCCCTTCTTGAAACTAGTGGTTTCACTAACCATCAACAATTGATGCTCCTTCTTGATTTCTATTTTCGCGGTGTCAAACATCGCGAATATTTCAAGGATCATCATATCTATCCCTGATATGTTATAATTCATTACAAAGCTCTAGCAGCTTGGTGGCAATGACTTTGGTGAAACATCACTATCTTATCTGGAAGATCAACTCCCACTCGATTCAAGTGATTGTTGTACTCAGACAATCTGAGCACAAGCTCAACAATTCAGCTTTTCTCCCTTAGTTTGCAGGCCAAGAAAATCGTCGGAGGTCTTATACCTCTTGACGTGGGCACGAGCCTGAAATCCCAATTTCAGCCCTCGAAACATCTCATATGTTCCACGACATTTCAAAAATGTCTTCGGTGCCTCAATTCTAAACCATTTATCATTACCGAACTATCATGTAGTCATCAAAATGTGTATGTCAGATGTTCGCAACATCCACAGACCATGTTCGAGGTCCAGCACACCGAGCGGTGCATTAAGGACACAAGCCTTCTACTGTCCGCATAATTGCTACTATCAACTTTCAACTATATTTTCTCTAGGAACATATCTAAAACAGTAGAACTAAAGCGCGAGCTTACGACATAATTTGCAAAGATCTTTTGACTATGTTCAGGATAATTAAGTTCATCTTATGAACTCCCACTCAGATAGACATCCCTCTAGTCATCTAAGTGATTACATGATCCGAGTCAACTAGGCCGTGTCCGATCATCACGTGAGACGGACTAGTCAACGTCGGTGAACATCTTCATGTTGATCGTATCTACCATACGACCCATGCTCGACCTTTCGGTCTTCTGTGTTCCGAGGCCATGTCTGTACATGCTAGGCTCGTCAAGTCAACCTAAGTGTTTGCATGTGTTCCGAGGCCATGTCTGTACATGCTAGGCTCGTCAACACCCGTTGTATTCAAACGTAAGAATCTATCACACCCGATCATCACGTGGTGCTTCGAAACGATGAACTTTCGCAACGGTGCACAGTTAGGGGGAACACTTTCTTGAAATTTTAATGAGGGATCATCTTATTTACTACCGTCGTTCTAAGCAAATAAGATGTATAAACATGATAAACATCACATGCAATCAAATAGTGACATGATATGGCCATCATCACTTTGCTCCTTTTGATCTCCATCTTCGGGGCTCCATGATCATCGTCATCACCAGCATGACACCATGATCTCCATCATCATGATCTCCATCATCGTGTCTTCATGAATTTGTCACGTCAACTATTACTTCTACTACTATGGCTAACGCGTTTAGCAATAAAGTAAAGTAACTTACATGACGATTCTCAATGACACGCAGGTCATACAAAAAATAAAGACAACTCCTATGGCTCCTGCCGGTTGTCATACTCATCGACATGCAAGTCGTGATTCCTATTACAAGAACATGATCAATCTCATACATCACATATATCATTCATCACATCCTTTTGGCCATATCACATCACATGGCATACCCTGCAAAAACAAGTTAGACGTCCTCTAATTGTTGTTTGCATCTTTTACGTGGCTGCTATGGGTTTATAGCAAGAACGTTTCTTACCTACGCAAAACCACAACGTGATATGTCAATTGCTATTTACCCTTCATAAGGACCCTTTTCATCGAATCCGATCCGACTAAAGTGGGAGAGACAGACACCCGCCAGCCACCTTATGCAACTAGTGCATGTCAGTCGGTGGAACCGGTCTCACGTAAACGTACGTGTAAGGTTGGTCCGGGCCGCTTCATCCCACAATGCCGCCGAATCAAGATTGACTAGTAACGGTAAGCATATTGAACAAAATCAACGCCCACAACTACTTTGTGTTCTACTCGTGCAAAGAATCTACGCAATAGACCTAGCTCATGATGCCACTGTTGGGGAACGTAGCATAAATTCAAAATTTTCCTACGTGTCACCAAGATCTATCTATGGAGAAACCAGCAACGAGGGGAAGGAGAGTGCATATACATACCCTTGTAGATCGCTAAGCGGAAGCGTTCAAGTGAACGGGGTTGATGGAGTCGTACTCGTCGTGATCCAAATCACCGATGATCCTAGTGCCGAACGGACGGCACCTCCGCGTTCAACACACGTACAGCCCGGTGAGGTATCCCATGCCTTGATCCAGCAAGGAGAGAGGGAGAGGTTGAGGAAGACTCCGTCCAGCAGCAGCACAACGGCGTGGTGGTGGTGGAGGAGCGTGGCAATCCTGCAGGGCTTCGCCAAGCACCGCGGGAGAGGAGGAAGGAGAGATGCAGGGCTGCGCCATTAACAGGAGAGGAACTCGTTTGTTGGCATCCCCAAAACCCTCAAGTATATATAGGGGAGAGGGAAGAGGGTGCGCCCCCTTTAGGGTTTCCACCCCAAGGGGTGCGGCTGCCCCAAACCCATCTAGGGTGGCGGCTAAGGGGGGGAGAGGGGGAGGCGCACCAGGGGTGGGCCTTAGGGCCCATCTGCCCTAGGGTTTGCCCCCTTCCCCTCTAGGAGGCGCCTTGGGCCTTGGTGGGGGGGGGGCGCACCAGCCCACCTGGGGCTGGTCCCCTCCCACACTTGGCCCACGCAACCTTCTGGGGTTGGTGGCCCCACTTGGTGGACCCCCGGACACCTCCGGTGGTCCCGGTACACTACCGGTGATGCCCAGAACTCTTCCGGTGGCCAAAACCATACTTCCTATATATAAATCTTTACCTCCGGACCATTCCGGAACTCCTCGTGATGTCCGGGATCTCATCCGGGACTCTGAACAACATTCGGTAAGCACATACAAGCTTCCTTTATAACCCTAGCGTCATCGAACCTTAAGTGTGTAGACCCTACGGGTTCGGGAGACATGCAGACATGACCGTGACGTTCTCCGGTCAATAACCAACAGCGGGATCTGGATACCCATGTTGGCTCCCACATGTTCCACGATGATCTCATCGGATGAACCACGATGTCAAGGACTTAATCAATCCCGTATACAATTCCCTTTGTCTATCGGTACGATACTTGCCCGAGATTCGATCGTCGGTATCCCGATACCTTGTTCAATCTCGTTACCGGCAAGTCTCTTTTACTCGTTCCACAACACATCATCCCGTGATCAACTCCTTGATCACACTGTGCACATTATGATGATGTCCTACCGAGTGGGCCCAGAGATACCTCTCCGTCACACGGAGTGACAAATCGCAGTCTCGATTCGTGCCAACCCAACAGACACTTTCGGAGATACCTGTAGTGTACCTTTATAGCCACCCAGTTACGTTGTGACGTTTGGCACACCCAAAGTATTCCTACGGTATCCGGGAGTTGCACAATCTCATGGTCTAAGGAAATGATACTTGACATTAGAAAAGCTTTAGCATACGAACTACATGATCTTGTGCTAGGCTTAGGATTGGGTCTTGTCCATCACATCATTCTCCTAATGATGTGATCCCGTTATCAACGACATCCAATGTCCATGGTCAGGAAACTGTAACCATCTATTGATCAACGAGCTAGTCAACTAGAGGCTTACTAGGGACATGGTGTTGTCTATGTATCCACACATGTATCTGAGTTTCCTATCAATACAATTCTAGCATGGATAATAAACGATTATCATGAACAAGGAAATATAATAATAATCAATTTATTATTGCCTCTAGGGCATATTTCCAACAGTTACCTGACTGGAACCAAGCAGAACGTAGATGTGGTTGAAGCTGTGGTTGCGGTGGCGGCGGTTTGAGATGCCGGTAGGGGGAAGCGCGAGGGGGGGGGGATACTGAGGGTGGGGATGTGGTTGGAGGAATAAATTCTGAAATCACGCGCCTAATGAAAATTTCACTACAAAACTTGAAACTTGGGTGAGGGAAACACACAACGCAGACGAAGCGTGTAAAATACTCGTGTGCAAGAAAAAAGAAAGTTGGCAGATCCCGTCTCCAAAAAATATGTACACATCTAGTTGATATTTTTCGGTCAATGGTACGCCTGGTTTATTAGGAAACATCGCACAGGTAACAGACTTATGAATTGTTAACGCAAAAAAACGCAGACGGGTACGACATAGAAACCGTGTGTTTTGTGATCTTCTAATGATTAACGCAAAAAAAACACGGGCACACATGCTAATCAACGCTCAAATCCCTCAAAGGATGCTCTTACCGAGATTGTACGTTAATACTACAAACTTAAAGCACTACTGGTAATTTGCTCTAATACTACAAACTTAAACTACTTCTCACATGCTGCCATCGGGGCATGCTGGCCAGCCGCCGCCGTTCTCCTTCCCGGCCTTGTAGGCGGCAGCCCATCGTGCTTCGATCTCCACCAAGCTCTCCTCACCACGGCGTGCGGCCTCTTTTTCTTGCGGCGGCGGGACTCTCTTTTCTTGACTGCTTTCTGCCTTTTCCGCTCCTTCTATGCGGCTATGACCGCCTCTAGATCCACCACCCATTTGTCCATGGTAGCCTCAAAGTCCGCCCATGTAACTGTCTGGCCGCCGGCAGTGATGGACTTGGCGCGACGAGATGCTATCGCTTCCTTACCATGTGTGCGGTCACGGGCGGCGAGGAACGCGGCGCGGCGGGATGCCATCGCTTCCTTACCAGTTACTTTGCACCGCGGTGCCATAGACGACGCTTGGAGAGAGCACTGGGAAGAAGGGGCCGGGCAGCCGTACAGTTTGGTGGTATTCAAGAGCTCAATGACAAACGACAACAAAAATTTGGCTTCCCTTACAATTTTGCTCGTTCATTGTCGCACACAGTTCATCTCCGCCGCTTCCGGAAACAGTGTGCGCCGAGTCTATTGTGTGTTGCGTTATGATTGGCCGAAACCCCGGCCACGCGGATCGCCCGTGTGCACCGTAAGATGCGATGCGATCAAACGACAATCCACGTCCCTCACATCACACCTGTGCACCTATAGCTGGATTGGATTTATATGCGCTGAATGCCTAGAAAATGCACATAATCCCCTAAATATGGTAAATGAGCCCAGAAAAATGCCAAATTTGAACATGGTGATTTGCAGGGTGTATGTTCGTTGTATAAAAAAACTCCAGGGAAAAGAACGAAGAAAATTTGGATTCCCCTTCAATCTTGGTGATTTCCCTCTCGAAAGTATGAAACTTCTTTGGTGATGGTTCGATTTATGAAGGGCGTGCATGACGACATAAGTGAAACCTTCTCAAATTTTTACCAGGGCATAGTGAGGTCATACCATGGCACACCATGCCAGGAGTCATGTTTTTCAAGCATTTATTTCATTTTTTCTATAGTTGAAAAGCCAATAAACAAACGTTTGTGGTTGACTATTGCCACACATTTCATCGAAATATTTATCCCTTCCTTGTAAAAGGCATGAGAATTTACTAAATGGCACGAGCATGGTTTTCCAGGCCGTTCTTGTGCACCCTTTCATGCACCGATTGTTTGAACTTGAATTATGTGCATTAATGCCTAGGAAACGCACATAATCCCCTAAATATGGAAAATGAACCCGGAAAAGTGCCAAATTTGAACACGGTGATTTGCAGGTTGTATGTTCATCGTAGAAAAAAACTCGTGGACAAAGAACGAAGGAAATTCGGATCCCCCTTCAATCTTGGTGATTTCCCCCTCGAAACCATGAAACTTCCTCGGTGATTGTTCGATTTATGAAAGGTGTGCATCACGACATAAGGAAAACATTCTCCAATTTTTACCAGGGCATGGTGAGGCCATACCATGGCACCACGACAGGCATCATGTTTTATAACCACGTGTTTCATTTTTTGTATAGTTGTTAACCCTGTAAATGACGTGTTTATGGTTGACTATTGCCACACATTTCCTTGAAATATTTGCCCATTCCTTGTAAAAGGCATGAGAATGTAGTAAATAACACGAGCATGATTTTCCAGACCGTTCTTGTGCACCTTTTCATGCACCGTTTGTTCGAATTTGAATTATGTCCATTAATGCCTAGAAAGTGCACATGATCCCATAAATATGGTAAATGAGCCCGGAAAAATTTCAAATTTGAACACGTTGCATTTGAGGCGGTATGTTGATCGTTGGAAAAAAATTGAATGACAAACTAGGACGGAAATTTGGATTCCCCTTCAATCTTGGGGATTTCCCTCTCGAAAGCATTGAACTCCCTCGGTGATGGTTCGATTTACGAAGGGCGTGCATGCCGACATAAGCCAAACCTTCTCAAATTTTTACCAGGGCATCGTGAGGTCATACCTTGGCACCATGCCAGGCGTCATGTTTTTCAAGAATTTATTTTTTTTCTATAGTTGAAAACCCAACAAACAAACATTTGTGGTTGACTATTGCCACACATTTCATCGAAATATCTGTCCATTCCTTGTAAAAGGTATGAGAATTTTTTAAATGGAACGAGCATGGTTTCTAGGCCATTCTTGTGCACCCTTTAATGCACCGATTGTTTGAACTTGAATTATGTGCATTCATGCCTAGGAAATGCACATAATCCCCTAAATATGGCAAATGAACCCGGAAAAGTGCCAAATTTGAACGCGGTGATTTGCAGGTTGTATGTTCGTCATAGAAAAAACTCATGGACAAAGGACAATGGAAATTTGGATCCCCCTTCAATCTTGGTGATTTCCCCCTCGAAACCATGAAACTTCCTCGGTGATGGTTTGATTTATGAAAGGTGTGCATGACGACATTTTTACCAGGGCACGGTGAGGCCATACCATGGCACCACACCAGGCGTCATGTTTTCCAAGCATGTATTTCATTTTTGTATAGTTGTTAACCCAGTAAACGACGCGTTTATGGTTGACTATTGCCACACATTTCATTGAAATATCTGCACATTCTTTGTGAAAGGCATGAGAATGTACTAAATAGCACGAGCATGGTTTTCCAGACCGTTCTTGTGCACCTTTTCATGCACCGATTGTCCGAATTTGAATTATGTGCATAATTAATGCCTAGAAAATGCACATAATCCCCTAAATATGGTAAATGAGTTCGGAAAAATGTCAAATTTAAACATGTTGCATTTGAGGCGGTATGTTGATCGTTGGAAAAAAACTGAATGACAAACTAGGACGGAAATTTGGATTCCCCTTCAATCTTGGTGATTTCCCCCTCGAAAGCATTGAACTTCCTCGGTGATAGTTCGATTTATGAAGGGCATGCATGACGACATAAATCAAACCTTCTCAGCTTTTAACCAGGGCACGATGAGGCCATACCATGGCACCATGCCAGGAGTCATGTTTTTCAAGCACGTATTTCATTATTCTATAGTTGATAACCCAGTAAATGACGCGTTTGTGGTTGACTATTGCCACGCATTCCATTGAAATCTCTGCCCATTCCTTGTAAAAGGCTTGAGAAATTACTGAATACCACGAGTATGGTTTTTCCAGACCGTTCTTGTGCACCTTTTCAAGCACCAATTGTTTTTGAATTATGTGCATTAATGCCTACAAAATGCACATAATCCCCTAAATATTATAAATGAACCCAGAAAAGTGTCAAATTTGAACACAGTGATTAGCAGGGTTTATGTTCATCGTAGAAAAAAACTCATGGATGAAGGACAAAGGAAATTTGGATTCCCATTCAATCTCGGTGATTTACTATCACACACAATTCATCTCCGTCGCCTCTGCGAACCGTGTGTGTTCACTCACACATGCAAAAGGAAAAAGAAAACCCTCGCCCACTTCGTCCCCACTCACTCGCCCCGGACTCCTCCACAATTCTGCACCCTAAGCTCAACGGTTGTTGGCAGCGGGCGTAGGTCACACTCCAAACGGCACGAGATTTTGCCCCTACCGCTTTCCGCCGCCTATCTGCACCGACATTCTTGACTCTCGTCGACTGGGGTTTTCTGCTGGATTGGGCTGGGGATTTTTCTCATGGAGAAGGTAATCAACTTAGCCAAATATTCACTCATCTCTTATCGCAGTCCGTCCATCGCAGTTAATCAACCGACAGAAATCGCCATGGAATCATTTTTGTTCTAGATGATTCGTGGGTGTTCATTCATGTGTCCACAGTGCGAGCACAAATCGGGCAACTTTGGTCGTGGCCAGTCGGAAATGAAGTTCTATCTCACCATTCCTGATGACTTTAGGGAGCGCTCGATATGTTCAATCTCAACCTACCACGGTCGACATGGCCTAAATTTGTGAACATATACTGTCTGTTGCTACATTATCTATATATTTGCATCAAATCTTTGTTACATTATCTATTTTTAATTCTATATTTTTGTACTTTGCTTTCATCTATACATTGATCTGCTCTATCAGTTACTCCCATATTTGCATCTTGCTCTATTATTTTAATATATCTAATTTACGATCTTAATTTTCATTTCAAGCAGTACATCCCTAGCTTTGCAAGAACAAGAGTAGAAGGAAATCTTGGGCTTTACTTTGTTGATGACTCCCAGGATGTCGTATTGACAACGCAACATGGATTTACAATGACGGTTAGCGTAAAACTTGATAAAGATGGTCACTCCTATTTTAATGTGGACCTTTGGAGAAAAATGTCTAAGTGTTATGAACTGAAAGCTGGCAATAAAATTCTAGTGCGTGCACCACAGCCTGGTCTAATTAACATGGATGTTTACTTCCTCAATGTCATCAGCCGATCAAAGTCTGATCGAGGTTAGTGTCCTTTCAACTTTATCCATGCTGTCATATTACTTAGCAAAATCGGGGTATTTGTTTTGACTAATTGATCACTATTTAAGCAACCAATTGTGATTTCATATTCTGACTTCGTTCCTAGGCAGTAACAAATTCTATTTAACAATTTATGCGCACTATATATATTCTTCTGCCATGTTCTGAATAAGTAATACCTTTCCACCTTTTAAGCAGGATATGTTGGATGCATAGTGAATGATCTGTATGTTACTAAGCGTGCCAAATTTCACTCGAAGGACTTGAAGCATGTCATAAACTTTGTTGATAATCTGACAGAGATAGCACAACGTATGGATGCTGGATTTTGGATGGGATTAATTAGACCTATGGTGCACACACTGAACAAGACCAATTGTGTGCACAAAACGCTGGTAAAAAGTCTTATTTTAATTTTGATGCTCAAAACTATATATATCTTCAACGATATGTTACAATTGGTTTTTATTCAACATGTCAATAGAAATTGCTCCCTTTAGCAGTTCCTGGATCGATTTCCCGGCGTGGTCGAATGACACTTGTGCCTGCTAATAACGCCAAAGTGATTGCAAGGTATTGTATTTCCCGCAGAAATGGAACCATTAAAATTAACAAGTTCTCGTTTCTCGTGGCAATGCATCCATATTGGAAAATTGGAGACACTATTCTACTCATGCTCTACCAAGGCACATGAGGGCTCTTCCTTTTCATTGACGAGATGCCGAGTCGCCGTGATCAAGCTGCTTCAAGTGGATAGTTGTGGTTGTTGGCCCTCAGCCTCTTAATGTGCTAGCTGTTACTATATATGTTAAGTATGTAGATATGGACCATATGGTTGTTGGCCCTTAGCCTCTTAAAATGTGATAGTTGTTACTATGTTAAGTATGTAGATATGGACCGTATGGTTGTCAAAACCATGTTACGAAGATCCTCCTTTTGTCGAATAGTGTAACCACTATATATATGTTACTCAAATGTTGTTACCAAAGTTCATAAATTTTCACACACATGTTAACATAAGGAAACGTATGTGTAACATACTAATCATCGCACATGAGTACTCGCAGACGCATCGTGTGCGATACTCCTAGCCACCGCAAGCAACTACTTTGCATTTTTCAAAGTTTTTTGTACACACAGAATCACACACAAAACAAGTATATTGACCGTATGTGTTGTAATTTCTCATCGCAAACAGTTCATCCGAGTCAGCTGTTTGCCACGTATCACACACATCTTGTTTACACAACTGGTTTGTGTTCTTTTGGCTCATCGGAAATAGTTCATCCATGTGAACTGTATGCCGCATATCACACACATCTTGTTAAGTTGAACTGCTTCTGTTGTGTTCCCTAATCGAAAACAGTTCGTCCGACTGAACTATATGTCGTATATCGCACACACATTGATATGGCTGCCCATTTCTGTTGTTCTACCTCATCGCAAACAGTTCGAATGGATTAACTGTGTGTCCTGCATCGCACACACATTGATATGGTGCGAGTTTCTTTTGTTCTGCCTCATCGCAAATAGTTTGAATGGATTAACCGTGTGCCCTGCATTGCACACGCAACTAAAATCTGAACCATGTTTGATGGCTTCACCATCGCAAACGTTTTGCACCTTTTTGATGGTTCTTTTACACCATCGTTTGCGATTATTGCATCGCACACACTTTCGGCATTGGGTCTCTAACCGTAGTGTCGCGTTACCAGTATCTTGCAGTAGTGTTGGTTCAACTCCACAATCTTGTCGGAGGCTCCTAAGTGACACCTAACCAATCTAGGAGACACCACTCTCCAAAAGGTAATAGATGGTGTGTTGATGATGAACTCCTTGCTCTTGTGCTTCAAATGATACTCTCCCCAACACTCAACTCTCTCACACAGATTCAGCTATGGTGGAAAGATGATTTGAGTGGAAAGCAACTTGGGGAAGGCTAGAGATCAAGATTCTTGTGGTTGGAGTGGAATGTCTTGGCCTCAACACATGAGTAGGTGGTTCTCTCTCAGAAAATGAGTAGTGGAAGTGTAGGCACGTTCTAATGGCTCTCTCTTGAATAGAGAAGGGGTGGAGGGGTATAGATAGCCTCCACACAAAATCTAACCATTACACACATTTGACCCAACTCGGTCAAACCGAACAGGTGAACTCGGTGAGACCGATTTAGTTCAAAATGTGAACGCTAGGATTCTCGGTGGGACCGACATGATCAAATCGGTGGGACCGATGCGCTACTGTTAGGGCAAAACCTCATCTCGGTGTGATCGATTGCATGAACTCGGTGGGACCGATTTTAGCAATGAGCAAACAAAGAGTTGGTTAGGCAAACTCGATGGGACCGATCGCTCCTTTTGGTAAGACCAAAATGTTATGAAAGGGAAACAGAGAGTTTGCATTGCGAACTCGGTGGGACCGATCACTCATTTCGATGAGACCAAAATGTTACAAAGGGAAACAAAGAGTTTGCAATCCCATCTTGGTGAGATCAAAATCCCTAACGGTGAGACCGAACTGATTAGGGTTTCTGGCTATGGCTTTGTCAAAGGAACTCGGTGGCGCCGGATAGATCAAATTGGTGGGGCCGAGTTTGACTTTAGGTTTAGGACATATTTGGATATGAGAAAGTGGTTGAGGGCTTTGGAGCATATCACTAAGCATTTTGCGCAAGTAGACCAGTGAGCAACACCTCATCCCCTTTTAATAGTATTGGCTTTTCCTATGGACTCAATGTGATCTTGGATCACCAAAATAGAAATGAAGAGTCTTGAGCTTTTTCCAATATTTTTCCTTAGCATTTTGAGGGGTCCACATCTCTAGTCCATGCCATGCCAATCATTGAACTTCCTGAAATATTCAACTTGAATGGATATTAGTTCAATGAGCTATATGTTGTTATGAATTACCAAAACCACCCAGGGATTAGTTGCACTTTCAGTTTGAGAATTACATTAGAAAGCAAGATCACTTCAATGCAAATGTTATGAAACAATTGAAATACAATTCTGATATGATTGCTCGCTTGAGTGACTTGTTATTTAGAATATCAAATGATGTTAGAGGTGTGGGGAAGCATGCTTCTATGGTTCAAACTCAGTTAGAACAAGTTGCTAAATCTCAAAGAGAGTTGTTAGATGAAATGGATAATAATATCAATGATCATGCTATTAGAGTAATGACTAGAGGAGGTAGGATGACTGAGGAACCACTTTATCCCGAGGGACACCCAAAAAGAATTGAACAAGACTCTCAAAGGGTTAACACTGATGCACCTAGTCCTTCTAAAAAGAAAAAGAAGAAGAAAAACGATAGGACTTTGCATGCCTCTAGTGAACCTGAAGTAGAAAAAACTCCTGATAATGATAATGCAGTTTCTATCTCTGATGTTGAAACTCAATCTGGTAGTGACCACTCACCTTATGATAATGAAAAAGATAATGATGAGGTCCATGAATATACTCAAACAAATAATAAAGAACCAGACAATGATGTTGAGATAGAACCAATAGTTGATCTTGATAACCCACAACCCAAGAATAAAAGATATGATAAAAGAGACTTTGTTGCTAGAAAACACGGTAAGGAAAGAGAACCATGGGTTCAAAAACCTATGCCCTTTCCAACTAAGTCAACTAAAAAGAAAGATGATGAAGAATTTGAACGCTTTGTTGAAATGATTAGGCCATTCTTTTTGCGCACTCGCTTGAATGATATCCTAAAAATGACTCCTTATGCAAAGTACATGAAAGACATCATCACCAATAACAGAAAAATACTGGAAGATGAAATCTCCACCATGCTTGCTAATTATACTTTTTTCTTTCTCGTTGAAGTGTTCTGGCATCCCCGTGATGTAGTCACCTGTGTCCCTTGTCAAACTTTCTGATGAATGATACGTCCATTTTGCATCATGCTTTTATATCGATATTTATTGCATTATGGGCTGTTATTACACGTTATGTCACAATACTTATGTCTATTCTCTCTTATTTTACAAGGTTTACGTAAGGAGGGAGAATGCCGACAGCTGGAATTCTGGGCTGGAAAAGGAGCAAATATTAGAGACCTATTCGGCACAACTCCAAAAGTCCTGAAACTCCACGAAAGTTATTTTTGGAAATAATAAAAAATACTGGGCGGAAGAAATACGTCATCAGGGGGCCACCTCCTGTCCACGAGGGTGGGGGGCGCGCCCCCCTGCCTCGTGGGCCCCCTGTTGGCTCTCCGGTGGCCATCTTCTGCTATATGAAGTCTTCCATCGAGGAAAAAATCATAAGCAACCTTTCGGGACGAGACTCCGCCGCCACGAGGCGAAACCTTGGCGTAACCAATCTAGGGCTCCGGCAGAGCTGTTCTGCCGAGGACACTTCCCTCCGGGAGGGGGAACTCATCGCCATCGTCATCACCAATGCTCCTCTCATCGGGAGAGGGCAATCTCCATCAGCATCTTCACCAGCACCATCTCCTCTCAAAACCCTAGTTCATCTCTTGTATCCAATTCTTGTCTCCAAGTCCGAGATTGGTACTAGTAGGTTGCTAGTAGTGTTGATTACTCCTTGTAGTTGATGCTAGTTGGTTTATTTGGTGGAAGATCATATGTTTAGATCCTATATGCATATTAATACCCCTCTGATTATGAACATGAGTATGCTTTGTGAGTTGTTACGGTTGTTCCTGAGGACATGGGAGAAGTCTTGCTATTAGTAGTCATGTGAATTTGGTATTCATTCGATATTTTGATGAGATGTATGTTGTCTAGCCTCTAGTAGTGTTATGTGAACATCGACTACATAACACTTCACCATTATTTGGGCCTAGAGGAAGGCATTGGGAAGTAATAAGTAGATGATGGGTTGCTAGAGTGACAGAAGCTTAAACCCTAGTTTATGCGTTGCTTCGTAAGGGGCTGATTTGGATCCATATGTGTCATGCTATGGTTAGGTTTACCTTAATACTTTTGTTGTAGTTGCGGATGCTTGCAATAGAGGTTAATCAATGGGATGCTTGTTCAACTAAGAACAACACCCAAGCACCAGCCCACCCACATATCAAATTATCAAAGTACCGAACGTGAATCATATGAACGTGATGAAAACTAGCTTGACGTTAATTCCCATGTGTCCTCGGGAGCGCTTTTCGCTATATAAGAGTTTGTCCAGCCTTGTCCTTTGCTACAAAAAGGATTGGGCCACCTTGCTGCAGTTTATTTACTTTTGCTACTTGTTGCCCGTTACAAATTATCCTATCACAAAACTATCTGTTACCACTTATTTCGGTACTTGCAGAGAATACCTTGGTGAAAACCGCTTATCATTTCCTTCTGCTCCTCGTTGGGTTTGACACTCTTACTTATCGAAAGGACTACGATAGATCCCCTATACTTGTGGGTAATCAAGACTCTTTTTTGGCGCCGTTGCCGGGGAGTGAAGCGCCTATGGTAGGTGGAATTTGGTAAGGAAAAATTTATATAGTGTGCTGAAATTTACTGTCACTTGTTACTATGGAAAGTAATCCTCTGAGGGGCTTGTTCGGGGTATCGTCACCTCGACCAGTAGAGAAAAGGGTTGCTCCTCAACCTACTGAACCTACTAAAAATGAAAACGTTCCCTTTGAAGTTCATTCGGGTATGTTAGAAAAGTTGCTAGCTAATCCTTTTGCAGGAGATGGAACAAAGCATCCTGATGAGCACCTAATCTATGTGGATGAAGTTTGTGGATTATTTCAGCTTGCAGGTATACCCGGTGATGTTATTAAGAAGAAGGTCTTCCCTTTATCTTTGAAGGGAGATGCATCGACATGGTATAGGCTATGTGATGATACGGGGTCATGGAACTACAAATGATTGAAATTGGAATTTCATCAGAAGTTTTATCCTATGCATCTTGTTCATCGTGATCGCAATTATATATATAATTTTTGGCCTCGCGAAGGAGAAAGCATCGCTCAAGCTTGGGGGAGGCTTAAATCAATGTTATATTCATGCCCCAATCATGAGCTCTCAAGAGAAATAATTATTCAAAGTTTTTATGCTCGGCTTTCTGATAACAATCGCACCATGCTCGATACTTCTTGTGCTGGCTCTTTTATGATGAAGACTATTGAATTCAAATGGAATTTATTGGATAGAATTAAACGCAACTCTGAAGATTGGGATCTCGACGAAGGTAAGGAGACAGGTATGACACCTAAGTTTGATTTTGTTAAATCTTTTATGGATACCGATGTTTTCCGTAAATTTAGCACTAAATATGGACTTGGCTCTGAGATAGTAGCTTCATTATGTGAATCTTTTGCTACTTATGTTGATCTCCCCAAGGAGAAGTGGTTTAAATATTATCCTCCCATAGAAGCAAAAGTAGCTGCACCTATTAAAGTTGAAGAAAAGACTATCACTTATAATGATCCTGTTGTTCCTACTTCTTATGTTGAGAAACCACCTTTCCCTATTAGGATAAAGGATCATGCTAAAGCTTCAATTGTGGTTCATAAAAGCAATATTAGAACTTATACACCTCTTGAGCAGATTAAAGTTGAACCTAATATTGCTATTATTAAAGATCTCTTGTCTGATAATATTGATGGGCATGTTATTCATTTCCGTGATGAAACTGCTAGAATTGCCAAACCTTGTGCTAAAGATAAACATAGACCTGTGGTAGGCATGCCTGTTATTTTTGTTAAAATAGGAGATCATTGTTATCATGGATTATGTGATATGGGTGCTAGTGCTAGTGCCATACCTATTGGCTTATACAAAGAAATTAAGCATGATATTGCACCTGCTGAGTTAGAAGATATTGATGTCACAATTAAACTTGCCAATAGAGATACTATTTCACCAACGGGAATTGTTAGAGATGTTGAAGTCTTGTGCGGGGAAACCAAATACCCTACTGATTTTCTTGTTCTTGGTTCCCCACAAGATAGGTTTTGTCCCATTATATTTGGCAGACCCTTCTTGAACACCGTTAATGCTAAGATAAACTGCGAAAAGGATGTTGTTACTACTGGTTTGGGTGATATGTCTCATGAGTTTAATTTCTCTAAATTTAGTAGACAACACCGCGAAGAGGAATTACCTAGTAAGGATAAAATTATTGGTCTTGCTTCTATTGCCGTACCTCCTAGTGATGCTTTAGAACAATATTTGCTAGACCATGAAAATGATATGTTTATGAATGAAATAAGGGAAATAGATGAAGTATTCTTTAAACAGGAACCTATCCCGAAACACAATTTGCCTGTTGAAATCCTAGGGGATCCTCCTCCACCCAAGGGTGATCCCGTGTTTGAGCTTAAACTGTTGCGTGATACTCTTAAATATGCTTATCTTGATGAAAAGAAGATATATCCTGTTATTATTAGTGCTAACCTTTCAGAGCATGAAGAAGAGAGATTATTGAAAACTCTGAAGAAGCACCGCGCTGCTATTGGATATACTCTTGATGATCTTAAGGGCATTAGTCCCACTCTATGTCAACATAAAATAAATTTGGAAGAAGATGCCAAACCAGTTTGTGATCATCAACGACGGCTGAATCCTAAGAAGAAAGAAGTGGTAAGAAAAGAAATACTAAAGCTCCTTGAGGCAGGTATAATTTATCCCGTTGCTGATAGTCAGTGGGCAAGTCTTGACCATTGCGTCCCTAAGAAGGGAGGCATTACTGTCGTTCCTAATGATAAAGATGAATTGATTCCGCAAAGAACTATTACAGGTTATAGGATGGTAATTTATTTCCGCAAATTAAATAAAGCTACTAAAAAGGATCATTACCCCTTACCTTTTATTGATAAAATGCTAGAAAGATTATCTAAACATACACATTTTTCTTTTTAGATGGTTATTCTGGTTTCTCTCAAATACCCGTGTCAGCCAATGATCAATCAAAGACTACTTTTACTTGCCCTTTTGGTACTTTTGCTTATAGACGTATGCCTTTTGGTTTATGTAATGCACCTGCTACCTTTCAAAGATGCATAATGGCTATATTCTCTGACTTTTGTGAGATGATTTGTGAGGTTTTCATGGACGACTTCTCCGTCTATGGATCCTCTTTTGATGATTGCTTGAGCAACCTTGATCGAGTTTTGCAGAGATGTGAAGAAACTAATCTTGTCTTGAATTGGGAAAAGTGCCACTTTATGGTTAATGAAGGTATCGTCTTGGGGCATAAAGTTTCTGAAAGAGGTATTGAAGTTGATAAAGCCAAGGTTGATGCTATTGAAAAGATGCCATGTCCCAAGGACATCAAATGTATAAGAAGTTTCCTTGGTCATGCCGGTTTTTATAGGAGGTTCATTAAGGACTTCTCCAAAATCTCTCGGCCTCTGACTAATTTATTACAAAAAGATTACCATTTGTCTTTGATGATGATTGTGTAGAAGCATTTGAAATACTTAAGAAAGCATTGATCTCTGCACTTATGATCCAGCCACCTGATTGGAATTTACCCTTTGAAATTATGTGTGATGCTAGTGATTATGCTAAAGGTGTTGTTCTAGCGCAAAGAGTTGATAAGAAATTAAATGTTATTCAATATGCTAGTAAAACTCTAGACAATGCTCAAAGAAATTATGCTACTACTGAAAAAGAATTCTTAGCAGTTGTATTTGCTTGTGATAAGTTCAGACCTTATATTGTTGATTTTAAAGTAACTATTCACACGGATCATGCTACTATTAAATATCTTATGGAAAAGAAAGATGCTAAACCTAGACTTATTAGATGGGTTCTCTTGTTACAAGAATTTGATTTGCATATTATTGATAGAAATGGAGCTGAGAACCCCGTTGCAGACAACTTGTCTAGATTAGAAAATGTTCTTGATGACCCACTACCTATTGATGATAGCTTTCCTGATGAACAATTAAATGTCATAAGTGCCTCTCGTAGTACTCCGTGGTATGCAGATTATGCTAACTATATTGTTGCTAAATTTATACCACCTAGTTTCACATACCAATAAAAGAAAAAGTTCTTCTATGATTTGAGACATTACTTTTGGGATGACCCACATCTTTATAAAGAAGGAGTAGATGGTGTTATTAGACATTGTGTACCTGAGCATGAACAGGAACAGATCCTACGCAAGTGTCACTCCGAAGCTTATGGAGGACACCACACTGGAGATAGAACTGCACATAAGGTATTGCAATCCGGTTTTTATTGGCCTACTCTCTTCAAGGATGCCCGTAAGTTTGTCTTATCTTGTGATGAATGTCAAAGAATTGGTAATATTAGTAGACGTCAAGAAATGGATATGAACTATTCACGCGTTATTGAACCATTTGATGTTTGGGGCTTTGATTATATGGGACCTTTTCCTGCCTCTAATGGATATACACATATTTTAGTTGCTATTGATTACGTTACTAAGTGGGTAGAAGCTATTCCAACTAGTAGTGCTGATCATAACACCTTTATTAAGATGCTTAAAGAAGTTATTTTTCCAAGGTTTGGAGTCCCTAGATATTTAATGACTGATGGTGGTTCACATTTTATTCATGGTGCTTTCCGTAAAATGCTAGCTAAGTATGATGTTAATCATAGAATTGCATCTCCTTATCACCCACAGTCTAGTGGTCAAGTAGAATTGAGTAATAGAGAGCTCAAATTAATTTTGCAAAAGACTGTTAATAGATCTAGAAAGAATTGGTCCAAGAAACTCGATGATGCATTGTGGGCCTATAGAACTGCATATAAAAATCCTATGGGTATGTCTCCGTATAAAATGGTTTATGGAAAAGCATGTCACTTACCTCTCGAACTAGAACATAAGGCATATTGGGCCATTAAAGAGCTCAATTATGATTTCAAACTTGCCGGTGAGAAGAGGTTATTTGATATTAACTCACTTGATGAATGGAGAACCCAAGCTTATGAAAATGCCAAGTTGTTTAAAGAAAAAGTTAAAAGGTGGCATGACAAAAGGATACAAAAGCGTGAGTTTAATGTAGGTGATTATGTATTGTTATACAACTCTCGTTTAAGATTTTTTGCAGGAAAACTTCTCTCTAAATGGGAAGGCCCTTACGTTATCGAGGAGGTCTATCGTTCCGGTGCCATAAAAATCAACAACTTCGAAGGCACAAATCCGAAGGTGGTGAACGGTCAAAGAATCAAACATTATATCTCAGGTAATCCTATAAATGTTGAAACCAATGTTATTGAAACCGTAACCCCGGAGGAATACATAAGGGACACTTTCCGGAATGTTTCAGACTCTGAAAAGGAATAGGTATGTGGTACGGTAAGTAAACCGACTCCAAAACAGTTTTTATGGCAATATTTCTCCGTTTTGGAATATTTAGAAAAATAGAAAAATAAGAAGCAGTCCAAGAAGGACACGAGGGCTCCACGAGGGTGGAGGGCGCGCCCTACCCTACTGGGCGCGCCCCCTACCTCGTGGGCACCTCGTGTGCTCTCCGGACTCCGTTTTCTTGCACGTTACGTATTTTGGTCGGTAAAAATTAATTATATAATCTCCCGAAGGTTTTGACTCCCGTATCATGCAATTATCCTCTGTTCTTGTTTCGAGCTGTTTTCTGTTAGGGTTGTCAAGGCCAGGCATCATGTCGTCCCCTCCTCCAACAATGGTGACAACGATGCTTGGCTAATGAAGAAAGAGCTAAAGAGGGAAGAACCCATGGAGATCAACAAGGATGAAGGGATCAAGAAGGCCACAGAGGATCAAGCTCCGGCAGCAGAAGACATCCTTCAACTTGATCATAATCTTCTTACCCCAACTGAGATCGAAGCTTTCAAGATGATTGAGTTAGCTCGTATACATAACAAGTATCTCACGCGTGAAAATATTTTGTTGAAGGAGCATATCGTTGCACTTAAGGGCATTATCCGCAAGCTGGAGGACCTCTTACGTTCGATGTGCGACTATCCATCATCACCTCCACCTTCTTCACCAGCAAAGGAGACATAATCACATGGGTATTGGCACTCCCCTTGGCAACTGCGAAGCTTAGGGGAGGTGCCTCGGTATTGTATCACCATCACACCCCTATCTTGTCGTTTTTCTTAGTTCGATCCTATTAGTAGTATCTTGATTTAGTAGAATAAAGTTTATGGCATGACCTAGTTTTGAGTTTTTCTTTATGATCTCTCTATGTAATCGAGTCCGTGAGCTATATAATAAAGATTAGTGTTGAGTCAAGGGCTTGATTATTTTGCCATGATCTTGAGTGAATAAAAGAATAGATAAAAAGAATAAAAAGAAATAAAGAGATCATATTGATCTTATTGAGAGTAATGACTTCACATAGAAAGAGTATGATGATTAAAAGTTGTTGGGAGTTGGCAAACATTAGCTTTGGTCATCGTTTCAATTAATAGGAAGTAATAAGGAAAGAGAGGTTTCACATATAAATATACTATCGTAGACATCTTTTATGATTGGGAGCACTCATTAAAATATGACATGCTAAAGAGTTGATGTTGGACAAGGAAGACAACGTAATGGGTTATGTTTTCTTATATCTGAGATAAAGTATATTGTCATGGATCATCCAACATGTTGAGTTTGTCTTTCCCCCTCATGCTAGCCAAATTCTTTGCACCAAGTAGAGATACTACTTGTGCTTCCGAAAACCCTTAAACCAGTTTTGCCATGAGAGTCCATCATATCTACCTATGGATTGAGTAAGATCCTTCAAGTAAGTTGCCATCGGTGCAAGCAATAAAAATTGCTCTCTAAATATGTATGATTGATTGGTGTGGAGGAAATAAGCTTTATCCGATCTTGTGATGTGGAAGAAATAAAAGCGACGGACTACATAATAAAGGTTCATATCACAAGTGGCAATATAAAGTGACGTTCTTTCGCATTAAGATTTTGTGCATCCAACCCTGAAAGCTCATGGCAACCTCTGCTTCCCTCTGCGAAGGGCCTATCTGTTACTATTATCTTCTACCTTATGCAAGAGTCATGGTGATCTTGACCTTTCCTTTTTATATTTTATCCTTTGGCAAGCACAGTATGTTGGAAAGATCCTGATAGATATATCTAATTGGATGTAAGTTAGCATGAACTATTATTGTTGACATTACCCCTGAGGTAAAAGGTTGGGAGGCGAAACTATAAGCCCCTGTCTTTCTTTGTGTCCGATTAAAACTCCATAACCACAAGTATTGCGTGAGTGTTAGCAATTATGAAAGACTAAATGATAGTTGAGTATGTGGACTTGCTAGAAAGCTCTGACATAGAGTCTTTCTGATGTTATGGTAAATTGCAATTGCTTCAATGACTGAGATTATAGTTTGTTAGCTCTCAATAAAGTTTCTGATTCATAGTTTTCATTGTGAATAGATTATTACTTGAGCATAAGAAATCATATGACAATATCTGTCTATGATGCTGTTATGAGAACAATCATGATGCCCTCATGTCCGTATTTTATTTTATCGACACCTCTACCTCTAAACATGTGGACATATTTATCATTATCGGTTTCCGCTTGAGGACAAGCGAGGTCTAAGCTTGGGGGAGTTGATACGTCCATTTTGCATCATGCTTTTATATCGATATTTATTGCATTATGGGCTGTTATTACACGTTATGTCACAATACTTATGTCTATTCTCTCTTATTTTATAAGGTTTACATAAGGAGGGAGAATGCCGGCAGCTGGAATTCTGGGCTGGAAAAGGAGCAAATATTACAGACCTATTCTGCACAACTCCAAAAGTCCTAAAACTCCACGAAAGTTATTTTTGGAAATAATAAAAAATACTGAGCGGAAGAAATACGTCAGGGGGGCCACCACCTGTCCACGAGGGTGGGGGGCGCGCCCTACCCCCAGGGCGCGCCCCCTGCCTCGTGGGCCCCCTGTTGGCTCTCCGGTGGCCATCTTCTGCTATATGAAGTCTTTCGTCGAGGAAAAAATCATAAGCAACCTTTCGGGACGAGACTCCGCCCCCACGAGGCGGAACCTTGGCGGAACCAATCTAGGGATCCGGCAGAGCTGTTCTGCCGGGGACACTTCCCTCCGGGAGGGGGAAATCATCGCCATCGTCATCACCAACGCTCCTCTCATCGGGAGAGGGCAATCTCCATCAACATCTTCACCAGCACCATCTCCTCTCAAAACCCTAGTTCATCTCTTATATCCAATTCTTGTCTCCAAGTCCGGGATTGGTACTAGTAGGTTGCTAGTAGTGTTGATTACTCCTTGTAGTTGATGCTAGTTGGTTTATTTGGTGGAAGATCATATGTTCAGATCCTATATGGATATTAATACCCCTCTGATTATGAACATGAATATGCTTTGTGAGTAGTTACGGTTGTTCCTGAAGACATGGGAGAAGTCTTGCTATTAGTAGTCATGTGAATTTGGTATTCGTTCGATATTTTGATGAGATGTATGTTGTCTAGCCTCTAGTGGTGTTATGTGAACGTTGACTACATAACACTTCACCATTATTTGGGCCTAGAGGAAGGCATTGGGAAGTAATAAGTAGATGATGGGTTGCTAGAGTGATAGAAGCTTAAACCCTAGTTTATGCGTTGCTTCGTAAGGGGCTGATTTGGATCCATATGTTTCATGCTATGGTTAGGTTTACCTTAATACTTTTATTGTAGTTGCGGATGCTTGCAATAGAGGTTAATCATAAGTGGGATGCTTGTTCAAGTAAGAACAACAACCAAGCACCGGCCCACCCACATATCAAATTATCAAAGTACCGAACGCGAATCATATGAACGTGATGAAAACTAGCTTGACGATAATTCCCATGTGTCCTCGGGAGCGCTTTTTGCTATATAAGAGTTTGTCCAGGCTTGTCCTTTGCTACAAAAAGGATTGGGCCACCTTTCTGCACTTTATTTATTTTTGTTACTTGTTGCCCGTTACAAATTATCCTATCACAAAACTATCTGTTACCACTTATTTCAGTACTTGCAGAGAATACCTTGCTAAAAACCGCTTATGATTTCCTTCTGCTCCTCATTGGGTTCGACACTCTTACTTATCAAAAGGACTACGATAGATACCCTATACTTGTGGGTCATCAATGAACCCGTTAGTTGTCATTATGATCATCATACTACAGATGACATTTGAGCAACCCCAAAGTCCACCATATGATAGGAAGTGACTATGATACTCTCATGGTCTGGGTAATTAAAATCACATGCTAACACTCTGTGTTATAACAATTGATTTCAGACGATATTACCTCAAAGTATAAAAAACAAGTTTCGGTCAATTCAATATGATCGTTCTTCTAACATCATACTCTCAATGTTGTTTTAGGACTATCGTTACACTTAACGATATCCTAAGATCCAAAGATGATCACCAACAACACTTGAGACCGTCTTAGAGGTAAGACTTGGAACCTATTCTTTACCGTTCATCATTCCACACCTGCATATGAGTTTTACACTGAATCGAATATTCCAGGATCATAGTAGTTATAGCATGACATATAAACTCTTAATTATGAACATGGAAATATAACAATACAAATATTATTTCCTCTAGGGCATATTTCCAACATAATTGTGGACATCCATATCGATCCCTATGAATACACGAATGCTATTCAAGTGAACCTTTGGTTATCATGTGTTATTTCCTTTGCTTAGTGATACTTTACAAAACCCGAGGTGAGATATATCGATATCCTCTTCAGTCATTCTCATGCTCACTATACCGGTCTCCTCGTTACCGGTTTTATTATTCATTCTCGTTGACATGTTTCGGCATCCCCGTGACCTAGTCACCTGTGTCTGGCCAGACAATGATGGATGTCGTCACATCGGGAGGGCCCTAAGACTATCTCTCCATCGTCGGAGGAGCAAATCCCACTCTTGAGCTATCTAGCCCCTTGTCAAACTTTTCGATGAACATGTAAGTTGTCGTTATGATCACCATATTATAGATGGCGTTTGAGCAACCCCAAAGTTCATCGTACAATGAGAAGTGACTACAATACTCTCATGGTCTAAGGAACTAAATCACATGTCAACTCTCCGTGTTATAAAAATTGACTTGTGACGATAGTATCTCAAAGTATAACAAACAAGTTTGGTTTGATTCAATAATATAGTTCTTCCAATGTCATATCCTCAAAGTTATTTTAGGACCATCGTCACACTTAACGACATCCTAAGATTCGGAAAACATGATCACTAACAACACTTGAGCTAGTCTAAAGGCGAGACTTAAATTCAGGTTTTACCATTTATAATTGCACATGTGCATATGAGTTTTCCATTGGATCGCTTATTCCAGGATCATAGCAGCTATAGTATAGAATATAAACTCTTTAGTTATAAACATGGAAATATAATAATACAATATTATTGCCACTAGGGCATATTTTCAACAGAGTAGCCTTTCTCCGCTTCCGTGAAGCACGAATGAGAGTTGGTTTTTGGGCGGTGGAAGACGATCGCCGTGGTCTACACCCCCGGCTCACCGGGCAAGACACCGGTTGTATAACTCGGCGACGTGGTGGTGGTGGCGTTCGTGGGGCCCATGCGACGGCGGCCTCCCATGATGTACTTTTCCACACTGTTCGAGGTGGTCGTAGACATGTTGACCTCTGTCGATATGGCTTCTTTCCGCACCTGCCGGACACGTTGCCACCATTGCTCGCGGCAGATTTGCCGAGAGACGACGTTATCTACTCTGCATGGGCGAGGAGAGGGTGGCGATGGTGATGGTGGTGGCGCCAGGTCTGGAGGGTTTGTCGACAAGCCAATTTGTATCGAGTTGGCTCGTCGGACAACCTAGGCAACCGCAATATCGAAGAACTCCTTCTTCTGTTCGTCGGAGGGCATGGCCGGTGTTGTACAAGGAGGAGATGGAGAGAGCGGAGGTAAGGTGTGGTTCTTACCCGACGTCTGGACACGTTTATATAGCGGGCAAATGCGAGGAGCCAGCTGAAGAGGTGTTTAATGCACGCCGGTACAGGAATGGACGTGTGGCGCTCGGCGCGTCGGAGTAGGTTCATCGGCACACGCGCCGGTTTAATGAAGGTAGGCGGGCAGACGGATGTCGTTCAATCCGGAGAGAAGGCGTGCACATCGGGTGAGCAGTAGGTGGTGCTCTCGGCTGGCAAGCCGCTTCAACGCCGGCTCCAGTGAGTGATCGCGTTCTCTCTGGGCCGGCATGAATGCCGGCAGCTGGCTTTGGGCGAAAAAGCGCGCGGGCGCGGGAAAGGGTTTTGGGTGGGCCAGATTAGTCAGACATGGGCGTGTCAGTGGTCCGGACGCCCGCCCGCAAAGCCCCTCAGCATGTCTCCAGTTTACGAGAAAAATGCGTCTAAACTGCCAAACATACTGATGAAGGACCATGTTGGATGACAAAATACGTCCGGACCCGAGCGATTCGGACAATCGCCGGCGGTTGGAGATGCCCTAAGCAAGGGAAACTAAGTAACCAAGCAATTGGCTCAAGAAAAAGTAACCGAGCAACGAGATGGCCGACCACACAAAAGATTACAAACACACTTCTCACGGCGATTGACACCTACACGCCCTGTTCCCTCTTCCCACTTATCACCTACTCTGGTGCTGTGGTTAGCACACAGTCAGAAAGAGAGACGATCAAATTCTATTATACTCTTCACGTGAAGAGGATCAAATTATAGTGTGTGTGTTTCCTCAGCATTGTATGCTCCCTAGATACGAGTAGTAGGCTAACCTGGGATTCCCTGAAAGCAGTAATTAACGGGTTGACCCATGCTTGCAAGTGCCAAGTGCAACCATCAGCTGGCTGTGTCCTTTTTCGCAAAAAAAAAGAAAAAGCTGGCTGTGTCCTTTTGTGATCCATTTGCAGTTTTTCCGTTCCTTTCAAGATGCCATTTTCTTATTCTACGTTCCAGTGTGCTTGTATGCCGATAACTCAAAGGATTAAGTCCTCATTTTGCTGATTTCCGGCCTATCAAGAGAGAAGATGATGCTTCTTGGAGGATCTTGCAGAGAGCTAACCAAGTAGCCGCAGAAGGAGATGCCATGCAAGCCTTGCCTCTGCTGTGTGACCACTGGATTCAGATCCATGACTGAGAGAAAGAAGCCAGGGTGCCCCAAAACTTTCTCACAAGACCCATTGCATGCTGCATGTCTAAGGCACTAGTTTCCAAGTTGCCATGAGCAAGCCTTTAACTCTTGGTGGTTGGAGCTCATGTGCCTGGACGCATCCCATCTGCCCATCAATCTAAAGCGCAGAAGAACCTATGCGGCAAAAAAGCCATGTTTTGCCATGATGGATCTGTCTGTGAGATGCTCTGTCTACCTGAAAAGGCTCGTGTTTTTAATAAAAAGGCTGCAGCCTTTCCACCCACAGATCAGCACAGTATGGTACAGCTTAGTGGCAGCACTAAGAGCAAACAGTGGCACCATTGTGTACTTACAGAGGCCTCAGGTCGACCAAAGCCAATAAAAGCACCATGAATTGGATCCTGGTACAGGGAGATGGAGTGTGGACCTCTTGCCCTCACCTAATGGTGTGTCATCTCTTGCTTGTTCAAATCCTTTTGTTCTTACTGTTAGAATAGGATCATAGACAACTCTCCGAGCCACGATATTTGTTAACGAGGTTCACCGATATGACTACATCCCCGGAGCATGACTACGGGCGCTTCTCCCCAAGATACCGCAACACGGGCCTTCCGGGCGCGGCACAAGCCGTCGGCTCCCCCGCGTACCTGTTGCTATCAAGTCGTCATGGGTTACAACGTGTGGTGCCCCTCCATATATAAGAGGCCTAGGATACAAGTGTCCGACTCCTACACAACTCGTACCTAACCACACCAATTACAACTCCAAGTCCACGTAACCCCTTGCGTATATAATATTCAATACAAATATAACAAACTCCACCTTGGCGAATATTCTCCACCACTTAAAAGTCGTCCATGCTCGAACCTTCATGTACTCCGGACTTGGGTTGTCTCCGTTGTAGCTTACTGAGAGCTACCCGACGGGCCAGACCCGCAGCCACCGTGAGACTCCACTGCTACTCCTGCAGCTCCACTCTCCATGGCTCCACCTGCAATAGTGCTCCCTTGCAACTTGTAAAGATGTGAAGCCGTCCTCTCTCCTATCATCACAGTCACCCCATCTTCCATGATTTTCATGGTCTTCGTATCCCGATCACAACGGAATTTCATACCACCATCATGAAGAACACCAAGTGAAATTAGATTCCTCCTTAACCCTGGCACATGCCTGACTCCCCGAAGCATCCGCTCAACTCCGTCAAACATCTTGATTTTGATGTCACCTACTCCAGCAACACGATAATCTGTATCATCGCCCACATAGGCTAAACCAAACTCACCAGACTTGTACGAAGAGAACCACTCCTTGTTGGGCGTCACATGAAAAGAAAAAGCTGAATCCAACATCCATGCTTCAGCTTTTGTTGACCGCATGTTTGATACTACGAGAACATCGCTACTGCTGTCTGAGTCATCGCCATTAGTAGCCGCATTAGCACTTGCCCCACCCTTCAGTTCTGGGCATTCCCTCTTTATATGTCCCCAGTCCTTGCACCTGTAGCACTGCACTTTTTTCTTCTTTTTCTTCTCCGCCTCTTGTCCCTTCCTGAGCTGATAACCTTTAACTGCCAACCCCAAACCTTGAGTACTCTCCTCTGTAGCATTCTTTTGCTTCCTCAACTTATGCCCAAGCAACGCTGCAGTGACTTCCTCATTATTGACGGTTGTCTTTCCATGTGTCAATGTAATGACCAAATGCTCATAGGACGGTGGCAACGAAACAAGAAGAAGTAGTGCCTTATCCTCGTCCTCAATCTTCACATCCAGACGCGCTAGATCCGTGACCAACTGATTAAAGGCATTCACATGCTCCACAAGATCCGACCCCTCCTGCATCTTCAGCCCATAGAACTTTTGCTTCAAATACAACTTATTGGTCGCTGACTTGGACATATAACGATTTGCCAACTTGTCCCAAATTCCCTTAGGAGTATCTTCGTCCATGACATGATACATGACCTGATCCGCAAGACAAAGCCGTATGGTAGCGGCCGCCTGCACTTGCATATCCTCCCACACATCGTTGTCAACCTTAGCCGGCTTCGTCTCCTGCAAACCCTTCAAGATTCCCTGCTGCGCCAGAATATCCTTAACTCTTGTCTGCCATAGAACGAAGTTACCCGTGCCATCGAATTTCTCCAAATCAAACCTGGTGAATCCCGGCGCCATGTCGAGCCGCGATCTAACCGACCTGTTGCCGCCGGTCTGACCGCCCTTATTTTCTTCCGCGACTTCCTCACGAAAAAGATCACTGATCCCGTATTCCTCGTCTGAAGCCACGCCGCATTATGCGATCTACCAAGAAATCTGACCTACACAAACTTCCTGTCTGCCCTTCAGAAATTCATGTGGAACCCGCTCTCCGTCAAAACTGGCTGCTCCACCTTTTCCCTGAACCTGCAGATTGATTTTTTGTGCCCTGCCAGCCTCGTCACCCAGCCTTTTATTACCGCTGGATCGCGGCCCTGTCTTTTCCTTTCCTCACACGGACACCGAGTGCCACAACCTTACGGTCAAGGTTTGCAGTCTCCTAAAATAAATCCAATTATGATCAGCCTTTTCCCAACATGCACGCATACCAATCCAAACAACTTCCGCCAGCCGACGCTAAGCCTTTTGTTTAATCACAACCGCCATGCATGTACGCCAATCTCGCCTGGACTCCTTCCCAACACGCCTTTGCCTTACGCGTTGCGCGCTGCCGTGTGTTGCGCTGCTGCAGAGACCGACTCCCACACGCGTCCTCCGTGGCTCCGAGTGCCGTCTCGCGTACGCAACGCCGCAACCAAGCCTGACCTTCTCGGTTCCGTTTGTCTCGGAAAAACTCGCTGCAAATTCCGACGAACAGCTAACGCCGTCTCTAATCTTGGTTCTTGCTAGCAATCTGTTCAGCCTCGTCGTGCGTACTTACCAACGCCAACCCTGCCGTAACAGTAGTCACCTCGCGCATCGTCCATGCACGAGCCGTGCCGTATCCTGGTCACCCGCGTCGCCGACACAATCCGTCCGCAGTGCCGCGCCGCCGCCCTTGTACAACACCGAGCGCATCGTCTTGATGCTCTCACACTCCGATCTATCCGGCCGTCCCCCACGTCTGGTCGCCGGTCTGATCGCGAGCCGAATCCGTCGCTTCCGCAACGTCTTCAACAGCCACTACGCCGGTCCGATCGCCACGTCTAGCCGATCCTTACTGGCCGCAGCCCATCGAACGGTCCAGGCCTCCTGCCCGAAGTGTCCGACACCACCGACCGCCTCCGCGATCGCCGCCATGCTCCACCTTGCGCCAATCGGACGTTCCATGGCACCCGTCGAGCATGATCCTCGTACCTCCGGATGATCTTCCGCATAGCCTTCTCGCAACCTTACTCATGATACCACTTGTTAGAATAAAACGCTAACGCAAGATCATAGACAACACACCGAGTCACGATATTTGTTAACGAGGTCCACCGATATGGCTACATCCCCGGGGCATGACTACGGGCGCTCCTCCCCAAGATACCGCAACACCGGCCACCCGGGCGCCGGCACAAGCCGTCGGCTCCCCCGCGTATCTGTTGCTATCAAGTCGTCATGGGTTACAACGTGTGGTGCCCCTCCTTATATAAGAGGCCTAGGATACAAGTGTCCGACTCCTACACAACTCGTACCTAACCACACCAACTACAACTCCAAGTCCACGTAACCCCTTGCGTACATAATATTCGACACAAATATAACACTTACTTTGTCTGCGTATTTTTTTCCGGGGGGTTTAACATTTTACCTTTCCTGAGTTGAATGTCTCCACCCCAACACAAACACTACCAAGAAAAAGTTAAGAATGAACTAAAACCACTACACTTATTTTGAAACGGAGGGAGTACTTCTTAAGTGAAACGGCCGCTCTAAAATTTGTCCACAGGGGAATTTATTTTCGTATTTTGCATCCCTGGAAATTGCAACAGATGCTTACTTTATGTTTCTGCCTATTGAAATATATGGGCATTAATAATTCAATACTGCGAACATGGAAAAAATGATAGATACCTTCAGTTCATATGCTTACAGAATTAGAGTTGAGCTGCCTTGCTTGCCTTCCACTACAAACCATCCACATCTCAAGGCAAAGACTCTGAAAATAAAGAAAAAACAACTCATTAAGAAAGTACTCTGGTCAGCCCGGTCCACCAAACTAAATGCATTATTCCCATTAGTAGTCACTCGATCTCGATCTAACATAGACCAATTGGCTGCGCAAGGATCTACTCATCCATTCCATCTCTTAGCTTTTCTGCTGTCCGAGCCTCGCCGTGTCCCAAATTGCCCTAACCGCAGTACGGTCACAGAATTTAACTGCCCACATGGCCAATTTCACCTGCCCACTGGCAGAGTTAATTAATAAGGGGGGCATGGCCATGGATCCTATTTACTGTTCCATTGGATTCTTACCCGGCCACGTTGTTGGTCCCCTTGGCACATGTCTTTCAGACAAAATCTAGTTAGCTTTAGAGGGTGCTTGGATACGTTTTAGTCCCACGACTAAAAGTAGTGGGACTAAAACTTGCTAGCCTCATCCATGCTTGGATCCAAACACTAATGAGACTAAAATCAAGTTATTGAGCATTTATTATCCTCCAAACCATCCAATGCAGAACTCGCATGTGTTAAAGTAGAGGATTAAATGAGGAGAGAGAGGGCTAATGCACATTTTAGTAGGTTTCCTATGACTAAAAAATTTTAGCCTCAAGATTAGTCCTAGCCTCTCTTTAGTCAGGGGTGCTTGAAACTTTAGCCTCTAAAGAAGACTATTTTTAGTCAGACTAAAAATAGTCCCTTGGATCCAAGCACCCTCTTACTCACTCACCGCTGCCATAAAAGGATAGATACTAGTATAAAAATTATTGTTTTGGGATCTTGAGGCATTGCAGCAACATTTGACTCTACCTAGCATGTGGTCGACTTCGGTACAACCCCTGAAAACATCAACGGTCCAGATCGTCCTATACCCCTTCGCCTGAAAACTTAAAAAAGGGTAGGATGGTCTTTGCCCCTGCCCCTCCCCCAGTCACGCCCCCGCGACGTACCCGCGCGGCCCGTCGACGTACGTACGTCTACGCAATGTTTTTTTACTGTGGCGACATACGTTGCTTTTACCGCGTCGGTGGTCATACGTGGTTTTTACCGCGTCGGTGGTCAAGCTCGTCGGTGGTCAAACCGCGCGTCGACCGCTGAAAGCGCGTCGTGGCGCGTGAACTGCGGCCCGCCGCCCCGGCGCCCCGTCCCGTCCGTCCCCTCGCCTGCCGCCCCGCCGCCCCGTCCCCTCGTCTGCCGCGCCGCCGCCCTCGACTGCCGTCGCATTGATAGCCCAACGACCCGTCCGCCCGCTGCCCCGCCGTCTCCCTATAAATCTCACCCCGTCTGCCCGTCGCCGCAAACACCGCTCCCCGCCCGACGCCGCAAACACCGTTCCTCTCCCGTCTCCACCTCCCAAAATCCCGCCGGTGACATGTCGTTCCACCGCGGCAGCAGCTCCGGCACCGGCGGCGACGACGGACCCAGCGCTTGGCCGTCGAGCCTGAGCACGCCGGAGACGGAGGAGTTGTACCGCTTCGGGCTCCTCGTGCCGCCGGGTTGCCGTCTTCCGCACAACTGGAAGCTCGACAAGGACGGCTACCCGAGGCGCGGGCCCGGCGCCACCGCGGGGGAGAAGCGAACCGGCGGCCGGAACAACATCGCCGGCCGTCACGCGTTCTGGGACGGCAAAGACTACGCTGCCGTCATCGGCGCGTTCCGGCTAGCGGAGTCCGGCGTCACGCCTGACCTCATCGGCGACCGTCGCCGCCTTCTTGTCCCCCCCCCCCCCGTCCAGCAGCACGCGGCAGTCGGGCTCCTCCACCACCTGCGCCGGCGCCCGCCGATCCTCCCGCCCCGCCGGAGGTGGAACTGCCGCCGGAGCAGGTGGTTCTTCGGGAGGACGGTGATCCCGACGATACGCCCGGTTACCTCGTCGCCCTGCGCGCGTCGGTGGCTGCAGCGGCGGCTGCAGAGGCGGCGACGGCTGCAAGGGAGGCCGCCGAGCAGGCGACAGCGATCCAGGCGGCGGCGGCGATTCCGCCAGTGGTCCCGCAGGCGGAGGCGGAGGCGCCGGAGTCGTCGGACGACGACGTCATCGACTGGGAGCGGTTGGCCCAGGTCAGCGACGATGACGACGAGGGCGGGGGTGACGGCGGTGACGTCGGGGAGGTCGTCGATCTGTTGGCTAGCGACGAGGAGGAGGAGGAGTAGTAGTTTTTTTCTTTTTTTAAATTTCTAAGTATGAACTATGTATCGTTTAGGTTCGAAAAAACTCGTCTGGTTTCGGTAATGTTGAATGGCCTATGTAAAATATATCTATGTTCAATCTAGTTTGTTCGAGTCTTGTTTAAATTTGTCTTCAAAGTTTGCTCAAAAAATTAGCTAAATATAGAACGCTTATTTTGAGAAAAATTGAAAATTTTCCGACCCATGCATAAAAATGTTCATAATATATTTAAAAAATTTGCATCGAATATACATAGCACAGAATATAATTCAGTAATATTTATGAATCCGAGAATTTTTGAATTCATTAACATTTTCTGAAATAGTTTTAAATTCATTAACATACATGAGCAGTTTCACGGAATGCACCCAACTTTTGCCAGCGCGTGTGGGGCCCCACCCGGGCACCCCACGGCGAAAATGAACGAAATCCGACAACGAACGCAAGTTGCGTCACGTCCGGGCAGTATTTTAGGGGTTTTCGGCCCGGAAAATCGTAGAAAATCCATACGGACTCGAAACGCGACGATTTTTTGCGTGCGTGCCCTGCATGGTCACTGTGGCCCGTGGAAAAAAATTGGGCACGTTTGGCGGATGCGAAGCGGAGAGGTGCGACCGAGGGTCCCCTCCGGCCATACCGAAACCACCCCCTTTCACAGCAAGTACATGAGCGGTTTCACGGAAAGCACCCAACTTTTGCCAGCGCGTGTGGGGCCCCACCCGGGCACCCCACGGCGAAAATGAACGAAATCCGACAACGAACGCAAGTTGCGTCACGTCCGTGCAGTATTTTAGGGGTTTTCGGCCCGAAAAATCGTAGAAAATCCATACGGACTCGAAACGCGACGAATTTTTGCGTGCGTGCCCTGCATGGTCACTGTGGCCCGTGGAAAAAAATTGGGCACGTTTGGCGGATGCGAAGCGGAGAGGTGCGACCGAGGGTCCCCTCCGGCCATACCGAAACCACCCCCTTCCACAGCAAGTACATGAGCGGTTTCACGGAATGCACCCAACTTTTGCCAGCGCGTGTGGGGCCCCACCCGGGCACCCCACGGCAAAAATGAACAAAATCCGACAACGAACGCAAGTTGCGTCACGTCCGTGCAGTATTTTAGGGGTTTTCGGCCCGAAAAATCGTAGAAAATCCATACGGACTCGAAACGCGACGAATTTTTGCGTGCATGCCCTGCATGGTCACTGTGGCCCGTGGAAAAAAATTGGGCACATTTGGCGGATGCGAAGCGGAGAGGTGCGACCGAGGGTCCCCTCCGGCCATACCGAAACCACCCCCTTCCACAGCAAGTACATGAGCGGTTTCACGGAATGCACCCAACTTTTGCCAGCGCGTGAGGGGCCCCACCCGGGCACCCCACGGCGAAAATGAACGAAATCCGACAACGAACGCAAGTTGCGTCACGTCCGGGCAGTATTTTAGGGGTTTTCGGCCCGGAAAATCGTAGAAAATCCATACGGACTCGAAACGCGACGAATTTTTGCGTGCGTGCCCTGCATGGTCACTGTGGCCCGTGGAAAAAAATTGGGCACGTTGGGCGGATGCGAAGCGGAGAGGTGCGACCGAGGGTCCCCTCCGGCCATACCGAAACCACCCCCTTCCACAGCAAGTACATGAGCGGTTTCACGGAATGCACCCAACTTTTGCCAGCGCGTGTGGGGCCCCACCCGGGCACCCCACGGCGAAAATGAACGAAATCCGACAACGAACGCAAGTTGCGTCACGTCCGGGCAGTATTTTAGGGGTTTTCGGCCCGGAAAATCGTAGAAAATCCATACGGACTCGAAACGCGACGAATTTTTGCGTGCGTGCCCTGCATGGTCACTGTGGCCCGTGGAAAAAAATTGGGCACGTTTGGCGGATGCGAAGCGGAGAGGTGCGACCGAGGGTCCCCTCCGGCCATACCAAAACCACCTCCTTCCACAGCAAGTACATGAGCGGTTTCACGGAATGCACCCAACTTTTGCCAGCGCGTGTGGGGCCCCACCCGGGCACCCCACGGCGAAAATGAACGAAATCCGACAACGAACGCAAGTTGCGTCACGTCCGGGCAGTATTTTAGGAGTTTTCGGCCCGAAAAATCATAGAAAATCCATACGGACTGGAAACGCGACGAATTTTTGCGTGCGTGCCCTGCATGGTCACTGTGGCCCGTGGGAAAAAATTGGGCAGAAAACATGTTTGTTTTTTGTGCAAAGTTTATAAAAAATACTTATAATGACAAAAATTTACAAATAAATAAATACATATCGCCGTCGCCCACTTAATAATCGCCGTGGGCCCGACGCAGCACGAGCCGTCGCTATCCGAGGGTATATTCCCGACAATCACGTCGCACGTCGCCCAATCACGTCGCGCATGCCTTTTTGCGTCCATCCTGCCGCCGACGCGATCTGATTCCGTCGCCCGCCGCCGCCCCGCACAGTTGTTCCACGCCCGACAGCGTCGCGCCGCCGTCAGACCGCACTAGTCGACGTCGCCACCCCGTCGTCAGTGCAGGTCGTCAACGCCCACCGTCAACGCCCGCCGTTAACGCCCGTCGTCACCCCAACAAATAGCTGACGTCACCACCCTCCGTCAGCCGCCGTCGCCCGCTGTAGTCAGACGCCGTCAGACGCCGCCGTCAGACGCTGTGACCGCCGTCGCCCGCTGTTGTCGCCGTCGGGCAGGTATATATTTTAAAATTTTGAATATTATATAACACATTAGCTGCATGCAACGTCACATAGATATTTTTATGTGCAGTATGGACATCGATGGTGTGATTGCATGTTCTGTAGAAAATGGGTTACTCTTATTAATAAATTAACATCAAGTCAGCGATTTACGTTTTACGAAACGGAGATGGAGGGCATGTTACGAATACCTTCGGTCAAGATGCGTGATAATTTGCTTGCGCTTATGATTCACGGTTACAATCCTAGTAGTAAAAAATTCATGGTGCAAGAGGCAGCCGGAAAAAAAGGATTGATTTCACTGAGGCCTGATGATGTTTTTGCTATATTTGGTTTGAAGAATGAAAGAGTTGATGTTTCTAGTTTTTTGAGTATGGACCAAGGCAAAGCAATAAAAAAAATTCCAGCTAGTTTTGTTAACAAGAAGAATGGTAAAATATTGATTGATGATCTTATTGAGAAGATTGTGAGAAATAAAAACGCGGACGATGAATTTGTTTGGATGGCGTTTCTCGTTCTGTTAGGGACTATAATTGCACCAGTGTCTGATGAGTACATTCCGAAGAATTATTATGCACTAGTGCAAGGTGTCAGGCAGATAAAAAAGTTCAACTGGAACGCATTCACTTTGCGGTTTTGTTTGTCGGAGATTGGTACGGTCTTGCAGCCCGGTCGTGTTAGGGAATGGCCACGTGGCAACCTTGCACTTCTGCAGGTATGATAAATTGAATAGTTGTATTATGTAATAATAGTGTAACACATGCTAATTGGTTGTTTGTTTGTTTTGCAGTATCTATATTGGGAGAAGGTGCAGCCAAGCACCAGTCCAAAGTATGATCCTTTAACGTTGTTGAGCCCCTTGATGAGGAATTGGACAGAAGCGGCAGCGGAGAAAAGAGACAAGTACGACTTTCAAAATGGTCGTGGTGTTGGAGTGGTAATACGTTAACTATTTATTTTCCATTTAAAGTCTGCAATTAATTATTAATTAAATATGATTGTATGATTCTTTATGTTGTAGATCGATGACACCATTACTGAAGAGTACCGCTTAAACAAAATAAGAATGGAACAGGCTGAAAAGAACAAGAAATCCAGTACGAGAAAGTCTAACATTACTGGAAGGAGAACAGGCGTGAGTACATCTGAGGCTTCAGCTACCCAGAACCCTATTATGGATCGGATTTTGACTGAGCTGAAGCACATTCGTAAGGATATGCTTCGTATGCCGGAGCTATGCGCACAGGTACAAGTTTTCTGATTTTGCCGTTTACAATGGTTTTTGATGTGTCACATAAGTACTTACAACTAAATTTTAATCACAGAGGGTCATAGAGAAATTGAACAAAAGCGTTGTATTTTACAAAGCCGGTGATAGTGAAAAAGAAGAAGATAATGAGTATGGTGAAAATAGTGAAAGTAGAAACTATGGTGGAAAACCTCGTAAGGAATTTGTATATAATCCTGACGTGGACAATTTCAAAACACCGGGAAGAAAGAATGTGCAAGAGGATGATGAAGATGATATTAATGATTCTGAAGAGAAGACACCTTATTATTGCACACCTGAATATTTCGATAGTTTCAAGGGTGATGAAGATGATCCTATAGAAGTTCCTGAGGTATCTGATGAGAAATCCGTTACATCTTTAGGAACAGATGAAAGCGCAACACGTGGATCGGTAGATTGTATTGGAGAAGATGAGGTAGAGGAGAAGGGTGTAGGGAAACGGAAGCGGAGACAATCAAACCTTGTAAAGTCTCCTTATATTTCAGTTATACCTACAAAGCGTGCAAAGCGTTCAGCGAAAGCAAGTAAGTTTTATTAAATTATTTTCGAGCTGAAATTACTACTTATCATTGAATTATTAACATATTACCGTCATGTATTGCAGAACTATTCGAGAAAGAAGTTTTTGAAGAAGAAAACGATGTGATTAAAGCTAGTGTTAAGTTTGTTCGTGCTTATCAGCGGTCAGCAAAACATAGAAAGAAGGACATATTCCATGATGGCATGCACGACGGTCTGAGTGCAGAGAGGGCTTGTAAGATTCTATACCATGAATGGCTAACCGGTGATGTAAGTTATTGTTCTGCTTTCTATTAGCATTCAATGCAAATTGGAATTGTTATACATCATTTAAATTATTTTCAGGTTATGAATGCTTATTCGTCGTATGTGCTGGGAGTTGTTGGTGAAGATCGTCATATAATGTCGCCATGGCTGGTCAATTGGTTACTTGAATTTAGACCGGACACCGAGGGAGGAAAAAATGACAACAAAGTTGAGGCGAAGAAGAATGGACCCTTGAATAGATGCACCGATGAGTATTTTAAAAAAGATAAGGTAAGTTCAACTGCCTTAAAGTATGCATATATGGGATATAAATAATAAGATAGTATGTGTTGATTGCATCATATTTTCATTGTGATGCAGCTTTATATTCCTCTTAATAAGGGAAATACCCACTGGGTTTCGGTTGTCATGCATCGCTCGAAGGAAGAGTTCCAGGTTCTTGATTCTTTGATGGGACCCGAACTTGACAGTGAAATTATAGAAAAAGTTGAGGAGCTGGTACGACATAAATTTACATGAGCATATTGAAATTATTATTTATTAACTGAACTATGTTAAATTCTTTTCGTGCTATCATGTATATGAACAGAAAAATCAACTTGGATATGACATACGTGATGCGAATGCGAGCGGCGCTGTGAATTTTCCGGATGTGTCTACCTGGCCTATCAAAACGTATAACATACCACAACAAGAAGACGGGTGAGTAAATACTTTCATTTTGTTTTAATATCTTACCTCAAATGCGAACTTATGAAACGTTGTTTGTACGGACCAGCAATTCATGTGGAATATTTGTTCTTCGATGCTTTCAATATTGGAACGGTGAAAAATGGACAAGCCATTTTTCTCAGGTCTGGTTTTATTTGAAATGCTTATATTCAATTAAATTCATTATGTAATACTATTTGAATTGTACTAATATGAAGTTCTAACAGGGGTCAATTGATAAATCGAGGGACTTAATGATTGCGCAGCTTATTTTTTCGGAGAGAAATACGCTCAATGATGTGAAGGACAAAGTTACCCGGCTTGCGAAGAAGAAATAAATGTGGCAAAAAATTTATACAAGAAAATTTTGTAGGCTCAAATAATGTTTACATTTATTTTGACTATCATGTCTTGTGATGAAGAAGACACTACTATTTTGAATATATAAGTCGAGAATGACATTTTGATTATTATGTTGTCCTCATGCCGTTGTCTTTACATGTGAAATCTTCATATTTATAGTTGTGCAGTCGTCGAATTGTTTTCCTGTACTGCTGAATGTTAAAAATAATGTATTTCAAAGCACTGTCGCCGTCGCCTGCCGTCGCTTACTGTGCAAAAAATTAGTAAAAATTATACCAGCGACGGCATTACTGTGCAAAAATTATAATAGCGGCGGCATTACTGTGAAAAAATGAGTAAAAATTGTCGAAAAAAATTATAACAGCGACGGCATTATAACAGCGACGGCATTACTGTGCAAAAATTATAATAGCGACGGCATTTCTGTGAAAAAATGAGTAAAAATTATCGAAAAAAATTATAACAGCGACGGCATTATAACAACGACGACATTACTGTGCAAAAATTATAATAGCGACGGCATTACTGTGAAAAAATGAGTAAAAATTGTCGAAAAACAAATTATAACAGCGACGGCATTACTGTGCAAAAATTACAATAGCGACGGCATTACTGTGCAAAAATGAGCAAAAATTGTCGAAAAAATTATAATAGCGACAGCAGAATGAGCACATCAAAATAAATAAAGTAAAACTTCTTTTCGCATTACATAGTCTGTCATCAAAACAAATACTTATGTCATTATCATAGCAAATAGTCTGACATCAACAAAGTAAAATAAGTTCATATAACTTATTATAACAATTATTCAAGATCAAATGTATAGAACATTATAAAACTGTCTTCAATAAAAGGGTGGAGCGATCTTCCATAGCCATCCATAATAAAACTGTCTTCAATCAAAGGATGAACCAATCTTCCATACTCCACAAGTTAAGCAAAGTTCCTACATAACAATAAGATATGCGTTAATTCATAGTGAACAAATAAATTCGGTTTGAACAATAACATTTACAATAACATAAGAAAATCATACTTAGGATTTTGAGGGCACGTGGACTTATAATGACCCGTAAGACCGCACAGTCCACATTGACGTTTGCTTTTCTCATCAAAAGCTTTTGGTCGCCCATTTTTAGTGACATCAGGACCATCCTTACCGCGGCCTTTAACATTTTGTTTTGGTGCGCCTTTGGTGTTAACTTTTGTGAGATCACGAACAAGACCATGATCTTGATTAGGCTCGAATGCATCGTCGTTCACAAACTGTATCTCCGCACCAGGCTCATCCTCCTCAGTGTAATCATTATCTATTATCTCCCTCAGAGCCGCCTTTAACTTGTCGAATAAAAATGGTTTATGGCATGCTTTATGAGTTGCTTCAGCAGATAAGCTAGTCAACTCGCTGTACCTAGCTCTGTCCAATGCACCTGCCCATCCCCATGCAAACAGATCGCTAGTGCGCTTCACGGGAAGTCCACCCCTTGCAACTTGGCTCAACCTCCGTAGTACTAAACACTTAGGTATCTCACGTAAGCGTAGCTGAATCAGAACGTGAAGAATATGTTTGCAAGGAAGTCCTTTGCGATACATGCTTCTGCAACTACACGTCACAGTTTCTTCTAAGTTACCTGGGGTGTAGTCCACAGTGAATCTGATATCTCTATTTTCCTTCCATGTCAGTATGAATCTGTGAGTGTCTGCTCCTCTCAGTCTCTCAAGGACCTCTAGCTCCCGTGCCTTCTTCATATCTTCCTGCAAGATATAAAAGTTTGCCGCAGTGAATTGACGGGCAGCTGATTTCTCAATATCTTTACACTCATCCAATACTGGTACTGGAACTGTCTGTGAGTTAGTGTAATCGTCATGCGCCTCATTCTCACGGAGACGAACTATGCAGTTCTCATAGTGCACAACCATATCAAAAATAGTCATACCGCAGTCTAGATGCAGGTGAAGGCATGAATTCAGACTCTCACTTCGCTGGTTACTTCGCATACCTAAGAAAAACCCACCTGACAGATATGATGCAGCCCAAAGCCTTTTCTTCTTGTACATCCTACGTAACCATGTCTTTGTTTTCTCCGACTGCCATTTGGCGGAAACCCTGCCCATCTCTCCTCAAATACCTTTTTTGAAGTGGCATAATAAAGTAGAGACCTGAAATCCTTTAGAGACTTATGATTAAGGTGTTTCTGCATGTTCTTCTCAATATGCCACGAGCAAAGACGATGCCAAACATCCGAAAGTACCTTTCTTATGGCCTTAATCATAGCTGCATCTCCATCAGTAATTACTGACCTGGGCCTCTTCTGACAGTGAGCCCTCAAAAACGTCTGAAGCAGCCAGACATATGTATCTTCCGTCTCGTCAGACACAAGAGCACAACCGAATACCGTGGTGCAACGGTGGTTGTTCAAACCGACAAAAGGTATAAATGGCATGCCATACCTATTCATCCTGTATGTGCTGTCGAAGACTGTCACATCACCATAGTCAACATAGTCTGGACGTGATTGAGAATCACACCAGAATATGTTTTTCAGCCTTCCTTCATCATCGACGGTGTGCTCAAAGAAGAAATCTGGATCTCTCTCTTTTCTGGTCATCATGATCCCAATGGCAGTGTCTGCATCACCTTGTGCAAGCAACTTCATTTTTTCTCTATAACACATGTTATAAAGCTTCTTCCTCCCAAAACCAGCCTTTGCATATGACCCGGAGCGCGCAACGAGTTGATCATATATCATATGTTTCCTGATTCCAGCACCTGCCATGGTTAAGATCTCAGCCTTCTGATATCCTTTTATCTGATTGTGAGACCGAAGAAACGTGACTTCATCCGGTCTAGCTAGAACGTGACTGTGATCATCATTGAAACTGCTGACATACCAAACGTCACGCTCTTTATCAAGTTTCAAAGTTATATGTGCATCGCAGAAGCAACGTGTCTCCCCTCTCAGCCTGCGGGTCTTGCCTTCCATTGTACAACGTTTTGCCTGTCGTTTCCCAGCTCTCGCACACACATACTTTCTCAAGCGCTTAGTTGCCTCAGGACCTTTCGAAAATTTCAGTGAGTCCTTTCTTACGCTGAAACCACGCTCGTACGCATACTGATTATAGAAATTGTAAGCATCTCCTAGTGACTTGAACGTCTTCCTCATGACCTTCCAATGCATGTCCAATGATTCTTGCTGATATTCATCAAATCCAATGTCAAAATTAAACAGATCATCACCAACATACTCATCATTCCCGCTTGTACCATCAACGTGCGATTTGTCACTTGAATCGTCCACAATATTCCTCACAAAGTCCCCGTCCTCATCCATCTGCGGGCATTGCAAAAAAAAAACATGTAAGCGCTCATATGGTTATTATGTCATTTCTTCTCTGATTTTATTAATAACATACCTGGAGTGCACTTTCAGCAAATGAATTATCTATATCCATATCATCATCATCATCGCCATGTCGCTGCATCATGCAAAAAAATATTAAATTTTCCGTGCGGTCTATCATATTTACCCCCTCATATTTATTGTTTCCCCTTATCAACATCGATCACACTTACATTGCCATTATAAGATTCTTCCAAACTCATGTAGTTCTCCTCACGAGGTTCATCCATATACCGTGACGAGGTTTCGTTGTCCTCGCCGTAATCATCGCCATCATAATCTCCCTCCTCCTCTAACTATATATAGTTAAAAAAATGTACGATGAATCAAATGTCGTGTAACATCGTTCCTAAAACAAGTATCTTATCAACCACAACAATGTCTCAAACCAACCTCTTGCTCGGCGGCGAAGATTTCAGCCGGATCCATTTCCTCCGATGACGAATGTGATGACGGCGTGACGTTGCTGGCCGGCGGAGGCAGGTGTCGACGACGTGAGGACGATGGCTGGTCGTTGTAGGCGTAGTGCGCGGAGGGAGGCGGCGACGTAGATCGCGGGTGGGCGGCCATCTGGGCGACGGGAACGGAACGCGGCGGCGGCCACGCGCGGGCGACGGGAATGGAATGCGGCGGCGGGCACGCGCGTCGGCAGCAGTAAAGGCGCCGGGGCACGCGCGGCGGCCTGTTTGGGCGGCGACTCGGGCGACGTGGACACGGTGTGGAGGCGTTAGGGTTCAGGGTTTCAGCGTCGGGCGTCGGTGGCTACCGATGTTTTTTTTTCTACAACAATTGTCGACGCCAACGTGGAGACGTGACGGCGTACGGCGACGGGTGCGGGTACGCGGGCGGGCGGGCGTACAACGACGGGTGCGGCATACGCGGGCGGGCGTACGACGTCGCGCGCGACGTACGGCGTCGGGTGGGTATTCCTATACCTAATGTGAAATTACCATACTACCCACTATACGTTTTAGGGGGTTGTACCGAAGCACACCCCACCTAGCATTCATCTTGATTCCTGAGGCAACCAAGCCAGCAATCATAATTAAATTTTGACAATACCTAACAAAGATGTGGTAGGTTCAGTTTCAGTTAGTCTGAACTTTGAAGCGTCGTTGTGTGGAGGTGGTTGTTGGATCAAATCAACGGAAAAAGGGATGTGGCGTACACTATCCATTCTGCTATCAACTTGTAAGTTGGGACTCCCAAAGAGATTTGACTGGTTCCAACAGAAAATGAGAGATGTGACCGAGTGAAGCATCGGGTCATCATGGAGCGGAACAAATCAATAAACAAATGTTTCATGGATCACAATTCGCAATCACAATCACAGGTACGGGGTGATCTGCATTAAGTAGGACATGTGTGTGCCCATCTACTTTTCCCCGCTCCCTTTTCTTCTCTCCTCTTCACAAGAGGGTTTCTCCTCTCTTCCCTTTTCTTCCCCCCCCCCCCCCCTCCCAAGCTGGGCCGCTTGTTCCGGCTGCCAACACCACCAAGGCTATAAACACAACGGTATTGGCATGGATGGATGGATGGATGGATGCAATGCATATATGTTGTGCAAGATTCTTCACCCCCCATGGACTGAATCCAAATCTGGGTCAAGCAGACTGGCTCTCTTTTAGAATGCTTCTTGTCACCATGCTTCGAACTGGTTCACAGTTAGTGCTATCTGTCCCTGAATTCAATGGTTGCAGAGCTTCCCCTTTGGAAGCCCCAAAACTGCAACGGTTAATTGCGGGTGCCAAGTCCCATGCCGCATACAAGCTATAGAATCCTTGTAAAACTTATAATAAGAGCACGTAATGATTAAGCCGGGTGCATGATGCTTTTTTATCCTCCCCAGTTTATGCAGGCACAACAATATAAACTATTTTTTTTTTGAACATGATATAAACTATAAATATGCTCTGACCTGACCAATGGGCGCACAAAAGAAGATCCCCTTCTTCATCTGCAATTCTGCATACACTGAACCTTCACACATGAAAGAAGGTCTGGAAACTTCTTGCTTTCTTGTGCATGCATGCCGTTGAAGCAGAGATCCTGTCATCCCAAACCATGGTTATCTCTAACGAAAGCACTTGCTTTTATTCTCGTAATACAGTTTAACCAGCACTTGAGCCAGTAATATAGCTCTGTTTAAGTTTCTTTGTCAAGAAAGTAATATAGCTTGTTTTTGTTAACAACGTGTTTTTGCTTAGTTCTGGTACTAAGCATGAGTTATGATGCTCCAGTGCAGTACATGCAGAATGAGGGTGCAGTTATCCCCTGGGCCTGACTGACAGGGTGCACATGGCAGTTCAGGGATCAAATCTAGTTGTTTAAAGCCTTGCAAATCTTGCAAACATGGCTTGTCACACCGCTGACGCCATACTGTATTGCTTGCATGCACGGTTGCACTTGCACCATGCATGTCCAGTTGTCCGAGATTAACTTGTAACTAATCTCGGTGAAGTAATTCAATTAGCTGTGGGAACAACACATACAATGCACTTGCCCTTAGATTTTTTACTTGCCCCGTACGAAGCTAGCAGATTACTGTAGTTAGAGCAACTCCAACGCGGCGACCCGTTTCGTCCACGCGCGTTCGTTCGGGTCGGCGTAGACAGAAAAGTCGGCCGAACGCGCCGACTCAAACGGACGCGCGTCCGCTTTTCGTCCGCCTGCCAACCCATTCCCGGCCCATTTTTAAGCTCGATTTGCGATGGTGCGGACACGAAATGGAAGCGCGCGCTCGCCTGCCTACTCCTTCCCCTGGCCCGCTGGTTGGTGGCAGCCTCCACCATTTCCCTCCACTTTTTCAAAACCCTCCCGCCCGCGCCCGCGCCCGCGCCCTCTCCCGCCCGCTCGCCATGGACGCCGACCTCGATGCCGCCGCCGGCCTCGTCCGACATCACGTCGGCCCCCTTCGACAAAGGCAAGCCTCCACCCCCCCCCCCCGCAACACCGCCGTCGTGCCCAAACCGAAGAAGAAGCTAACGGTGAACGAGCGGGCAAGGGAGTCGGCAAAGAGAAAGGGTCGCAGGCACGCGACGAACGCGAGGGAGGAAACCACTGCGGCGGCCGCCATCGCCGCCGCCGCGCAGCAGGAGGCCCCCAACGCCCGCGTCGCGGCGGCAACGAGGGAGGCGTTGATGTACCTAGGGTTAAACCCAGGCCACCACGACCTTGTCAATGCCGCCGCGGCCGCGGCCAGCACCTGCTCATCCGCGTTCCCTCGGATGGTGCTGCCCGATTCGCCCCGCGCGTCGGTGACGTAGCCGATGCCTGGCTTCCACATCTACCCGAGGCCTCCCGACTCTCTGGTGAGTGCTCGCCCGAGGTGAGCATGGTGGCGCCATCCACGCCCGCACCTGCGCCCGCGCCCATCGACCTCAACGCCACACCGGTGGCCAGTGGCTCTTCATCCGGATGGGCGAGGAAACGCGCGCGACATATGCCAGCGGACGTGCTGCCAGGCGCACGCAACCTGTTCGACAGAATGCCGGAGGCCGGCGACAACGACTACATGCAGAACATCATTTTCGAGGGTGGTGCGCCGGCCGCTGGCGGTGCCGCCGGGGGCTATGATCCCGACGAGACACAAAGCCAGGACAGCCGACGGGCATTCACGCTGTCCATCTTTGATCAAGATCAGGTGGCCTTCATGTATGATCACGTCGGCCTTGACCTGGATGGCTTTACGCTCGACCACGAGTTTCCAGAGGACTATGGACAAGAGGAACATGATGAGTTGGACATCGAAGGGGAGCCTTTGTTCGACGACGAGCTCGCCAACCAAGCCTTCGGGGGGAAGATGAAGCGCAAGAGCAGGCGGACCAAGGCATACACGACAGCCGAAGACAAGATCTTTTGTGAGTGTTGGAGGGACATTGGGTAAGACCCCAAGACTGGCACCGAACAAAAGGCATCAAACTTTTGGACTCGTGTCCATCGTGGTTCCATGAGCGCAAGAAGTTTCCGCTGTACCAAATGCAAAGCACACGTGGGTGCGTGTCCATCTCGAAGCGTTGGAAGGTGATCCAACAAGAGTGCAACAAATTTTGTGCCACTCTTGAGAGCGTCAAGGCACGCCCCGTGAGCGGCATAGGCATGCAAGACATGGTATGCTAGCAAGCACCCCTCTTTGTGTCATTCCGTTTATGCTTGCATGTCCATTTCCATATCCATTTGCTGATATGCTTGCATGCAATTCATTTGTAGGCATTCCAAGCTTTGGAGGCATTCAAGGTCCAACACGAAGGCAAGTCCTTCAACTCTCCTATTGTTGGAGGGTCGTCAAAGATGAGGAGAAGCTCAAGGCGCAATATGCTGCCCTCAAGTTGCGTGGGGGGAAGCAAGCCGTGGAGGAGGTTGGGGACGGCGAGAATGCACGGCCGCGAGGGAAGACCAACTCCAATAAGGAGGACAAGCGAGATACGGCGTCAAATGCCTTGATCGCAAGCGTGGAGGGCATGATGACCAAGAAGGACTCAAAGGAGGAGGAGCGCCGGCAATACAAAGAAGAACAAATGAACGTCTTCATGGAGATCCAAATGAGGAGGCTTGAGATGGACGCGGAGAAGCAAGCCAAGATGCTTGAGATGGAGGGAGAGAAGAAAGCCAAGATGCTAGAGATCGAGGCCGCCAACGCCAAGACCAAGGCGAAAGAAGTGGCTCTCACGAGCATGATGACCGGGATGGAGATCATGAAGGTGGATCTCAACACCGTATCGCCAAGGAAGAAGTCGTGGTTCGAGAAGATGCATGCCGACATGCTCAAGTTTGATGACGAGTAACCTATGGCGGCGAGCGTCATCCTTTTTTTGTATGCCGGCAAGTGTGCTAGCATGACCACGGCCGTGATGCCATGGTCGAACTCCCGCCCCTTTTTGTGTGCTGGCATGTGTGCTGGCCGCAGGCAAGTGCGCCAGCCAAACTGTGTGGTGTTTTCTGAAGCTGGCATTGTATGCCGGCGCTGGCATGGTGCCGGCATGAACTTCGGGCGATGGCATGGCCGCTGGTATGAACTATGCCCGCGGGCCTTTTTCAAAATTTGCACGCGGACATGAAATGGGTCGCTGCGTTGGGCGCACTGCCGACCCAAATCTCAAACGGGGCGGATGCCGGGCGGGCAGCCAACCCAAATGGACAAAAGCGCCCTCCATTTGGGTCGGTGCGTTGAAGTTGCTCTTAGTTAGCGTATCTCTGGCGCGGACCCGTAAACCGAACTATTCGGACCCGATTTACCATCCAACGCGGTACCCGATCGGTCCATGAACAGGTCCGGATATGCGTTTCTCCGCAAACCGGAGGCAAACCAGGGGCTTTACGCGCGTTCGGACCGCTGCCACGCATGCGTCCGTCACCCCGGTCCCACTAATAAATCTCCTCTTCCAAAAAAAACCTTGTTTGCTCAAAGCGGTCACTGCGTATTCATGCCGGTCAGCGTAACTCTGACGCGGACCCCTAGATCACCCACAACTCGTGGACCGAATGGTTCGGACCCGATTTGTCATCACTTGTGGCACCTCATCGGTTCGTGGACCGGTCCGGACATCTGTTTCTCCATAAACTGGAGGTAAACCAGGGGGCTTTGCGGTAGTCCAGATCGCCGCCACACACGTGTCCGCAAACCCGGTCCCACCCAAAAAATATCCTCGTCTGAAAAATCCGCACCGTGCGAAGATGTTGTCGTGCATTCATGCCAGTCAGCACCGCTCCAGATGTCTATCAGAACGACGCAGCCGAAGGAGCGGGTGGCGATGCTTCAATGCAGACGCAGCGACCAAGAAAGCTACTCCGGCCGCTGGGCCGCACTGAAGCTGGCTTCTCGTCCTTACGCATAGCCGCCGCACGCTGTATAAGCCGTGCTGCGCCAAGATCAACGAGGAATGCTCGCTCAGTGACACCTTCTCCGTTGCCGGCAAGGGTAAGCCCGTCGCCAAGGCACCGCGCCTGGAGTCGGCATTGGCCGCAGCCACGCTATATATCCGCGCAACTTCATGTAAGATACAATGCCATTGACGATCCAGACATTGCCATTCAATACCAAAGCTTAGAGCAAATCTTCATCCTTATGACAACATCTATGTAATATTTCTTTAAATATATGTCAGTGAAAGCATTAGACCATAGATATTGTCATCGTTGAAAATATGCCCTAGAGGCAATAATATTATATTATTTAATCTGCGTTTATAATTAAGAGTTTATATTCTATGATATAACTGCTATGATCCTTACCTATTAAGAGTTTATATTCTCATACCTACTAATTCATGTACTTGAGATGCATTCCTTTGGCTCCTAGAAAAGACATTAGATACACTCGATTAGAAGGATCCATTATCCAAAAATTTGAATTCATTTCTTGTTTCAAATATTCACTTGTCGCATACCATATATCTCAAAGGATTGGCGTAATTTTTGTACCACGTGTACAACCCCATATAACAGTGTTTCTTCAAAAGAAAACTATGTTATTCCGTGTCTTGGACGATGATCCCCTAGTTGCTTATTTGTTTTTCTTGTGAATTATGCAAGTATTGCTAAAATAATATAGCTAGCGTCTTTCTTAACAAAAATTGTTGCTGGACGGCACATGCTCAAAGTACGAGTACTGATCGTGTGTGTCATATTCCATCCGGATGCCATTTTGGTGCTAGGATTAACTTTCAGTTGAGATCGTTGCTTGGAAGATTTGTCTTTTTTGAGGGGATTAGGAGCTAGCTGTACCTTGGTGTCTAGTTAGCACGTGTTGCACTAGTAGTAGTGTGTGCTAATCGAGGGTTAAGGCACAAAGTTCATTGTTACGACCGACCAAACCGAAAGGGTGCATGTAAGCCTAGGGCTTGCAAAATGAAAATGATTAATGTACGTATGCATCTCTCCTCCAAACAAAGCACACTGCTTTAGATCCTCAAACTATTTCAGAGGTGTCGCATAGGTCCTCAAACTATGAAAACCGTTATCCAGGTCCTCAAAGTGCAATATGTGTGTCATCTTGGTCCTCAAATTATTTCAAATGTGTCACGTGGGTCCTTGAATTATTTCAGAGATGTCACATATATACTCACTTATTACACTTTAAAGATTTTTAAGGACCTAGATGACACTTAGTATGAGGATCTACGTGACACCTTCAAAATAGTTCGAGGACTTAGGATGCACTTCACTAAAAATAAAAGGGTCAGTAACTCAGTATATATAGAATAGGAGTACGCAGCTAGCACTTGAATTAGTTATGAAAAAAGACACATACAATTAGTACACACCAGAAAAGGTAGTGCTACTTACAATTAGTCTAGTACATAAGAGAAGGAAGTGCAAAAACCATGGGCAGTTGGAGTAACCATCAGCACGAAACCGCTAAAGCTATCATCTAGGGAAACACTTGGTTAAGTGGTTTTCTTCGTACTTAAGTAGTAAGTACACGTTCTCATGCTTTAACTAGTAGAAAGCTTAATGCAATTATGCAAAACAAGGCGCGTGTCGTGGTCTGAATGGTTTGGTTTACATTAATGCAACTGACAAAGCGCTTTTTTTTTAGAAAAGGAGATGTACCCGGCCTCTGCATGTGGACGATGCATGCAGCCATATTATTCACGAAGACCATACAAGGTGATACATCAATAAGTCTGAAGCCACCATCCTGGCAACACTGTTGCTACTCCTATCTCCTTGGTGAAGGTGTGCCGAATGTCCGGGCCTAATACCAAACAGACATCACACCAAAGCCTAATATCTAAAGCCGGGTGTCCCATCCAAGCCACTACCTGAATTGGGTCTCACCCCGGTCTGGCACACTCCCAGTGAGCACCGCACGCTGCAAGGGCCGTCACGTCCATCATCCCTCGGTCCATCCTCAGAGCAAAAATGATGTACCGACCTTGCCAGGCCTGTCTGCCATCAACGCCACCATGACGCCAGACAGCTTCCTCCTCCTGCGCACGTCCATCCAGACACATCCGTCGTCGAGAATCAGCTACACCATGCCGCCAATACTCGTCGTCGTCGACGCGGTAGATCCAACGCCGCTCCACTTGCCGACCTCCACACCGTCAAGGCTGCAGGAACTGCCATGTAGAGCCCACCACCCACAGTACCTCTCCCCCGAACACCCAAGCCTCCCAAGACGACACCTCCATGGAGGACACGACGCTGAGGGCGCTGCCGCCGCCCAATCCAAGATGGATTTTGGACTTTCGTCTGGGAGTGGGTCAGAGGTGGGTAGAGGGGACCTCGGCTTCGCCTCCAAGGAGGGTAACGACGCCAAAGCCGTCGCCGATGCCGGGTCGAGCTAGCCGACCAAAGTTTTCTTCGGTCCCCAACCTGTACCACCAACCTTTGTCTGCTCCGGATCTAGCCACAAACCGAGAAACGAAACCATCCAGAGAAGAAAGCATCATGGGGCGACTCTAGTGCAGATCCGTCCAGGCTCCAGATCCAGAGAATCCAACCTGGGCAACGACGAGTACCACCACCCCGCACTGGTTGCTGGCGTCCAAGCGCGAGATCGCGAAAGATCTGACCCGAACGCGACGGCTCATGCAGCCACCAGATCCTGGCGCTCCCGCAGCCGCCAATCAGCGCTGCAAACGTGGACTCCAGCCATCGGCGTGTCATGCACGCTGCCGCCAGGATCCGCCCACAGCGCCGCCGAACCCCACGGTAGTCCGCCGCCACTTCATGTACAGGCCGTCCCGTGCCAGCCAGATCACGCGTAGGGGAGATATACCCCGCCGGCGCCCTTGTCGGCGAGGCCTCGCCCGGCGGCCCTGCTGGCGGCGGCGAGGGTGAGGGAGGCAGGGGAGAGACGCCCGACGGTGGCGGCAGCTAGGTTTCCCCCTGGCCGCCCACGGGGGCGGACGAGGGGGTTACGTGGGAACACAAACTCAAGGTATCCATTAAAATTGGGGGAGAATTTCACTTCCCCGGCCTCTGCACCAACTAGGGATGCATACATCCATTTTAGTATGAGTACTAAGATAAACATGGTCCTTAGAGTTTTTTTAATGAGTATCAAGATATTTTTTTATGAGTGGTTCCACCACACACCAAAGTTGATCCTCAATAAATGGGGGAAAACCCCTGTGCATCACCTGTCAATTGTAGGAATTGAACTCGGGTCGTTAGGCTGCACAACTGCATGCCCAACCACTGAGCCAAGGCTCTCTTTGCAACTAACAAAGCTAACCTCGGTTTATTTTTTCTGTCAAAAAAGGTACTAAAAGGCAGCGCGCCCCCAAAAATGATGGTTTCATGGAGTATATATGTTCATATTCGTTGTGTTCATGGGTCGCCTCGTCGACCCGTACGTGCTCTTTGGGTGGTATGCACGAGCTCGAGCTGATAGGCGGAAGTAGCAATGATCCTTTTTTATATATAAAATAGAGCTTCCTCTCCGATTTCCATTAATAGAAATCACCAAGTCTTACACCAAAAAAAAGAAAAAGGCAGAAACAACCATAACTATCTCCCCGGTAGGAACTGGCTATTGAGGAGGAGGGGGAGCCATCCCTCCCCTTCCAACAAATCCTCAAAGCAGAACCCCCCAGGAGAGATCGAAGGCCTGGGCTCAAAAGCCAGTCCCAGTACCAGCATTACAAAGTTTTAAAGGCAGAATAGTATCTAAGAGGCGAAACGATCACAATTGTTCTTCATCACACAGGAACTGAAAAATCCCACAAGGAGATCCCAAAAGAAGGAGGGGAGAGCAGAACAGAAAAGTCTTATATCATCTTTAAGCGTCTGCCACAGCAACACAGACCCGAGAAGACTTGAAGCTTTTTTGGTCATCCCATGATTCTTCTAGTCTCCAGGCGCCACCCATGTACTGCTTTGAACACTTCTTCAGCCACTTCACTGATCTGCTTCACTCCTACCTCCATCATATTATTTCTTGCGGGGTTTTCTGCAAAATGTTCCAATCATGTAAGTTTTTAAGCAACAAATTAACAGGTACACAGGGATCATGTACCCTGTTATTATCAAAAACAATACTATTCTTGAATTTCCAAATAGTCCAACAAATAGCCGAAATTCCTATCAAAACTAAGCCCCTCTCTTCTTTTCCAAAAGTGTCCGTCCAATTTCTCATCACCAGATCTAAATCATCTGGTATATCAGTTAGATTGAAAGCACATTTTAAAATATTCCACAAAAGCCTAGCTAGTGAACAGGATAAAAACAGATGGCTTATACTTTCTCCTCGCCCACAAAATGGGCATTTCTCATCACCTTTCCATCCCCTACGTAGGAAGTTATCTTGAGTGAGGATGTTGTTTCTAAGAGCGAGCCACATGAAGACCTTAACTCTGGGTGGCATTTTGATTTTCCACATATATAGGTGTGGGTATTTGATACCATTCCCTATTAAATGTTTGTAAAAGGATTTTACAGTATAAAACCCTTTTTTTGTCAGTGTCCACTTCACCTTATCGTTTTCATCTCTCAGCACCACCGAGCTACATGCCTCTTTTATATGATCCCACAGTTCTTTTTAGTCTCCTATCAGGGTCCTCCTAAAATGCATGTTATCAATTCCCCCTTCAACAATCTCCTTAACTGTTTTCTTTTTATCAAAAAAATAGTATACAATCTAGGGAAGTTCTTGCATAGAGGTGCAGATCCAATCCACCAGTCTTCCCAAAATCTAGTATTACCTCCATCTCCTATTATGAATTTACATAGGGAGGTAAAATGATCTCTATGTTTCAATAACTCCCTCCAAAATTGGGAGTGTCCTTGTTTAGCAGATATATTACCAATAGCCTTATTCCCCTCGTATTTTCTCAGAATAGTTTCCTGCCATAATCGTTCTATGTTGTAAATTTTCCACCACCATTTACTCAATAGAGCTTTATTCATATGTGCTAAATTTTGAATTCCCAATCCACCCATGTCTTTAGGTCTACAAATATCAGATCATTTAACAAGATGATACTTTTTCTTTTTATCATCTTCTTGCCAAAGCAATCTAGCTCTAAAGAAATCCATACGTTTATTTACCCCAACAGGTAATCCATAAAAGGACATCATAAAATAAGGGATGCCTGTCAAGGAAGATTGAATCAGTGTGACCCTCCCAGCACTGGCAAGTAGCCTCCCTTGCCAGGTTTCACATTTTTTTCTCCATTTTACTCTCTGGAGGTTTCCAATGTTTATTGCTAATTCTGTTTTTATCAACTGGTAGTCCTAAATACTTCATAGGCAGAGCGCCTATGGGACAAGTGAATATCTTAGCATATTCATCTTTTTTATCCTTGGCCTCCACAAAAAGGAAAAGCTCACTTATATGGAATTAATCTTTAAACCAGACATTTGCTCAAAAAGGCATGATATATATTTGAGATTATGAGCACTATCTGTGTCATCTTGTAAAATAAAGATGGTATCGTCCGCATACTGCAGCATGTTAATCCCATCTATGACATATTCCTCCAATACCCCCTTGACTAGCCCATTTTTCCTGGCATTATCCAACATGATAGCCAAAGCGTCAGCTGCCAGGTCAAAATTAAGAGGTGAAAGGGAATCCCCCTGTCTCAGCCATTTATGAGTAAGAAAGTATTTCCCTAGATTTTCATTAACTTTCACACAAACTTTCCCTCCTCTAATGGTTTCCATCACCCAATCTATCCATTTATCTAGAAATCCTTTTATTTTGAACATTTGAAAAAGAAAGGACCATTTAATTTTGTCATATGCTTTTTCAAAGTCTATCTTTAAAAGCAAGGCACTTTGTTTCTTCTTTTTTATGCTATTTAGGGCTTCATGCAAAATCAAGACCCCCTCCATAATATATCTGCCCTTAATAAAAGCAGTCTGCACAGGGGAAATGACATCACTTGCCACTAAATTCAATCTGTTCATCAAAACTTTTGTAACAATTTTGAAACGGACATTTAGCAAGCAAATAGGTCTAAAATTTTGTATCTTATTAGCATCTTTACTTTTTGGGACCAAAGTAATAACCCCATAATTCAACCTACTAATATCAATTTATCTATTAGCAAAATAATCTAGCAAATACTTGAGATCATGTTTAACCAGTTCCCGATAATGCTAATAAAATTCAGCTATAAATCCATCAGAGCCAGGTGATTTGTTATGAGCCATTTTAAAGACCACATTTTTAATTTCTTCCAAGGAAAATTCATTGGTCAGTATGTCTCTATATTGATCTTGAATCATTTTTGGATTATCAATATTCATAGAAATTGTAGAGTCATCAGGGTGGCCAAATAAGTTCTTATAGAAACCTGTGATATACTCTAACAATTTCTTGTCCCCCTCAATCTCCCCCTCATCTTGCTCAAGTCTATTAATTCTGTTTCTTCTAAGTGTCCCATTTGCTTTGGCATGGAATTTTTTTGTGTTGCAGTCCCCTTCCAGGATTTCATCAACCTTAGCTCTTTATTTCCATTTAGCTTCTTCCTGTTGTAGAAGCCTATCAAGCTGTGCTCTAAGTTCCATTTGCTCTTTTCTATCAGCAGCAGTAAGCCCATTACTTTCACAGTTTTTATCAATTATATCTGGCTTAAGCAAAATGTCTTTTTTCAATTCTATGTACCAAGCATTCATATTTATGTTCTACCCTTTCAATTTAGGCCTAAGTAATCTAAATTTACCTAATAATCTGTCTACACTGTCCCCAGTAATACTAGTGTCATTCCAAACATCATGGACAATCTTATCAATCCCCTCTCTCATGAACCAAGCATTTTCAAATCTGAAAATGGGATCGGATTTTTGAATGTCACCAGAATCCAAGAGAAGTGGGGTGTGATCAGATTTTTCTCTGGTTAAAGCTGTAATTTGGGTCAGGGGGTATACCTCCTCCCATTCTGTCCTACAAAGAATTCTATCTAACTTTTCAAAAGTACGGACAGGTAAATTATTGCCCCATGTAAATTTTCTTCCATTCATTTCAAGCTCTCTGACTCCAGCTTGTTCTAGGATAGCATTAAACAAGAAACTCCAATGTCCAGGAGTGCCTGGTTTATTTTTTTGACTGGATTTTCTAATATTGTTGAAATCACCCCTAATCAGAATGGGGTTGACACTAGTTTGGAAAAGTCTGGAAAGCTTAGCCAGAAATTTAGCTTTCCTCTCTGGTTGGGCATCTCCGTATATCACCACTAGGTCCCAAATAAACCTAGTTTTTAAATCATGCACTTCCATTTTAATATGGTAATCTCCTTCATCTTGTCAGATCACATCTAAAGTAGTATAATTAACCCCTAATAGAAGTCCACCAGATTTCCCCCTAGCTGGAGTGAAATGCCAGTGGAAGTCTCTACCATCACAGATTTGTTGTAGATCATTTCTAGAAAATTGTTGTCTCATGGTCTCTTGTAGTCCCAGAAAGTCCACTTTAATATCCATAATCATTTCTCTAAGGAACCTCCTTTTAATGTCTCCCCCAAAGCCTCTCATATTCCAGAATATACCTCTTTTTTTCTTAGTAGAGGATTCTAGAAATTTTACAGCAGAGGCAGTTTTAACCCGAGAACCTCTGGTGGTTTTATTTTTCTTCCTCCCTTTTTTTGATGATAAAAGCTCTCTTACTATTTCCCAATCGTCATCCCCCTTTCTATCCTCATCATCCTCCCCCTGATCTAATAAATCTTCTAGGGTATGCTCCCCAGTATCAATAATCTCATTCCCCTCAGACAGAATAATCTGTTTCTGATTTTAATTGAAATCAGACAACCATAAATCATTTCTAGCCTGCTCCACATATTTTATCAATTCTAAATTATGTTTAATCATATTAGGGCTATTTCCTAATTTGACTCCTACCCCCTCAGCAACCCTTTGAAAAAAGCTGTCAGAATTTGGAAAACTTCCATTACAAGGCAACTCACCATAGTTGTCTTTTTTTGCTGCCCTCTCCTTGGCCAGCTCTGTAATATTGGTATTTTTTCCTTTTAATCTAATGCATCTTCTCAGCTCCTCTTCTTCATCTTTAAGATCAGTATCTCCCTTTCTAGCTTTTTTATCTTGGTCTCAAAAGAATCTGTCTCCTGACTAGCTGTGTAATCCACTGGATCCACATATCCCAGCCCAATGGCTTGTTCCATCAGTTCTTGCTCAGTCATCTCTCCTCCCTCCTCCTGTTTGTCCTCAATCACCATATCTTCATCTATAGCTTCCTCTTCTTCTCCCTCAGCAGTGCTTTTTTCTCCAGACTGAGACCCTTTCACTTCGTCACCCCCTTTCAAATTAATCTGAAGTAATTCATGTCGTATCTTAACCTCCTTCTCAAGGGTTTTCCTTATGATCTCCATTTCTTTCCTCCTTTTTTCTTCCAGCATCAGTTGTGCACTCTGTCTAGCTGCTAGTTCTTCTGCCTTTTGCAACCTAAGCATCATGTTTTCCTCTCTCTCCTGGAACTGTGCTACTTTCATCTGCCTCTTTTGCCTCTTTAGAAGCTTCATTTGTTTGGCATATCTCACTAGGCTTCAAAACCATCTGTTCACACTGTTTCAGACCCAAACTCCCCAGACTCATGCTCTGTTTCCCAGTGTCTGCTTCTTTGCTTTTCTTTTGCATGTCATTCTTGTTGGGGAACGCAGTGATTTCAAAAATAATTCCTACGCTCATGCAAGATCCCTCTAGGTGATGCATAGCAACGAGAGGGGAGAGTGTTGTCTGCGTCCATCGTAGACCGTAAGCAGAAGCGTTATGACAACGTGGTTGATGTAGTCGTACGTCTTCACCATCCGAACGATATAGCACAGAAGATACGACACCTCCGCCATCTGCACACGTTCAGCTCGGTGACGTCCCATGAACTCTAGATCCAGTTGAGATCGAGGGGAAGTTTCGTCAGCACGACGGCATGGTGACGGTGATGATGAAGCTACCGGCGCAGGGCTTCGCCTAAGCATTGCAACGATATGACCGAGGTGGAAATCTTTGGACGGGGGCACCGCACACGGCTAACCAATCAACTTTTGTGTCTATGGGGTGCCCCCTCCCCCGTACATAAAGGACTGGAGGAGGGGGAGGGCCGGCCCTCTCATGGCGCGCCCAAGGGGGGGAGTCCTACTCCCGGTGGGAGTAGGGTTCCCCCTTTCCCTAGTTGGAGTAGGAGAAGAAGGAAGAGGGAGAGGGAGAGAAGGAAAGGGGGGCCGGCCCCCCTCCCAATTCGAATTGGGCTTGGGGGGGAGGCGCCCCCACCTTGGCCGACTCCTCCTCTCTCCCACTAAGGCCCATTAAGGCACAATGACTCCCCGGGGGGTTCCAGTAACCCCTCGGTACTCAAGTAAATGCCCGAACTCACTCGGAACCATTCCGGTGTCCAAACGTAGCCTTCCAATATATCGATCTTTATGTCTCGACCATTTCGAGACTCCTCATCATGTCCGTGATCACATCTGGGACTCCGAACAACCTTCGGTACATCAAAAGACATAAACTCATAATACCAATAATCAAACGTTAAGCGTGCGGACCCTACGGGTTCGAGAACTATGTAGACATCACTGAGACTCATCTCCGGTCAATAACCAATAGCGGAACCTGGGTGCTCATATTGGTTCCTACATATTCTATGAATGTTTTTATCGGTCAAACCGCATAACGTACGTTGTTCCCTTTGTCATTGGTATGTCACTTGCCCGAGATTCGATCGTCGGTATCTCGATACATAGTTTAATCTCGTTACCGGCAAGTCTCTTTACTCGTTCTGTAATGCATAATCCCATAACTAACTCATTAGTCACATTGCTTGCAAGGCTTATAGTGATGTGCATTACCGAGAGGGCCCAGAGATACCTCTCCGACAATCGGAGTGACAAATCCTAATCTCGATCTGTGCCAACTCAACAAACACCATCAGAGACACCTGTAGAGCATCTTTATAATCACCCAGTTATGTTATGACATTTGATAGCACACTAAGTGTTCCTCTGGTATTCGGGAGTTGCATAATCTCATAGTCATAGGAACAGTTCTCGGTGGGGGGGGGGGGGGTTGGATGAGCAGGACCCCGTGGTAGTAGAGGTTGTTGCCGCTGGATGAACAGTACCCTGATCGATCGAGCCGGTGGATGAACAGGACCCCGTGGAGGGCTGGATGAACAGGACCCCATGGAGGGCTGGTTGAACAGTAGCCGGTGGAGGGTTGGTTGAACAGTAGCTGGTGGAGGGCTGGATGAACAGTAGCTCGTGGAGGGGTGGTTGAAGAGGACCCCGGGGAGAGGGCTGGTTGAACAGTAGCCGGTGGAGGAGCGCGCGGTGGAGGCTGGATGAACATGAGCCCGTGGATGAACAATCACAGGTGGAGGCTGGAGGAGGTCGATGGTGGATGAACAGTAGCCCGTGGAGGCTGGAGGAGGTCGACGGTGGATGAACAGTAGCCCATGGAGTCCCGTTTTGCGGTACGCCACACCCCTCCCGATGAACAGGACCCCGTTTCAACCGTAGCGCTCCAACACAAGTCCGTTTCCTCCGTTTTATGGTACGCCACACCCCTCCCGGTCAACAGGACCCCGTTTCGACCGTAGGAGGTCGAACAGAAGTCCGTTTCCTCCGTTTTGCGGTACGCCAGACCCCTCCCAATGAACAGGATCCCGTTTTGACTGTGGTCGATTGAACACAAGGTCGTTTCCTCCGTTCTGCGGTACACCAGGCCTCGTTTCCATCGGCTGTTCCGTCCAAGCCGGTTGGCTCCCTATGAACACGACGACACATTCCGTTCTGACCCAGCCGGTTGGCTCCCCATGAACACAACGACGACGCAGTTTCTCCGATCCGTCCCAGCCATGTACACAAGCCCTGGCCATACGTATGCGCGAGTAGGCGTTCGAGACCCTTCCCGTATGTACGTACGTGGCGGTATTTTCTTTCTTGCACCCTGGCCGCTGTACGTACGTGTACATGCTACGTGTGCGCCTCTACTACGACACGTGTGCGCCTCTACATTGACCAGTATGTACGTACACGTTCGAGACCAGAATGACGAAGCTACGTACGCTTCGACCAGGTGGATTCCGATTGTCAGGCACTTCCTTGAGTGCGAAGATGTAGCTGCTGGGTCCCAACAGTCAGGGGGCGAATCATTTTTTTGCCCATAATATGGATGCACTTCCTTGCATGCGAAGATGTAGCTGGTGGGTCCAACAGTCAGGGGGAAATGTTTTTTTCATGAAATACGGTGGCCCATCTGATGGGTCCCTGCTGTTAGGTGGAGGAATAATTGTTTTGCGCGTAATAAGGAGGCACTTCGTTGCTGCGGCCGTGGACCCAGATGTCAGCCTCTCCACGTACAGTACTCTTCCGATGGAGGTCGCTCGTTGACCACATTGACCACGCCGTGCCGAGAGCACCAGGGCGGTGGATGACGGCGAGGCCCGGGAAGGGGACGACACGAAGCCGGGGAAGACGCGATAGTGGATGCCCACGTAGAGGGGAGTACGTGGGTTGACTGCTTGGTATGCGGTGTGAGGCTGCCGTCGTCGGAGAATAACAGGAGGTGTGGGTGAGTATAGAGGGATGGCATGGCCAGCGGTGGCAGCACAGCCGGACACGGGAGGCAGGAGCAGGCGGCACGGCCGACACTTGTTTGGGCGGCTAGAGCAAGAAGACCAGAGGTTGAAGAAGCACTACGAACGTTGGATGGACATCGTACGATCGATGGAGCTAGAATCGTTCATATTGACTAAGTTGACAAAGCCCTCCGTCCCCGTCATCTTAGTAGGCCCACAAGTCAGCCTCCCAGTATGGTGGGTCCTAGCTAGCAGGGGGTATTCATTTTTGTGTGCGTAATAACGAGGCACTTCCTTGCGTGCGAAGATATAGCTGATGGGTCCGACCTCTCAGCGGGGGAACGTTTTTTCGCAAAATACAGAGGCCCTTCCGGTGGGTCCCAGCTGTCAGGTGGAGGAATCATTATTTTGCACGTAATAAGGAGGCATTTCCTTGCGTGCGGCCGTGGACCCAGCTGTCAGCCTCTCCACGTACAGTCCACTTCGATGCATGTCGTTCGTTGACCACGTTGACCATGCCGCACCGAGAGCACCAGGGCGGTGGACGACGGTGAGGCCTAGGAAGGGAACGACATGGAGCCAGGGAAAACTCGGCAGTTGTTTCCTACGCGCAGGGGAGTGCGAGGGCTTACTGGTTCATCTGTCGTCGCCGGAGAATAACAGCAGGTGTGGGTGAGTAGAGGGATGGCTAGGCCAGCAATGGGAGAACGATGGGGCGGTGAGGCCTGCGCGGCAGCATAGCCAGCCGCGGGAGGAGGGAGTAGGCAGTCCCGCCGGCGCTTGTTTGAGCGGCTGGAGCAGGAAGAGAAGAGATTGAAGAAGCACGACGGCCGTTGGATGGACATCCAACAGTCACTGCTCTCGTGTGTTGACTAAGTTGACACGGTGTTGCGTGTGAGTCAACCTTATTTTTTAGGAAAGCATACGCGTCAACACGTAGTAGGCGCACAAGTCAGCCTCAAATATGTGGAAAACAACATACAACCCATCTGCCATTATTTCTAATAATTTACAGCCCATTTGCCAATTCTTAAGAATTGTTTTGGAGCTCATCTTCTTTTTATTAGCATTACACCCCATATTGTGGCCACGGTTAAAAATTATACAAAATTTTGCATATTTCGATGCGGTCAACTGTTTTTAATCTCGAAATATCGAGTCACATTCAAACTATTTTGAAAAATAATTTATATAAACATAAAATCCAAATAATTGTCCAGGCATAAAAATCAATGGAATTTAAAATCTTGTAATTATAAAAATGAAACAAATTCCTGGTTTGAGGTGTTTTAAAAATGTACAGCCCATTTCTGGGCAAACCGAATGAAACTCTCTCCTCGTCTTGAAAGATTTGCAGCCCAGTAGGACTGATAAAGCAAGTAGGCCTTGTTTGGGTATTTCTTTAAAAAATAGAACTGGGCTAGCCATTTTCAGCAAGAAAAAAACTCAACTAGGCTCATGATGTGGTAAACATAAATAAAACCCTGGCTAGACGGCCCACAGCCCCCGCACAACCCCGTTGTTACCCTGATCCGTCGCTAAAACTAGTATAAATAACAACTGCTTGTTCCTCAAAAAAGTAAATAACAACTGCGCGACGTGCTGGGTCCCTGGTGTCAGCCGCTCGTTGTGTAATTCTCTCATTTATTGACAACGTTGACAATGGCGTGAGCCCCAGATGTCCAACCATTAGGAGGAACCATCTTTGGGGGCTTGTAATAATGAAGCACTTGCTTGCATACTGCCATGACGCTGGTGGGTCCCTACTGTCATACTCTCCACGTACAGTCATATGCTTGTTCCTCTCGGTTGTTGACAGCGCAAGAGGGCGGCGCACCACGCGCGACAAGCGAACCAAGGCCTCGGACAATGGTGAGGCCTCGGACGGAACGGACAGGAGCCGTGGAAGATGCGCCGGTCCAGTCGCAGGCGGAGGGGAGTACGAGGGTTGACTGGTTCGGGTGCGGGTGCATGTTGGGGCTGACGTCACCGGAGAATAACATGACGTGTGGGGGAATAGAGGGAGGGACTGACCAACATTGGAGGGTATGGTAGGGCGGCGGAGGCACGACCAGCCATGGGAGGCGGGAGCAGGCGGAGCTGACGGGGTGGTTTGGTTTGGTTGGCTGGAGGAATAAGACCAGAGATAGAAGATACACGACAAATGTTGGATGTCAATCCAACGGCTGGCCAGAGATACGTTTGTTGACTAGCTAGTAAGTCGACACCACATTGGATAGGCTATTTTCTCGTGGGTCCCAAATGTCAGAATCCAAATCTGTCACGGGCATGCAGCCTTTCCTATGAAAATTTACAGTCCATTTGGTGTGCTAGTTCGAAATAAGTTTGTGGGTGCTGGTGGGGGCTAATCACTTGGCTTCTGTAATGCACAGTGAGCTCAAGCAGCCGGCGAGAGTGATGTTATTTCCCTTGGATAGGATTTGTTACAATACTTCACTCTAAATTAAACGAATGGCAAGCCATTTGCCTTGTTTCAAAGAAAATATGACATTCACAGCCGAGTTGAAAAGGGCAAGAAAATCTAACTCCAGCTTACAAAATGTACAAAAGCAAGAGGGTTAATTGTTCATCGGGTTTAGACAAAACCCAGGTTGAAAAGGGCAACAACATCTAACTCCAGCGCTGTTTTCGGGAGTCACAGTCAAATGGACCGGTCAGGTCCACAGAATGAACATCTTGGGTCGTAAAATTTACTGGATTATGACCACAATATGTTGTAAATAGAAGCCCGGCATGTTCAGAAGCTCTTTTGCCCACCTGAAACTCCTTTTTTTGCTCTTCGACATACCCATCCGTCAAAACCATGCTACTGATAAAATTAAGCCTGATGGACAATAGTAGCCTCGCATTCAACATGAAGAATGTGACAAATCTAGTGTTTGCATGGTTGGCTACATATTGTTCTAGCGTTATTGTCTTCAATCGAATGTCATGAGAAGTGAGAAAATCCTGGTGCTTACGAATCCACCGATTGGTTATAACTTTCTTACCCTGTCATGTTGCCTAAATATACATGAAGATTAAAAATAGTTAAGGTCTAAAAAAAGAGTGTGGAAAGAGCAACAGCTGAACGGTTAATTCTAGTACACTATATGCGGGCTTCCAATGTGCGTGAAATTATCACCTTTATATACAACTTCTCCAGACATGGAAAGCATTGCAGCAAGCCAATAATCTTGTCCAGATCAAAACTAATCATTTTGATATATAAGATCTTGACAAAATCCAGCACCATTGATAGGCTATCCATGGAGAAACTCTTCATTGAGCATAGAACATAATGTTAGTACAAAATGTGTGCTCCGAGATGATATATAACTTATGCGCAGAAATTTAAAATGCAACTTATGGTTACAAGTGTAGATGATAATATAAAGTACCTGAAGAACTGTGGAGCCAAACACCATCTTGAAATGAGCACAAGATCATGTATTACACCCAAGGTCTCCAGTTTAGGTGCAGAGAGGACGGTTATTTGCGACGGTGAATAACTAGAATCAAGGATCAACCTTTGAAGTGAAGGGGCATCTTGGATGATGAGCTGCCTTTTGTCAAAAGAAATTCCAATTCTTACAAGGTTACGCGACTTTATTTGGAAATAACCGATTCTAACTGTGAAAACAAGCACCAAGCACTCCAGGGCAGGGCAACTAGAGTGGATGATGCTGTGCAATGAGGCCTCCGATATACGAACCCGCACAAGTGAAAGTTTTTTTAGAAAGGGAGTCAAAGGTTTAGTACCAGATTGTCTGGTTGGTAGCACAATGCAAAGGTGGCGGTGTGGAGAGAGGAGGAAAACCGCGAGATGGACATAGGTGCTGAGGGTACAGGTAGATGGCATTCGGTATATGGTAGGTGATTTCCAGGGGAATAGTAGAACTCAAGCAGCCGTACTGCTGTGAATTCAGGGGATTCCAAACAGGCGTCCACCGTGCAGGGCATGGTATGCTTGCTCACGTAGCATGACAGAATGCAGAGGCTTTGAACAGAGCCCTAGTGGGAGGAGATGATGGCTCTAGGGATTTCAAAATCATTGAAGAGAGATAGCTAACGACAATAGAGATTAAGGGGCACGATGCGCCATAGTGGGCACCACCGAATTGAGAGGACTTGGGTGCGACAACAATCCTTGGTGGGGAGAAGCGAGATGATCTCCCCAAGGACGGCGTCCGGGAGATCGTTGATGCGGTCCACCCGAGATTCTATGGGTTCCTGGGATCCGGTGGGGGCGGGGTCGCCGCTTCTCCCCGCGCTGCCGGGTGCGGGATCTACAACAGGCGTCGCCGCTGGCGGGAGCCTCATCTTCTTGGCGTTGGGGTCAGCCGACTCCATTGTCCTCGAGGGCGTCGCGTCACGCTCACAGATTTGAGCAGAGTAACGAATGACGAGCCTAGTTGTAGTGCGAGTGAAGAAGAAGGGAAGCTGAGGTTTTTCTGTAGTAGTGAGGAAGAAGGGGAGGTGGGGTTTTCTGTAGGAGTGAGGTGAGGAATTTGGGGGTACGAGTGGAGCAAGCTGACGTGAGGTGGGTGGGAGTGAGGAGGAAGAAGAGCACTGATGACCCACAAGTATAGGGGATCTATCGTAGTCCTTTCGATAAGTAAGAGTGTCGAACCCAATGAGGAGCAGAAGGAAATGATAAGCGGTTTTCAGCAAGGTATTCTCTGCAAGCACTGAAATTATCGGTAACAGATAGTTTTGTGATAAGGTAATTTGTAATGGGTAACAAGTAATGAAAGTAAAAAAGGTGCAACAAGATGGCCCAATCCTTTTTGTAGCAAAGGACAAGCCTGGACAAACTCTTATATAGAGAAAAGCGCTCCCGAGGACACATGGGAATTATCATCAAGCTAGTTTTCATCATGCTCATATGATTCACGTTCGTTACTTTGATAATTTGGTATATGGGTGGACCGGTGCTTGGGTGTTGTCCTTTCTTGGACAAACATCCCACTTATGATTAACCCCTATTGCAAGCATCCACAACTACAAAAGAAGTATTAAGGTAAACCTAACCATAGCATGAAACATATGGATCCAAATCAGCCCCTTACGAAGCAACACATAAACTAGGGTTTAAGCTTCTGTGACTCTAGCAACCCATCATCTACTTATTACTTCCCAATGCCTTCCTCTAGGCCCAAATAATGGTGAAGTGTCATGTAGTCAATGTTCACATAACACCACTAGAGGAGAGACAACATACATCTCATCAAAATATCGAACGAATACCAAATTCACATGATTACTTATAGCAAGACTTCTCCCATATTCATGTTCATAATCGGAGGGGAATTAATATGCATAAAGGATCTGAACATATGATCTTCCACCAAATAAACCAACTAGCATCAACTACAAGGAGTAATCAACACTACTAGCAACCCACAGGTACCAATCTCAGGCTTTGGGACAAAGATTGGATACAAGAGATGAACTAGGGTTTGAGAGGAGATGGTGCTGGTGAAAATGTTGATGGATATTGACCCCCTCCCGATGAGAGGATCGTTGGTGATGACGATGGCGATGATTTCCCCCTCCCGGAGGGAAGTTTTCCCAGCAGAACAGCTCTACCGGAGCCCTAGATTGGTTCCGCCAAGGTTCCGCCTCGTGGCGGCGAAGTTTCTTCCTGAAAGCTTGCTTACGATTTTTTCTCGGACGAAAGACTTCATATAGCAGAAGATGGGCACCGGAGACCTGCTAGGGGGCCCACGAGGCTGGGGGCGCGCCTAGGGGGTAGGGCGCGCCCCCACCCTCATGGCCAGGGTGTGGGCCCCCTCTGGTACTTTCTCTGCTCAGTACTTTTAATTAATTCTAAAAATGACTTCCATGAAGTTTCAGGACTTTTGGAGCTGTGCAGAATAGGTCTCTAATATTTTCTCCTTTTCCAACCTAGAATTCCAGCTGCCGGCATTCTCCCTCTTCATGTAAACCTTGTAAAATAAGAGAGGATAGGCATAAGTATTGTGACATAATGTGTAATAACAACCCAAAATGCAATAAATATCTATATAAAAGCATGATATAAAATGGACATATCAAGCACCCAGGTTTTTTGGGGGCCGGTGTGCTGGGTGTGGGTAGCGCCTCTCATTAAGTAAATATATGGCTTTTGAATTGATTTTATTATTTACTAGGGTGGACGGGCTGTTTTCTGTTGGGCCCAGAGAAACAATTACTAATAGTATAGTGGAGACACTCTACAGCTACCAGAAAAACAATTACTACTAGTACACTGGATACAGTACCGCTTCTGGATCCTCCGGTCATCGAAACGTCTCCCTCTACTGAATGCCGTTTGACTTTTGTTCACCGACATGCGGGCCATGCCGCGCCCGGACCCAAATGCCATCCACCAAATTAGAAGGCAGTATGCAGGCGGAGAGTCACCCCGGTCGTAGCGCGGCAGTAACGAGCCGTCGTATCACAAAACCCCACCTCCCCGCAGTCTAAGTTTGACGGACGAAGCAACCACCATTTCACTCTTCACTGAATCCTCTTCTCCCTCACCGTCTTCAAGAAAGCCAACACTCGCATCTGCCACTGTTCTTCTCTCCCAACAAAGGGAAGGTAAGCGGATCCATGATATTGGTATATTTTCGTTCAGAGAAAAAAAAGAACTTTTGCAAAGCAGTAACCGATCCTCACTCTCTTTTTTGTTTCATTGTCATTGCTATTGTGTTTTCCTTTTAGTGGTCTCCTAGTATTCATCAGTTTCATGATGGACCAAGGAGAACCAGGCAAAGATCTGCTGATATTGGAGCAAACACGGGAGGCTGATCCCCACGAGACAGATAGCTCCAAGAAGATGGAGGCACCCACCGAGCCGACCCCAGATGCGCTCACGACCGCTACTAAGATGGTCAACGCGCCGTTTGAGGTTACATCCCCCTTGGCGCTGCAGGAGCAGTTTTCCCCCTTCGAGGATGTGTCCCCCCCCCCCCCCGCTGCGCTGCCCAAGGTGGTTTTCTTCTTTGCCGATCTCGATTGTGGTTTTTCATCTAAGTATGTGGTGATGAATAATGCAAAATTTTATTAGCTTCGATGCCATGCTATACATAGTGGTTTAAATAACTTGTGTTTCTTACACTGGAAAGTAATTCAGAATTTGTTTCTGTTTCAATTAGAGCCTTGATGCAGACAAGGATTGTGTGGTTGTACATGCCACTCGCTATGAGGTGGATGACCTGAATATACGCACTAGGAAAACAGAGTTCTTAGGCTGTTGGATTCTGGAAGCCATTTGCGCTTATACCGATGTCGAGTTGTATTTTCAGCCTCACTGTTGTCAGGCGTGTTGTCCAGGGTGTACTAAAGCACAAGAAGTTCAAAGCTACTCCTTCGTTTGTGAGGCATACTGTTCTTGTCAAGCTTACGTAGGAAGATGATGTGGCATGCCTCCACAAACAAGTTTATGAGTGGCAAGGCCACAAGGTTATCTTCATGAAGGGTCACAGGATTGAGCTGCTGTCGGACGTCCTCGATGATGTTCATGGCAAGGTTCGTCTTGTGTCCAGCCCAAATTAGATTGAGGCATGAAATAGTTGCCCCAGTTAGTGTTTAATACTAGTTTGGATTGTTTCTACTTATCCGAACAGTTGCCTATTATCAAGCCCTCTGGGGCTAGTACTCTGTTTGAATCCGTCTATGGGAACTGCTGCTACTTCTGTGTGCCCGTGAATCATGTCAGAACCATCGTGATTGTTGCTGAAACAGATGCATCCTCACTAGTTTTTTCATGAATATGGCATGGTAAGACATAAGTTGTCACGGTTTATCATACGAGCAGTGTGTGTTTGATTAACTAGAGTACTCATTCGAGAAATGTGTGCCAACGTATACATAAGTACTTGTAAACACTATTGGTGCTACCCCAGTTGTAAGCAGTTGTGCAAAACACGGCACATTGGCTCCGCTCGCTTCAACACTAGGCTATCGACCAGCTAACAACCAATAATCTGCTGTCTGACATATAAGCAACTAAGTATCTTGTTATAGTGGTTCATGCAGGTAACTGAGGCCACAATGTAAATTCCAAACGTTCACACGCCTAGCGTTCATGTGGAACACTCACATTAAACGCAGCTTCATAAAAAACTTGAAAAGCATAAGTTAAGCAGTTTTATACATCTCAATGATTCATAGAACATAACAAACAGATACTAGTTCACAGAAAAAGACAAAGTTGTGAGAAGGTTTACAAATCAGGAAAAAACAAGCAAGGCTTCTCTGAGCAAAGGGCCCCCCGACAGGCTTAAATTTCCTGGAGTTCACTCTGGTTTTTTCTTGTTGCCACCATCCAGGGTTAGGCTCTCTCATTCTAGAATAACCAATTATAATTGTGTTATCAACTAGAATGCTGAACCGAACCATGTATTGTACTGACCAGCTGAAATTCTTGTGCATTCCACTAAATTTAAGCACCGCTATTTGCAGAAATAAGCAGACCATAATGCCTCTTGTCCGCGCACCTGTCCCAAAAACCTCCGTGCAGCCGTGCCAACTAGTCCTCAGTCCATGGATGAACTGGAAGAAAGTGCATTCCGGACTAGGATGTAGTTATTTTCGCTCGTCCCTGCACTGCAATCAGGAAGTAAAACATACAAATCAGCTTCTTTTAGATTGCGTTGGTCATTCTACCTAGTTAGAACCAATGTAGGAATACCTGGAGCACTGGTGGTTAGAGGACGACAACTAGCAATAGCCATCTCATTTTGTGCAGTTGTACTAAAACTGAGGTGTGTACTTTTGATTGCGCAGATAGAAACGATATGGAGACAGACATCCCTGTTTGCGCAAATACGAAATACAGTTATTTAAACAGTGACAGATATTTGTAGTGGCGTATGATTAACAACATCATCTATTGTGTTATAATTGGCACTAGATTGACAGTATGAAAGTGCCCTTAAGTAAGTAGCATCACATCACATCAACACTGCCACTAGATTAACATGGAGAACAATAGCATTAGTATTACTATCATGAGAGTAGCACATGGTCAATAAATGTGCAATCAAAGTTGTGCAGTTCCACTGGGATGAAGCAATGTTCGCGGTGTGAGATTTAAGTGTAACTGCAAAAACACAATTCATGGGAAATAAAGCAAGACGGAAGCACTTCATAAAATGGTGGTGGCATTTCTTCAATTTATCGACAGCACTAGACCATTACTTATAGTGACATTAGGTGGCATTGCTTAATGCTTCATGTGATTTTACATTAACGGTAGCGATATGGGCGTAGGGACAGCAGGGGCATAAAGTGGTGAGGCAGATGTGGTTGCCGAGAGCGGCAAACACTCAGGCAACATGTCTGCCTTTGTCCCATTTTTTATCTCCTCGGCGACATTTTCCTATGTGAGCACAGGAAATCTAGACCTGCTCATTCTCATTTGCGTTTTCCCCCAACACCCCTCACTTTCTTACCTTTTTCAACCAAGAAACGGGTCCACTTCCCCCCACCCTTTGCCATCCACCATCTTTCTTCGCCTTTTCAACCAATAGACCGGTTGGGTAGCCAGTATCTACTACTTTCCCCCGTTTCCTCTTAGAACCAAGTCCTAGATTCATGCTACAGCTTTCCCAGTTTCTTCCCTGTTTGAACCAACTCTTAGATTCGACTGTATGAACTAGCTTTACCTCTAATACTAGTAAAAGTCTAGGTGGCTTTGGAACAGCCGACGGAAGTAGAAAAAGATTCACACGTAGCCACGTGGGGAGCTGGGGCAGTAGAGCAAGGTAGGTTTATAAGGAATATATACCTGAGGGTCGTCGGCATGTCGCAAAGACGGTGTCGGGAGGCCGCGTCTTGGCCACAATACCGCAGGGAGGAAGAAGGGGTCGGAGGCCCTCCCGAGCCGGCGCGGCTGCCGCTCGGGACACGCGGGTAGCCGTTGGTCTCCTCCCTTGCCGCCGACGATAGCGTGAACGATGCACCTACACCCCTGCCCCGGTCGAGGTGGTCCGGCCGGATTTGTGACCAGCCGTGAGCAGAGAGAGAGTGTGGCCACCTATGTCTTGCTTAGATCTGAGAGAATGAGATAGTGAAAGAGAGGAAACCTACTAAAGCAAGGGCTAAGGCTCCTGCTTATATATATATAGTGGAGTGATTTTGTTGTACCAGCTTCAAAAAAATGCGCTCCTACGTGTACCCGCGAGTGGGTGTGAGAGAACTAGTGCGTGCGTGCACCGCTTCTTTTTGTGAGAGTACAATATACTATGCCCAAAGAACGTTTGCCACAAGAGTAATAGTATAAGTGTGTGACGTGTGAGCTAAAATAAAAGGTGCGCGACGTCTTTTGTTTTTTAGAAGTTCTGAGGGCAGGGTGTGAAGAACACATATGTGTGTGACGTCTACCTGTAGATAGACGGTGAGTGCGAGAGGACTCGGGAGAGTCGTGACTCGTGAGGGTGCGTGTGTGCGTGAGAGAGAGGGGGCACGTATCAATGCAATGCATGTGTCCGTAAATCATTATCCGACAAATGTTTGCCACAAGCTGTTTCCTGACGAACGCCGTAAGAACCGTTAGATCGGCATCTGACAGTGTCAGTTTTGCCATGTCATTCAATAGAGCAGCCACTCCTCCTACACACAAATCTTCCACTTGAGTGTTAGCAAGTGTCGTATGCTCCTCCCTCCGTTCCAAAATGCAGTCCATATAGCTTTATTGAAAATTCGAACCTCGCAAACTTTTACCGAGTTTTCGTGTACCAAAATTCACATATAGAATACCCAATATATATCATTTCATTCATCTTCAAGAGGTAACTATAAAGATGGAGGAGGAGTCTACAAAGAAAGACCGCCGTATCACCTGCAGCAATTTCAACCATCCTTTGGTGTGGAGGAATATCATAGGAACTCTATATGATATGATTTCTATAGGATTTTTTCCTTTAGAGCCAATTGGTTCATAGGAATAGATTCATATACTCCACATTTCAAAGGAAATAAACATGATATCATTTTTATAGCTTTAGAGCCACTTGGTTCATATGAATGGATTCCTATACTCCCATAATTTCAAAGGAAAATAAACATTAGCGTATATTCAATAGAAAAGTTTCTATGATGTGAACCAAATGACATCTCTTTTCTAATCCCTCCTCATAGGAATTGAGATACATGTCATCTCTAGATTCAATAGAGAAGTTAGTATGATGTGAACCAAATGACATCTCTTTTCCACTCCCTACTCATGGGAATTGAGATACATGTCATCGCTTTCCCTACAACTTCCATGTATACATCTTCTATTCCTAAATAGCTAGTACTACCCACTAGTAGCTTTTTTCCTGGATATGCAACTATGGCACAAGAACACGTCATGCATGCAAGTAAAAATCACATTGTTTTTTCTACTCTATGCATGCAAGCACCACATCATCAATTCGTGCATGTTACTCATAAGTTATTTCTTGCATTAAATTTTGCATCGATAATGTATGTGCTGGTCACGTGCACACATTGTTGGAAATATGCCCTAGAGGCAATAATAAAAGCATTATTATTATATTTCCTTATTCATGATAATTGTCTTTATTCGTGCTATAATTGTGTTATCCGGAAATCGTAATACATGTGTGAATAACAGACAACAACATGTCCCTAGTAAGCCTCTAGTTGACTAGCTCGTTGATCAATAGATAGTCATGGTTTCCTGACTATGGGCATTGGATGTCAATGATAACGAGATCACATCATTAGGAGAATGATGTGATGGACGAGACCCAATCCTAAACATAGCATAAGATCGCATAGTTCGTTTGCTAGAGTTTTTCAATGTTAAGTATCCTTTCCTTAGACCATGAGATCGTGTAACTCCCGGATACCGTAGGAGTGCTTTGGGTGTGCCAAACGTCACAACATAACTGGGTGACTATAAAGGTATACTACGGGTATCTCTGAAAGTGTCTGTTGGGTTGACACGGATCGAGACTGGGATTTGTCACTCCGCTTGACGGAGAGGTATCACCGGGCCCTCTCGGTAATGCATCATCATAATGAGCTCAATGTGATCAAAGTGATTGATCAAGGGATCATGCATTACGGTACGAGAAAAGTGACTTGCCGGTAACGAGATTGAACAAGGTATTGGGATATCGACGATCGAATCTCGGGCAAGTAAAATACCGATTGACAAAGGGAATCGTATACGGGATTAATTGAATCCTCGACATCGTGGTTCATCCGATGAGATCATCGTGGAGCATGTGGGAGCCAACATGGGTATCCAGATCCCGCTGTTGGTTATTGCCCGAGAGCCGTCTCGGTCCTGTCTGCATGTCTCCCGAACCCGTTGGGTCTACACACTTAAGGTTCGGTGATGCTAGGGTTGTGAAGATATGTATATGCAGTAACCCGAATGTTGTTCAGAGTCCCGGATGAGATCCCGGACATCACGAGGAGTTTCGGAATGGTCCGGAGGTAAAGAATTATATATAGAAAGTGCTGTTTTGGCCATCGGGACAAGTTTCGGGGTTATCAGTATTGTACCGGGACCACCGGAGGGTCCCAGGGGTCCACCGGGTGGGGCCACCTGCCTCGGGGGGCCACATGGGCTCTAGGGGTGAGCCTTGGCCTACATGGGCCAAGGGGAACCAGCCCCTAGAGGCCCATGCGCCTAGGGTGGGGGAAACCCTAAAGGGGGGGCGCCCCCTTGCTTGGGGGGCAAGCCCCACCCCTTGGCCGCCGCCCCCCTAGGAGATTGCATCTCCTAGGGCCGGCGCCCCCCCTAGGGGGCTATATAAAGGGGGGATGGGAGGGGGGCAGCCGCACCCTTGCTCCTGGCGCCTCCCTCTCCCTCTCCAACATCTCCTCCTCCTCCGTAGAGCTCGGCGAAGCCCTGTCGGAGTACTGCAACTCCACCATCACCACGCCGTCGTGCTGCTGCTGGAGCCATCTTCCTCAACCTCTCCTTTGCCTTGCTGGATCAAGAAGAAGGAGACGTTACGCTGACTGTACGTGTGTTGAACACGGAGGTGCCGTCCTTTCAATGCTAGGATCTCCGGTGATTTGGATCACGTCGTGTACGACTACCTCATCCCCGTTCGTTGAACGCTTCCGCTCGCGATCTACAAAGTGGTATGTATATGCAATCTCTATCCCATGACTCGTTGCTTAGATGAACTCATAGATGGATCTTGGTGAAACCGTAGGAAAAAATTTTATTTTCTGCAACGTTCCCCAACAGTGGTATCAGAGCCAGGTTTATGCGTAGTTCTCTATTGCACGAGTAGAACACAATTTGTTGTGGGCGTAGATGTTGTCAACTTTCTTGCCGCTACTAGTCTTATCTTGCTTCAGCGGTATTGTGGGATGAAGCGGCCCGGACCAACCTTACACATACTCTTACGTGAGACCGGTTCCACCGACTAACATGCACTAGTTGCATAAGGTGGCTGGCGGGTGTCTGTCTCTCCCACTTTAGTTGGAGCGGATTCGATGAAAAGGGTCCTTATGAAGGGTAAATAGAAGTTGACAAATCACGTTGTGGCTTTCACGTAGGTAAGAAAACGTTCTTGCTAGAACCCTAATTCAGCCACGTAAAACTTGCAACAACAATTAGAGGACGTCTAACATGTTTTTGCAGCAAGTGCTTTGTGATATGATATGGCCAAAGTTGTGATGAATGATGAATGATCTATATGTGATGTATGAGATGTTCATGCTATTGTAATAGGAATCACGACTTGCATGTCGATGAGTATGACAACCGGCAGGAGCCATAGGAGTTGTCTTTATTTTTGTATGACCTGCGTGTCATTGAGAAACGCCATGTAAATTACTTTACTTTATTGCTAAACGCGTTAGCCATAGTAGTAGAAGTAATAGTTGGCGAGCAACTTCATGGAGACACGATGATGGAGATCATGATGATGGAGATCATGGTGTCAAGCCGGTGACAAGATGATCATGGAGCCCCAAGATGGAGATCAAAGGAGCTATGTGATATTGGCCATATCATGTCACGTTTATTATTTGATTGCATGTGATGTTTATCATGTTTAGCATCTTGTTTACTTAGAACGACGGTAGTAAATAAGATGATCCCTCATAATAATTTCAAGAAGTGTTCCCCCTAACTGTGCACCGTTGCGACAGTTCGTTGTTTCGAAGCACCACGTGATGATCGGGTGTGATAGATTCTAACGTTCACATACAACGGGTGTAAGACAGATTTACACATGCAAACACTTAGGTTGACTTGACGAGGCTAGCATGTACAGACATGGCCTCGGAACACAGAAAACCAAAAGGTCAAGCATGAGTCGTATAGAAGATACGATCAACATGAAGATGTTCACCGATGTTGACTAGTCCGTCTCACGTGATGATCGGACACGGCCTAGTTGACTCGGATCATGTAATACTTAGATGACTAGAAGAGGGATGTCTATCTAAGTGGGAGTTCATTAAATAATTTGATTAGATGAACTTTATTATCATGAACTTAGTCTAAAATATTTACAATATGTCTTGTAGATCAAATGGCCAACGTATTCCTCAACTTCAACGCGTTCCTAGAGAAAACCAAGCTGAAAGACGATGGCAGCAACTATACGGACTGGGTCCGGAACCTGAGGATCATCCTCATAGCTGCCAAGAAAGATTATGTCCTACGAGCACCGCTGGGTGACGCACCTGTTCTCCCTGCAGAACAAGACGTTATGAACGCTTGGCAGTCACGTTCCGATGATTACTCCCTCATTCAGTGCGGCATGCTTTACAGCTTAGAGCCGGGGCTCCAAAAGCGTTTTGAGAGACATGGAGCATATGAGATGTTCGAAGAGCTGAAAATGGTTTTCCAAGCTCATGCCCGGGTCAAGAGATATGAAGTCTCCGACAAATTCTTTAGCTGTAAGATGGAGGAAAATAGCTCTGTCAGTGAACACATACTCAAAATGTCTGGGTTGCACAACCGCTTGACTCAACTGGAAGTTAATCTCTCGGATGAAGCGGTCATTGACAGAATCCTCCAGTCGCTTCCACCTAGCTACAAGAGCTTTGTGATGAACTACAACATGCAGGGGATGGTAAAGACCATTCCTGAGGTATATGCTATGCTGAAATCAGCAGAGGTAGAAATCAAGAAGGAACATCAAGTGTTGATGGTGAATAAAACCACTAAGTTCAAGAAGGGCAAGGGTAAAAAGAACTTCAAGAAGGACGACAAGGAAGTTGCCGCGCCCGGTAAGCAAGTTGCCGGGAAGAAGCCAAAGAATGGACCCAAGCCCGAGACTGAGTGTTTTTATTGCAAGGGAAGTGGTCACTGGAAGCGGAACTGCCCCAAATACTTAGCGGACAAGAAGGTCGGCAAAACAAAAGGTATATGTGATATACATGTAATTGATGTGTACCTTACCAGTACTCGTAGTAGCTCTTGGGTATTTGATACCGGTGCAGTTGCTCACATTTGTAACTCAAAGCAGGAGCTGCGGAATAAACGGAGACTGGCGAAGGACGGGGTGACGATGCGCGTCGGGAATGGTTCCAAGGTCGATGTGATCGCCGTCGGCACGCTACCTCTACATTTACCTACGGGATTAGTTTTAAACCTCAATAATTGTTATTTAGTGCCAAGTTTGAGCATGAACATTGTGTCTGGATCTCGTTTAATTCGAGATGGCTACTCATTTAAATCTGAGAATAATGGTTGTTCTACTTATATGAGAGATATGTTTTATGGTCATGCTCCGATGGTTAATGGTTTATTCTTAATGAATCTCGTACGTGATGATACACATATTCATAGTGTGAATACCAAAAGAGTTAAAGTTGATAACAATAGTCCCACATATTTGTGGCACTGCCGCCTTGGTCACATAGGTGTCAAACGCATGAAGAAGCTCCATGCAGTTGGACTTTTAGAGTCTCTTGATTATGAATCATTTGACACGTGCGAACCATGCCTCATGGGTAAAATGACCAAGACTCCGTTCTCAGGAACAATGGAGCGAGCAATCAACTTATTGGAAATCATACATACCGATGTGTGCGGTCCAATGAGTGTTGAGGCTCGCGGTGGCTATCGTTATGTTTTCACCCTCACCGATGACTTTAGTAGATATGGGTATATCTACTTAATGAAACACAAGTCTGAGACCTTTGAAAAGTTCAAAGAATTTCAGAGTGAGGTTGAAAATCAACGTGATAGAAAGATCAAGTTTCTACGATCAGATCGTGGAGGAGAATACTTGAGTCACGAATTTGGCACACACTTAAGAAAATGTGGAATAGTTTCACAACTCACGCCGCCTGGAACACCTCAGCGTAATGGTGTGTCCGAACGTCGTAATCGCACTTTATTAGATATGGTGCAATCTATGATGTCTCTTACCGATTTACCGCTATCTTTTTGGGGCTATGCTTTAGAGACTGCTGCATTCACTTTAAATAGGGCACCGTCAAAATCCGTTGAGACGACACCGTATGAATTATGGTTTGGGAAGAAACCTAAGCTGTCGTTTCTAAAAGTTTGGGGATGCGATGCTTATGTCAAGAAACTTCAACCTGAAAAGCTCGAACCCAAGTCGGAAAAATGCGTCTTCATAGGATACCCTAAAGAAACTGTTGGGTATACCTTCTACCTCAGATCCGAAGGCAAGATCTTTGTTGCCAAGAATGGATCCTTTCTATAGAAAGAGTTTCTCTCGAAAGAAGTAAGTGGGAGGAAAGTAGAACTTGATGAAGTGTTACCTCTTGAACCGGAAGATGGCGAAACTCAAGAAAACGTTCCTGAGGTGCCTGCACCGACTAGAGAGGAAATTAATGATGATGATCAAGATACTTCTAATCAAGCTCCTACTGAAATTTGAAGGTCCACAAGGACATGTTCCGCACCAGAGTGGTACGGCAACCCTGTCTTGGAAATCATGTTGTTAGACAACGGTGAGCCTTCGAACTATGAGGAAGCAATGGCGGGCCCGGATTCCGACAAATGGATGGAAGCCATGAAATCCGAGATAGGATCCATGTATGAAAATGAAGTATGGACTTTGACTGACTTGCCCGTTGAACGGCGAGCCATAGAAAATAAATGAATCTTTAAGAAGAAGACAGACGCGGATGGTAATGTGACCATCTATAAAGCTCGGCTTGTCGCTAAGGGTTATCGACAAGTTCAAGGGGTTGACTACGATGAGACTTTCTCACCGGTAGCGAAGCTGAAGTCCGTCCGAATCATGTTAGCAATTGCCGCATTCTATGATTATGAAATATGGCAAATGGATGTCAAAACGGCATTCCTTAATGGTTTCCTTAAGTAAGAATTGTATATGATGCAGCCGGAAGGTTTTGTCGATCCTAAGAATGCTGACAAGGTGTGCAAGCTCCAACGCTCGATTTATGGGCTGGTGCAAGCATCTCGGAGTTGGAACATTCGCTTTGATGATATGATCAAAGCGTTTGGGTTTACGCAGACTTATGGAGAAGCCTGCGTTTACAAGAAAGTGAGTGGGAGCTCTGTAGCATTTCTCATACTATATGTAGATGACATACTTTTGATGGGAAATGATATAGAACTCTTGGACAGCATTAAGGCCTACTTGAATAAAAGTTTTTCAATGAAGGACCTTGGAGAAGCTGCTTATATATTAGGCATCAAGATCTATAGAGACAGATCAAGACGCCTCATAGGTCTTTCACAAAGCACATACCTTGATAAGATATTGAAGAAGTTCAATATGGATCAATCTAAGAAGGGGTTCTTACCTGTGTTACAAGGTGTGAAATTGAGCTCAGCTCAATGTCCGACCACGGCAGAAGATATAGAAGAGATGAGTGTCATCCCCTATGCCTCAGCCATAGGTTCTATTATGTATGCCATGCTGTGTACCAGACCTGATGTAAACCTTGCCGTAAGTTTGGTAGGAAGGTACCAAAGTAATCCCAGCAAGGAACACTGGACAGCGGTCAAGAATATCCTGAAGTACCTGAAAAGGACTAAGGAAATGTTTCTAGTTTATGGAGGTGACGAAGAGCTCGTCGTAAAGGGTTACGTCGACGCTAGCTTCGACACAGATCTGGATGACTCTAAGTCACAAACCGGATACGTGTATATTTTGAATGGTGGGGCAGTAAGCTGGTGCAGTTGCAAGCAGAGCGTTGTGGCAGGATCTACATGTGAAGCGGAGTACATGGCAGCCTCGGAGGCAGCACATGAAGCAATTTGGGTGAAGGAGTTCATCACCGACCTCGGAGTCATACCCAATGCGTCGGGGCCAATCAAACTCTTCTGTGACAACACTGGAGCTATTGCACTTGCAAAGGAGCCCAGGTTTCACAAGAAGACCAGGCACATCAAGCGTCGCTTCAACTCCATTCGTGAAAATGTTCAAGATGGAGACATAGAAATTTGTAAAGTGCACACGGATCTGAATGTCGCAGATCCGTTGACTAAACCTCTCCCTAAGGCAAAACATGATCAGCACCAGAACTTTATGGGTGTTCGATTCATCACAATGTAACTAGATTATTGACTCTAGTGCAAGTGGGAGACTGTTGGAAATATGCCCTAGAGGCAATAATAAAAGCATTATTATTGTATTTCCTTATTCATGATAATTGTCTTTATTCGTGCTATAATTGTGTTATCCGGAAATCGTAATACATGTGTGAATAACAGACAACAACATGTCCCTAGTAAGCCTCTAGTTGACTAGCTCGTTGATCAATAGATAGTCATGGTTTCCTGACTATGGGCATTGGAGGTCAATGATAACGAGATCATATCATTAGGAGAATGATGTGATGGACGAGACCCAATCCTAAACATAGCATAAGATCACATAGTTCGTTTGCTAGAGTTTTTCAATGTCAAGTATCCTTTCCTTAGACCATGAGATCGTGTAACTCCCGGATACCGTAGGAGTGCTTTGGGTGTGCCAAACGTCACAACATAACTGGGTGAATATAAAGGTATACTACGGGTATCTCTGAAAGTGTCTGTTGGGCTGACACGGATCGAGACTAGGATTTGTCACTCCGCTTGACGGAGAGGTATCACCGGGCCCTCTCGGTAATGCATCATCATAATGAGCTCAATGTGATCAAAGTGTTTGATCAAGGGATCATGCATTACGGTACGAGAAAAGTGACTTGCCGGTAACGAGATTGAACGAGGTATTGGGATACCGACGATCGAATCTCAGGCAAGTAAAATACCGATTGACAAAGGGAATCGTATACGGGATTAATTGAATCCTCGACATCGTGGTTCATCCGATGAGATCATCGTGGAGCATGTGGGAGCCAACATGGGTATCCATATCCCGCTGTTGGTTATTGCCCGAGAGCCGTCTCGGTCATGTCTGCATGTCTCCCGAACCCGTAGGGTCTACACACTTAAGGTTCGGTGACGCTAGGGTTGTGAAGATATGTATATGCAGTAACCCGAATGTTTTTCGGAGTCCCGGATGAGATCCCGGACATCACAAGGAGTTTCGGAATGGTCCGGAGGTAAAGAATTATATATAGAAAGTGCTGTTTTGGCCATCGGGACAAGTTTCGGGGTTATCGGTATTGTAACGGGACCATCGGAGGGTCCCGGGGGGTCCACCGGGTCGGGCCACCTGCCTCGGGGGGCAACATGGGCTCTAGGGGTGCGCCTTGGCCTACATGGGCCAAGGGGAACCAGCCCCTAGAGGCCCATGCACCTAGGGTGGGGGAAACCCTAAAGGGGGGGCGCCCCCTTGCTTGGGGGGCAAGCCCCACCCCTTGGCCGCCCCCCTAGGAGATTGCATCTCCTAGGGCCGGAGCCCCCCCTAGGGGGCTATATAAAGGGGGGAGGGGAGGGGGGCAGCCGCACCCTTGCTCCTGGCGCCTCCCTCTCCCTCTCCAACATCTCCTCCTCCTCCGTAGAGCTCGGCGAAGCCCTGTCGGAGTACTGCAACTCCACCATCACCACGCCGTCGTGCTGCTGCTGGAGCCATCTTCCTCAACCTCTCCTTTGCCTTGCTGGATCAAGAAGAAGGAGACGTTACGCTGACCGTACGTGTGTTGAACGCGGAGGTGCCGTCCTTTCGGTGCTAGGATCTCCGGTGATTTGGATCACGTCGTGTACGACTACCTCATCCCCGTTCGTTGAACGCTTCCGCTCGCGATCTACAAAGTGGTATGTAGATACAATCTCTCTCCCATGACTCGTTGCTTAGATGAACTCATAGATGGATCTTGGTGAAACCGTAGGAAAAATTTTAATTTTCTGCAACGTTCCCCAACACACATATGTAGTTCAAATTCACATTTTTGCTAGAAATGCCATTCTTTTAACTGCAATTCATTTTTTCTCTTTGTACTCCCTCCGTCTAGGTGTGTAAGTCATCTTTCGAAAACCAAATAATTCCAAAACACTTTGGCACGGTACATTAACTCCCTCCTCGTTTCTTGTTTCGTGACATATCAACCAATAAGATATGTGGGTCATGCATGCTTTCCCAAAACACAAGCACTTCTCCTTTGTTCTAGAATATTCAGTATCATAATTGCCCAATCTTTTTTTAAATGAATTACCATAATTTGTTTTTTACTTTATGCTTTGCAATGCACAATCCCATGAATATTAACCTTTTTTATAAAACTAATTGATTTTGAATGAGATTAACTATAAGAACTAAACAAATATCTACATCATGCATATATGACTCAAAGCTTTACATGCTATAGTGTGTATTTATTCATAATTTGGTTTCCAAATCTCATTCGTTCAATGCATGTACCTTATTAGTTTTGAGTAGAGTAGAAATTTTCACGCGACCGCGGGTATATCAAAATGCAGGGCCCATGCATCATTGCCTTTCGGTCGAACCTACGTCCACAATTTTTTGTACGTATATCTCCACTGGTCCCCGAACCCGAAATGCTTCCTCGTTCCCGTAAAACCAAGCGGCCCACACATATTAAGGCGTCGACTTGAACTCAATCCCTCTCCCGTTTAATACGACGTGGCCCCACACGCCGTAGTACTCCTACAAACCCTACCGCCGCACGCATCATCGGTTTTCTTCAAGAGGACGAGGGAGAAGCGGATTTGTAGTGGAGGCGCTTTGAAAAAAGGATTTGTAGTGGAGGCCCCTACCCTAGGGTGCCCTAGGTAGCTGTCGCACGCATCATTGGTTTTCTCTTTTCTTTATGCTCTTGCGCCCTAGAGTGAAATGATGGTTGCTTCGTCTGTACAGCTTAATGCGGGAAAGGTGGGGCTTTGTGATTTGACCCCTCATCGCTCATTTACTACTACTGCGGCGCTACGACCGGGGTGCCTCCAAGGCCAACCGCTGCTCCGAACAGTAATTTGGTGCATCACACGTGGAACGAGATGGTGGATGAGCCACATGTCGGCCAAAGGGGTCCTGTTAAGTGTGTCACCATTTCGTGTGCGGACTGACCCTGCTTGAGTTGCTACGCCAACACGACAGGAGCAGCCTACCACTTGGTTTTGCTCCTCAGTGAATCCCAACTATATTGATCTAAAAAGATATGTACCGTACTACCCTCTCCGTCTCGGTTTATAGGTCGCGCACGTAGTTCTAGGTCATCCATTTGACTAACTAAATATGAGTTACTATGTCACGAAAAGTATATCATTCAATTCTTAAGCGGATGTAGTTTCTAAACATATAATGTTCATCACATATATAGCCAGTCAAATTATCAACCTAGAATGACGTGCATGCCCTGTAAACTGATACGGAGGAAGTAGTAAAAATGAGGTGATTTTATCGAGCGATGGGCGGGGGAGCATGGCCTGTCATGCGGTCCCACGTGTCATGATGTACCAAGGCGATGTGCGTGTCCCTCTTGAGGCAGAACAATGGCAGAAGCAATACTACATGGTTTTCTTGAAGGAGATGATGGCAAAGCGAAGTGTGAAATAATGGTTGCTTCGTCCGTCTGGGAAGGTGCGGCATTGTGATTTGACGTCTCATTGCTCACTACTACTACTGGGGCGGTACGACTGGGGTGCGTCCCCCCTGCTGTTCTGCACTGTTAGTTGGTGCATGACATGTCGACCCGGTTGCTATATGTCCCACATGTTGGCGAGAGGAAGTACAGAATTCATGAAAGCGAACGTCGACGGAGGTGTACAAGACACAGCTTGGTTTTTGCTGCTTCGCGCAATCCAGCAATACAAACCCGGATTAAAAAAAGGCAGGCCGGGGAGTTTGGCATAGTCTATTCGAGGCAACGAGGCAGGAAGGGAAACAAGCAAATAAAGGTTGAGCGACTTAGTTTTGGGAAAATCTGATTTTACGGAGTACTTACCCACTATGGAGGTAGTATACTACTTACTACTCCCTCCTTTCCGGTTTATAGGGCTCGTCTAAGAAAATTCGTTTTTCGGTTGTATAAGTCTCAATTCTACTACTAGTAGTAGTAGTACCATCACATGTTGGATTTCGAGGTGCGTTAAATCACCCCATGCAAGCATTGTCAATAGAAAACTCACCAATGCATGTAGAAGTTCATGGAAATTTAGTAGTCATGCATGCATTCATTCTAATTAATGCCTCGGTAAACATAACTTCTTGAAAAAAAACGAGCGTACATTACTTGTGCAAACTACGAAATTAATTCCATCACTCACCGTCTACCTTGCTTGGAGAGATTTTGAAATTGAGCCATAAACCAGAAAGGAGGGAGTAGTAACATAGCCTAGGGTAGCTTGCTGCACCACGGACTCCAAGGATATTGCTGTAGTAGTACTACTCCTATATACTACTCCAAGGAAATTGAGCCATAAACTGGAAAGGAGGGAGTACTACTAAAGGACATATATTCCAAACAATATGATAATCTCTCTAACCAAGGTAGGGACAAGGAGTAAACGGAGGGAGTAGTAAAATTTTCTCCTCGTCCTGCGAGCCACCGCACGCGTGGGCGAGGGAGCGGGCATAAGGCCTAGTACTACTACCTCCGTCCTGGTTTATAGGTCACCTTGGTAGTTTGTGCCAAATTTTTACCAAATATTTAGCTAACAAAATGTTAATGCATGTCAACAAAAATTATATCGTTGGATTTGTATTTCAACATAGTTTTCAATGATATAATTTTTGTTAACATGCATGAACATTTTGTTAGTTCAATCTATAGTCAAAATTTGACACAATATACAATGGGGACCAATAAACCAATATACAATGAGTAGTAGTAAACAAGCTTCATCTCATCCTGTGAGCCATCACGCCCATGGGCGGGGGAGACGGCGTAGTAAGCAAGCTTCTCCTCATTCTGCGAGTTGACGGGACACATCAAAAGTAATACGTACAAAGCATCTCAAGTGTATAGAACCTTGCCTCTAAGGTAGGCCCCACATGGTTTGCCTCTTTTTTAACATAACGCGTCAAGTCGCAATTTGTTTGTTCACCCGTGGTAGACGATCCTCCATCAAGTGGACAACCAGTACACGTGCCAAATTACCACGTGGGCTGCCTTTTCAAACAGAAAAGAGCTCCACCGTGTACCCGTGCTGGTGTGGTTGGGAAAGAGACGAGAGTACGTGCACCGTGCGTGCACCTCTTTTCTTCGTGCACATCCCCCACCTACGTGGGTGTGTGTGAGAGAGATACAAACCTAGACATAATGCACCGTCCATCCCCGTGCCTCCGCCCAGTCTGACCACCAGTCACCACCACGCCCCACTCCTCCTCACCTTATCTCTCATCTTTCTCGAGACTAGCAATGTGTCCGTGCATTGCAACGGATCCAAAGTAGAATAGTACTTGTTCACAAACTTGAAAGAAAACACTCTTGTTTTCATATACATATATACCACTAAAAATATATTACGTTTCACTCAAAATATGTTTCTCAGGTTGTTTTGATGAGGCGAGATAGGGATGTGGTTGCTTTCAAGATAATAAGGGGTTTTCTTCAAATTGGAGCAGAGAAGTGGGCTATTGTTGCAAAAATGCCACAACTTACCTCGCAGCCATTAGATGTAGATCTAATGGTCAGAAATGACGGATGGCAGACACACCATCATCACCAACTGAGTCTTTTATAGGAGTAGAGATATCATTTTTTTGATGAAATTCTCGAGATACCATTTTTTCGATAAAATTCTCGAGCTATCATTAGTTTTTACACCTGGGATTACTCCTGCATGGGTTATCACAACAGGTGTTTTGTAAAAAAATGCATCTTGATGTTCCCTGCAATGCACGGGCATCTTGCTAGTCCATGAAAACAACACATGGCAAAATTTCACGGCGAATGAGGGATTTGAATCTGCTGGGAGGGGTTGTTTGGATTTCGCACGGGGTAGCCAAAATATTGGCGACCCTTTTGTCCACCGCTGCCTTTGCCACCAATGAACGAGGAATGGCTCGGGTGCTCATGCATCCTCCAGCGCGCACGTTGGAGACGAGCTCGCACGAGCTGTGCTTTTTTTGTCCCACCACGCCGCCCGAGCCGGCCGCAGACCGGCCGACGACCCGCATATTACGCCATCCAACCGTAGCCGCACACATTCTTACAGCAACTCAACCAACCGGACGAAATTCATGCAAACACGGCGATATTTCTCATAAACAATGACGGAATTCATATAAAATACCGGATTTTCATACAAACATGACGTATTTCATTACATTCAAATCAACTAAGCGGTGCTAGTTCTGGATAGCATAGGTATATAATACCTGGCCTAAATGGTCGCCCGCCGATCCATTTGTGTTCCTCATGTCCGGCAACACGATCACCGGACTACTGGGAGCCCGGGAGGTATATGCTTCAGCCCAAAGGACGGCTCGCTTCCCCACTGCCGAAGCCGAACATGATGGAGGAGGGGGGCTTCTCCGCTTCCGTGGAGCCCATGCGGGGTCGACGAAGGTCCTCACAACAAAACGATCCGGCAAGACACCTGTTGTGTACGCCGGCGTCGCCTCTGCAGTGGCCTTCATGGGACCCAAGCGGCGGCAGCCTCCCGTGTTCTACTTCTCCTCGATGATGGCAGCGGACGCGGAGGCGCTGGCTACCGACTCGCCGCTCTCCATGCACCCAGCTATTGTCTCTGCTTGCATGGCGCGGCCGCCAGCATGGGAGTCTCGGCCACAGAAACGGGAGACGTGGTCGCAGACACGGGAGGTGCGGTACGAGGCGGCGGCATGGACAGCAGCGACGACGCCCGTGCGCTGCTCCTCGCTGAGCTAGCCTGGAGCGGTGATATGTCTCCATCGTATCTAAATTTTTTGATTGTTCCATGCCAATATTATACAACTTTCATATACTTTTGGCAACTTTTTATGTTATTTTTGGGACTAACATATTGATCCAGTGCCCAGTGCCAGTTCCTGTTTGTTGCATGTTTTTTGTTTCACAGAAAATCCATATCAAACAGAGCCCAAACGGGATAAAAACTAACGGAGATTGTTTTTGGAATATATGTGATTTTTGGGAAGAAGAATCAATGTGATACGATGCCCGAGGGGGGCACGAGGCAGGGGGCGCGCCCCAGGGGTCAGGCACGCCCTGGGCCCTCGTGGCCACCCCGTAAGGCAGTTTGTGCCCTTCTTTGGCCGCAAGAAAACTAATATCCGGATGGAGATCTTGTCCAAAATTCAACCCAATCGGAGTTACGGATCTCCGGGTATTTAAGAAACGGTGAAAGGGCAGAATCAGAGAACGCAGAAACAGAGAGAGACAGAGAGACAAATCCAATCTCGGAGGGATCTCGCCCCTCCCACACTATGGAGACCATGGACTAGAGGGGAAACCCTTCTCCCATATAGGGAGAAGGTCAAGGAAGAAGAAGAAGGAGGGGGCTCTCTCCCCCTCGCTTCCGGTGGCACCGGAGTGCCGCCGGGGCCATCATCGTCACCGCAATCTTCACCAACAACTTCACCGCCGTCATCACCAAGTCTTCCCCCTATATACAACAGTGTAAACCCTCTTTTACCCGCTATAATCTATACTTAAACATGGTGCTCAATGCTATATATTATTTTCCAATGATGTATGGCTATCTTATGATGTTTGAGTAGATCCGTTTTGTCCTATGGGTTAATTGATGATCGTGATTGGTTTGAGTTGCATGTTTTATTATTGGTGTTGTCCTATGGTGCTCTCTGTGTCACGCAAGCGTGAGGGATTCCCGCTATAGGGTGTTGCAATACGTTCATGATTCGCTTATAATGGGTTGCTTGAGTGACAGAAGCATAAACCCGAGTAATGGGGTTGTTGCGTATGGGATAAAGGGGACTTGATGCTTTAATGCTATGGTTGGGTTTTACCTTAATGATCTTTAGTAGTTGCAGATGCTTGCTAGAGTTCCAATCATAAGTGCATATGATCCAAGAAGAGAAAGTATGTTAGCTTATGCCTCTCCCTCAAATAAAATTGCAATAATGATTACCGGTCTAGTTATTGACTGCCTAGGGACAAATAACTTTCTTGTGACAAAAAGTTCTTTACTAAAACTAATTTAGTTGTGTCTTTATCTAAACAGCCCCTAACTTTTATTTACGCGCTCTTTATTATCTTGAAAACCAATCCAAAAACACCTACAAAGTACTTCTTGTTTTATACTTGTTCTAGGTAAAGCGAACGTTAAGCGTGCGTAGAGTTGTATCGGTGGTCGATAGAACTTGAGGGAATATTTGTTCTACCTTTAGCTCCTCGTTGGGTTCGACACTCTTACTTACCGAAAGAGGCTACAATTGATCCCCTATACTTGTGGGTTATCAAGCGGCGAGTTGCTGAACTGTGCGCCGGCTTGAGGCAGCAACTGGCTTCGTCGGGCAAGGGGAGGGAGGTGGATCAGCGAGCTGCATCGCTCGTATCCGGCGGGCTCGGCGGGCCACCCAGCCGGCTTGGATGCGGGATAACTACTCTTCCTAAGCCATTGTAAGAGTGAACAAAATGGTCAAGGAGGAGATAGGGGAGCGGCGGAGGGGTGCGTGTCTTAGCCGGCGTTTGGCCTCGTTTAAATAGGAGATTAAATAGACGGCGGAAGGGAGGAGCTCGACCACCGTTGCGTTTAATGTCGGCCCGGTCATGAATGGACGTGTTTCCAGAGTGGGTTTCTCGGCTTCCAAACGGGTTTCATGGAGGCTTTGAATGCGGCAAGGAGGCGTGTTCAGCCGGGCGTGCATCAAGTGGCGCCCTCGACTCTGACGTACGACACCGCGCTGTTCTTCCACTGACGTGTGCGCTCTTTGGGTATATGGCCTGCATGTCAGTGACCCAACGCAGGCAGCGGACGGCAGAGGAACTTTTGGTGGGCCAGGGCGGTCAGAAGCGGACATTTCATAAACCGATTCTTGTTCATTGAGTGTGACGTCATCTATTTTATCTAGATAAGCCTACTATATAATGTAAGAGAATTTTAAAATTTTCATATATACGTTGATAGCCCGTTTGATCTGTTGTGATTCATAAAGACCGCTACAAACATCAATGTTCTGCTTATCACAGACAAGATTGATTAAATCTTTCAAAAAAATATAAGATTGATTAATACCCGTAACAATCCATGTCCTTAACAAAGGGTGCATGCATGTATGGGTTGAGCGTGTGTCTTGCGTCGTGTGCGGTGTCGCCGGTGTGCATGCAGGCGTGCAAGTGTTGCGTGCGTGCATGTGTACGTTTCAGTGTTGCATGCATGTGTGTGTACGTGCGTGTGTTCGTGAGTGCATGTGTACGTGTCAGTGTTGCACGCCTGCATGCGTGCGTGTGTTCGTTATGTGTATGTGTCAATGTTGCACGCCTGCATGCGTGCGTGTGTTCCTGCGAGTGTTGCATGCGTGCATGTGTACGTGCGGGGTGAGGCTACACGTCAGTCGACTGACTTTTTCATCTCTGGTCAGTAGATTTTCCTGTCGTTGGATACGAAATCAAGGGCCTGCAGTTTATCTTCAACCTCCACCTCCTGAGCCGCCAGCCACCGCCGGCCGAACCGCCGTCCGCCGCCCCGCGCGGCCACGCCGCCTCGCCCGCCCCGAAACCACACCCCATCGCCGGTCCGCCGCCGCCCCGGCCATCCCTCTAGCCCCCCCCCCCCCCCCCCCCGCGCCGAGCTTTTTCTCCGGCGATCCTCCCGCCACCGCCCAATCACCGCGCCCCCCACCGCCAGCGACTGCCAACCAGAGTTTCCACGACTTCGAATCCCCACCGACCACTAATTTATTACCATTTCTGTCCTTCATATACGCGCTCATGGGTGGGCCCTATGGTAATGTGCGCTACTGAATGTGGACGTTTGACTGGTCAATTGCTCGTGTCATCAACAAATTACGGAGCTGTATGGTGAGCCAGTGACCATATGATCACCCTAAAATGTATTTTATTAACACAGTACAGACTCAAACTACCATTTCTTTCTTTCATGTACGCGCAGATAGGTGAGCCCCACAGTTAAGCGCCCCGATGGTGCAACACTAGTTGCGCCACGTGGAACGTTTGACTGGTCAATTGATTATGTCATCAATAAAATATGAAGTTGTACGGGTGAGCCAGTGACCGTATAATCACGACATGTATTTTTTAACACGGTACAGACGCAAGCGCTCATATATACGCGCAAGCACTCACCGCTATAAGCGCACACATGCATACCCTATCCCTATGAGCACCTTCGAGAGAGTGAGCCAGCATATGATCTTGAGATTTTACGAAGTCATCATAGGTGCCTCGTAGTCGAGTGGAACGTCTCCTCCCACTAAACGCATATCACCGGAAAAAACTGAAATTAACCCAGGATAAATGCGAGCACCAAGACTTTAACCCTGGTGGGCTCGACAAACCACTGTCTTCCTAACCATCCAACCACAGGTTGGTTAGTACCACAAAATGTATGTGCTGACCGTGATGAGCTTATTCTGAAGTCCAGTGACCATATCGTGCTTTTGCTTCAAATACAATGACCTTAAGTGTCGTCAACAAAATACGGAGCACGCATCAAATACAATGTCTGTCAGTGTCATCAACAAAATACGGAGACGTGTCGTTTGCTAGATACCGTATGATCACCACGAGAATATTTACAATGACCGTAATGAGCATATTCTGAAGTCCACCGACCGTATAGTGCTTTCGCTTGAAATACAGTGACCATCACGCGTGAATGTGTCATGGTCATGCATACTTTTAGAGGGCCGAGAGATATTTTGTGTGCGTACGTGAAAGTGGTGTAGAAAGAGGTGGTGTCCGGTGGAGACAAGGAGAGATATGCCCTTCCTTTCTCTTTCCCGTGACTAATATTTTAGGAGATAATATTCACAATGCAGAACAAATATTTTTGGATGCACCATGCAATTAACTTTCATGTATTAGTGGCCGATTGCGTGTGTGGTGTGGTGGGCACATCATTTCTAGTTGGGGTGGGCACATCATTTCTAGTTGTGGTGGGTCAACATGAGGACTCATGGGTCGGTTCTATCCTGCGCCACATAGGTTGGACCGAGACGCATTATACGAAGACCCATGTGGAGTACTCGGCGTACAACACGAAGCTACCAGAGTCGTGGAGGAGTCTATCCCCACTAGTGATAAGTCGACTATATATGATTTGTAACCCTAGGCCCCGTGTATGTTATAGAAGCCTGGGGGCTAGTTTGTCGATAGTATACACACACGCACAATGCCTGGTATTCATGTGTACTTTGTACACACCCCTATCACTAATATACAGTACCAGGAGTAGGTTTTTTTCCTCAATGCGTGTGTGTGTATATATGCATGTGAGAGAAATAGTGTTTTCCAACTGAGATTAGTGAAAACAGTGGTACATAGTAGTCAGAAAGAGAGAGAGAGAGAGAGAGAGAGAGAGAGAGAGAGAGAGAGAGAGAGAGAGAAAGAGAGATACAGAGAGAGTGTGCGTGAGACACCCCGACATCCCGGGAGAGATTGTGAGCATGTGTGAAAGAGAAATGCCGATGTATATAAAGTGTGTGCACTAATGCATTGATAGAGAGATATATAACACGTCTGTGAGAACGGGCCGAGGCATAGTGCATCTATGTGTAAAAGGCGGTTATATGCATTAAATTAAAATATAAATGGCATTATTATTTTAGGATGAGATCATGAATTTTGCAATTTCCGTATGAACGAAAATTGGTCTATCAGACACCCATACTCTATTGAATTCTAACATGTGCATGTGTTTATTTCATATTATCGATCCATAGAGTGAGAGCAGTTTGAAATACAGGCAATGCATTGCTTTTGCAATTCATATACAAACATTAATTAGTGCACTCCATGTTGTTAGTGTGAAGCACTTTATACATTTGTCACTTACATGGATACATTCCAAATTGCAATCGACAAAATAGAATACATGTTGAATTCAACATAAAGGGGGTTTCGAGGATTTGAATTCATAGGAAGTGCATTCATCTATTTGAACCCGAGATAAAGGCATTTGTAAATCAGATCTAAAAGGGGGCATCAATCTTTGTTGTGCGTTTGAACATGCTATATATTCATACGCATGTCTAACTATTTTTTTTGCAACCAAGGAGATTATATCTGGAACCATGCATGAACTGAGGTAAGTTGCATATTTTTTAATATATACTCGTGTACAATGTATATTCAAATGTACCCCATCCATTCAAAAATAATCTTAGTTTTAGGACTTTCAAGAGTAAAGATTTGTGAAGTTTGAGAAATCCTGAAAGTTCAATTCAAGAGAACCGAAAACGTTAATGCTTCTACTCTCAAATATTGAACGAAGCGCCAAATAAGCCTCTGGTCACCCGAAACCGCGCAAGACTAATGTTTGTTGGTAGGAAATTACTATCCTGACTCTGGCACGTGTAGCCTATCAACTCGATGTCCAAAGGTCTAAACAGGGGTAGGTTTGTAACTTCACCAACATGATAGTCTCAACTGCCTCATTCATACGTCGTGGGCGCCTAAACACCCATGCGCTCGGCCGAAATCTACCCCGCCCACCATTTGGGACACCTGAGATTACTGTCCTACCCCCAACCCGCAATATGTCCGAAATTTTAGATGGGGGCAAAGTTTGTAACTTTCCCCAAATTTCAAACAAGCGCGTCCCAAAGCGAAACATTGTTCACACTTAGTCCCCCTCCCTTCGTTTCCCCATTCATACTCCGTGGGCGCCAAAACGCCCTCTCCACCAGCCGCGAAACCCCAGCCTCCTTCGTCCTCCACCCCAGCGTGCCCAATCCACCGTCGCCCTCCTCCATCATGCCAGAGCTGGTACCCCGACGTCGGCGTCCAACGCAACCGCAACCGCAAAGCCCTCAAGGACTTAGCAGTTGAAGCCGAGGCAGAGCTGCCTCCACGACGCCCACGCCGATGTGTGTCGTACCAGAACCACTTCGACCACGCCATCCTACGCCTCACCATTGCCGCTCCACTGTCGCAACCGTCCACAGCACCAGAGCTATTCCCGTTACGCCATCGTTTGCCGCCTCGGATCTGGTTCCCCGCCATCGACAGATGGCCACCGCACCACACTCAACAACTTGGCCACGGGTTCGTCCAAGGCTCCACCGTCCTCCACAACTTCTCGTTTCCAGCAAACCACAAGAAGATCTTTGGAAAACAGAAGGAGGACACAACACTGCCAGCAGAAAGAGGTACTCCTCTTCCCTTATTCGTGCAAATCTTACGTCTGTGCTCACACTGTATTCATCCCACGAAAGAAACTAGTTGAGCGCTTCGTACTGCATCTTCTTCGTGATACTAAATGCCCAAGGTTTCCTCCCATTTACTATTTCATCTTTGCTAGAGGTCAGTAGCCCACATGGATTTCAATTCAGGGTCAGTCGAATCGCAATTAAAAGTGGCAGCACCCGCTTAGGCGCTTGGAGCACCTAGTCCGCCTTTCGCCGGGGAAGCGGCGCATCGGTGTCTATCATAGGGGTGTGGGGTGCAGGAGATGCTTGCGCCCGATCTGGAGGTCGGCGGGGCTTGAAGGGATGGCCGGGGCGGTGCCAAGCATGGCGGTGCGGTGAGGTCGAGGGGAGGGTGGAGGCAGGGTACTGGGCCGGTGGTCGCTGGCGTTTTGAGGAAGATCGTAACACTAACTGGCTGGAGGTAGATGAAGGCAATCTGCCCGTTCTCTGTACATCGGACGGTGCAGAAAAAATGGACTGACCTATTTATTTTCAGTCGAGTGTTATTTTCATAGGACCAGACCTTGTGGTGTGCTGGAGGAGCATCTGCATTTCCCAGCCATCCCTTTGTTCATACTTCAAAATCCTAGAATCTAGTAATTTCGTGTGCCATGCATGTTGTAGAGCTATCATATGTCTCCCGTCATTTATTTCTCACCGACCTGCTATCTGCTACCTTTACACTGTACTACTTGTGCACACACTTCATCCATACTCACACTATTGTTTTTTTATGCATGGGTATTTCAGACTCTGGCGCAGTGTTGATGAATACAAAAAAGAAAAGACAGAAGTCGCTCCAGTGTAAGTCGAAGATAAGCACTAAGCGTCTCAACGCTCTAAAGGGTGTAGTGCCAGCAGATGGAGACAGTAAATGTAGCTCTGAAGTTGATGATCTCAATTGCCACACACAAACATCCCAGGTGCTTGCTTTAACTTCACTCTATCAAATGTGGTTGCATGTTGCATATGGTGTCTAGCTTGTATTGCTTCCAATTTGGTTAAATTGCATCAGCTTACTTTACACATTATACTTTTGATAATGACATGCCTTCCTGTTTTCGATACATACTACATATGTCTACTAACCATGTTCGTACATCAAACTAATGCTCTTTTGTATCCCTCATCAATCACTTATGACGAGACAGTCACCCGAGTGGTTTACTCTGAGACGCGCTACTCATTTAAAGAGTGCAGTGTCTTCCTCCCCACATGATTCTCAAGAAAGAGCAAGGCTAAATGAAGATAGTCAACATAGCTCTCTAGTTGATGACCACAATTCCCCCACACCACCATCGCAGGTGCTTGCTCTTACTTGGCAGTGTGATATGTGGTTGCATGTTGCATATGGTGTCTACCTTGTAATGCTTCTAATTAGGGTAAATTGCATCTACTTAGTTAACACATTATACCTATGAATATGACATGTGTTCCTGTTTTTGGTACATATTACGTCTTTGTATTAACCATGTTCTTAATCAAATTACTTTTCTTGTGTATCCCTCATCAATCACTTCTGACGAGACACCTTCAAGTTGACAATGTAATATTGGTTGCATCTTGCATATCATTTGAAACATGTATTGCCTCTAATTTGTTGAGTGATTTTGGTTGGATCTTTCATATGGTGTCTAGATTGCATTGCTTCCAATTTGTTGAAATGCCTTCTGCTTAGCGTTTTTCATACATATTCCATCATCCTACAATGTGGTTGCCATACATAAAAGTTGTGTTCGTCAGTATCATGCATCAATGAATTTGGAAGTGCGAATTTCATTCCTTTTTCTTGTGTGTTTACTTGACAAGGAAAAATCTAAAAGGACGAAGGCACAAAATGGTGGTGGTCCTCTGGAGAAACTGAAACAGATGATCTCTGCAGATTCTCCTGCTACTCCTACTGCAGTGCAAGTTCCAAATCTCATCTCCCCTACTCCACAACCCCAGGTGCTGGCTCTAACATGGCAGTGTGATATCTGGTTGCATGTTGCATATGGTGCCTAGCCTGTATTGCTCCTAATTTGTTAAATTGCATCTCCTTAGCTTACACATTATACATGTGAATATGACAAGCCTTCCTGTTTTTGGTACATACTACATCTACCTATCACACCATGTTCTTACATCAAACTAATGTTCTTGTGTATCCTGCATCTATCGCTTATGATGAGACAGTCACGCCCATGGGTTAGTATGAGACGCGCTACTCTTATAAAGTGTGCAGTTTCATCCTCTCCACATGATTCTCAAGAAACAGCAAGCCTAATTGAAGACATTGAACGTAGCTCTGTACTTGAAGACCACACTTCCCCTACACCACCATCGCAGGTGCTTTCTCTAACTTCGCAGTGTGATATGTGGTTGCATGTTGCATACGGTGTCTAGCTTGTAATGCTTCTAATTAGGGTAAATTGCATCTGCTTAGTTTACGCATTATACCTGTGAATATGACATGCCTTCCTATTTTTGGTACACACTACATCTATGTGTTAACCATGTTCTTACATGAAACTACCTCTCTTCTGTATCCTGCATCAATCACTTACGATGAGACACCTTTATTCGTTGCATATTGCATATTATTTCTAGCCTGTTGGGATGTATTGCTTCTAATTTGGTCAAATACATTTGTTAGGCCACCCTTTTAATTTGGCAGAGTGATATTGGTTTCATCTTTCATATGGTTTATAGCTTGCATGGCTTCTAACTAGTTCAAACACCTTGTGCTTAGTTTACACTTTATACATCGTACATGTCAATATGTCATGCCATCCTATTTTTCATACATACTCCATCCTCCCATCATGCGGTTGTCTTACATGAAAGTAGTGCTCGTCACTATCATGCATCAATGAGTTCTGAAGAGCAAATTTTATTCCTTTTTCTTGTGGGTTTGACTTGACAAGGAAAAATCAAAAAATAGGAAGGAAAACAGTAAGAAAGGCGATGATGGTGGTCCTCTACAGCAACGTAAATGGAGCATCTGTACGGATTCTCCTTGTGCTGCTAGTGCATTACAAGTTCCAAGTCTCTGCTCCCCTACTCCACCATCCAAGGTGTTGCATATGGTGTCTAGCTTGTATTGCTCCTAATTAGTGTAAACTGCATCTGCTTAGCTTACACATGATACGTGTGAATATGACACGCTTTCCTGTTTCTGGTACATACTATATCTGCCTATCACACCATGTTCTTACATGAAACTACTCTTCTTGTGTATCCTGCGTCAGTCACATATGATGGGATACCTTTAAGTTGGCAGTGTGATATTGGTATGCGTCTTGAATATGATTTCTAGCATGTAGTGCTTCTAGTTTGATGAACGTCACCTACGACAAGACAATTTTAACTTGGCAGAGTGATGTTGATTGCACCTTCCATATGGTGTCTAGCTTGCAGTGCTTCTAATTTTATGAAGTGCCTTCTGCTTAGTTACCACATCATAGGTGTGAATATGTCAAGCCGTCCAGTTTTTCGTACATATTCCATCCTCGTATCATGACTTTGCCTTTCATCAAAGTAGTGTATCATGCATGAATGAGTTTTGAAGAGCGATTTTTTTCCTTTTTCTTGTCGGTTTGACCTCACAATACAAAATCAATAAAGCAGAAGGAAATTGGTAAGGCATTGGATGATGGTGGTCCTTATGAGCAACTGAAACGGAGGGTCTCTACAGATTCTAATCCGCCATCCTCCCAAAAAGATTCGCAAGACAACGCAAGGCTAGACAGTCAACGTAGCTGTGTATATGATGAGCACATCTCCCCTACTCCACCATCACAGGTGCTTGCTCTAACTTGGCACTATTATATGTGGTTGCATGTTGCGTATGATGTCTAGCTTGTATTGTTTCTAACTTTGTTGAATTGCATCTGCTTACTTTACACATAATGCCTGTGAATATGACACTTGTTCCTGTTTCTAGAACATACTATATCTGATTCCACCATGTTCTTACATCAAACTACTGTTCTTGCATATCCCGCATCAGTCACTTATGATAAGGCACCTTTAAGTTGACAGTGTGATATTGGTTGTGTCCTGCATATGATTTCTAGCATGCACTGCTTCTAATTTGTTGAAACGCCAGACAATTTGAACTTGGCAGAGTGATATTGGTTGCACCTTTCATATGGTGTCTAGCTTGCAGTGCTTCTAATTTGTTGAAATGCCTTCTGCTTAGTTACCACATCATAGGTGTGAATATGTCACGCCGTCCTATTTTTCGTACATATTCCATCCTCATATCATGTGTTTGCCTTTCATCCGAGTAGTGTTTGTCAGTATCATGCATGAATGAGTTCTAAAGAGCGAATTTTATTCCTTTTTCTTATCGGTTTGACTTCACAATGCAAAATCAATATAGCTGAAGGAAATTAGTCTGGCGATGGATGATGATGGTCCTTCGGAGCAACTCGAACAGAGGGTCTCTACAGATTCTACTCCGCCATCCTACCAACAAGATTCGCAAGACAACACAAGGCTAGACAGTCAACGTAGTGTTCGTCAGTATCATCAGAGTAGTGTTCGTCAGTATCATGCATGAATGAGTTCTGAAGAGCGAATGATATTCCTTTTTCTTGTCGGTATGACCTCATAATGCAAAATCAATAAAGCTGAAGGAAATTGGCAAGGCATTGGATGATGGTGGTCCTTCCGAGCAACTGAAATGGAGGTTCTCTACAGATTCTACTCCGCCATCCTCCCAACAAGATTCGCAAGACAACGCAAGGCTAGACAGTCAACGTAGTTGTGTAGATGATGAGCACATCTCCCCTACTCCACCATCACAGGTGCTTGCTCTAACTTGGAACTATTATATGTGGTTGCATGTTGTGTATGATGTCTAGCTTGTATTGCTTCTAACTTTGGTTAATTGCATATGCTTACTTTACACATAATGCTTGTGAATATGATACATGTTCCTGTTCTAGAACATACGTGTAGATGATGAGCACATCTCCCCTACTCCACCATCACAGGTGCTTGCTCTAACTTGGAACTGTTATATGTGGTTGCGTGTTCCATATGATGTCTAGTTTGTATTGCTTCTGATTTTGTTGAATTGCATCTGCGTAGCTTACAACTTATACATGCAACGATCACTTACCCATAAGACACATTTATCTTGGGAGTGTGATGTAGGTTGCATCTTGCATTGTCTTCTAGCTTGTACTGCTTCTAATTTCTTGAAATGGCACTTACGATGAGACACTTTTTACCTGATAGAGTGATATTGGTTGCATGTTCATATGGTGCCTAGTTTTCATTTCTTCTAATTTTGTTGAAATGACTTCACTGCCACTGCCACTGCTACTGCTAATGAAGTTGAAGTCCCAAGTCTATATGACGAGTTCATCTCCCGTACCCCACCATCGCAAGTGCTTGCTCTAAGTTGACAGTGTGATAATTGGTTTCATGTTGCATATGTTGTCTAGCCTATATTTCTTCTATTTTGATTAAATTGCACCTACTGAGTTTATACGTTATACATGTGCATATGACATGACTTTCTGTGTCTAGAATACACTGCATCTATCAATCATACCATGTTCTTACATCAAAGTAGTGCTGTTGTGTATCACGCATCAGTCACTCATGATTGGACGCTTTTAACATGGCAGTTTGATAGTGGTTGCATCTTGCACTGAATTCTATGTTGTACTGCTCCTAATTTTTTGAAATGCCACTTATGACAAGGCACTTTTAACTAGGCAGAGTGATATTGGTTGCATCTTTCACATGGTGTCTAGCTTGCATTACTTATATTTTCCTGAAAATCCTTCTACTTAGTTTACACATCGTAGCTGTCAATCTGTCATGCCGTCCTATTTTTTTAAATATTCCATTCTCATACGGTTGTCTTACATCAAAGTATTGCTTGTCTGTATCATGCATCAATGAGTTCTGAAGAGCGATTTTATTCTTTTGTGTTGTGTGTATGCCTTGACATGGCAAAGTCAAAAAAGAGCAAGGAAAAGAATATAGTAGGGAATGGTGTTACTCGTTGGGTGAAACGAAAAAGGATCTGCCCTCCGGATTTTGCTGGTACTTATAGTGCAGTAGAAGGTACAAGTCCACCGGCTAAATCTACAAACACAGTATCACCTGCTCCACCAGCTGCAGCATCCGCTTCAACTGTACCAGCATCTCAACAAGTTACTCGTTCGTTTGCTCCGGAACTACCAGTTCCCAAGCTGCATTCACACCTAACACTACTTCCGAGGCACTGCTGACACAATAGGACTTGGCAAGATCAGATGAACCTCATGCGCATCAACACCAAGATGGTACCTGACCGAGTCAAGTTGCAGTTTGATACGTCTCCGTCGTATCTATAATTTTTGATTGTTCCATGCCAATATTCTACAACTTCCATATACTTTTTGGCAACTTTTTATACTATTTTTGGGACTAACATATTGATCCAGTGCCCAGTGCCAGTTTCTGTATGTTGCATGTTTTTGGTTTCGCAGAATATCCATATCAAACGGAATCCAAACGGGATAGAAACGGATGGAGAATTATCTTGGAATATTTGTGATTTTTGGGAAGAAAATCAACGCGAGACGGTGCCCGAGGTGGCCACGAGGGTGGGGCCCACTACCACTACAGGCAGGCGCGCGCCCCACCCTCGTGGGCCCCTCGTAAGGCGGTTGATGCTCTAATTTGGCCGCAAGAAAGCTAATTTTTGGAAAAAGATCTGGGCGAAGGTTTCAACCCAATCGGAGTTATGGATCTCCGGATATAAAAGAAACGGTGAAAGGGCAGCAGAACAGAAGGCAGAAATAGAGAGAGTCATAGAGATAGATCCAATCTCGGAGGGGCTCTCGCCCCTCCCACGCCATGGAGGCCAAGGACCAGAGGGGAAACCCTTCTCCCATCTAGGGAGGAGGTCAAGGAAGAAGAAGACGAAGGGGCCCCCTCTCCCCTTCTCTTACGATGGCGCCGGAACACTGCCGTGGCCATCATCATCACCGCAATCTTCACTAACAACTTCACCGCCATCATCACCAACTCTCCCCCCCCCCCCTCTATGCAGCGGTGTAACCTCTCTCTTACCCGCTGTAATCTCTACTTAAACATGGTGCTCAACGCTATATATTATTTCCCAATGATGTATGGCTATCCTATGATGTTTGAGTAGATCCGTTTTGTCCTATGGATTATTTGATGATCAAGATTGGTTTGAGTTGCATGTTTTATTACTGGTGCTGTCCTATGGTGCTCTCCGTGTCGCGCAAGCGTGAGGGATCCCCGCTGTAGGGTTTGCAATATGGTCATGATTTGCTTATGGTGGGTGGCGCGAGTGAACAGAAGCACATACCCGAGTAAGTAGGTTGTTTGTGTATGAGATAAAGAAGACTTGATACTTTAATGCTATGGTTGGGTTTTACCTTAATGATCTTTAGTAGTTGCGGATGCTTGCTAGAGTTCCAATCATAAGTGCATATAATCCAAGTAGAGAAAGTATGTTAGCTTATGCCTCTCCCTCAAATAAAATTGCAATAATGATTACCGATCTAGTTATCGATTGCCTAGGGACAAATAACTTTCTCGTAACAAAAAGCTCTCTACTAAAACTAATTTAGTTGTGTCTTCATCTAAACAGCCCCTAGCTTTTCTTTACCCGCTCTTTACTTTCTTGCAAACCTATCCAACAACACCTACAAAGTACTTCTAGTTTCATACTTGTTTTTCGGTAAAGCGAACATCGAGTGTGCGTAGAGTTGTATCGATGGTCGATAGAACTTGAGGGAATATTTGTTCTACCTTTAGCTCCTTGTTGGGTTCGACACCCTTACTTATCAAAAGAGGCTACAATTGATCCCCTATACTTGTGGGTTATCACAGTTGCATGCTCCTTTATATGTACTCTCACAATTTGATATGCACTAACACTTTCCATATTCGTTGTTGAACTAGCACCACGGCGCAAGCGGAAACAGACATCAGGGATAATGCTTGACAGATTAACAAAATCTAAAAGAGGAAGAATGGAGATCCATTTTGAGGCAGGTTTAAAAAGGCCACGTGATGCTATAGAGTCAGCCAAGTTAGTATGAGAGGCAACCATTGCCCTTAGGTGTCATGCACGTATCCTCCTAACATGGATCCAGTACAGGAATGAGAAAGACAATACCCAGTTTAACAACTTCCTTGACCATTTATCCGTATGTAATGTTATTCATCACAATTTTTAATATTGTCTTGCTCTGTGCCATACTTTCTAGCTTCCTCCTAATAAGACTCACATTCTTTTTTCAACAGATGAGGTTCAAGTTGGATCCAAAAGATGATGCAACTAAACAAGCATGCACTCATGTTTTTCAGTCTGCTATGCGATAGTATCTGTACCACCTTAGAAAATCTCACTTTGAAGGCAAGGCTAACAATGAAATCGCCCAAACATCTCCAGTGGAATATATTACAGATGAAGACTAGACAACCCTTGTTAAACACTGGTCTGATCCAAAGTATCAGGTAGGGTATATGTATTTGATCAGACCACATATTGAACTTGTATTTATGTATATGCCTTACAAGTGTATCTTCTTCTAAGCTAACTATTTGAAGAACAAGACCAACCGTTCTAAAGTGAAATTCCAACAGACAACAGGATCTCCTAGCTATATTGCACACTGCGAGGCTCTTGTAAATAGCTGCTACTTCCTTCTTTTTTCTGTGCCATATTACCGTATCTATATTGACTTGTTCCAAATATAGAGGAAAACCCGTGCAGATCAAAAAGAACCTGAACCAAATGCAGTGCAAATCTTCAAGGATTGCCACACCAGCAAGATGAAGGGCATGAGCACACCAGCTCACGCCGCTTTTCTAAGTCCTTACTCCTCCTGCCTTTAAACTGATTGGTACTGTGATGTGTTCATTTAACTGCTTGGTTTGGAGCCAATGTCAGTTACTCTGTTCACTTTTATACACAGTTGTCTTAACGTATCATTTCACCTTACATGGTTTAAAAGAGATGAAGGATATTCTTTTGGTCTTGATCTGTAATCTAATTGTGATGTTCACGTGCGCACACAATGATAGAATAGCCTGTCTGTTTTATATCTGTTTGCCCATGATATGAATGATGTCATACTATGTTCGTCCTACTTTAAACCATGTCTCTTTATCCTTAGATGTCAACGAATGTGAGGAAATAGACAATACAGTAGGCATGCTACATGGACATATGTTCCGAAAATGATTTTATTATGTAGTTGGCACTACAATACATGCTAATGTATTACAGTAGTTCACCAAAATAAGTTATGTATAAACGTGATACCTACTTTGTGTGTTTTTGTCTCATTAGTAACTTATCTGGTACACTAATCTACAAGTTCAAACTTTTCAGCAAGCTATGGAACAAACGATTGAACAGCCACAACCACCCGAAGGTGATGATGCTACCACAGGCACAATGTCACCTCTTGTTGTAGTGTGTCAGTATCTCTCCACTAACAGTGCAAAAAAGCAACTTCCTGCGTAATTCTGGGTTGGTTTTCAAGGTAACCTCGTCCAAATCGCCTACTGAACAAAATCTTCCAGCTAGACAGAGTGATATATCTATGCTCCAGACACAAGTCCAATCCCTAATGGATGTTGTGTCAGAAACAAAAATAGTGGTTGACAAATGTCGTGAAGATATGAATGGTTTTGAAACCAGACTATCAGACATTTGCTTCGTTGTTCAAGAGCAATGGCGGAAAAAGGGGAAGATCGTGATGCTCCATCAGATTCTACAGCCTGAAACATAAGCACTCATGTCAAATGATCTGTGCTTCTATACATCTGATGGTGCTTTTATCTTCAAGGACTGTAAACTTTATGCCAATAGGCCTTTTGTTGTATCGTTGGAATTTATTTTGTTGTGATACAACATTTATGATGTTGCCAACGGCTGCAGTAATTACGACGCTATTTGTGTATAGTGTAGGTTTATCTTAGTAATGTATTCGGCCAAAAGTTTCATAGGAGCCCAACATGCCAACATTCATTGGGCCCATTCCAATTGGGCTAAAAACGATTCCGGGCCGAAATTTGCATGTAGCCCACTAAAAATATGTGGGCCTAAATCAGCATAAGATTTCATATTTTTTAGGTAGGCTTGTGCCCATAGTGGGCCTTTAATAGGCCTAAATATAATTTGGGCCCTCAGTAATAATAGGTCGTTTACATGTGTAAATATCTCGAGCCCATAAAAAACATGGGCCTTTAATAGGCTGAAAGTAAGACTGGGCCCTGATTGTGCCAAATAACCCACTGATCTCAGTAGGCTGAAATGGTGGCCCATTCACAATGCGGATCGTCCACAGGCCGAAATTCAGACGGGCCGTAAATGCGCCGACCTACTACACGGGCCTTTAACAGGCCGGAAGTTCGATTGGGCTTGATTAGTGTCATTTTTATATGGGCCGTTAGTAGGCCCGATGTGGCGTTGGGCCACATATGGCCCAGGGATTTCGTCCGACGTTAACAGGCCGAAAGTCACAACAGGCTGAAAGTGGCCCAAATCTATAGCGGGCCTCTAACAGGACGAATGTCAGACATGGCCTAATATGACCCATATCCTTCACGGTCGTCTATGGGCCGAAAGTTTCAATGGCATTTAAATGGGACCAAATGAAGCAAGACCTTTAACAGGCCGAAAACACACCGGGCCGTAATTCGGCCCAAATTCTTAGCGGACTTTTAATGGGCCAGAAGTGATGATGGGCCGCGATGATGACAAGTTTAGGATGGGCCATTGACGGGCCGATTCAGCACTAGCCGTACGGGCCTTAACTGAGAATATTGGGCCTTTAGCTGGGCCGGCCCATTATGGTCTGCAAAATCTTGTGGGCCTTTAGCTGGGCCGGCCCATTATGGCCTGCTAAATCTTGTGGGCCATTTGTTGGGCCGGCCCATTATGGCCTGCTAAATTTTGTGGGCCATTTGTTGGGCCGGCCCATTAAGGCCCGCTAAATTTTGTGGGCCTTTAGTTGGGCCGGCCCATTTAATCTTCATGGGCCACTTTTGGGCCGGTCGACGTGTCAACGTATTATAGGCGCATCTCGCCCATTAGATGAGTGACACATGTCCCAACGGTGAGCAAACACGCGTTTCCTCTGGCCAATGAGTATTTTACACATGGAAAATCCCCATTGTCTGGGCTGTCAATGGGTTATCGGATCCAAAACCAGACCCAATAGCTTAACGGTGTTCCATTACGATGGATGCCACGTGTCGGTCACCCTTGACTTTCGTGATGATAATTTTGGTAATGTCATGGAACACTTCTACGACAGCACATGTATGACTATCTTGATTCTGTCATAAAATCGTCATGGATGTACATGCATGATAGAAAACGTGACCTATTGTGACAAACATGTATCATCACGGAAGTGTCTTTTTTTGTAGTGCATGGAGTCTTGGTGTTGATCATGTTTTGCTCGTGAGAGAGGCTTAGTCAACGGGTCTGCAACATTCAGATCCGCATGTATCTTGCAAATCTCTATGTCTCCCTCCTTGACTTGATCGCAGATGGAATGGAACCGTCTCTTGATGTGCTTGGTTCTCTTGTGAAATCTGGATTCCTTTGCCAAGGCAATTGCACCAGTATTGTCACAAAAGATTTTCATTGGACCCGATGCACTAAGTATGACACCTAGATCGGATATGAACTCCTTCATCCAGACTCCTTCATTTGCTGCTTCCGAAGCAGCTATGTACTCCGCTTCACACGTAGATCCCGCCACGACGCTCTGCTTGGAACTGCACCAACTGACAGCTCCACCATTCAATAAAAATATGTATCCGGTTTGTGACTTAGAGTCATCCGGATCAGTGTCAAAGCTTGCATCGACGTAACCGTTTACGATGAGCTCTTTGTCACCTCCATAAATGAGAAACATATACTTAGTCCTTTTCAAGTATTTCAGGATGTTCTTAATCGTTGTCCAGTGATCCACTCCTGGATTACTTTGGTACCTCCCTGCTAAACTAATAGCAAGGCACACATCAGGTCTGGTACACAGCATTGCATACATGATAGAACCTATGGCTGAAGCATAGGGAATGACTTTCATTTTCTCTCTATCTTCTGCAGTGGTCGGGCATTGAGTCTGACTCAACTTCACACCTTGTAACACACGCAAGAACCCTTTCTTTGCTTGATCCATTTTGAACTTCTTCAAAACTTTATCAAGGTATGTGATTTGTGAAAGTCCAATTAAGCGTCTTGATCTATCTCTATAGATCTTGATGCCCAATATATTAGTAGCTTCACTGAGGTCTTTCATTTGAAAAATTATTATTCAAGTATCCTTTTATGCTATTCAGAAATTCAGTATCATTTCCGATCAACAATATGTCATCAACATATAATATCAGAAATGCTAAAGATCTCCCACTCACTTTCTTGTAAATACAGGCTTCTCCAAAAAGTCTGTATAAAACCATATGCTTTGATCACACTATCAAAGTGTATATTCCAACTCTGAGATGCTTGCACTAGTCCATAAATGGATCGCTGGAGCTTACACACTTTGTTAGCACCTTTTGGGTCAACAAAACCTTCTGGTTGCATCATATACAACTCTTCTTTAAGATATCCATTAAGGAATGCAGTTTTGACATCCATTTGCCAAATTTCATATTCATAAAATGTGGCAATTGCTAACATGATTCGGACGGAGTTAAGCATCGCTACGGGTGAGAAGGTCTCATCGTAGTCAACTCCTTGAACTTGTCGAAAACCTTTCGCAACAAGTTGAGCTTTGTATACAGTAACATTACCGTCAGCGTCAGTCTTCTTCTTGAAGATCCATTTATTCTCTATGGCTTGTCGATCATCGGGCAAGTCAACCAAAGTCCACACTATGTTCTCATACATGGATCCCATCTCAGATTTCATGACCTCAAGCCATTTTGCGGAATCTGGGCTCACCATCACTTCCTCATAGTTCGTAGGTTCGTCATGGTCAAGTAACATGACCTCCAGAACAGGATTAACGTACCACTCTGGTGCGGATCTTACTCTGGTTGACCTAAGAAGGTTCGGTAGTAACTTGATCATAAGTTTCTTGATCATCATCATTAGCTTCCTCACTAGTTCGTGTAGGAATCACTAGAACTGACTTCTGTGATGTACCACTTTCCAACTCGGGAGAAGGTACAATTACCTCATCAAGTTCTACTTTCCTCCCACTCACTTCTTTCGAGAGAAACTCCTTATCTAGAAAGGATCCATTCTTAGTAACGAATATCTTGCCTTCGGATCTTTGATAGAAGGTGTACCCAACAGTCTCCTTTGGGTATCCTATGAAGACACATTTCTACGATTTGGGCTCGAGCTTATCAGGTTGAAGCTTTTTCACATAAGCATCGTAGCCCCAAACTTTAAGAAACGACTACTTGGGTTTCTTGCCAAACCACAGTTCATAAGGTGTCGTCAAAACGGATTTAGATGGTGCCCTATTTAACGTGAATGCAGCCGTCTCTAAAGCACAACCCCAAAATGATAGCGGTAAATCAGTGAGAGACGTCATAGATCACACCATATCTAGTAAAGTACGATTAGGACGTTCGGACACACCATTACGCTGTGGTGTTCCAGGTGGCGTGAGTTGCGAAACTATTCCGCATTGTTTCAAATGAATACCAAACTCATAACTCAAATATTCTCCTCCATGATCAGATCGTAGAAACTTTATTTTCTTGTTATGATGATTTTCCACTTCACTCTAAAATTCTTTGAACTTTTCAAATGTTTCAGACTTATGTTTCATCAAGTAGATATACCCATATCTGCTCAAATCATCTGTGAAGGTCAAAAAATAACAATACTCACCGTGAGTGTCAATACTCATTGGACCGCATACATCAGTATGTATTATTTCCAACAAGTATGTTGCTCGCTCCATTGTTCCGGAGAATGGAGTTTTAGTCATCCTGCCCATGAGGCACGGTTTGCAAGCATCAAGTGATTCATAATCAAGTGATTCCAAAAGCCCATCAGCATGGAGTTTCTTCATGCGCTTTATACCAATATGACCTAAACGGCAGTGCCACAAATAAGTTGCACTATCATTATTAAACTTATATCTTTTGGCTTCAATATTATAAACATGTGTATCACTACTATCAAGATTTAGTAAAAGTAGACCAATCATCAAGGGTGCATGACCATAAAAGATATTACTCATATAAATAGAACATCCATTATTCTCTGATTTAAGTGAATAACTGTCTCGCATCAAACAAGATCCAGATATAATGTTCATGCTCAACGCTGGCACCAAATAACAATTATTTATGTCTAAAACTAATCCCGAAGGTAGATGTAGAGGTAGCGTGCCGACGGCGATCACATTGACTTTGGAACCATTTCCCACTCTCATCGTCACCTCGTCCTTAGCCAATCTTCCCTTAATCCGTAGCCCCTGTTTCGAGTTGTAAATGTTAGCAATAGAACCAGTATCAAATACCCAGGCGCTACTGTGAGCATTAGTTAAGTACATATCAATACCATGTATATCAAATATTCCTTTCACTTTGCCATCCTTCTTCTCCGCCAAATACTTGGTGCAGTTCCGCTTCCAGTGACCAGTCCCTTTGCAGTAGAAGCACTCAGTCTCAGGCTTAGGTCCAGACTTGGGCTTCTTCACTTGAGCAGCAACTTGTTTGCCGTTCTTCTTGAAGTTCGCCTTCTTCCCTTTTCCCTTCTTCTTGAAACTGGTGGTCTTGTTAACCATCAACACTTGATGCTCCTTCTTGATTTCTACCTCCGTAGCCTTTAGCATTGCGAAGAGCTCGGGAATTGTCTTATCCATCCCTTGCATATTATAGTTCATCAAGAAGCTTTTGTAGCTTGGTGGCAGTGATTGTAGAACTCTGTTAATGACACTATCATCAAGAAGATTAACTCCCAGTTGAGTCAAGTAGTTGTGGTACCCAGACATTCTGAGTATATGTTCACTGACAGAACTATTCTCCTCCATTTTGCAGCTATAGAACTTATTGGAGACTTCATATCTCTCAATCTGGGAATTTTCTTGAAATATTAACTTCAACTCCTGAAACATCTCATATGATCCATGACGTTCAAAACGTCGTTGAAGTCTCAGTGCTAAGCCGTAAAGCATGGCACACTGAACTATCGAGTAGTCATCAGCTTTGCTCTGTCAGACGTTCATAACATCTGGTGTTGCTCCTGCAGCGGGTTTGGCACCTAGCAGTGCTTCCAGGATGTAATTCTTCTATGCAGCAATGAGGATAATCCTCAAGTTACGGACCCAGTCTATATAATTGCTACCATCATCTTTCAACTTAGCTTCTCTAGGAACACATTAAAATTCAACAGAACAACAACATGGGCCATTTATCTACAACAACATAGACATGCAAAATACTATCAGGTACTAAGTTCATGATAAATTAAAGTTCAATTAATCATATTACTTAAGAACTCCCACTTATGTAGACATCCCTCTAATCATCTAAGTGATCACGTGATCCATATCAACTAAACCATGTCCGATCATCACGTGAGATGGAGTAGTTTTTAATGGTGAACATCACTATGTTGATCATATCTACTATATGATCCATGCTCGACCTTTCGGTCTCACTGTTCCGAGGCCATATCTGCATATGCTAGGCTCGTCAAGTTTAACCCGAGTATTCTGCATGTGCAAAACTGGCTTGCGCCCGTTGTTTGTGAACGTAGAGCTTATCACACCCGATCATCACGTGGTGTCTCGGCATGATGAACTTTCGCAATAGTCCATACTTAGGGAGAACACTTGTACCTTGAAATTTAGTGAGAGATCATCTTATAATACTACCGCCGAACTAAGCAAGATAAGATGCATAAAGGATAAACATCACATGCAATCAATATAAGTGATATGATATGGCCATCATCATCTTGTGCCTTTGATCTCCATCTCCAAAGCACGGTCATGATCACCATCGTCACCGGCGCGACACCTTGATCTCCATCGTAGCATCGTTGTCGTCTCGCCAACTATTGCTTCTACGACTATCGCTACCGCTTAGTGATAAAGTAAAAACAATTACAGGGCGATTGCATTGCATACAATAAAGCGACAACCATATGGCTCCTGCCAGTTGCCGATAACTCTGTTACAAAACATGATCATCTCATACAATAAAATTTAACATCATGTCTTGACCATATCACATCACAACATGCCCTGCAAAAACAAGTTAGACATACTCTACTTTGTTGTTGCAAGTTTTACGTGGCTGCTACGGGCTGAGCAAGAACCGTTCTTACCTACGCATCAAAACCACAATGATTTTTCGTCAAGTGTGATGTTTTAACCTTCAACAAGGATCGGGCGTAGTCACACTCGATTCAACTAAAGCTGGAGAAACTGACACCCGCCAGCCACCTGTGTGCAAAGCACGTCGGTAGAACCAGTCTCGCGTAAGCGTACGCGTAATGTCGGTCCAGGCCGCTTCATCCAACAATACCGCCAAATCAAAGTATGACATGCTGATAAGCAGTATGACTATTATCGCCCACAACTCTTTGTGTTCTACTCGTGCATATAACATCTACGCATAGACCCGGCTCGGATGCCATTGTTGGGGAACGCAGTAATTTCAAAAGAATTCCTACGCTCACGCAAGATCCATCTAGGTGATGCATAGCAACGAGAGGGGAGAGTGTTTTCTACGTACCCTCGTAGACCGTAAGCGGAAGCATTATGACAACACGGTTGATGTAGACGTACGTCTTCACGATCCGATCGATCCTAGCACCGAAGATACGGCACCTCCGTGATTTGCACACATTTAGCTCGGTGACGTCCCATGAACTCTAGATCCTGCTGAGGTCGAGGGAGAGTTTCATCAGCACGATGGCATGGTGACGGTGATGATGAAGCTACCGGCGTAGGGCTTCTCCTAAGCACTGCAACGATATGACCGAGGTGGAAATCTGTGTAGCAGGGCACCGCACACGGCTACACAATCAACTTGTGTGTCTATGGGGTACCCCCTCCCCCTTATATAAAGGAGTGGAGGAGGGGGAGGGCTGGCCCTCTCATGGCGCGCCCAAGGGGGGAGTCCTACTCCCGGTGGGAGTAGGATTCCCCCTTTCCCTAGTTGGAGTAGGAGAAGAAGGAAGAGGGGGAGGGAGAGAAGGAAAGGGGGGCCGACCACCCTCCCAATTCGGATTGGGCTTGGGGGCGCCCCTACCTTGGACGCCTCCTCCTCTCTCCCACTAAGGCCCATTAAGGCCCACTGACTCCCCGGTACTCCAGTAAATGCCGAGCTCACTCGGAACCATTCCGATGTCCAAACATAGCCTTCCAATATATCAATCTTTATGTCTCGACCATTTCGAGACTCCTCGTCATGTCCGTGATCACATCCGGGACTCCAAACAACCTTCGGTACATCAAAACACATAAACTCATAATACCAATCATCATCGAACGTTAAGCGTGCGGACCCTACGGGTTCGAGAACTATGTAGACATGACCGAGACTCATCTCCGGTCAATAACCAGTAGCGGAACCTGGATGCTCATATTGGTTCCTACATATTCTACAAAGATCTTTATTGGTCAAACCGCACAACAACATGCGTTGTTCCCTTTGTCATCGATATGTCACTTGCCCGAGATTCGATTGTCGGTATCTCAATACCTAGTTCAATCTCGTTACCGACAAGTCTCTTTACTCATTCTGTAATGCATCATCCCGTAACTAACTCATTAGTCACATTGCTTGCAAGGCTTATAGTGATGTGCATTACCGAGAGGGCCTAGAGATACCTTGATGTCTACTACGCAACCTTCTTCTTGTAGATGTTGTTGGGCCTCCAAGTGCAGAGGTTTGTAGGACAGTAGCAAATTTCCCTCAAGTGGATGACCTAAGGTTTATCAATCCATGGGAGGCGTAGGATGAAGATGGTCTCTCTCAAACAACCCTGCAACCAAATAACAAAGAGTCTCTTGTGTCCCCAACACACCCAATACAATGGTAAATTGTATAGGTGCACTAGTTTGGCGAAGAGATGGTGATACAAGTGCAATATGGATGGTAGATATAGGTTTTTGTAATCTGAAAATGTAAAAACAGCAAGGTAACTAATGATAAAAGTGAGCGTAAACGGTATTGCAATGCTAGGAAACAAGGCCTAGGGTTCGTACTTTCACTAGTGCAAGTTCTCTCAACAATAATAACATAATTGGAACATATAACTATCCCTCAACATGCAATGAAGAGTCACTCCAAAGTCACTAATAGCGGAGAACAAACGAAGAGATTATTGTAGGGTACGAAACCACCTCAAAGTTATCCTTTCTGATTGATCTATCAAGAGTCCATAGTAAAATAACACGAAGCTATTCTTTCCGTTCAATCTATCATAGAGTTCGTACTAGAATAACACCTTAAGACACAAATCGACCAAAACCCTAATGTCACCTAGATACTCCATTGTCACCTCAAGTATCCGTGGGTATGATTATACGATATGCATCACACAATCTCAGATTCATCTATTCAACCAACACAAAGAACTTCAAAGAGTGCCCCAAAGTTTCTACCGGAGAGTCAAGACGAAAACGTGTGCCAACCCCTATGCATAAGCTCACAATGTTACGGAACCCGCAAGTTGATCACCAAAACATACATCAAGTAGATCACGTGAATATCCCATTGTCACCATAGATAAGCACATGCAAGACATACATCAAGTGTTCTCAAATCCTTAAATACTCAATCCAATAAAATAACTTCAAAGGGAAAACTCAATCCATTACAAGAGAGTAGAGGGGGAGAAACATCATAGGATCCAACTATAATAGCAAAGCTCGCGATACATCAAGATCATGCCACATCAAGAACACGAGAGAGAGAGAGAGAGAGAGAGAGATCAAACACATAGCTACTGGTACATACCCTCAGCCCCGAGGGTGAACTACTCCCTCCTCGTCATGGAGAGTGCCGGGATGATGAAGATGGCCACCGGTGATGGATCCCCCCTCCGGCAGGGTGCCGGAACAGGGTCCCGATTGGTTTTTGGTGGCTACAGAGGCTTGCGGCGGCGGAACTCCCGATCTATTCTGTTCCCTGGAAGTTTTAGGGTACGTGGGTATATATGGGTGAAAGAAGTACGTCGGTGGAGCAAGTCAGGGGGGTCTCCGAGGCGGCCATGAGGTAGGGGCGCCTAGGGGTTAGGGCGCTCCCCCACCCTCGTGGGTGCCTGGGGACTCTTCTGGCCCATCTTCAATACTCCATGGGCTTCTTCTGGTCCAAAAATAATCTCCATGAAATTTCAGGTCAATTGGACTCCGTTTGGTTTTCCTTTTCTACGATACTCAAAAACGAGGAAATAATAGAAACTGGAACTGGGCTCTAGGTTAATAGGTTAGTCCCAAAAATCATATAAAATAGCATATAAATGCATATAAAACATCCTAGATGCATAATATAATAGCATGGAACAATAAAAAAATTATAGATACGTTGGAGACGTATCATACCTCTCTGACAATCGGAGTGACAAATCCTAATATCGATCTGTGCCAACTCAACAAACACCATTGGAGACACCTGTAGAGCATCTTTATAATCACCCAGTTACGTTGTGACATTTGATAGCACACTAAGTGTTCCTCTGGTATTCGGGAGTTGCATAATCTCATAGTCATAGGAACATGTATAAGTTATGAAGAAAGCAATAGCAATAAACTAAACGATCATAGTGCTAAGCTAACGGATGGGTCGAGTCAATCACATCATTCTCTAATGATGTGATCCCGTTAATCAAATGACAACTCATGTCCATGGCTAGGAAACTTAACCATCTCTGATTAACGAGCTAGTCAAGTAGAGGCATACAAGTGACACTCTATTTGTCTATGTATTCACACATGTACTAAGTTTCCGGTTAATACAATTCTAGCATGAATAATAAACATTTATCATGATATAAGGAAATATAAATAACAACTTTATTATTGCCTCTAGGGCATATTTCCTTCAATTCTCTCTTTGTGTCTCAAAGTTTTCTAGGTCAAGATAATCAAACATCTTCCTTTTATTCCCCTCATCAAACTTGTATAACCCTTGTTCAGCAACTGAGTCAAACTCAAAGTTTATATCATAAAATAATAAATATTTAGTAGTAATCTCAGTCCCTGCTGGTATTTTGTGTAGATCTCTCACCCCAACCTTCACCTTGATCTCTTCCTTGGAGTGAATGTGCTCCACATCAACCTCCACTACTGGTCCTAAAGCAGAGCCAATCTCACACACCCCTAAGTAGTGTCTCAAAGTGTCAGGCACTCCCCACATCTTTATCCACACAGAGTGAAGTTTCCCTTTGGCTTTATCATGTGGGCTCCAGAAATCAACCTCAACCATTGCTCATGTCCCCAGGAGGGTGAATTTTCCAAAGTTCTTTAGGTCCACCAGTTTAGCCTTGTTAGGGAATCTCATCAAAAATGTTTTTGCACTCTAGAATTTGGCTCTCCAGGTCCACCCCCACTCAAACATCTTGGCAAACCCATAAGCTACTGTGGTCTAATTCAACTGCCCAGACTGTACAGTGACTAATGAAATTGGGTTTGTATGTTCAGCAGCCACAATATCCTTTGTATTCTGCACCAATAAACACCCCAGTCCCCTAGCTCCATATCCCAGATACTTAGCCATAGGTTTGGCTTGCTTTAGGACTGTGCATTCATCAGTATTGTGTGATGGTCTATGGCACACCACGCAAAACACTTTGTTTTTGCAGTCACTCTTCAGATGACCCTTTTCTTTGCATTTGATACAGAATAATTCATTATTGTTATTCCCAGGCTCTTTCTTTTTTGGTGCCTCTTTTCCCCCTCATCTTTTGTTTCCCCATGTATCTTCATTGTCTCCTGCTTTGGCATATTAGAGAGCAAATATTAGTATTGTTGTGCCACTTGTTCATGTGGCATGAAGCCAAACTGTCCTAGCCCCATCCCAACTGGCACCAACTGAGGGAAGTTGGGGTTGATTATCATAGGAAATCAACCTGCCACCTGCATCTGCCCCCTTGCATTCCCAACTGTTGAATGTTAGGGTTGGCTACCGCAAAACCATTGCCAGATCCCATCTCTCCATTCCCAACCTGAACTCTTTCCTGCCGCCCCCAATCTGCCTGAGCTAAACATTCATGTCTTGCCATCAAGATCTCTGCCATTCCCCATCGAGGTCCCTTCTCCCCCAGAACCACTGTTGTTAGTCCCAGATCACCCTCTGTAATTTCCATCTATGCTTCTCGAGTCAAAACTGTCCTGATGTCTCACATCTTGCCTGTTGAAACCTCTCTCAGAGTTATTAGGCTTGTTGTAGTAGTTACCTCTTCCCCCGAAGCATGTTCCTCTCCCAGGCCTCGTCCTCCAATTCTCCTGTCTGCTTGCCATGATCTCTTCTTTCCCATAGATTTTTCCTCCCTCTTCAGAACTGGTATCCCCGCTAGCCGCCGCCTTGACTTTTTTAGGGTTTGGGGAAAGGAGGAAATCTAGTTCTGGAACGAGATGTGGGATGCCTCCATTATATATGGCCACTCCCTCAGTTTTCCTTCCTAGGCCCCCCAAACTGTCCACCTCATTGGGCCGGATATCCATAGGGCTCATTTTTTCAAAACTTCCCTGCAACCAAAATTCTCCTATGTTGTCTCCTCTGTTTCCCTTCTCAGATGTCTGCATTCTGTCTCCCCTTTGAACTTCATCAGCCACTTCCTCAAAACCATTGCCAGATCCCATCTCTCCATTCCCAACCTGAACTCTTTCCTGCTGCCCCCACTCTGCCTGAGCTAAACATTCCTGTCTTGCCATCAAGATCTCTGCCATTCCCCATCGAGGTCCCTTCTCCCCCAGAACCACTGTTGTTAGTCCCAGATCACCCTCTGTAATTTCCATCTATGCTTCTCGAGTCAAAACTGTCCTGATGTCTCACATCTTGCCTGTTGAAACCTCTCTCAGAGTTATTAGGCTTGTTGTAGTAGTTACCTCTTCCCCCGAAGCCTGTTCCTCTCCCAGGCCTCGTCCTCCAATTCTCCTGTCTGCTTGCCATGATCTCTTCTTTCCCATAGATTTTTCCTCCCTCTTCAGAACTGGTATCCCCGCTAGCCGCCGCCTTGACTTTTTTAGGGTTTGGGGAAAGGAGGAAAACTAGTTCTGGAACGAGATGTGGGATGCCTCCATTATATATGGCCACTCCCTCAGTTTTCCTTCCTAGGCCCCCCAAACTGTCCACCTCATTGGGCCGGATATCCATAGGGCTCATTTTTTCAAAACTTCCCTGCAACCAAAATTCTCCTATGTTGTCTCCTCTGTTTCCCTTCTCAGATGTCTGCATTCTGTCTCCCCTTTGAACTTCATCAGCCACTTCCTCAAAACCATTGCCAGATCCCATCTCTCCATTCCCAACCTGAACTCTTTCCTGCTGCCCCCACTCTGCCTGAGCTAAACATTCCTGTCTTGCCATCAAGATCTCTGCCATTCCCCATCGAGGTCCCTTCTCCCCCAGAACCACTGTTGTTAGTCCCAGATCACCCTCTGTAATTTCCATCTATGCTTCTCGAGTCAAAACTGTCCTGATGTCTCACATCTTGCCTGTTGAAACCTCTCTCAGAGTTATTAGGCTTGTTGTAGTAGTTACCTCTTCCCCCGAAGCCTGTTCCTCTCCCAGGCCTCGTCCTCCAATTCTCCTGTCTGCTTGCCATGATCTCTTCTTTCCCATAGATTTTTCCTCCCTCTTCAGAACTGGTATCCCCGCTAGCCGCCGCCTTGACTTTTTTAGGGTTTGGGGAAAGGAGGAAAACTAGTTCTGGAACGAGATGTGGGATGCCTCCATTATATATGGCCACTCCCTCAGTTTTCCTTCCTAGGCCCCCCAAACTGTCCACCTCATTGGGCCGGATATCCATAGGGCTCATTTTTTCAAAACTTCCCTGCAACCAAAATTCTCCTATGTTGTCTCCTCTGTTTCCCTTTTCAGATGTCTGCATTCTGTCTCCCCTTTGAACTTCATCAGCCACTTCCTCAAAACCATTGCCAGATCCCATCTCTCCATTCCCAACCTGAACTCTTTCCTGCTGCCCCCACTCTGCCTGAGCTAAACATTCCTGTCTTGCCATCAAGATCTCTGCCATTCCCCATCGAGGTCCCTTCTCCCCCAGAACCACTGTTGTTAGTCCCAGATCACCCTCTGTAATTTCCATCTATGCTTCTCGAGTCAAAACTGTCCTGATGTCTCACATCTTGCCTGTTGAAACCTCTCTCAGAGTTATTAGGCTTGTTGTAGTAGTTACCTCTTCCCCCGAAGCCTGTTCCTCTCCCAGGCCTCGTCCTCCAATTCTCCTGTCTGCTTGCCATGATCTCTTCTTTCCCATAGATTTTTCCTCCCTCTTCAGAACTGGTATCCCCGCTAGCCGCCGCCTTGACTTTTTTAGGGTTTGGGGAAAGGAGGAAATCTAGTTCTGGAACGAGATGTGGGATGCCTCCATTATATATGGCCACTCCCTCAGTTTTCCTTCCTAGGCCCCCCAAACTGTCCACCTCATTGGGCCGGATATCCATAGGGCTCATTTTTTCAAAACTTCCCTGCAACCAAAATTCTCCTATGTTGTCTCCTCTGTTTCCCTTCTCAGATGTCTGCATTCTGTCTCCCCTTTGAACTTCATCAGCCACTTCCTCAAAACCATTGCCAGATCCCATCTCTCCATTCCCAACCTGAACTCTTTCCTGCTGCCCCCACTCTGCCTGAGCTAAACATTCCTGTCTTGCCATCAAGATCTCTGCCATTCCCCATCGAGGTCCCTTCTCCCCCAGAACCACTGTTGTTAGTCCCAGATCACCCTCTGTAATTTCCATCTATGCTTCTCGAGTCAAAACTGTCCTGATGTCTCACATCTTGCCTGTTGAAACCTCTCTCAGAGTTATTAGGCTTGTTGTAGTAGTTACCTCTTCCCCCGAAGCCTGTTCCTCTCCCAGGCCTCGGCCTCCAATTCTCATGTCTGCTTGCCATGATCTCTTCTTTCCCATAGATTTTTCCTCCCTCTTCAGAACTGGTATCCCCGCTAGCCGCCGCCTTGACTTTTTTAGGGTTTGGGGAAAGGAGGAAAACTAGTTCTGGAACGAGATGTGGGATGCCTCCATTATATATGGCCACTCCCTCAGTTTTCCTTCCTAGGCCCCCCAAACTGTCCACCTCATTGGGCCGGATATCCATAGGGCTCATTTTTTCAAAACTTCCCTGCAACCAAAATTCTCCTATGTTGTCTCCTCTGTTTCCCTTTTCAGATGTCTGCATTCTGTCTCCCCTTTGAACTTCATCAGCCACTTCCTCAAAACCATTGCCAGATCCCATCTCTCCATTCCCAACCTGAACTCTTTCCTGCTGCCCCCACTCTGCCTGAGCTAAACATTCCTGTCTTGCCATCAAGATCTCTGCCATTCCCCATCGAGGTCCCTTCTCCCCCAGAACCACTGTTGTTAGTCCCAGATCACCCTCTGTAATTTCCATCTATGCTTCTCGAGTCAAAACTGTCCTGATGTCTCACATCTTGCCTGTTGAAACCTCTCTCAGAGTTATTAGGCTTGTTGTAGTAGTTACCTCTTCCCCCGAAGCCTGTTCCTCTCCCAGGCCTCGTCCTCCAATTCTCCTGTCTGCTTGCCATGATCTCTTCTTTCCCATAGATTTTTCCTCCCTCTTCAGAACTGGTATCCCCGCTAGCCGCCGCCTTGACTTTTTTAGGGTTTGGGGAAAGGAGGAAATCTAGTTCTGGAACGAGATGTGGGATGCCTCCATTATATATGGCCACTCCCTCAGTTTTCCTTCCTAGGCCCCCCAAACTGTCCACCTCATTGGGCCGGATATCCATAGGGCTCATTTTTTCAAAACTTCCCTGCAACCAAAATTCTCCTATGTTGTCTCCTCTGTTTCCCTTCTCAGATGTCTGCATTCTGTCTCCCCTTTGAACTTCATCAGCCACTTCCTCAAAACCATTGCCAGATCCCATCTCTCCATTCCCAACCTGAACTCTTTCCTGCTGCCGCCACTCTGCCTGAGCTAAACATTCCTGTCTTGCCATCAAGATCTCTGCCATTCCCCATCGAGGTCCCTTCTCCCCCAGAACCACTGTTGTTAGTCCCAGATCACCCTCTGTAATTTCCATCTATGCTTCTCGAGTCAAAACTGTCCTGATGTCTCACATCTTGCCTGTTGAAACCTCTCTCAGAGTTATTAGGCTTGTTGTAGTAGTTACCTCTTCCCCCGAAGCCTGTTCCTCTCCCAGGCCTCGTCCTCCAATTCTCCTGTCTGCTTGCCATGATCTCTTCTTTCCCATAGATTTTTCCTCCCTCTTCAGAACTGGTATCCCCGCTAGCCGCCGCCTTGACTTTTTTAGGGTTTGGGGAAAGGAGGAAATCTAGTTCTGGAACGAGATGTGGGATGCCTCCATTATATATGGCCACTCCCTCAGTTTTCCTTCCTAGGCCCCCCAAACTGTCCACCTCATTGGGCCGGATATCCATAGGGCTCATTTTTTCAAAACTTCCCTGCAACCAAAATTCTCCTATGTTGTCTCCTCTGTTTCCCTTCTCAGATGTCTGCATTCTGTCTCCCCTTTGAACTTCATCAGCCACTTCCTCAAAACCATTGCCAGATCCCATCTCTCCATTCCCAACCTGAACTCTTTCCTGCTGCCCCCACTCTGCCTGAGCTTAACATTCCTGTCTTGCCATCAAGATCTCTGCCATTCCCCATCGAGGTCCCTTCTCCCCCAGAACCACTGTTGTTAGTCCCAGATCACCCTCTGTAATTTCCATCTATGCTTCTCGAGTCAAAACTGTCCTGATGTCTCACATCTTGCCTGTTGAAACCTCTCTCAGAATCATTAGGCTTGTTGTAGTAGTTACCTCTTCCCCCGAAGCCCGTTCCTCTCCCAGGCCTCGGCCTCCAATTCTCATGTCTGCTTGCCATGATCTCTTCTTTCCCATAGATTTTTCCTACCTCTTCAGAACTGGTCTCCCCGCTAGCCGCCGCCTTGACTTTTTTAGGGTTTGGGGAAAGGAGGAAATCTAGTTCTGGAACGAGATGTGGGATGCCTCCATTATATATGGCCACTCCCTCAGTTTTCCTTCCTAGGCCCCCCAAACTGTCCACCTCATTGGGCCGGATATCCATAGGGCTCATTTTTTCAAAACTTCCCTGCAACCAAAATTCTCCTATGTTGTCTCCTTTGTTTCCCTTCTTAGATGTATGCATTCTGTCTCCCCTTTGAACTTCATCAGCCACTTCCTCAAGCATAATTTTTTTACGGATATCCAGCTTAATTGCTTTTTTATTAATCCTTTCCACCTCCTCATTTTACCCAAGACTATTATCATTTTCCTTTTTAGTTGGAATAAACTCATCAATCTCAATGTCACTTAGATATTCAGGGAATCTGGCATAATCCCAGATTAGTGGATTTCTAGGTTTAATTTTTATGAGTGTCGTATCCACTTTACTACAATGATAGTTGATAACCCACAAGTATAGGGGATCAATTGTAGCCTCTTTCGATAAGTAAGAGTGCCGAACCCAACGAGGAGCTAAAGGTAGAACAAATATTCCCTCAAGTTCTATCGACCATCGATACAACTCTATGCACGCTTAACATTCGCTTTACCTAGAACAAGTATGAAACTAGAAGTACTATGTAGGTGTTGTTGGATAGGTTTGCCAGAATATAAAGAGCACGTAAATAAAAACTAGGGGCTGTTTAGGTAAAGAAGCAATAAATTTAGTATAGAGAGTGTGGAAAAGTGGTGGTAGGAGTTGCGAAATTGTCCCTAACCAATTGACTACTTTATTCGACCGATAACAAGTTTTATGTGGGAGAGGCCTCTGCTAGCATGTCATCCCTGACTTGGAATTCTATGAACTTATGATTGGAACTATTAGCAAGCATCCGCAACTACTAACATTCATTAAGGTAAAACCCAACCATAGCATTAAGATATATTGGTGCCCCTTCAATCCCATATGCATTAATTACTATGCTAGGTTGAAGATTTGGTCACTCTTGCCCTCAAATACATAGTCCTATCAACATACAACTAACACTATGGTGTGATCCATGCGCACGCTCATATGATGGGCACCAAAGGACAACAACATAACCACAAGCAAATTAAACCAATCATAGCAATTCACCACTTACCGATAGGACAACGAAAATCTACTCAGACATCATAGGATGGCAACACATCATTGGGTAATAATATGAAGCATAAAGCACCATGTTCAAGTAGAGGGTGCAGCGGGTTGCGGGAGAGTGGGACGCTGTAGATAGATGGGGGAAGGTGATGGAGATGTTGGTGAAGATGACGGAGGTGTTGGTGTACATTGCGGTGATGATGACGGCCCCGGCGGTGTTCCGGCGCCACCGGAAGAGAGGGGGAGAGGGCCCCCCTTCTTCTTCTTCTTCCTTGACCTTCTCCCTAGATGGGAGAAGGGTTTCCCTTCTGGTCCATGGCTTCCATGGCATGGGAGGGGCGATAGCCCCTCCGAGACTGGATCTGTCTCTTTGTCTCTCTCATTTTCTACGTTCCCGATTCTGGCCTTTCACCGTTTCTTATATTCCGGGAGATCCCTAACTCCGATTGGGCTGAAATTTGGACACAATTTTTATTCGGATATTGGCTTTCTTGCGGTGAAAGAAGGGCACCAACCTCCTTACGAGGTGGCCACGAGGGTCAGGGGCGCGCCCCCTGCCTCGTGGCCCCCTCGAGCATCGTCTCACATTGATTCTTCTTCCCAAAAATCACATATATTCCAAAAAAATCTCTGTAAGTTTTTATCCCATTTGAACTCTGTTTGATATGGATTTTTTGTGAAACAAAAAACATGCAACAAACATGAACTGGCACTGGGCACTGGATCAATATGTTAGTCCCAAAAATAGTATAAAAAGTTGTGAAAAGTATATGAAAGTTGTATAATATTGGCATGGAACAATAAAAAATTATAGATACGACAGAGACGTATCAGCATCCCCAAGCTTAATTCCTGCTCGTCCTTGAGTAGGTAAATGATAAAAAAGACAATTTTTGATGTGGAATGCTACCTAGCATAATCTTGATCATGTAGTCTAATCATGGCATGAATATTAAGACACGAGTGATTCAAAGCATAGTCTATCATTTGACATTGAGACACTAATACTTCAAGCATACTAACCAAGCAATTATGTCTTCCCAAAATAACATAGCCAAAGAAAGCTCATCCCTACAAAATCATATAGTTTGGCTATGCTCTATCTTCGTCACACAAAATGCTCCCATCATGCACAACCCCGATGACAAGCCAAGCAATTGTTTCATACTTTAGTATTTTCAAACTTTTTCAACCTTCATGCAATACATGAGCGTGAGCCATGGACATAGCACTATAGGTGGAATATAATATGATGGTGGAGGTGGTGTGGAGAAGACAAAAAGGGAGAAAGTCTCACATCGACGCGGCTAATCAATGGGCTATGGAGATGCCCATCAATTGATGTCACTGCGAGGAGTAGGGATTGCCATGCAACAGATGCACTAGAGCTATAAGTGTATGAAATCTCAAACTAAAACTAAGTGGATGTGCATCCAACTTGCTTGCTCATGAAGACCTAGGGCATTTGAGGAAGCCCATCGTTGGAATATACAAGCCAAGTTCTATAATGAAAATTCCCACTATTATATGAAAGTGATAACTCAAGAGACTCTCTATATGAAGAACATGGTGCTACTCTGAAGCACAAGTGTGGTCAAAGGATATTACCATTGCTCCTTCTCTCTTTTTCTCTCATTTTCTTTGTTCTTTTTTTGTTTTGGTGGGCTTCGTTGGCCACTTTTTTTTATTTGGTCTTCTTTGGCCTCTTTTTTTGAAGTCCGGAGTCTCATCCCGACTTGTGGGGGAATCATAGTCTCCATCATCCTTTCCTCACATGGGACAATGCTCTAATAATGATGATCATCAAACTTTTATTTACTTATAGCTTAATATTACAACTCGATACTAGAAAAAAGATATGACTCTATATGAATGCCTCCGGCGGTGTGCCGGGATGTGCAATGATCTAGCGTAGCAATGACATCAAAAAAAGGACAAGCCATGAAAACATCATGCTATCTATCTTACGAGCATGCAAAGCAATATGACAATAAATGCTCAAGTCATGTATATGATGATGACGGAAGTTGCATGGCGATATATCTCGGAATGGCTATGGAAATGCCATAATAGGTAGATATGGTGGCTGTTTTGAGGAAGATATAAGGAGACTTATGTGTGATAGAGCATATCGTATCACAGGGTTTGGATGCACCGACGAAGTTTGCACCAACTCTCGAGGTGAGAAAGGGCAATGCACGGTACCGAAGAGGCAAGTAATGATGGAAGGGTGAGAGCGTGTATAATCCATGGACTCAACATTAGTCACAAAGAACTCACATACTTATTGCAAAATTCTACAAGTCATCAAAACCAAGCACTACGGTCATGCTCGTAGGGGGATAGATTGGTAGGAAAAGACCATCGCTCGTCCTCGACCGCTACTCATAAGGAAGACAATCAAAGAAACACCGCATGCTTCAAATTTGTTACACAACGGTTACCATACGTGCATGCTACGGGACTTGCAAACCTCAACACAAGTATTTCTCAAATTCACAATTACCCCACTAGCATGACTCTAATATCACCATCTTTATATCGCAAAACTATTGCAAGGAATCAAACATATCATATTCAGTGGTCTACAAGTTTTATGTAGGATTTTATGACTAATCATGTGAATGACCAGTTCCTGTCAACTCTCTAAATAGATATAAGTGAAGCAAGAGAGTTTAATTCTTTCTACAAAAGATATTCCCACGCTCTAACAAATATAAGTGAAGCAAAAGAGCATTCTACAAATGGCGGTTTTCTATGTGTAGGGAAACAGGCAATCCAAACTTCAAATGAGATAAGCGAAGCACATGAAGCATTCTATAAAGCCATACTCAAAATATATAAGTGAAGTGCAAAGATCATTCTATAAATCAACCATGGACTATCTCATACCAGCATGGTGCATCAAATAAAAGTGAAAACTAAATGCAAAAGACACTCCAAGATTTGCACATATCACATGAACGAAACAAACCAAAAACATACTGATACTTGTTGAAGAAAGATGGGATGCCTTATGGGGCATCCCCAAGCTTAGACGCTTGAGTATCCTTGAATATTTACTTGGGGTGCCCTGGGCATCCCCAAGCTTGAGCTCTTGCCTCTCCTCCTTCTCCTCATATCGATACCTCCTCGATCTTTGATCACTTCATCCACACAAAACTCAACAGAAAGCTCGGTAAGATCCATTAGTATAATAAAGCAAAACACTACACTAAGTACTATTGCAAACCAATTCATATTTTGTTTTTGCATTGTAGCTACTTTAATATAACTTTTCCATGGCTTAATCCACTGATAGGAATTGATAGTTTCATCAAAACGAGCAAACTATGCATCAAAAACAGAATCTGTCTTAAACAGGATAGTCTGTAGTAATCTGAACATTAACCATACTTCTGGTACTCCAAAAATTCTGAAAAAATCAGGAAAAATAAACAATTCGTATAGAATATAGTGCAAAAAGTTTCAGAACCGTTTGACGTTCCAGTAAAAAAAATGTAAAATCACGCACTACAGCCAAAGTTTCTATTTTGCACCGCACGAACCAACAAGCAATGTAAACATCCTAAAGGAAAATCTTGGCACATTATTTTTATTTTTAAACTTTATAAAAGAACACAACAGAAATAAATGACACTCTAAAACTTCCGGGTTGTCTCCCTGGTAGCGCTTTCTTTAAAGCCATTAAGCTAGGCATATAGTGCTCAAGTAATGGATCCACCCGAATCCCAATGTATATCAAAGCCAATTTTAGCTAACAATGATTTGTGATCTAATAGTGAGCACAAAGTAACATATATCATGCAACCACAAAGTCTAACTCTCTTCCTATGCATCGGCATGTCATAAAAGAACAATTCATGCACACATAGTAAAGGCCAATGCATAGTACAAACAGTTTCTTGCAATTGTATCATATTGGAAACATGGAGAGGAGGAGATGTAGTTCCTCTCTCATAATAATTGCAAGTAGGAGCAGCAAGCACATACATATTATATCATTCAAAATCATCATGTGTAGTAGTGAAACGCAACCCATCAATATAATCCTTAATAAGGGCAAACTTCTCCGATATAGTGTAGTCGGGAGAATTCAAAAAGATCATAGGACTATCATGCGTGGGTGCAATAGCAACAATTTCATGTTTAACATAAGGAACTATAGCAAGTTCATCTCCATAAGCATATTTCATATTGGCATCTTGGCCACAAGCATAGCAAGCATCATCAGAAAGGGATATTTCAAAAGAATCAACGGAATCATAACAATCATCATAGCATTCATCCTTCGGTAAATTCGAAGGGAAATTAAACAATGTATGGGATAAAGAGTTACTCACATTAGATGGTGGGAACGGGTGATCAATCCGCTCTTCCTCCTTTTGTTCTTCGCTCTCCTTCTCATTTTTTTCATCCAATGAGCTCACAATGTCAATAATTTCTTCTTCCATAGACTCCTGCAAAATATTAGTCTCTTCTTGGACATCGGAGAAGTCCTCAATATATGGTTTAATATAAGGATTAGAAGCATAATTATCATAGCAATATTTAATTATGGCCAAACTTTCAGATTTGTAGAGAGTAGTATCACGCTCTTCAACAAAAGAAGCAATTTCACAAGTACCCCTAAAAGCAACAAATTCTTTAATTTGTTGAACATCATAGTAATTATAAACACCCTTAGTGTATGAAGATACGATTCCATTATCACTAAACTCACATTGGTAAGGACGATGTTTCTTAGGGTCTTTAGAACAACAAGTACAATCATATATTTTGCATAAATTCTAAGCATAGCACTGCAAACAATGAATTTGATCCAGTAAAAGTTTCCCTTTTTCAGATATCCGGTGTCTCACATAACTAGCATGTGTTGGAATTTAGTATATTTTGGTACAGCCCAATAACTATTTCAGACATTCCTAAATAAATCCTAGAGGCCCACTTAGCCCATTTGTGCAAGGCAAGGGATACTACTAAAGTTTAGTCCCACATTGCTAGTTTAGTGGGAGTTGGACCTCCTTATAAGGGAGATTCTTTCCCCACTTGTATGAGCATGAGAACAAGAGGGATATCCACGCGCGCCCCTCCTCCGCCGCCCACCTCACCACGCGACGCCTCGTCACGACGTGCCACGCCGCGCAGCGGGTTGCGGGAATGAGCCAAGCCGATATCTAAATTTTTGCCATGCACTACGGGTACACGAAAGGTCACTCGGGAGCTGGAAAGTTTTTGCTGTAGTGGATATCTAATACGAACGCTGCACCCTTCGGCTGCTACCTATTCGTTTCGTCTCCCGCATTCCCTTCAGCTCCCAGCATAGCCTCTCGCCTCCTTCTCTTGCGCCTATAAAAGGGAGGTCGCTCCTCTCAGAGAAACGCACCAGAACTTCTTCTTCCTCTCGCCACCGGTTCCAATCTCTGAGCTGCTGCTGTCTTCCTCATCCCGGCTTGCGGCGTGCACCACGAGTCGGGATAGTAGGCCTTCGAAACCGCACCATTTTGAGTCCTATGCGGGAGAAGGGTGATAAGGTTCTTGGAGAGAGCTCCGCGCGACTACTGACTTCTTCATCACGGACTCCGACGACTACTTCCCCGATGACGACTTCTTACCCGACGTTGACAACCTCATCGACGACATGGCTCGAGAGGATGTCGACCCCAAGTCCAGTGCTTCTGCTTCTGCTGTCCCGTACGTGTTCTTCCTCCTTTGGTGATGATTTTCTTGTATATCTCATAGATGACACTTCCAGTTCTATTTTAGAGGCCTATGCATCTGAAGATGCTGACTACTGGAAGGAAGCGGTTCGTAGCGAGATGGATTCCATCTTGGCGAATGAAACTTGGGAGATAACTGATCGTCCTTATGGGTGCAAACCTATAGGATGTAAATGGGTATTCAAGAAGAAGCTTAGGACTGATGGTACTATTGAAAAGTACAAGGCTCAGCTCGTGGCTAAGGGTTATACCCAAAAGTAAGGTGATGACTTCTTTGATACTTACTCACCTGTGGCTCGACTGACCACTATTCGAGTTTTACTTTCACTAGCTGCCTCGCATGGTCTTCTCGTTCATCAAATGGATGTTAAGACTGCTTTCCTAAATGGAGAGTTGGAAGAGGAAATTTATATGGAACAACCAGATGGGTTTGTACTAGATGGTCAGGAAGGAAAAGTGTGCAAGTTGCTGAAGTCTTTGTATGGACTCAAGAAAGGACCCAAACAGTGGCATGAGAAGTTTGAAAGAACTTTAACAGCTGCAGGCTTTGTTGTAAACAAAGCTGACAAATGTGTGTACTATCGCCATGGTGGGGGCGAGGGAGTTATCCTTTGCTTGTATGTTGATGACATACTGATTTTTGGAACAAATCTGAATGTTATTAAGGAGGTCAAGAATTTCCTATCTCGCTGTTTTGAGATAAAGGATTTAGGAGTGGCTGATGTCATTCTCAACATCAAGTTGTTGAGAGACGATGATGGTGGGATTACATTGCTTCAATCTCACTATGTGGAAAAGATCTTGAGTCACTTTGGCTATAGTGACTGCAAGCCCTCTCCAACATCATATGATGCTAGCGTGTTGCTTCGAAAGAATCGAAGAATTGCTAGAGATCAATTGAAGTATTCTTAGATTATTGGCTCGCTTATGTACTTAGCCAGTGCTACAAGACCTAATATCTCTTTTGCTGTTAGCAAACTGAGTCGGTTTGTCTCAAAACCAGGAGATGTACATTGGAAAGCTCTAGAGAGAGTTTTGCGTTACTTGAAAGGCATTGAGAATTATGGAATTCACTACACTGGGCACCCAAAGGTGCTTGAAGGGTATAGTGACTCAAACTGGATCTCAGATGCTGATGAGATAAAGGCCACGAGCGGATATGTATTCACTCATGGAGGTGGCGCTGTTTCTTGGAAGTCTTGCAAGCAGACCATCTTAACGAGGTCAACAATGGAAGAAGAACTCACAACACTAGATACAGCTACGGTCGAAGCAGACTGGCTTCGCCGACTCTTGAATGACTTGTCGCTTGTTGAGAAACCTGTACCGAGTATCCTTATGAACTGCGAAAATCAAACTGTGATCACGAAAGTGAGCAGCTCAAAGGATAACATGAAGTCATCAAGACACGTTCAGAGAAGGTTAAAGTCTATCAGGAAAATGAGAAACTCCGGAGTTATTGCATTGGATTATATCCAAACGTCTAAAAATATGGCAGATCCTTTTACTAAGGGTCTATCACATAATGTGATAGATAATGCATCGAGGGAGATGGGTATGAAACCCACAATATGAGTTGTTCACAGTGGTAACCTATTCGTTGTGATCGGAGATCCCGTAATTAGATGTGGAAGACAAGCTGTTGGTCAAATGAGAGGAGAGTATCCTTACTATTAACAATACCACTCCATGAAGATGCAATACTCTCCTAAAACTGCATGGCAGGTTGATGTATATCTTAATGTGGTCTAAGTGGCTATTTTAAGCAGAGATGTTGTCCTGCAGAACATCTTTTGAAGAACACACCTATATGAGTCTGATTGTCAAACGTCGCAATCTATGAGAGTAGGGTTCTCTCTAGTAAACTCATGAAAGGTCTCGGAGTATGACGCATAAGCTCCACCCGCGGGGAAGACCCATGGTAGCCACGTATCGGTCAAGGCTTTATGTGAAGCTAGATTCGCAGAAAACTTGCAGTTCAAGGCCCAGTCCACTGTTCAAGTTGCTTACTAGTGTAGCATAGAGTTCTAGGTGGAAGTTCAAATTAACAGTCTCCACTGCAGTACCGGTATATAAAATGTTGTTTTGGAACCAGAGGCAAATTTCTGTGTGCCTCTGGGATCTGATGGGGGATTTCTGGAATTTAGTCTATTTTGGGACAGCCCAATAACTATTTCAGAAATTCCTAAATAAATCCTAGAGGCCCACTTAGCCCATTTGTGCAAGACAAGGGATACTACTAAAGTTTAGTCCCACATTGCTTGTTTAGTGGGAGTTGGACCTCCTTATAAGGGAGGTTCTTTCCCCACTTGTATGAGCATGAGAACAAGAGAGGTATCCACGCGCGCTCCTCCTCTGCCGCCCGCCTCGCCACGCCTCGTCACGACGCGCCGCGGGTTGCGGGAAGGAGCCGAGCCGATATCTAAATTTTTGCCACGCACTACGGGTATACGAAAGGTCACTCGGGAGCTGGAAAGTTTTTGCTGTAGTGTATATTGAATATGAACGCTGCACCCTTCGGCTGCTGCCTGTTCGTTTCGTCTCTCGCGTTCCCTTCAGCTCCCGGCGTAGCCTCTCGCCTCCTTGTCTTGCGCCTATAAAAGGGAGGTCGCTCCTATCAGAGAAATGTACCAGAGCTTCTTCTTCCTCTCGCCACTGGTTCCAATCTCTGAGCTTCTGGTATCTTCCTCATCCCGGCTTGCGGCGTGCACCGCGAGTCTGGACAGTAGGCCTCCGAAACTGCACCACTTTGAGTCCTGTACGGTAGAAGGGTGATAAGGTTTTTGGGGAGCGCTCCCCGCGACTACTGACTTCTTCATCATGGACCCCGATGACTTCTTCCCCGACGTCGACAACCTCATCGACGATATGGCTGGAGAGGATGTCGACCCCAAGTCCAGTGCTTCTGCTGCTGCTGTCCCGTACGTGTTCTTCCTCTTTCTATTAGAGGTCCTGCTATAGTTTCTTGTTCTAGTGTTTGCCCTAGATATGTTAGACTCTGCTTCATATATGAAACTTGTCCTACTATCTGCTCTAGATAAACTTGGTTACAGTTCCTATATGCAGATGTTATTTACCTTCTCTTTGTCAGATCACATGACTAGTTTTTTCACTATTATATTAGTCATGCTTTATCTAATATTTCTGTTAATAAAATCATTTGGTAAATTGCTCATATTTCCAACAGCATGCTCATCTAAAGATTTGCCCTCAACTAAGCTAGTTGGGGTTTCAGCCCGAGCACATAGGGATCGAAGATGATCCAAGTAAAAAGCTTCAGAAGTGTGATAGATTTTGAGTGGTTCTTCAACCATTGATCCAGTAGGTACCACCAATATTTTTGGTATTTTACGTTTCCTACCCATAAGTAAAGATGAAAAAAAAAGAGCACAAAATAAAAACAACTTAGTGATTAAGCAAAGAAGCGCACACGAGAATATTCACCCCACGCTATAACTCCCCGGCAACGGCGCCAGAAAAAGGTCTTGATAACCCACAAGTATAGCGGATCAATTGTAGCCTCTTTCGATAAGTAAGAGTGTCGAACCCAACGAGGAGCTAAAGGTAGAACAAATATTCCCTCAAGTTCTATCGACCACCGATACAACTCTACGCACGCTTAACGTTCGCTTTACCTAGAACAAGTATGAAACTAGAAGTACTTTGAAGGTGTAGCTGGATGGGTTTGCAAGAATATAAAGAGCATGTAAATAAAAACTAGGGGATGTTTAGGTAAAGAAGCAATAAATTTAGTATAGCGAGTGTGGAAAAGTGGTGGTAGGAGTAGCGAAATTGTACCTAAGCAATTGACTACTTTACTAGACCGATAGCAAGTTTTATGTGGGAGAGGCCTCTGCTAGCATGTCATGCCTGACTTGGAATTCTATGCACTTATGATTGGAACTGTTAGCAAGCATCCGCAACTACTAACGTTCATTAAGTTAAAAACCCAACCATAGCATTAGGATATATTGGTCCCCCTTCAATCCCGTATGCATCAATTTCTATGCTAGGTTGAAGCTTCTGTCACTCTTGCCCTCCAATACATAGTCCTATTAACATACAACTAACCCTATGGTGTGATCCACGCGCGCGCTCATATGATGGGCACCAAAGGTCAGCAACATAACCACAAGCAAATTAAACCAACCATATCAATTCACCAATTACCGATAGGACAACGAAAATCTACTCAGACGTCATAGGATGGCAACACATCATTGGATAATAATATGAAGCATAAAACACCATGTTCAAGTAGAGGGTACGGCGGGTTGCGGGAGAGTGGACCGCTGTAGATAGATGGGGGAAGGTGATGGAGATGTTGGTGAAGATGACAGATGTGTTGGTGTAGGTTGCGGTGATGATGATGGCCCCGGCGGCGTTCCGGCGCCACCGGAAGAGAGGGGGAGAGGGGCCCCCTTCTTCTTCTTATTCTTCTTCTTCCTTGACCTTCTCCCTAGATGGCAAAAGGGTTTCCCCTCTTGTCCATGGCTTCCATGGCATGGGAGGGGCGTGAGCCCCTCCGAGATTGGATATGTCTCTCTGTTTCTGCGTTCCCGATTCTGGCCTTTCACCGTTTCTTATATTCCCGGAGATCCGTAACTCCGATTGGGCTGAAATTTGGACACGATTTTTATCCGGATATTTGCTTTCTTTCGGCGAAAGAAGTGCACCAACCGTCTTACGGGGTGGCCACGAGGGTCAGGGGCGCGCCCACCCCCCTAGGGCGCGCCCCTGCCTCATGGCCCCCTCGGGCGTCACGTCGCGTTGATTCTTCTTCCCAAAAATTACATATATTCCAAAAAAAAATCTCTGTAAGTTTTTATCCCGTTTGGGCTCTGTTTGATATGGATTTTCTGCGAAACAAAAAACATGCAACAAACAGGAACTGGCACTGGGCACTGGATCAATATGTTAGTCCCAAAAATAGTATAAAAAGTTGCCAAAAGTATATGAAAGTTGTATAATATTGGCATGAAACAATCAAAAATTATAGATGCGAAGGAGACGTATCAATAGTCTCCCCAACTAGGAGAGTCAACATGAGTAAAATTTCCACGGCACTCTGTCTGGGTTGTATCATTACTCCCCTTATCAACATAATCCTCATGTTTCAGAAGCAAAACTCTGAACATATTGATTCATTTCCTTTTTCATTCTACGATAAACTCGCCTGATTCGGCTTTGCATATCAATACCATGAAATTCTCCTCCAGATTTACATACAGGGGATGTATATGAAGGTAAGATACATCAATCATTACCTGAATCAACATCATCCTCGTCAGAATCGCTACCTTAATCTTCACTAGCCAGCCTCGAGAAGCGGTTGCTGGCTAGCGAAGGCTTCATGCATCGTTTCCGGCGAGGCGTGCCGAGCGGCGCGGGGTCGGAGTTGGGGCAAGTCGAGCGGAGCGGCGCGGCATCCGCACCACCTCCTACGGTGGCTGTTCCACCGGGTCTTCTCGGATCTCGATCGGCGCCATAGTCGAACCTAGAGCAAGGAGGGACAGGACCCCCTCGCGGGATCTGAGCGTGATTCCCTCATGGCCGAGGCGAGGCGCACCGTCTCGAAGGAGGTGAACGCCTCCCACTTCCTCGCCACGGCCCTCTCCGGCGAGTCCGCCTGATCCATCGCCCACAGCCGCACCTAGAGAGGATGCTTGCGTCCACCCCGCCCGAAGAGCGTCCTCTCCTCCGCCGCCATCAACAACTCGAAGATTGCCTCCGCCTCTGCATACATCTCTTTTTTGCTTGTGTACCACGAACCGATCTCCCGCAGGCGAGCACGCAGGCGAGCGTCCCTGCCTGCGAACCTCATCATCTTCTCCTCGTCGATCTCCACCATCGCCGCCGCGGTCGCCAACAGGGAGAGAGGGGAACGAAGCTAGTGGGAGTGGGAGTGGAGGACAGAGAGGGATCGGGGCGAGCTCACCATAAGTATTGCCCGAATTTAACCCCCCACCGGCCGCGATTCCTCTCCCACCGGCCGCAATTCTTCCCTCGCCGGCTCCCGAGGCGTCGCCCCCGCCCAGGGCCTCCTTCTCGATGCGCGCAACGTGACAGGGGAACACAACCGTTGTACCCGGGGCTAACACGAGCCCTCCCCTGGACCGCGTGTCCACCGTCGTTGAGTGCGAGCCAAGCGCGACCTCACCGCGCTGGTGCCTGAGAGTCGTCGCCGCCCGAAAGTTTGCGGCGAACCACGCCGGCCACTGCCGTGGGGCAAGTTCGCCCAACGCGTCGCCAGGGAGACGTGTCGTGTTCGCCATCCTCTAGTCCGACACCACTCTGGAGTAGCAATGATCCTATGTGTGTGTTTTGCGACCATGTATAGTATTTACTATTTTCTCCGTTTCATAATGTAAGACGGACGAAGTAGTAGATTTGTTGATCGGTGGATCTAGTTTGGAGCACTCAGTACTTGGATTGATTTTGAAGCCAACAGTCCCACCTACCTACCTACCTAGCCAGACAAGAAAACAGCCGAGTACTACGTAGGTACGTTACGTGCATATATACACAATACAATGTGCACATGATTTTCCCGTTGACACCGCACCCACAGGATGGCTGTGGGATCGGCTGGGTTCGATCTCAGCCTGTAAGTGGATGCGGGCCGTCCGCGGCACCCACGTCCAAGCCCGCAAAAATCACGTCCGTGGACACCCGCGTCTAATCGTCGAAATTATGTGGGACTTGCGGACTTGTCCCACGGAACCCATCTTGATCCCACATCTGCCAACGCTATGCTAAAAAATCACACGATTATGAGATTGACTGGACCTTGCGGACTGAGCGCGGCGAGCAGCAGCCGGAGCGCCGCAGCTAGGTCCGGCCCAACCCATCGTACCTCACTGCCGTCGTTTCCGCCCTCCATGCTGCCGGGCCCGTCTGGCCCTGCCGTTGCTTCCGCAGTCGCCTCCCTCCTCGTCATCTTCACCCACCACATCTCCTCTCTGCCACCATTAGCTGCCGCTTGTAGCTCATCGAGAATTCAAGACATAGGCGACCTGAGCACTCGCCGGCAATCGTGGTGGCGCAACAACAAGCAGCCGTGGTGGGCGCTGTGAATATCCAGTTCCTCGCCACAAGCACTGCTACGGCTGCCGCACGCAGCTCGAGCTGATGCTGCCATTCGCGCGAGGATCATCAGTGCCCGCAAGAAGGCATCAGAAGCCAACTACAATGTCGTATCAGTTTTCTGTCGCTATGATGAACGCGGCATTGTTACTACTGTATTAGCAATTTCTTGTCAGATTTTGGACCTTCGATTGATTTGAGTCACCGCCGAGTGCAAGACAATGTGATTGGATTTCGGTTGCTATTTTCTTCTAACTGCTGTTTTCCTGGGAGCCGGCTATAGTTTTCTGTCGAGTTTGAAGTATTGCGTAACGAATCGGTGGCTTACTGTTGCGTCAGTGCTTATAAGAATTTAACTTTAGTGGGCATCCCACTAAACCCACGTATCCCGCATAAAAACATGTGGGCTTTGGCGGGCCTCCAACATAACGTATGCCGCAACTGTGGGGCGGACGCGGGACTCCCGCGTACAGTCCCACTTGCACCCTGAGTTCGATCGATTTTTGATGCGAAGGAACAAAAGCAACCTTTCCAGCGAGCGTGAGCGTGAGCGTGAACGGTGGCGAAGCTCGATGATGATGGAATGAATGGATGGACGCGCGAGCTAGTGCCCGTCGGTCGCTCCCTCTGTCCGTTCCGGTCGATGGACCGTGGAAACGTGCGTGCGTACGCGCGTGTCTGTCTGGACTAGCCCGTAGTAGATGACGATGATTTGGGCTAACGCAACAACCCTACTTCGGCCGCACGGCACCGGTGCGTGGCACATAAGCAGAGGGAGGGGGAGGCCGCGCTTGCCACTTGCTAGATGTAGATGTGGATGCGGATGGATCCACATACCGCCCGGCTTTAATTCAGAGGTTGATCCACTCACCGATCGCATCGCACCAGAAAAAGAAAAGAAGGAAAGAAAGCGAAAATTCGAATCTGAGCCCGAGCTCATCTGCACCTGCACTCACGGAAAAAATCAAAATAAATACTAGAAAAATTCAAAAAATTCCAAAAAAAATTTGGGTGGTAGACAATTTGATGCGTGAGGTACGCTCCAATTTTCAAAACATTTGGACTTTTGTGCAGCTCTCAGCAAAAAAGACAAATCGGAGGTCTGTAAAAATGTATACTGTTCATATACTGTTTTTGGTCTGATTTGTCTTTTTAGTTGAGAGCTGCACAGAAGTCCAAATATTTTGAAAATTGGAGCGTACCTCATGTATCCAATTGTCTACCACCCTAATTTTTTTTAGAATTTTTTGATTTTTTCTGAATTTTTTACGATTTTTTTTTGACCGGGTGCAGATGCACCCGGGCATCGAAACGCCGCTCTCAGAAAGAAGAGAAAATTCGAATATGAGGGAGAGCCAAAATGGTGCAGTAAGAAGCTAAGGGCGTGTTTGGTTGATTGGCCCGCACCTGGCTGGCATCCCGCATGCAAAAGTCAGAGTGTTTGGTTTCCTGGGTGACCCCTTCGGCCTGGCCCGATAGATGCAAAACAAGGCCTCTCAGCCAAGCCAGGCTGAGAGGAATGCAGCGATCGAGCGTTTTCCGGAGCCAACCCCGCGCGTGCACCCGCCTCTCCACATAAAATGAAACGGTATATATGATTGCCCTGATGTTTTCCGGAATTACATCAAAATTGCCACCGCAGCCTCTGTTATCTCTCTTTCCTCTTTCTCTCTCTCACACATCAGATCAGATCGAGCCGCCGCCGCCAGTGCTCCTCCGCCCGTCTGCGCTCAAATAAGCGCTCTAGGACCGCCGCCGGACTTCCATGCTCCTCCGACCGTACGCGCTCGAGGCCCTCCGTCGGACTTTCGTGCTCCTCCGCTCGTCGGCGCCCGGATGACGAACACGCATCTGCTGCGTTTTCTCAGCAGGAGCCGCGTTGAAGGGGGAGGCGCGCCGGTGGGTTCGCTTGGCAGGAGCAGCGGCCAACATTGGAGACGCGCCCATGCCGGTTTGGCCTCACAAATTCCTTCGCGGTCGTGCTTTGGAAGTGACTCGCCGGTTTTTGGTACAGCCTATCAAACACAATCTCAATTCAACCAGTCCCACGGCATACAAGCAAACCAAACACACATCTCACTTTCTCATTGCATTAGCTCAACCAGGCCAGACTCGGCCAGGATGGTAGATACGATGCAGCCTGAAGCGACCCAGACAACCAAACACGCCTTAAGAGGATGGCGTCGCGGCGCCCGGCCGTACGTAGGGCCGGGGTGGATCTACACGTACGTAGAGCCGGCCGGGGTCAATCGACGCCGGCGTACGTACGGTGTACACTTTGATTACCCAAAGTAATTAACCGGACCCATCTAGTACTTGATGTTGCAAGCGCACGTCTCATGGTCTGCTGGATTGATATAGTTTTTTACTCAAGGGGCTGCAACTACTGTAATATTACTCTGGCAGCAAATTGAGCGGCGCAAAATGGAAAACCAAAACAAGTCCTTGCCTGCCAGAAATAGCCAAGCAGCAGGAGTGCCACATCCCATCTGGCGAATGCGTTTCCTCCCGGTCCCGGCGAATGGAATATCAAGCGCCGTTTTTTTCTTTTTTGCGGGAAGAAATTATTCGCCGTTAACTGCGAAACCAACGGCTGCGATGGCCAGGCGTCACCGTCGTGTGTCGCCTCCGGCCTCGATGGGTGGCACGCGCTCGCCCAGCGTAATGAGTGGCAACGGGTACTCCTCCGGGCCCGCTGTCAGTGGATGAAATGGAGCCTGTGTCCTTTCTCCCGAGGGAAGGGCACCCGTCATCATTGGACCAAAGGAATTTCGGTTCCCTCCTTCAGTTTCGTGCCCGCGTCGAAAAAGGAAAGGAAATGGAGGGAGGGGTACGGAATTTGGTGCGTAAAGGTTTTTTTAGACAATGTTGCGTAAATGTTTTTTCAGGAGCACCTGTAACTTTATTCATACTCATAACATTACAGATACATTGTTTGAAACTAAGATCCAAGAAAATACAAAATAAGTTCTATAACTAAGAATTACAATGAAATATCTTGAAAACACTTTCTTCGCGACTCCAAACACTTCGGTAAAGCAATTGTAATTGGACTGGAACAACGATGTTGTTACTCTTTCACCCACACGAAATTATTAATAATGAGTTTTAAAAGCTCCTTGAGTATCTCTCTCTCAAAAAAAATCGCTCAGCTATCTCTAGTCTCCACTAAAAATGAAAGAGCTATCTCTGGTCTGATGGCGCGCACACACGCATCACACCTGTACACCAACATGGAAATTAACATGAAATTAGAGAGCCTTGGCTCAGTGGTTGGGCATGTGGTTGTGCAGCCTAACGACCCGAGTTCAATTCCTAAAATTGACAGGTGATGCACAGGGGTTTTCCCCCATTTATTGAGGATCATGTTTGGTCTGTGGTGGAACCACTCATCAAAAATATCTTGATACTCATTTAAAAAATTCTGAGAACCATGTTTATCTTGGTACTCATACCAAAATTGTTGGAAATATGCCCTAGAGGCAATAATAAATTGATTATTATTATATTTCCTTGTTCATGATAATCGTTTATTATCCATGCTAGAATTGTATTGATAGGAAACTCAGATACATGTGTGGATACATAGACAACACCATGTCCCTAGTAAGCCTCTAGTTGACTAGCTCGTTGATCAATAGATGGTTACGGTTTCCTGACCATGGACATTGGATGTCGTTGATAACGGGATCACATCATTAGAAGAATGATGTGATGGACAAGACCCAATCCTAAGCCTAGCACAAGATCATGTAGTTCGTATGCTAAAGCTTTTCTAATGTCAAGTATCGTTTCCTTAGACCATGAGATTGTGCAACTCCCGGATACCGTAGGAGTGCTTTGGGTGTGCCAAACGTCACAACGTAACAGGGTGGCTATAAAGGTACACTACAGGTATCTCCGAAAGTGTCTGTTGGGTTGGCACGAATCGAGACTGGGATTTGTCACTCCGTGTGACGGAGAGGTATCCCTGGGCCCACTCGGTAGGACATCATCATAATGTGCACAATGTGATCAAGGAGTTGATCACGGGATGATGTGTTGCGGAACGAGTAAAAGAGACTTGCCGGTAACGAGATTGAACAAGGTATCGGGATATCGACGATCGAATCTCGGGCAAGTATCGTACCGATAGACAAAGGGAATTGTATACGGGATTGATTAAGTCCTTGACATCGTGGTTCATCCGATGAGATCATCGTGGAACATGTGGGAGCCAACATGGGTATCCAGATCCCGCTGTTGGTTATTGACCGGAGAACGTCTCGGTCATGTCTGCATGTCTCCCGAACCCGTAGGGTCTACACACTTAAGGTTCGATGACGCTAGGGTTATAAAGGAAGTTTGTATGTGGTTACCGAATGTTGTTCGGAGTCCCGGATGAGATCCTGGACGTCACGAGGAGTTCCGGAATGGTCCGGAGGTAAAGATTTATATATGGGAAGTCCTGTTTTGGTCACCGAAAGAGTTTCGGGTTTTATCGGTAACGTACCGGGACCACCAGGAGGGTCCCGGGGGTCCACCAAGTGGGACTACCGGCCCCGGAGGGCTGCATGGGCCACATGTGGGAGGGGACCAGCCCCAGGTGGGCTGGTGCGCCCCCCACAAGGGCCCAAGGCGCCTAGGGTTTGGGGAGGGGGCGCCCTACCTAGCTTGGGGGGCAAGTTTCCCCTCTCCACCCCCTTGGCCGCCACCCTAGATGGGTTTGGGGCAGCCGCACCACTTGGGGTGGAAACCCTAAAGGGGGAGCACCCCCTTCCCTCTCCCCTATATATACTTGAGGGTTTTGGGGCTGCCAACAAAATAGTTCCGATCTCTCCATGGCGCAGCCCTGCATCTCTCCTTCCTCCTCTCCCGCGGTGCTTGGCGAAGCCCTGCAGGATTGCCACGCTCCTCCACCACCACCACGCCGTTGTGCTGCTGCTGGATGGAGTCTTCCTCAACCTCTCCCTCTCTCCTTGCTGGATCAAGGCATGTGAGACGTCACCGGGCTGTACGTGTGTTGAACGCGGAGGTGCCGTCCGTTCGGCACTAGGATCATCGGTGATTTGGATCACGACGAGTACGACTCCATCAACCCCGTTCACTTGAACGCTTCCGCTTAGCGATCTACAAGGGTATGTAGATGCACTCTCCTTCCCCTCGTTGCTGGTTTCTCCATAGATAGATCTTGGTGACACGTAGGAAAATTTTGAATTTATGCTACGTTACCCAACAGTGGCATCATGAGCTAGGTCTATTGCGTAGATTCTTTGCACGAGTAGAACACAAAGTAGTTGTGGGCGTTGATTTTGTTCAATATGCTTACCGTTACTAGTCAATCTTGATTCGACGGCATTGTGGGATGAAGCGGCCCGGACCGACCTTACACGTACACTTACGTGAGACAGGTTCCACCGACTGACATGCACTAGTTGCATAAGGTGGCTAGCGGGTGCCAGTCTCTCCCACTTTAGTCGGATCGGATTCGATGAAAAGGGTCCTTATGAAGGGTAAATAGCAATTGACATATCACGTTGTGGTTTTGCGTAGGTAAGAAACGTTCTTGCTAGAAACCCATAGCAGCCACGTAAAACATGCAAACAACAATTAGAGGACGTCTAACTTGTTTTTGCAGGGTATGTCATGTGATGTGATATGGCCAAAGGATGTGATGTATGATATATGTGATGTATGAGATGATCATGTTCTTGTAATAGGAATCACGACTTGCATGTCGATGAGTATGACAACCGGCAGGAGCCATAGGAGTTGTCTTTAATTTATTTATGACCTGCGTGTCAACATAAACGTCATGTAATTACTTTACTTTATTGCTAACCATTAGCCATAGTAGTAGAAGTAATAGTTGACGAGACAACTTCACGGAGATCATGATGATGAAGATCATGGTGTCATGCCGGTGACGATGATGATCATGGAGCCCCGAAGATGGAGATCGAAAGGAGCAAAGTGATGATGGCCATATCATGTATTTGATTGCATGTGATGTTTATCATGTTTTTGCATCTTATTTGCTTAGAACGACGGTAGTAAATAAGATGATCCCTCATTAAAATTTCAAGAAAGTGTTCCCCCTAACTGTGCACCGTTGCGAAAGTTCGTCGTTTCGAAGCACCACGTGATGATCGGGTGTGATAGATTCCTACGTTCGAATACAACGGGTGTTGACGAGCCTAGCATGTACAGACATGGCCTCGGAACACATGCGAAACACTTAGGTTGACTTGACGTGCCTAGCATGTACAGACATGGCCTCGGAACACAAGAGACCGAAAGGTCAAGCATGAGTCGTATGGTAGATACGATCAACATGTAGATGTTCACCGATGATGACTAGTCCGTCTCACGTGATGATCGGACACGGCCTAGTTGACTCGGATCATGTAATCACTTGGATGACTAGAGGGATGTCTATCTGAGTGGGAGTTCATAAGATGAACTTAATTATCCTGAACATAGTCAAAAGATCTTTGCAAATTATGTCGTAAGCTCGCGCTTTAGTTCTACTATTTTAGATATGTTCCTAGAGAAAATATAGTTGAAAGTTGATAGTAGCAATTATGCGGACAGTAGAAGGCTTGTGTCCTTAATGCACCGCTTGGTGTGCTGGACCTCGAACGTGGTCTGTGGATGTTGCGAACATCTGACATACACGTTTTGATGACTACATGATAGTTCGGTAATGATAAATGGTTTAGAATTGAGGCACCAAAGACATTTTGAAATGTCGCGGAACATATGAGATGTTTCGAGGGCTGAAATTGGGATTTCAGGCTCGTGCCCACGTCAAGAGGTATAAGACCTCCGACGATTTTCTTGGCTTGCAAACTAAGGAGAAAAGCTCAATCGTTGAGCTTGTGCTCAGATTGTCTGAGTACAACAATCACTTGAATCGAGTGGGAGTTGATCTTCCAGATAAGATAGTGATGTTTCTCCAAAGTCATTGCCACCAAGCTGCTAGAGCTTCGTAATGAACTATAACATATCAGGGATAGATATGATGATCCTTGAAATATTCGCGATGTTTGACACCGCGAAAGTAGAAATCAAGAAGGAGCATCAATTGTTGATGGTTAGTGAAACCACTAGTTTCAAGAAGGGCAAGGGCAAGAAGGGATACTTCATGAAACGGCAAATCAGCTGCTGCTCTAGTGGAGAAACCCAAGGTTGAACCCAAACCCGAGACTGAGTGCTTCTGTAATAAGGGGAACAACCACTGGAGCAGAATTACCCTAGATACTTGGTAGATGAGAAGGCTGTCGATAGAAGTATATTGGATATACATTGTGTGAATGTGTACTTTACTAGTACTCCTAGTAGCATGAGGGTATTAGATACCGGTTCGGTTGCTAAGTGTTAGTAACTCGAAATAAAAGCTACGGAATAAACGGAGACTGGCTGAAGGTGAGCTGACGAGATGTGTTGGAAGTGTTTCCAAGGTTGATGTGATCAAGCATCGCACGCTCCCTCTACCATCGAGATTGGTGTTAAACCTAAATAATTGTTATTTGGTGTTTGCGTTGAGCATAGACATGATTGGATTATGTCTATCGCAATACGGTTATTCATTTAAGGAGAATAATGGTTACTCTATTTATTTGAATAATTCCTTCAATGGTCTTGCACCTAAAATGAATGGTTTATTGAATCTCGATCATAGTGATACACATGTCCATGCCAAAAGATATAAGATAGTAATGATAATACCACCTACTTGTGGCACTGCCATGTAAGTCATATTGGTATAAAACGCATGAAGAAGCTCCATGTTGATGGATCTTTGGACTCACTCATTTTTTGAAAAAGGATTGAGTAATGTGAACCATGTCTATTGGTATATACGCATGAAGAAACTCCATGCAGATGGACCGTTTGGACTCACTTGATTTTGAATCGCTTGAGACATGCAAATCATACCACATGGGCAAGATGACTGAAAGCTTCGGTTTCAGTAAAATGGAACAAGAAAGAAACTTGTTGGAAGTAACACATTTTGATGTGTGCAGTCCAATGAGTGCTGAGGCACGCAGTGGATATCGTTATGCTCTTACTTCACAGATGATTTGAGTAAATACTGAGTATATTTACTTGATGAAACACAAGTCTGAATTATTGAGTGGTTCAAGTAATTTCAGAATGAAGTTGAAGATCTTCGTGATAAGAGGATAAAATGTCTATGATATGATCATAGAAATGAATATCTGAGTTACGAGTTTGGCACTGTGGAAATTGTTTCACAACTAATACCGCCTGGAACACCATAATGTGATGGTGTGTCCGAACATCATAGTTGCACCCTATTGGATATGGTGCGTACCATGATGTCTCTTATCGAATTACCACTATTGTTCATGGGTTAGGCATTAGAGACAACCGCACTCACTTTAAATAGGGCACCACGCAAATCCGTCGAGACAACACCGTATGAACTATGGTTTAGAGAAACCTAAGCTGTTGTTTCTTAAAAGTTTGGGGTCACGACGCTTATGTGAAAAAATTTCAGGCTGATAAGCTCGAACCCAAAGCGGATAAATGCATCTTCATAGGACACCCAAAAACAGTTGGGTATACCTCCTGTCTCAGATCCGAAAGCAATAGGGATTGTTTCTAGAATCGGGTCCTTTCTCGAGGAAAAGTTTCTCTCGAAAGAATTGAGTGGGAGGATGGTGGAGACTTGATGAGGTTATTGAACCGTCACTTCAACTAGTGTGTAGCAGGGCACAGGAGTTGTTCCTATGGCACCTACACCAATTGAAGTGGAAGCTTATGATAGTGATCATGAGACTTCGGATCAAGTCACTCCCAAACCTCGTAGGACGACAAGGATGCGTACTGCTTCAGAGTGGTACGTAATCCTGTCTTGGAAGTCATGTTGCTAGACAACAATGAACCTACGAGCTATGGAGAAGTGATGGTGGGCCCGGATTCCGTTGAATGGCTCGAGGCCATAAAATCCGAGAGAGGATCCATGTATGAAAACAAAGTGTAGACTTTGGCAGAACGGCTCGATGGTCGTGAGGCTGTTGAGTACAGATGGATTTTAAAAGGAAGACGGACAATGATGGTAAATGTCACCATTAAGAAAGCTCGACTTGTCGTTAAGATGCTTCCCGACAAGTTCAAGGAGTTGACTACGATGAGACTTTCTCACTCGTAGCGATGCTAAGAGTCTGTTGGAATTATGTTAGCGATTACTGCATTATTTATGAAATTGTGCAGATAGGATGTCAAAAACATTGTTTCCTCGACGATTTTCTTGAGGAAAGGTTGTATGTGATACAACCAGAAGATTTTTGTCAATCCTGAAAGATGCTAACAAGTATGCAAAGCTCCAGCAATCCTTCTAAGGACTGGAGTAAGCATCTCGGAGTTGGAATGTACGCTTTGATGAGATGATCAAAGATTTGGGTTTATACAAAGTTTATGAGAAACTTGTATTTCCAAAGAAGTGAGTGGGAGCACTATAGAATTTCTGATGAGTATATGTTGTTGACATATTGTTGATCAGAAATGATGTAGAATTTCTGGAAAGGATATAGGGTTATTTCAAAAGTGTTTTTCAATGGAAAACCTGGATTAAGCTACTTGAATATTGAGCATCAAGATCTATAAGGATAGATCAAAATCGCTTAATAGTACTTTCAAACGAACGCATACCATGACAAGATTTTGAAGGAGTTCAAAATAGATCAGCAAAGAAGGAGTTCTCAGCTGTGTTACAAGGTGTGAGTATTGAGCAAGACTCAAGACATGACCACGGCAGAATAGAGAGAAAGGACGAAGGTCGTCCCCTATGCTTTAGTCGTAGGCTCTAAAGTATGCTATGTTGTGTACCGCACCAGAAGTGTGCCAAACCATGAGTCAGTCAAGGGGTACAAGTGTGATCTAGAAATGGATCACAGGACAACGGTCAAAGTTATCCTTAGTAACTAGTGGACTAAGGAATTTTCTCGATTATGGAGGTGGTAAAAGAGTTCGTCGTAAAGGGTTACGCCGATGCAAGCTTTGACACTAATCCAGATTATTCTGAGTAGTAAACTGGATTCTTCTAGTAGAATGGTTATTTGGAATAGCACCAAATAGAGCGTGGTAACTGCATCTAGGAGATGACATAGATATTTGTAAAGCACACACGGATCTGAAAGGTTCAGACCCGTTGACTATATCATCTCTCACAAGCATAACATGATCAAACCCAGAACTCTGTGAGTGTTAATCACATGGCGATGTGAACTAGATTATTGACTCTAGTGCAAGTGGGAGACTGTTGGAAATATGCCCTAGAGGCAATAATAAATTGATTATTATTATATTTCCTTGTTCATGATAATCGTTTATTATCCATGCTAGAATTGTATTGATAGGAAACTCAGATACATGTGTGGATACATAGACAACACCATGTCCCTAGTAAGCCTCTAGTTGACTAGCTCGTTGATCAATAGATGGTTACGGTTTCCTGACCATGGACATTGGATGTCGTTGATAACGGGATCACATCATTAGGAGAATGATGTGATGGACAAGACCCAATCCTAAGCCTAGCACAAGATCATGTAGTTAGTATGCTAAAGCTTTTCTAATGTCAAGTATCGTTTCCTTAGACCATGAGATTGTGCAACTCCCGGATACCGTAGGAGTGCTTTGGGTGTGCCAAACGTCACAACGTAACTGGGTGGCTATAAAGGTACACTACAGGTATCTCCGAAAGTGTCTGTTGGGTTGGCACGAATCGAGACTGGGATTTGTCACTCCGTGTGACGGAGAGGTATCTCTGGGCCCACTCGGTAGGACATCATCATAATATGCACAATGTGATCAAGGAGTTGATCACGGGATGATGTGTTGCGGAACGAGTAAAAGAGACTTGCCGGTAACGAGATTGAACAAGGTATCGGGATACCGACGATCGAATCTCGGGCAAGTATCGTACCGGTAGACAAAGGGAATTGTATACGGGATTGATTAACTCCTTGACATCGTGGTTCATCCGATGAGATCATCATGGAACATGTGGGAGCCAACATGGGTATCCAGATCCCGCTGTTGGTTATTGACCGGAGAACGTCTCGGTCATGTCTGCATGTCTCCCGAACCCGTAGGGTCTACACACTTAAGGTTCGATGACGCTAGGGTTATAAAGGAAGTTTGTATGTGGTTACCGAATGTTGTTCGGAGTCCCGGATGAGATCCTGGACGTCACGAGGAGTTCCGGAATGGTCTGGAGGTAAAGATTTATATATGGGAAGTCCTGTTTTGGTCACCGAAAGAGTTTCGGGTTTTATCGGTAACGTACCGGGACCACCAGGAGGGTCCCGGGGGTCCACCAAGTGGGACCACCGGCCCCGGAGGGCTGCATGGGCCACATGTGGGAGGGGACCAGCCCCAGGTGGGCTGGTGCGCCCCCCCACAAGGGTCCAAGGCGCCTAGGGTTTGGGGAGGGGGCGCCCCACCTAGCTTGGGGGGCAAGTTTCCCCTCTCCACCCCCTTGGCCGCCACCCTAGATGGGTTTGGGGCAGCCGCACCCCTTGGGGTGGAAACCCTAAAGGGGGCGCACCCCCTTCCCTCTCCCCTATATATACTTGAGGGTTTTGGGGCTGCCAACAAAATAGTTCCGATCTCTCCATGGCGCAGCCCTGCATCTCTCCTTCCTCCTCTCCCGCGGTGCTTGGCGAAGCCCTGCAGGATTGCCACGCTCCTCCACCACCACCACGCCATTGTGCTGCTGCTGGATGGAGTCTTCCTCAACCTCTCCCTCTCTCCTTGCTGGATCAAGGCATGGGAGACGTCACCGGGCTGTACGTGTGTTGAACGCGGAGGTGCCGTCCGTTCGGCACTAGGATCATCGGTGATTTGGATCACGACGAGTACGACTCCATCAACCCCGTTCACTTGAACGCTTCCGCTTAGCGATCTACAAGGGTATGTAGATGCACTCTCCTTCCCCTCGTTGCTGGTTTCTCCATAGATAGATCTTGGTGACACGTAGGAAAATTTTGAATTTATGCTACGTTACCCAACAAAAATGGCCGTATGCATCCCTAGTTGGTGCAGAGGCCGGGGAAGTGAAATTCTCCCCCATTTATAAAGACCCTAATTTATCCCAACAGAAAGTTGCAAGGCCCCGTGTCGCTCCCCGCGAGCGGCCCGGGCGCTAACCCGACCAGCCGGGCACCGCCGCCACCTATCCCCCTTCCTCCCCCGCCGCCGCCGGCGAGCGCCGCCCGGGCAAAGCCCGTGTGGTGTCGGCGGCGGCGGGCTCTTCCACTCCCGCTCGCGAGGTGGGCTGCGGGGGGCAGCTGCGCCAAGCGGAGGAGGCAGGCGCGAGGCGCTGCGGCGTGTGGCTGTGCGCGGGCCGGCGCTGCTCGGCACGCCATGGTCGCGGCGTAGGAGCCGTGGGCGCACGAGGTCTCCAGCCCGCGCGGCTCTGGCGTCGAGGGCGCGCGCTGTGGCGGGCTTGGCTGCGCTGAGGCGCCGTGCTCGCGCGCCGGGGATCCGGATCTGGTTCCTGGATGCCGCGCCGTGGCTCTGGAGGCCCGGATCTGGTGTGCCCGCGGGGCCCCGCGGCTTGCGGCCCGCCTGCGGCTTGGATCCATGGCGGCGGCCATGGCTGGTGGCACACGGCGCGGCTTGGCTGCGGGCGGCGCCGACGTGGACAGGTGGACCAATTCCCTGGCCATGTGGATGGCGGGGAGGTGGTGGGCTTCGGCTGCGGCGGCGGTTTCTCGTTGGATGTTGGTGGCCATGGTGATGTTCGTCCTCGACCCCGATCTACTCCGATCTACAGCGGTTTCGGCCCTTGGTGGCTTCGGTCACCGTTCTTGGGTGCTGGCCTTGCAAATTCGGTGGCTGGAAGGGTTCAGGGGGAATCTCTTGGCCGGCGTGGCGGCCACTCCGATGGCAGTGCCTTTGGGTGTTGCTTCCCTCGTTGGAGGCTTCGGAGAGGACCTCCTTCCTTCCACCCCTCCCAGGAGCTCAGGTGAAAACCTCAGAACCCCCTGTTCCAAGCGACGACGACACCACGGTGCCGTGCTCCTTCCTGAAGGCGTTGCTCAGGGGCTGCTCAAGTGGCGGTAGAAGTGGCGGCGGTTCGGTGTCGACACATGCATTCTGGTCAGCTTCATCTTGGAGGTTGCGGCGACGTAGGCGACGCTCGTCTGGTGGAGCTACTGCCGATGGCCGAGGCATCGTCAGCAGTCTGCGCCATCAGGTTCGGGGTGCTCAGGGGGAAACCCCAGATCTGGGTCTTCCGGACCGGATGATGATGGTGTTCTATCGCTTACCCTTCTGGGGGCATCGTCTTGGAGCAAGTGCTGGCTGGAGGGATGGTGGAGCGGTGTTTCATCTCACACTTTGATGGCGGCGGAGATCGATGGCATGGCGCTGTGGAGACTCGGCGTCCGATGTGCGGAGATGGGCTCGCGCAGGAGGAGGTTGCTGTCTGGCGTCATGGTGACGTCGATGGCTGAGTGGCCAGACAAGGTAGAAGGCTCAATATGATCTGAAGACCTATGGAAGATGGCGGCGACGACACACGAGTGCGTCTGACCGGATTGTGCCCCAGACCCGGTATGTGTTTCGGCCTGGGCCTCCGAATGAGTTTCGGCTTCCGGCTTTTGATGTTAGACTTAGGTGAGTGGTTTGGGTAGTGGCCCAGCTAGCACCCCTTCATCATTTTGGATAGGAGTAGCGGCATATGTTGCCAAGATGGTGGATTCAGGCATATTGTTGTAATACTTTGTAAGGTCCTCGAGAATAATCAATAAAGTGGCCGTATGCATCTCCCAGATGCAGAGGACGGGGTCATCCTCCTTTTCTAAAAAAAAATGTCCGGCAAAATTAAATTAGATGCCCGCTGGCAGTTGGCATTTCATAAGAACATCTTGTCTTGTTGGCGTGCATGGCGCACGGCGACGGCGTCGGCAAAGTACGTAACGTACGGCGGGAGGGCGCACGCATCTAATCGAAATCTTCTGGTCCTTGGCTGGAAGATACGAGAAACGCCAGCCTTTGTACGTAGCCGGAGCATTTTGTTTGTGCGAGATGATGATGGCATCAGATACAGAGGTATCTGCGGGCTGCTACGGCCTTGAGCACATGACAGTGTGACGACCTCAACTCCAAGTGTCATGCTTTTTTTTCCTTTTCGTTTTGGAACTCGCCTCGACGATCCACTTGACTTGACTAACAGATGTGAGCGTCAAAAATGGCTGGTGAAGAACGTCAAACTTTCTACCAAAACCGGCCAGGATCAATGTCCTTATTTTGTGCAGGACATTCACCTCACACTCACAGTCGTTCTTACGTGTCCCAGCTGCTAAAAACACTTAAAGCACAAGACAAGTACTACTAACTAGTATTATTGTTGCGGTTCGTACCTGCCTCCACTACTACGAGTATACTTAGTATTTCCTTGGAATGGTTCATTAAGTCCACAAAGTAACCACTAAGACAACAAATTAAGATTGCAATCAGCGTGCGCCACATCAGCACAACACACTACTCCCTCCGTTTCTAAATAATTGTCTTTCTAGAGATTTCAACAAACGACTACATGCGTAGCAAAATGAGTGAATCTACATTTTAAAACATGTCTACATACATCCGTATGTTGTAGTCCATTTGAGATGGCTAGAAAGACAATTATTTGGGAACGGAGGGAGTAGTAAGTAAGCGAGGCAGGTGGATGATCTCTTTCATTCGCGCCCGCAGATACGTACACGCACATTCTTCATTTGGGTTGGCAGCATATGTTTTCTCAGGCATGATTCTTATTCGGTTTCGATTAATTGGATGCATATGTATATGGCCGAATGTCATCTCTTTAATTCCACGTCTCTATCATCCAATTAGCTCTACCCGTTCAACCGCACGCACACAAGCACTGCATGGCATGGACAGGCAGATGATTTTTAATTAGGATCCAATAGTTGTTGGTCACAGTAAGGGCGTGTTCGGGAGCCCTTCATGCCCAGAAATTCTTCAACTCCAACGGCACAAATCCAGCGCCAACTTCTCACGATCGATCCTGGAGTGAGTGATCCGTTCGGCGTCACGGCTTCTCACTCACATGAGGGAGCGAGCCTCAAGCCCATGAAATCACCTCTTTGTGGCCCATCAGTATAGGCTGGCAATGCAAAAGGTTGGAAAAAGATGGGCTGGGCCATAAGCCTGGTCGGGGAGGGACTGCTCGCAGCGAGAGAGACGACCTGACAGTGAATCGATACGTGATGCTCGGTCGAGCGAGTCACTTCGCGGTGGCAGCACAAAGTAATTTTCTTCAACTCCTGCTTCCTAGTTTCTATGGAGCTCAATTATTCCAACTCCACCGATCCTGCACAAAGAAAGGAGAGGAGGGGTATTGTGCTGTAAAGCTTATGCACAAAGCCTATGATCGTGTGGAGTGGATATTTTTGGAGAGGATGATGGAAATACTAGGATTTGAAAAGGATTTTGTGAAGCTTTTAATGGCTTGTGTTTCCTTGGTGAAATACAAAGTGAGGTATAATGATCAAGAAACAGAAGAATTTACCCCTACAAGGGGGCTCCGACAAGGGGACCCCTTATCACCTTATTTATTTCTTATGTGTGCAGAGGGTTTATCTAGTGCTTTGGCTCATAAAAAGGTTCGTGGCTTGAAGGTGTTCGAGTGTGCAGTGCATCATCAGTCTCTCATTTACTATTTGCTGATGATTCCCTAATCCTTATGAAAGCGGATATGAATAATGCATCCTCATTGAGACATGTATTGGATGAATACTGTGCAAGTTCTGGACAATTGGTGAGTGAAGGGAAGTGTAGTATCTTCTTTAGCCCAAATGTGAATGTGGATATCAAAGCTTAGGTCTCTGCAGAACTGAACATAATGACGGAAGCAATCTCTGACACATATCTTGGTCTTCCATCTATGGTGGGTTTGGACCGGAGTGATAGTTTCTCTCATCTCGTTGAAAGAGTTCTGAATCGACTTAAAGGTTGGAAGGAAAAGTTGTTGTCCTTAGGAGGAAAGGAAATTCTTTTGAAAGCAATTATCAAATCTATCCCAGTTTATGCCATGGATGTTTTTAAAATTCCAAAGAAAATATGTAAAGAAATCACGAATGCAATGGCGACCTTTTGGTGGGGGGATACAGAGGAAGAGAAGAAAATGCACTGGCTAGCTTGGTGAAGGATGTGTCTTCCAAAAGATAAAGGAGGTATGGGGTTTCAGGACCTCCATGCTTTTAATTTAGCCATGCTAGCGAAACAAAGTTGGCGAATGATAACACATCCGGACACTCTTTGTGCTACTGTCTTAAGAGCAAAATACTTTCCTGACGGAAATATTTTAAAGGCAAGGCCAAAAAAGGGATCATCTTTTACATGGCAGATTATCGTCGTTGGTCTGCAAACGTTCATGAGAGGCCACATTCAGAGAGTTGGTTCCGGTGAGAAAATAAATATCTGGGAGGACCATTGGGTACCTTCGAGTCCGACAAGGATGATCCAAACAAGGAAAGGGAACATGTTACTAAGAATGGTGAATGAGTTGATTGATCCTCATACAGGAGCCTGGGATGTGGAACTTATCAGGATTATTTTCCTTCTAGTTGATGCAGAAAGAATTTTGAGAATTCCTTTATCAGTGCATCTAAATGAGGATTTTGTAGCATGGCATAAGACCAAATCACACTCATTTTCTGTTCGGTCAGCCTACTACTCAGAATAGGAACACCAGTTTGGTTCAAAAATTATTAGTAGTGAAGGGACCTCAAATGTTAATCCTGTTTGGTCGGCTGTGTGGAAGTTGGAAGTCCCTAGTAAGATAAAAATCTTCATCTGGCGAGCTCTTAAAGGTGTTGTTCCTGGTATGGCAGTTGTCGCTTCTAGGCATATTAAAGTCTCAGCAGAATGTCCTATTTGTCGTTCTGGGCCGGAAGATATTCGCCATTTGCTGTTTACTTGTACACACGCTCGGCAATTTTGGAAGGCACTTGGACTTAATACAGTTATTGATCAAGCTTTGGCAGTGGATCTTTCAGGCTCTGTAGTTCGGGAAGAAATCCTACGATGGCCACACAGGAAGTCGCCGGTGTTCGGATAGCTAGGCTTGCAAGAAACAGTGGTTGTGGCCTCATGGTACATATGGTGGGAAAGGAGAGAAGCAAGGAAAGGCGAGAATGTCAAACGACCTCTTAGCTCAGCTTTCGCTATCCAAGCACTAAGGGCAGACTATGTAGAGAAGTCGCCTCAGGAGCAGGCAAGAAAAGTAGGATGGGAGAAACCACTTATTGGTACTTACAAGTTAAATACTGATGCATCTTTCTTTGAAGATGGTACAAGATCAATGGGTGCTATTGTGCGTAACAGTCGTGGGGAAGCAGTTGCAGGTGCTGCAGAGATTTTCAGTTATGCCTCAAGTGTTGCGTCTGCAGAAGCAATGCCACTTTACTTTGGTCTTCAACTAGTACGTGATATTGGATGCTCAAAAATCACCATGGAGTTAGACTGTTTAGAGCTCATTACCGCTTGCAATGGAGGTTCAGAGATACTGCAATCATATACTGCTATTTTATATTATGCTTTCTAACTTGCACATGAGATATCATCGATTCAGTTCCGTCATTGCCCCATGGAACCAAATAAGTTGGCACATGTTTTAGCGAGACATGCTTATAACTCAAAAGAAATGATTTGGTCGGGTGATGTTCCGCCTAATTTTCTATTACCTCATGTACTAAATGATGTAACACTCTCAAATTTGCAATAAAGTGCCAAGAGGCTTCCTTTAAAAAAAACTCCACCGATCCTGCAATTTTGCACTGCGCCGGGTCGCCCGCTTCTGTATGGAATAGCGAGGAGTTGACCCATCCGGGTGCGCTCCAGTCCTGGAGTTGAGGATTTGGGAATCCAGTGAGCTGCCGAACACGCCCTAAGTAAGGGAGTGACCAGTCTATGGTAGTGAAAAGGCTGACTGGCTGGCTAGGTTTTTTTTTGAACAAACCAAGGCACCAAAGGTGCCAAATATTCCATTCAGCTCAAAGGGTAGTACAAGACAGATACAAAGTTCTGCAAAAGAAGAGAAGAAGAAGAGATACGGCAGAAACTCTGAGAGGGAGCTGAAAGAAGGATCCTAAAGAGGCAAAGTGAACAGAAGTTCAATGCCCTGAGCAACACGATCAGAATACAAAAACTAGCAAATATATAAAGCTATTCTTGCATGTTCTTGAGAATAACTCCTTGAAGAATAATATTGTTCATCTTAATCTGCAACTCGATTTTGCTTGCATTAGAAATAGTACACTGTATGCAGTCGGATACCTTCAAGTTGAAAACCTGAAAATGTATTTGCCACTGGACATGGAAAAGATGAACGAGAATGAGTAGAACAAGTCAAAAAGGGTCCTCCATTAGATCGGAAAACCTGCTGGGCAAGGTTATGAGCAATTCTGTTAAAGTCCCTGGAAATGTGAAATACCTGAGGATTTTGATTAGAGGTACACTTAACAAAGGTCACCAATTCTTTTCTAATATTCGCCTCAGGATTTTGATTAGAGGTACACTTAACAAAGGTCTCCAATTCTTTTCTAATATTCCAATGCGAAGTAGAATGAGAAATGTTTCGAGAGGCAACATTAGAGGCAAGCGAAAGACAATCCGTAAAAAATGTGGGACAATGAATATTAAGGCGAGCCGCCAACTTAGCTGCACAGGCAAGAGCTACAACTTCTGCTTGAAGAGGAGTAGAAGTAGGACGTGCCGAAGCTTGAACCTGAATATTGATCTCACCTTGGTTTGAAGGAATACAAAAATAGACACCGACGCTTGTCCCCACTTCTCTGTGCGTAAGACCTGGGATTTTTGACGACCGAAACATTGCATCCAAAAAAATCTTAGTACCAAGGATCAATAAATCAGACTTGAGAGTGCGGCCCTGTATAAGAAGATCATGAGAAGCATGTTGATTATTATTAGAGGATTGCTTATTAGGGAAATGGAAAGGCTCCTCTTGAAAGCCCTAATCCATATTAGGATCAACAATTTGGACTTGATAAGGAAGATGCTTTTTGCGATCAAACAGAAAATCATTTCTAGCCTTCCAAATGCACCACAAAAAATTGAGAACATTCTGCAAAGAAGCATGAGGATGACCCATAGTAACAAGATGAATAAGAATGGAATGCATTGTCAAGTGTCCTTGAACAAGAATGTCAGATCGAAGAAACCAAGGGGACGAGAACCAAGCTGCTCTAGCAAAGTCACAAAGAAAGAAAAGATGAATATCATCTTCTGGCTGAGCACATCTGCAACAGTCTTGAGAGATGTGAAAGGAAAAATGTCCCGCTCTCATCCCCATAGGCAGCGCCCTACTAAGAAGTCTCCAAGCAAAGGTGAGGAAGCAAATTTTTCTGTTTCCAAATAGTCTTAAGAAAGTTTTTCAAGTCTGAAGAAACATCCACATGAGCAGTTCTAGGATGAGCATAAATTGCCTGCAAGCAGATTTTATAGGCAGATTTGGAAGAGCAAATACCATTAGGAGCGAGAGCCCAACAAAGCAAATCTTCAGTATCATCATCAATAATATCCAAACTAACAATATGAGAAGCAAGAGGCTCCTGAAAAAGAGAGAAAATAAGTTCATGATTCCATCCTTTTTTAGTAGGCAACCAAAGATCTCTAACCAAAGAAGGATAAACAAAACCTGGCTGAGGAATGAGATAATCATGAATAGAATTCCTAAGATTGCACCAAGGCATGCTCCACAACAAAATATTACCTTGAGTGAGTAGGTAAAAAACATGTTCTTTAAGCTTAGGCAACATTTTTAAAATGGAAGCCCAAAAAGCAGATTTAGGATGAGTAGTCATAGCTTTCCAAATGGTGGAAATATGAAAATATTTGGTCTGAAGAACACGATACAAATGGGAAGAAGGATTTTTTGCTAGCCTCCAGGCTGTAGTGAGAATAAGGCTTTCATTTATCGCTTTTAAATTCCTGATTCCTAAGACACGCTCTGCCTTGGAATTAGTAATATCCTTCCAAGCCCTGAGGCAAAGACTCTTTCGAATCTGTTTCTCGAACACCTGTCCACCAAAAGTTCCTAATGATAATTGTGAGTTTAGCAATGCATTTTTTAGAACAAAATGTTGGCCATATAATAAACTGGCTGGCTAGGGTGGTCCAGTTATGTCAGCGTGCAGAGGAGCTTCAGTGTTTGGAGTGAGGCCCAGGCAGACCTAGAGGAGCTACCCTCCACAACCCGTCGGACTCCCGCGTCGCCTCGCTCTAGCGACTCGGGGGAAGAAACCCTAGCGCCGCCACCTTCTCCCCTCCCCCCCACCCGTTTCGCCATCGCCAGAGGGCGCCCACCGGTGAAGTCCAGGTCATCCCCAGGGAAGGCGGCGGCGGGGCGCTAGCCCTTGCCTGGGGGGGCGTGGTGAGGAGGACGGCGGCTTGGCACATCGAGGAGATTTGCGCGCACAGATCCGTTAATGTGTGCCCGAGGCGGCGAGATGGAGGCGGTTGTCCACACGCCCGTCTGACAGCTCGTGTACGCATGCTCTTGGTTGCACAGTGGAGTTGTCGTGCAAGGCCCAGACGACATGCAGGGCCAGGGGTGTTGCGACCGCACGGGTAGCCCTCGCGGGATCCGGCAGGAGGACGCGGGATCCTTCCCCGACGGGTGGTCCCTGGCTTGGTGCGGCCGGATCTGGCGGACCATTGTCGGCCGGATCTGGCGCCCTGGCGGCTGGGGGCCTGGAGGCGGCTCGGTCGGCGATTGGTTGCTAGCAGTTGCAAGGTGGCTCTAGGTCGGGATTGTGGACTGTAGTTGGTGTGGTCTTGGTAGTGCCTTCGGGTTGCTCTGGGATTGCACCACTGGTGGTGCTCCGGCTAGTTCGGTGGGGTGCAGCAAGTGGCGTTTGCTGCTCCGGTCTGGTGGTGATGTGTTGGAGACGTCGTCCCTGGCATAGGTGCTCAGTTCCCCGACGAAATTCATGCTCGGCTTCAGTCTGGGCGGATGGAGAATGATGCTCTCAGGTGTGATTTTCCTTGTTGGAGGCGCCATCGAGGGGATCCGACACCTCTCCTTGTTCCATGTTCTTGTCTCCCGGTGAAAACTGTATGCAATTTTGGCACATGTGGTGTCATTACTTCATTGGAAGCATTGCTTTGGAGCAAAATCTTGTGATGGAGCACTTGGTTGGTGGCAGTGCGGTGGTTCTAGAGCAGGCAGCGTTTTGGTGAGCATGGAGTCTTTGGTGGTGCTTTCATTGGCAGTTGGTTGTTTGGTCGATGATGAGAGCAGTAGGAGCACCGTTCACATGGAAGTAGCGTCAGGCGAGCTATGTCAACTAGGCTCGTGGGATTGGAGCCGCATAGGTTTTTGCTCTTTCGGACCTATTGTTCCTCTTCGATGTCCTTGAGGTTTGTGGATATGCTCGTGGCAGCCCGGTATAATACAGCGGTTGTCGGTGTGCACTTGGTAGCAACGAACGTGCTCGGGTGCCCGACCGGGTGTGTTGTGGGGTTTTCACTTTTCAGCGCCTTGTATGTATTGTGGTGCTTTAGGTCTAGTCTAGCTAGGCATTGCTATGGTTTTTGCCTGGTTGGCCACAATAAACTGATAAATCCATTTTTCTTTCTTCTTTTTTGGCACTTGCCTTTATGCGGTGCATTCCTCCTCTGGGGATGTTCTTGTAATGCCTTCTTATGATCAATGAATTTGGCAGCTCTCCTGCCAACATTCCAAAAAAAGAAAAAAAGAAAAGAATTGGAGCCTTGAATGAAAGCAAAAGTTATGGAATGGAATCAAGGCTACTATTAGGGCTTCTGCTAGGAGACCCGCAAAATGCCGGTATATGTTCGACCGAACACATTTGTTAACTTTTGCAATCCAATGAAGACCCTTATCGGTCCACGAAGTGGTCCGGATGTTCATTTTCCGGCAAAAGTGAGACAAACATGGGTTAGATATACCGGAGTCCGAACATCCACTTGACCAACCAAAACCCTCCGCGTGGTCCTCCTCTTTTTTCTCTCTCTTCACATGCATGGTCCTCCTATCATTTCTCTCCTTCCAACCGGACACGAAGAGCATGATTAATATGTTGGAAATATGCCCTAGAGGCAATAATAAAATGGTTATTACCATATTTCCCATTCATGGAAAATGTTTATTATTCATGCTAGAATTGTATTGATCGGAAACTTAAATACATGTGTGAATACAAAAACTACACCGTGTCCCTAGTCAGCCTCTACTAGACTAGCTCGTCGATCAAAGATGGTTAAGGTTTCCTAATCATGGACATGAGTTGTCATTTGATAACGGGATCACATCATTAGGAGAATGATATGATGGACAAGACCCAACCGTAAGCTTAGCATATGATCGTATCACTTTAGTTTTTGCTACATCTTTCTTCATGTCAAATATCTATTCCTAAGACCATGAGATCACGCAACTCCCGGATATTGGAGGACAGCTTTGTGTGCTATCAAACTTCACTTTGTAACTGGCTGATCATAAAGGTGCTCTAAAGGTATCTCTGAAGGTGTCTGTTGAGTTGGCATGGATCGAGACTGGTATTTGTCACTCCGTATGACGGAGAGGTATCTCTGGTCCCTCTTAGTAATACCACATCGTTAAGAGCTTGCAAGAAATGTGGCTCATGAGTTAGTCACGGGATCTTGTATTACAGAATGAGTAAAGAGACTTGTCGACAATGAGATTGAACTAGGTATGGAGATACCGACGATTGAATCTCGGGTAAGTAACATATTGCTAGACAAAGGGGATTGCATACGGGACATCATGGTTCAACCGATAAAGATCTTCGTGGAATATGTAGGAACCAATATGGGATCCAAGTCCCGCTATTTGTTATTGACCGAGAGATGTCTCAGTCATGTCTACATGATTCTCGAGCCCGTAGGGTCCACACGCTTAACGTTCGATGACGCTATAGTAGTATTGCGGTATGTGCATTGGTAACCGAATGTTGTTCGGAGTCCTGGATGAGATCTCGGATGTCATGAGGAGCTCCGGAATGGTCTGAAGGTAAAGATGCATATATGGTAAGTCCCATTTTGGTCACCGAAAAAGTTTCGGGCATTACTAGTAGTGTACCAGGAGTGTCGAAAGGGGTCCGGGGGTCCAGCTACCTCGGGGGGGGGGCATTATGGGCTGTAGAGGGTGCGCCTTGGCCTATATGGGCTAGGGACACCAGCCCCATGAGGCCATGCACCAAGAGGGGAGGAGGAGGAAGAGTCCTAAGGGGGAAGGCACCCCCTAGGTGCCTTGAGGAGGGAGGAAACCTGCCTAGGCCCACACCCCTCCTTGGAGAAGGGTCTGCGACCAGTAATGGTCGTCAGCTTCCTCAGCGGCCACCTCGGCGACGTCGGGCGAATAGGCCATGATACACCTCTTTTGGGCTAGTCGCTCCTCGAGCTCTACAGGAAGCATAGCCAGGCTTAGGTTGCAACGCTCTGGAGTGGGGGATGTGTATCTATGGGAAAGGGGTGTTTGGCAGGCGTCATCTAAGAAACTCAAGGCGGCTAGGGTATGGACATCGGTGGGTAAGTTGCACGGGCAAATCGGTTGATGTTGACAATGGAGGCCTTGCGGCGGCGGCGGTGACCTTGCTAGGGTTTCGAGCGAGGGAGGGGTGGTGGTGGGTGTGTGTGTGTGCGCGCGCGCCCGAGGAGTTTTTGGGGTGTGTGTGGAGGGGGTTGTTTGAGGGAAATGACGTGGCTACTAAAATTTTTAGTACGCGGGAGTAAAATGCCGGGGCTATTTGAAATTTGGATGATGGTACATCGCACATGGTCCCGAAATAACAACCGTGTGTTATGAAATAGAAAAACCCTTGAGCCAGGCAGATATTTTCGAGGGATGCAGGCGGGAGCGGGAACAACAAACATCACACACGGTCGAAACATAATAACCGTGTGTTATCAAACAGAAAAACCCTGCAAGCAGGTAGATATTTTTGAGATGGGAAGCCTCGTGGAGCCTAATGTATTGTGCTGATGTGCGTGACAGGGCCACTGGCATGGCACGCGGTTTGTGTGAGAGAACCATGTCTGTTGCGTCATCCGACTTGTCTAATGTTCATAAATTTGGCGAAAATGACGCATGAAAGGGTCAGAACATGAACACACTTGCATGTGGACCAAATATATGTATGAAAGGGTGGTTTGATGTTCAAATACCAAACGGATAACTTCGATGTGGCACCTATCTCACAAAGCGCGGGGTATTGCTTCCCCCCCCTTCGTGTTGGCAGGAGGGGAATCCTAAGATATGAACGCATGCCCGCCCCCATGGAGGTTCACCTAGGAAAGTGCAAAGTAGCAACCCCCATCAAACACACACACACACACTTTCAATCGGCGGGAGAGGGCATCTCACCAAGATGTATCATAAAACGGACCAAGAAGAATCTACCTTGGTCGTACAACCTCTTTCTTGTTGTTCGTCAAAGTGATGGACGTCCATGCGACCCTAGAGATGGGCTAGATCGCCAATAATCACGCAAGTAGCTAGTCCCCGAAGACACCTGCATGTGGCCCAAACATATGTATGGATCGAGTGTTGATGTTTGAATACACTGCATGTGGCCTAAACATATGTATGGATCGAGTGTTGATGTTTGAATACACAATGGAACAACTTTGTTGTGGCACCGTGCTTTGGAACCAGAAATCCTCACACGAAGCGAGGGTTAGTTGATGACGCATTGTATATATGTATGGCACACCACACTTTGAGCCGATGACGGGGATTCATGCATGCATGCATGCATAGTATGCGCTCAAACTTAGGTCTGAATCTCACCATGACCTTCTACGATAACACAAACCAAAGGAAGAATCCACCATGGTAACCTTTCTCGTTCTCTGTGAAAGTGATCATGGATGTCCATGCGGGCCCATGAATATATAGGCTTGTCGCCGATAACCACGTGAGGGAGTGTACCGTTCAAAGACAACGACTGCATGCATATGTATGTATATATGGAGGTGATGTGTGCATGTTTTAATATCATGCACAACATTGATGTGGCGCATGCGTCGAAAATCGTATAGTCCCCACACAGAGCATGATCAGTTCATGGCGTGTCGTGGTACTGCCCACTTTGTCTCGGTGGGAGGGATTCATGCGTACACATGCATGTGTGCTCAAACTATATCATGTCATCCCAGAGCATGACCTGTATATATACTGTAATACAAACCAAAAATAATCCCCTCCTAAGTCAAATTAACCTATCTCATTGTCGAGCAAAGTATGATGGACCAAGCGGGCTCACAAATGGAAATCATCGATAACGCTGATAACCGCGTGGGTGGGTGCCAGAGGACAACCGCCATAGCTTTGCATGTGGCCAAACATATGTATGGAGAGGTGTGTGTGGTTGTGATGTTTGAATACCTAAAATGCACAACTTTGATGTGGCACATGCCTCGAAAACCGTAAAGTCCCCACACAGAGCGAGGTTCACGAAGCGTACTAGATATGCTGGTCCCCTTTCCCCTCTTCGACGCATACTATATGCTCCTACCGTAATACAAACCAAAAAGAATCCTCCTTGATGGTGAAAATAATTAAGCTCTCCGATGTAGGTCAAAGTGATGCATGAATATGAACGATGACCTCATGGGCCCACAGATGGAAGAGTCACACATGAGTGTCCTAGGATAACCACCGTACGCATGCATGTGGCCCAAAAGAGGTGTTGTGTGATGTTTGAATAGACAATGCACAACTTTGATGTGGCACATGCCTCGGGAATCGAAAAGTCCCGACACTGAGTGAGGTGTGTTTACAGACGCATACGTAGTATATATACTAGTCCCCTCCCACCTCTTCGAAGTGTACTATATACTCCCACTGTAAGACAAAAAAAGGAATCAACCTTGCTGGTCAAATTAACCTCTCTGCTGGCTGTTGGTCGAAGTGATGGACGACGACCTCGCAGGCCCATAGAGAGCGTCACATGCGAGTGAGTGTCGCGTAGGACAACCGCCGACTGCATGTGGCCCAAACATGTATGTATGAAATGGTTATGTAATGTTTTAAATAATGAATTCTCGACTTTGATGTGGGATCTGCCTCACAAAAATGGCCAACCCACATGGTGGCTCACGACTCGTAGTGTATTGCCAGCCCCCCTGCCCCAGGCACACACATACACACACACACACACACACACACACACACACACACACACACCGCGCATCCACCGCAACTATGATGCATGTTAAATTTTCCCGCGGTGAACATATGTTACCAAAGGAGGGATGTTTTAACTTTGAAAAAAACAGAGATCATTAAGACATTTTAGTACATTGATTGATTTTCTAGGGGTATAATGTGCAAAAATCAAATTTGAGCTACATGCACACATGTCAGTGCACCTAAATGGATTGGAAAACACATGTGTCTCACTGAGTGCATGTTTACTCCCCATGCAAGAAATTTCAAACATTGAGAAACTTGATTTTTAAAATCTAGTACATCCAAAACTTATTTGAAATTCATGAAACTTACCGTGTTGTCATATGGACACCAATACACAGTGGTATTGTACTTTTTTTTGTCAAATTTGAGACAATTTTTGATGTAATCTTTATCTTCTTACAAACGGGAGATTATTAATAATTGGGAACCAATATCGCAAATGGAATATTTATTCGAACCATGGGCGTTATACCAACAATGGATACGTGCCATGCTTTGGTTAAGCAATAAAGCGGCAACATTAACCATTGTCAGTGTCAAAACCGGCGGATCTCGGGTAGGGGGTCCCGAACTGTGCGTCTAGGCGGATGGTAACAGGAGACAAGGGACACAATGTTTTACCCAGGTTCGGGCCCTCTTGATGGAGGTAAAACCCTACGTCCTGCTTGATTAATATTGATGATATGGGTAGTACAAGAGTAGATCTACCACGAGATCAAGGAGGCTAAACCCTAGAAGCTAGCCTATGGTATGATTGTTGTATGTTGGAGTTGTTGTCCTACGGACTAAAACCCTCCGGTTTATATATACACCAGAGAGGGTTAGGGTTACACAAAGTCGGTTACAATGGTAGGAGATCTAAATATCTGCATCGCCAAGCTTGCCTTCCACGCCAAGGAAAGTCCCATCCGGACACGGGACGAAGTCTTCAATCTTGTATCTTCATAGTCCAGGAGTCCGGCTGAAGGTATAGTTCGGATGGCCGGACACCCCCTAATCCCGGACTCCCTTAGTAGCCCCCGAACCAGGCTTCAATGACGACGAGTCCGGCGCGCAGATTGTCTTCGGCATTGCAAGGCGGGTTCTTCTCCAAATTCTGTGTACCTGTTGAATAATGCCCGGTTTTTGTAATGTAGCACTCCTCGGCTCCTTCGCCCAATAATGGCGGCCTTCCACGTGTCGAACGAATACGAAAAGTCTGGGTGTTTTTACATTCACACCCCTGGTCGCGTAAATGAGCCGCCTATTTAAAGAGATGGGGATTTAGATCCAAACCACACCTTCTCCCTCTCGCGAGTAATCATTAGAGCGCATCTAGCAAAGGTCCATTCCAACATGGCCAACCATCGCAACTCCTCCTCTCGCCCTTCCAGCCCTAGGCCTGGAGACTGGGAGAGGTGCTCCATCCCGCATAGCGAGCTCGTGTCGCTTCAGACCAAGGGATTCCTCCCTCCGGCCTATATGGTTCCGGTTCGAGCCGGACTCGCCACCTATAATGGCGGAGAGCAAGCGGAGAACGCCCCCAATCCCTCCAAAGGAGAGCGGGTATGCCTCGTCCCTTATTTAATAAGAGGACTTGGATTTCCAATTCATCCGTTTCTCCGGGGGCTTCTGAAGTTCTACGGCCTCCAGCTGCACAATCTCACGCCCGCCTCTACACTGCATATCGCGGGCTTCGTTGCCCTTTGCGAGCTGTTCTTGGGAGTTGAGGCTCATTTCGCGCTGTGGAAGAGGCTATTCTTCCTGGTGCCCCGTTCTCAGGAGGGGGCAATATATCAAGTGGGCGGAGCCGAAGTATGGCGCATCGCCGGGACCGGATACCTATCCGGAACCCCAAGAAGGCGTCCGAGGAGTGGCCTTCAGAATGGTTTTATATGGAGGATGTCCCGCTGCCGGATCCTATTCGGATCGGCCTCCTCGAATTCAACAATGCTCCCTTAAAGAAACGCCTAAGCTGGCGTCCGCGGAGCCCTCAGCAGGAAAGTGATAGGGACGTCCTTTACCTGATGGGTCGGATAAGACTATTGGCTCATTTCTGACTAACCATGATTGGAGTCATGGCCGCATGCATTATGCGGGGGATGCAGCCACTTCAGTATAGAGGCCACCCCATGTGGGACTTTAACGGGGAAGATGACGCCACCCGTTACGGTCGTAAGGGGCCGAACTCGGCTGCCGCTCTGATAAAGATCATGTCCTCTCTGTATAAGGGAGAAGAGGAGGAATTCCTCCACGTCGACCCCCAGGGTGGATTTACTATGTACAACCCTCCGAGTTGGGTAAGCGGACAATTTTGCTCACCCATCCGTTTCGTATTCCCATGATTAAATATGTAGTCTAACGACTTCAACGCAGGAACTGCGTCAGGAAGTAAAGGATATAGCCAGCCGTCCTCCACAGCCCGAGGATCCAGAGCGGTCCCTTAATCCGGACTCCGAAGAAGATCCGGACATAGCTGTGGAGCTAATTGACGGGGTATTTCATCAGCTAAGCAAGGACGATACCTTGGTGGCCATTACGGCCGATTACCCAGGGTTAATCCCGGCCTCCCAGGTAACAGAGACCGGAGTCTCATCACTTTGGGAAGGAATCCATCCTCACGCGTTTCAGTTTCCCTAACGACAACCATGTTTTGCAGGGGAGGTTTTCGAGGCGGGAGGCCGAGCCTGCGGCTAGCCAACGAGGGGTTGCAGGACCCCGTGGGGTAAAAAGGAATGTAGTCCGGACTGAGACGCCGGCGCAAAGGTATAGCGCACCATCTTCTTCCCTGGTGTTATTCCTTCAGGGCATATTAACGCTCGTGTTCTCTTCAGGACGAAGAGACCTCGCCGGACTATATCCGGAGAGGTTGCCAATCGCGCCTGCACCAGCCAGGCTCCAAAGCCTGGTCCGGAAGCGGAGGTGAACACAAGGCGCGCACCGGACGCTCCTCCGACAGAGGATGCGGACAGGCTGTCTGCCACCAATTCCGAGGTGGAGAGTGCCATGAACCACAGGCGTCGCCGTACAGTTCTTCGCGACGCTTGTTTCTCCCAAGAGGCCTTGGATGCCTTTAATTCGGGAGATGTGTACCTCTGTGCCGCTCAAAATGGTTTAGCCAAAGCCATGGAGCAATATGTAAAAGACATACGGGTAAGAATTTTTTTGGTAAATATATATATATATATATACCAGTAGCCCCCGAGACTTGAAACAGTTAGAATAACTGATTTAAGGATCATTTGTTTATGCAGGCTCTTACAGAAAAGAATACCCTACTGTCCCAGGAGCTAGAAGAGTGCAAAGCCCAACTGGAGGCCACACTAGCCGCGGCAGGGGAGCCCAAGGAGACCCCCACTGGTAATATACGCTTCGAAAGATAAATATTTTGCGAAGTGCGGCATGGGTGCAAATCTGACAAATCATTTTGCAGATGGCGCCGTACTGGATCCGAAAAAACAACAACTTCTGCGCCAGTTAGAGACTGGGGAGAGCGTGCTGACAAAGGTGAGGCAGGAGAAGAATGATCTTCAGGATGCCAACACCAAGCTGGGCGTTGAACTAAAAGATGTTCGTGCCCAGCTGTCGGACTCCACTAAGGAGAATCAACGGCTTCGACACGGCATATATAGTAAGTGCTTAAACAAACTTCTGAAAAAAAGGGTTCGGCGAGGAAGTCAAATAACAGAGTTATGTCTGTAGGTATGCTGACAGGTCGTCCTGCAGAGGAGATGCCCGGTTCAACGGGCGACCTTCTTCCCGAGCTCTCGCAGCTGCACGAGCGAGTTCGGCAGGCGATGCAAGGAGTTGCCCAAGCCTTATGGCCATCCCTCCCCAGGCTCGAGGGCCTTGGAGAGCTTGCAGAGAAGATAAAGGGAGCGCGGCGGCGCTTCCAATTGTGGAAGATATCGGCCTGCCACCAAGGCGCGAGGGAGGCCTGGGCCATGGTAAAGACGCGGTACACAAAGGCTGACCCCAACCACATGGCCGAGGTCGGACCTGTAGGACCTGATGGGAAGGAGATCCCTATTAGCTTAGTATACGGCCAAGTAGAATTGGCCGCAAAGTATTCCCAGCAGGACTGTAAATTAGACAGCCTGTTAGATGGTATTGAAGAGGAATACAATCAGTCAGAGTGACTATGTAATTTTTAATTGACATGTGTAATGCCTTCTAGCCGGATTGTAGATCGTTTGTTGTTGCCGACCTTTTCGCTTCGACCTCGGGACCTGACGGTCTGGAGTGTGTCCGAATACCCTATCGGTTATGTAAGAACCGGGGTATGCATGGAGACCAGGCGTAGGGGTCATTAGTGCTTTATCAGACAAGTGCCCAACTAGTTATGTTATATTACATGGTTAGTAAGAAACATCTTCCAGAGAGAATAGTTCCGTTAGGGGTTCCTTTCTCTCGGAGGCATGCCCTAAAGTGCATGTCCGGACTATAAACGCAAAAAAAGCATCTGGGGGCATATATATAAATAAGTAAAAAAGGTCATCTTTAGTTCACCGACCGAATATTCCCTTAAGAACGCTAGCTTTCGGCTTCACCCAGTCTGAGGTACACATCCGGCTGACCCGGCAGTAACAATCGCAGAGGTGCTCCCTTTACCGCCTAGCCAAACAATCGGGAACGTATGGGTAAGCACAAGAGCCAGGCAACCCATCTTGGGCAAAACTTAAGTCATATCGATGCATATAATGGTGAAGAAAAGGTACATGCGGATGTTTGACACATGTTTTGGGCGTGAAGCCCGTATAAATAAGCTTCTGTTTAAAGAAGCCCCCAGGTATAGTGAGCGCGAGTAGCGCATCACTTTGTTGAGCCTTTAATGGCTATAAGAGAGAAAAAATAAAAGAAAGGGTGGAAGGAGAGAAATGTAAGACAGAAAATGTAAAAAATTGACAGAGGAAGGAGACGAACACAGAGTCCGGCGCTAGGCGTAGAATCTTCGGAGACGGGCTGCGTTACATGGGTTCGACTCGAGTCGGTTATCCGAGGCATCTCGCAGGCGGTACGCTCCACTGGTTAGGACTTGGTCAATTATGAAGGGACCTTCCCACTTGGGCTTGAGTTTGTCCTTTTTCTTGTCTGGCAGTCGTAGAACTAATTCGCCAACGTTGTAATTTTTGGCCCGCACTTCTCTGCTTTGATGTCTTCGGGCCTGCTGTTGATAGAATGCGGAACGGGCTTTTGCCACGTCGCGCTCCTCCTCCAAGGCGTCCAAACTGTCCTGACGATCGAGCTCGGCTTCTCTTTCTTCGTACATGCGCACCCGAGGTGAGTCATGAATTATGTCGCAAGGCAGAACTGCCTCTGTGCCGTACAGCATAAAGAATGGTGTGTATCCGGTGGTGCAATTCGGCGTGGTCCGCAGCCCCCAGAGTACGGAGTCAAGCTCCTCTAGCCAGTGCGTGTTAGATTCCTTTAGGGACTGCACTAATCTGGGTTTGATGCCGCTCATGATAAGACCATTTGCACGCTTGACTTGGCCGTTAGTTTATGGGTGATAGATGGAGGCATAATTGAGCTTGTTGCCCATGTTTTTGCACCAGAGTTTTACCTCGTCGGTCATAAAGTTCGTGCCGTTATCAGTGATGATGTTGTGGGGGACGCCGTAATCGTGTACGACCCCGGATATAAAGTCTATCACCGGTCCAGATTCGTGCATCTTAACAGGCTTGGCTTCTATCCATTTGGTGAACTTATCCACCATGACGAGTAAGTATTTTTCTTGTTAGTTCCCCCTTTAAGGGGTCCAACCATGTCAACCCCCCAGACCCAAGTGATGGGGATAGTTTGGAGGGCGGTAGGTGGCATATGGCTTTGGTTTGCAAAGAGCTGGAACCGACGCATCATTGGACCAAGTCCTGAGCGTCTGCCCGGGCCGTCGGCCAATAGAAGCCTGTACGGAAAGCTCTGCTTACAAGGGACCGAGCTACGGCGTGATGGCCACCGAGTCCGGCATGAATTTCAGCCAGCAAGTTCCGCCCTTCCTCTCCGGAGATGCACCTTTGAAGTACTCCGGTAGTGCTTTTCTTATAAAGCTCTCCCTCATGGACTTTATAGGCCTTGGATCGCCGCACTATGCAGCGTGCCTCATTTTGGTCCTCCGGGAGCTCCTGCCTATTACGGTAGGCTAGGAATGGTTCTGTCCACGGGGCGATGACGGCCATTATGACATGGGCGGAAGTTGTAATTTCTTTGGCAGGGCCGCCGATTATGTCAGATTGTTCGGTGCCGGACAGTGCGGATTGGTCCGGGCTGTCATTACCAGGCTCCCCTTCCCATACTACGGATGGCTTGAACAGCCTTTCCAGGAAGATGTTGGGGGGGACTGCATCGCGTTTTGCGCCGATGCGTGCCAGGATGTCTGCCGCCTGATTGATTTCCCGGGCTATGTGGTGAAATTTGAGCCCCTCGAACCGGGCTGACATTTTTAAGACGGCGTTGCGGTAAGCTGCCATTTTTGGATCCTTGGCATCAAAGTCTCCATTTATTTGGGATATCGCGAGGTTCGAATCCCCGCGCACTACCAGGCGTTGAATGCCCATGGATACTGCCATCCGGAGACCATGTAAAAGGGCCTCATATTCGGCAGCATTGTTGGAGTCCGTGTACATAATCTGGAGTACATATTGAACTGTATCTCCTGTGGGGGATGTCAAAACGACGCCAGCCCCTAGTCCGGCCAACATTTTGGAGCCGTCGAAATGCATGATCCAGTTTGAGTATGTGCCGTACTCTTTAGGGAGTCCGGCCTCCGTCCATTCTGCGACGAAGTTAGCCAAAACTTGCGACTTGATAGCTCGCCGTGGCTTATAAGTTATGTTGAACGGGAGGAGCTCGATGGCCCATTTTGCAATCCGGCCCGTTGCGTCGCGGTTGTTTATAATATCGTTGAGTGGTACTTCCGATGCTACTGTGATTGAACACTCTTGAAAGTAGTGTCGTAGCTTCCGGGATGCCATGAATACCGCGTATGCAATCTTTTGATAATGTGGGTACCATGATTTGCATGGAGTGAGGACAGTGGACACGTAGTAAACCGGCTTTTGAAGGGGGAATTTGTGTCCGTCTGTTTCCCACTCGACGACGAGTACTGCGCTGACAACTTGATGGGTTGCTGCAATGTACAATATCATTGGTTCGCCGATGTTTGGCGCGGCCAGGACTGGGTTTGTTGCCAATATGGCTTTTATTTCGTCGAGTCCGGCCGTGGCGGCATCCGTCCACTCGAAGTGTTCGGTGCACCGAAGGAGGTGATAGAGGGGTAGTGCCTTTTCTCCCAAGCGGGAGATGAAGCGGCTTAGAGCCGCCACGCATCCGGTTAATTTTTGTATTTGTTTGAGGTCCTTTGGGATATCCAATTGTGACAAAGCTCGGATCTTGGCTGGATTTGCTTCGATTCCTCTACCGGATACAATGAAGCCCAAGAGCTTTCCGGCTGGAATGCCGAAAACGCATTTTTCTGGGTTTAGCTTGATGTCATATGTTCGGAGATTATCAAATGTAAGCCTCAAGTCGTCTACTAGAGATTCGACATGTTTTGTTTTTACGACCACATCATCCATGTATGCCTCCACTGTTTTGCCGATCTGGTTTGCCAGACATGTCTGAATCATGCGCTGATATGTTGAGCCGGCGTTTTTGAGCCCAAAAGGCATTGTGTTAAAGCAGAATGGGCCGTATGGGGTGATGAATGCCGTTGCGGCTTGGTCTGACTCGGCCATCTTGATTTGATGATAGTCGGAGTATGCGTCGAGGAAACACAATGAATCGTGTCCTGCTGTGGCGTCGATAATTTGATCGATGCGGGGGAGGGGGAAGGGATCCTTTGGGCAAGTCTTGTTAAGGTCTTTAAAATCAACGCACAGGCGCCAGGATTTGTCCTTCTTTGGTACCATCACCAAGTTTGCTAGCCAGTCCGGATGTTTTATATCTCTGATGAATCCGGCCTCCAGTAGCTTGGCTAGCTCCTCTCCTATAGCCTGTCTCTTGGGTTCAGAGAAACGCTGAAGTGCTTGTTTGACAGGTTTGAATCCTTTTAGGATATTTAAGCTGTGTTCGGCCAGCCTGCGTGGGATTCCTGGCATGTCTGAAGGGTGCCAGGCGAAAATGTCCCAGTTCTCGCGTAGGAACTTGTCGGGGCGGACGGGCGTCCCCCCGCGAGCACCTATGGGGCCGGAGCCCCTTTCGTTGTCCCTTTCTGCTTGACCGTTGCTCCTGGGGTGAGCAACCGAAGTGAAACAGACCTTGGCGCCGAGATCCTGGGCGTATTGCATGAAGGCGCGACTTGTAAATTGTGTCCCGTTGTCGGTGATGACTCTGTTGGGGATTCCAAAACGGCAGACGATCGACCGGAAGAACTTGACTGCTGACTGCGCGGTCACCTTCCTTACTGGCTCCACTTCTGGCCACTTCGTGAACTTGTCGATTGCAACGTACAAGTACTCGAAGCCCCCGACGGCTCGGGGAAAAGGGCCGAGGATATCGAGCCCCCAGACCGAGAAGGGCCAGGACAAAGGGATTGTTTGGAGAGCTTGAGCTGGCTGATGAATCTGTTTTGCATGGAACTGGCACGCTTCACACTTGGTTACTAGTGCAGTTGCATCTTGGAGGGCTTCTTGCCAGAAGAACCCTTGCCGGAAGGCTTTCCCGACAAGTGCTCTTGCGCCAATGTGATGGCCGCATATGCCTCCGTGTATCTCTGCCAACAGCTTCTGTCCGTCTTCCCTGGAGATGCACTTCAATCTGACACCGTTGAGTCTCCTTCTGAACAGCTCGTTGTCCACGAACTGGTACATACTTGACTGCCTGGTGATCTTCTCCACCTCTTCTGGGTCGTCGGGAAGTTCTCCAGTTTGCAGAAAACGGACGATCTGCCGTGCCCATGCCGGAGCCCGGGGCTCGACGGCAAGGACTAAAGGCATGAAGGCCGCTGCGGGGACCCCGGCTTCTACGGCAAGAACCTCTGGTTCAGCCGGAGCCGGTGATCCCCCGGCAAGCTTGCCGGGGCAAAGCTTGTCGGGAACCTCTGCTTCCACTGGACGGACCCTCGGACCCGCAGGAGCGGACTGTTCCTCAGCGTTCGGATTGTTGATCCGCTCGCCGGAGCAAGGCTCATCGGGGACACCTGCTTCGACTGGACGGATCCTCGGATCCGCAGGAGCGGGCTGTCCCTCGGCGTTCAGGCTGCTGATCAGCTCGCTGGAGCGAGGCTTACCGGGGACACCGGCTTCGACTGGACGGATCCTGGGATCCGCAGGAGCGGGCTGTCCCCCGGCGTTCTGGTTGTTGATCTTGGGGACCTTGGCGGCGGTCTCAGGGAGGTCCGCCTGCGAGTAGTCGCCGGAGACCAACTTCCTTTTCTTGGACTGCCCAACTGATGGTGTAACGGATGGTTGAGTCAGCTTGAGCAAGAAGGTCCCTGGTTCCACAGGTAACTTCAGCGAAGCACACTTCGAAAGGCCGTCTGCTATCTCATTCTGAGCTCTCGCGACGTGCTCCATTTGCAGCCCTTCAAAGTGTTCTTCCAGCTTCCTCACTTCATCGACGTAAGCTTCCATCAGAGGGCTCTGGTAGCTCTTGTTGACTTGCCGGACCACCAGTTGAGAATCTCCCCGCACTATCAGCTTTCTGATCCCAAGTTCGGCCGCAATTCTGAGGCCGGCGAGCAAGCCTTCATACTCAGCAGTATTGTTGGTAGCTTGCTCTCTTGGGAAATGCATCTGGATAACGTACTTGAGGTGCTCTCCGGTGGGCGCGATGAGTACCACGCCAGCACCGGCGCCTTGCAGCGAAAAGGCACCATCGAAGTACATTACCCACTCGCTTGTTGCTCCTTGTATGGGCGCGCTTGTTTCTTGGCCTTCTCCATCTGGCGTCGGGGTCCACTCAGCTATGAATTCTGCCAAAGCTCGGCTCTGTATGGTTGAAGTACTTTCAAACTTGAGCCCAAAGCTCGACAGCTCCAGCGCCCACTCGACGATCCTGCCTGTTGCCTCTGGATTGTGCAATATCCTCTTCAGCGGAAAGCGAGTGACTACTGTTATCTCATGCGCTTGGAAGTAATGGCGCAGCTTTCTCGAGGCCATGAGAAGGCCGAAAAGCAATTTCTGCACCCCGGAGTATCTTGATCTAGCCCCCTGCAAGAGGGAACTTACAAAATACACCGGGCGCTGCACCATCTTCTTCCGCGCTCCATCCTGTTCCTGCGCAGGGTGGCCCTTGTCGGGGCCAGAGCTTGCTGGAGCAGCCCCCCGCTCGTCGCTGGACTCACTTGTAGGTGGTATAGGCTCCTCGTCGGCCTCCCTCTCCGCCACTAACGCAGCACTAACCACCTGGTTGGTTGCCGCTAGGTATAGCAACAACTTCTCCTGTGGTCTAGGTGTGACAAGTATTGGAGTGGAGGATAGGTACCTTTTCAAATCTTGCAGCGCTGCCTCCGCTTCTGGAGTCCACTGCACGGGACCTGCCTTCTTCAAGATTTTAAAGAAAGGCAGGGCGCGTTCTGCAGACCTTGAAATGAACCGACTGAGGGCGGCCACACAACCTGCGAGCTTTCTGACGTCCTTGACGCGCTTTGGGGCTTCGATCTGCTCGATGGCTTTGATCTTGTCGGGATTAGCTTCAATCCCCCTCTGTGACACAAAGAACCCGAGAAGCTTGCCGGAGGGGACTCCGAAAACGCACTTCTCGGGGTTCAGCTTGAGCTGTATCTTGTGCAAGTTCTGAAATGTCTCTTCCAGATCTTGGACCAGGGTTTCTTTGCTCCTGCTCTTCACCACGATGTCATCCATGTAGGCCTCCACGTTCCTATGGATCTGCGGCTCGAAGGCAGAGTGCACTACCCTTGCAAACGTTGATCCCGCATTCTTCAGTCCAAACGGCATGCGTATGAAGCAATAGGTGCCGCACGGAGTGATAAATGCGGTCTTCTCTTCATCTTCCTTGGCCATAAAGACTTGGTGGTATCCTGAATATGCATCAAGAAAAGAGAGTAGCTCACATCCGGCAGTGGAGTCAACAATCTGGTCAATGCGCGGCAAGGGAAATGGATCTTTGGGACATGCTTTATTCACGTCGGTGAAGTCTATGCACAGTCTCCACTTCCCATTGGCTTTGCGCACGACGACCGGATTGGCCAGCCACGTCGGATGGATCACACCTCTCACTACGCCTGCTGCCTCTAGCTTCTTGATCTCTTCGCTGATGAATTCCTGGCGCTCCACGGCTTGCTTTCTTACTTTCTGCTTGACGGGTCGCGCGTGAGGACAGACAGCGAGCTTGTGCTCAATCACCCTCCTGGGAACACCGGGGATGTTGGACGGTTGCCATGCAAACACGTCGTCATTCGCCCGCAGGAAGGCGACGAGCGCGCTTTCCTATTTGCTGTCAAGCGTGGCACTGATGGTGAAGGTACCGCCAGTGCCGTCCTCCTTGGCGGACACCTTCTTGGTTGCCGGAGGAGCGGTCATTCCCTTCCTGTACTTGCCGGCGGAGCTCGATGGAACGTCCTCGACGGCGGCGCAGCACTCCGAAGAGGTGCGGTTGCCGGAGTGGGCCCCAGAGCACTTACCGGGCTTGGTCTTTGTCTTCTTCCCCCCGGGGGCTTCAGCGGCAAGTGTGTCCTTCTCTGCCGCGGCCGCTACATCCCGGTAGATCTTGTCGGCGCAGATAAGCGCATCCTTTTTGTCGCCATGGACAGTGATGACGCTTATCGGCCCCGGCATCTTGAGTACGTTGTAGGCGTGGTGGGAAGCCGCCATGAACTTGGCGAGAGCGGGACGGCCGAGGATCCCATTGTATGGTAACGGGATATCGGCGACGTCGAACGTGATACGCTCAGTCCTGAAGTTAAGCTCGCCGCCAAAGGTCACCGGCAGAGTAATCTTCCCCTTGGGCTTGCTCCTCCCCGGGTTGATTCCTTGGAAGGATCCGGTCTCTTCGAGCTCGCCGTCTGGGATCTGGAGTTTCTTGATCACAGCGGAGGAGATCAAGTTCAGCCCGGCCCCGCCGTCTACCAACATCTTGGTGACCTTGAGGTTGCGGATGGTGGGTGAGACCAGCATCGGCAAGCACCCGACCGCGGTTGTGCGGTCGGGGTGATCCTCAAGATCGAAAATGATGGGCGTGCTGGACCATTTGAGGAGCCTGCGCGACTCCACGGGCGGCTCTGCTGCGTTCACCTCTCGCGCCCACCGCTTAAGCTGGCGGTGGGAGGTGTGCAGAGATGCGCCGCCGTCAACGCATAGGACCTCCGTGGCCTTCTGGAACTCCTGCTCGCTGTTATCTTCGTATTCCACGTCTTCGTCGTCGTCTTCGTCATCCTCGTCGCGGCCCCGGGGAGGCCGATCGCCTTGCCGCTGCTTGGCCTTGCCGCGGCGTCCTCCCCGGCCGACGGGCGGCCGCTTCTTGCTTGGTTCGCCACCCCCACCCTCGGCCTTCCCCTTGTCGCGCCTCTCGTACTCAGCCTTCTGCTGCACGACGAGGTATTCGACGCTTTTGCAGTTGGAGAGATCGTGGCCCTTGGTGCGGTGGATCTTGCAGTATTGCTTGTCGGAGCCGTCCTGCTTGTCGGCTGCCGCCACGGGGGCAGGCTCCTTGCCGGAGCCGCCAGCCTGTGTTTGCTTGGCGGGAGCCTCCTTGCCGGACCCCTCGACGGCAAGCACCTCTTTCCTGTTCTTCCTCCTATTATTCCGCCGCTGGCTCCTCTTCGCCGGGGCGGTGTCGTCACTGTCGCCTTCTCCTGCGCCAGCATCCTCCCCGGGGAGTTTCCTCCCCTCCTCCGCGCGCGCGCACTTGTCAGCCAAGGCATATAGCTCGCTGACGTCCCGGATCTTGGTCATAGCCATCTCTTCACGCATGCGGCGGTTACGCACGTTCTGGTGGAACGCGCTGATAACCGCGGCAGGGTGAACGTCGGGGATGTTGCGATGCATGCGGCTGAAGCGCTGGATGTACTTGCGCAGGGGTTCTCCTTCCTTCTGGGCTAGGATGTGGAGGTCGCTATCCTGGCCATGAGGTTTGTGGCCGCCTGTGAAGGCGCCAACAAACTGATGGCAGAGATCCGCCCAGGAAGAGATGGAGCCTTCCGGCAAGTGCATAAGCCACGAACGAACGTTCGGCTTAAGCACGAGCGGGAAGTAGTTCGCCAATATCCTCTCGTCGCGCCCCCCGGCAGCTTGTACAGCGATTGTGTAGATGCTGAGAAACTCCGAGGGGTGCGTCCTGCCGTCGTACTTCTCCGGTACGTCGGGCTTGAAGTTCTTCGTGCTGGGCCACCGGACGCGTCGCAGCTCGCGGGTGAACGCAGGGCAACCTGCCGCGTACGGTAAGTCACCTGGTTCACCGGGCGCGTACGCGTCGACAGCGTTCCCAGCCCGCTGGTCTGATTGTCGCCGAGTTTCTCGGCGGCGCTCAATCCTTGTTCGAGCGTCTTCTTGCTGCCGCTCGTCGAGGACTTGGCGCTGGTCCCGGCGAGTCCGCGGGTCCGACGACGCTGTGGAGCCGTCGTCGGCGTTGTTCCAGCGGGGTGGCGTCTTCTGCTTCTGCGCCGGGGAGTGCACGGTGGTCGCACCTCCGGCGGTCTTGTCGCCGTCGGCCTTCGTCTTCTCGACCTGCCGGGGCCGTGAGGTCGCCGGCCGCTGCGGCGTGTCGTTGTTGGCGAAGGCGATCAGGCTCTGGATGGTGGCCCTCCAGCTTTCGGCCTTGCCAGCCGCTGGAGGGTAGTCGAGGAGCAGTTGCGCTCTCGCGAGCGCTTCTGCCGGAGTGGAGGGGAGCGGGGGCGAGTGGCGCGAGGAGCGGTACGCGCTCGGACTCCTAACAATGTTAGAAAGAGCGGGGTCCCTCCCCGGCGCCTTCGCCTTGCCCGTGTCCGGACGGGGGCCCGTGGCGTCCCGCGAACCTCCTGTTTGCCCTTGTTCCAGCAAGCAGATGCCACCTCCCGTGGCATGGCGCTGCTGGGTCGTCGTTTGAAGGGACGGATGCGGCGCGTCCTCGGAGGCCGAGGCTCGGTCGTCCGCCCTGTTCTTGGATTTGGTGGCACCGCGAGTGTTCTCGCCGGTGGCCACCCCTCCGACGGTGTCTCCCCCGCCCACCGTTGGCTCCGGTAGCGGTGGGAGTGACGCGGACGGGCCCGCGGCCTCCGAAGCCTTCTTCTTCGGGGCCATGGTGTTGATGAAGCTAGCGAGTTCGGAGAAGCTGACGAAGAGCGCGCTCGCGCGAACGCAGGATCTGATCCGCACAACCTCGACGCACCCCCTACCTGGCGCGCCAAAGATGTCGGGGCGGACGGGCGTCCCCCCGCGAGCACCTATGGGGCCGGAGCCCCTTTCGTTGTCCGGCGAGGGGGGCGGAGGGAGCGCGGAGAGCAGATCGAAGCGGGCACACGGGCGGTTTACCCAGGTTCGGGCCGCGATGGACGCGTAAAACCCTACTCCTGCTTAGTTGTATTGAACTGGGGAGCTCGGGAGCTTGGGAAGCTAGCTGCACCGAGCGTACGGCCGTCTGGATGCCTAGTCTCCGAACCCCGGAACCCCTTGCGGAACCCCCTCTACGTTGCACACGGGCCTCCTTTTATAGCGCAAAGGGGTCACCGACAGGTGTCAACGTAAGAGAAAGGGGTAAAAGCGTAAAAGGGGGTGGTAGCTGTAATAGTGCGGGAACGGTGGTGCTACAGTGCGGCACAGTGTTATCATACCTACTTCTGACGGTAGGGGACAAGGGCATTAAATGCCCGTCACGGTCGCCCGGACAGCACCGAGGCGGACCGTTAGGTGCGCCACCGTTCGCCACGATGGCGGCTGCATGCCACCGCATGCCCCAGGCTGCGCGGTGCCTCGCCACGTGCCCTCGGGGGAAGCCCCGGAGCGACGCGTGGCGGGCGAGCTGGAGCGCAGTCTTGAGGTGGCGATCTTGCCGCGGCAAGTGGCTTGCCGCGGGGGTCGTCTTCCTGTGCCTGATAGCGTGCCAGCTATCAGGCCTTGCCGGGGCGCTTGGCGCGCCACGGCTGGCTTCTCTTGTGGTGCCTGAGTTCGGCCTTCCCGACAAGCTCCTCTTGTCGGGGGCTCGATCTTCTGTCTCGTTATACTTTGTTCTTGGATGGCCTTACATGGGCTCAGTCGTCCCGGCAAGCTCCTCTTGCCGGGGTCTTGTCTTCTTGGCCCGGCAAGCTCCTCTTGCCGGGGGCCTTGTCTTCTTGGCCCGGCAAGCTCCTCTTGCCGGGGGCCTTGTCTTGAATGCTTGGTCTTCTCTTGGCGCTTCCGGGGCGGGCCTTGCTGCAGGGTGCTACGACTGCCCGTGCACAAGTCTGGGGTACTAAGGTACCCCTACTTTAGTACACCGACAGAACTCTCGCAGTGCGGCATCTACATCAGGGTTTAATCATGCCCCAATGGAAGCTATTTTATTGGGGTCCGTCGGATGGACCTGGAATTTGACTATTTCATCCGCTGGTTTAAAGGAGGTGGACTTGAATCTTTTGTCGAGTATCACATTGTCCCTGTTTACCATGGAGCGCAGCGCAGTCAGTTCCTCAGCCGCTAGGGCTTCGGACAGTGCCTCGAGGGCCAGTGCGGCTGTCTTGTTTTCGGCGCGGAGGGCTATGTCCGGATCACTGGCGAGAGTGATGATTCCGTTTGGCCCGGGCATCTTGAGCTTCATGTACCCGTAATGGGGTATTGCTTGGAAGATTGTAAATGCTTCCCGCCCTAGCAGAGCGTGGTATCCGCTACTGAACGGGGCCACCTGAAATGTGACTTCTTCGGACCTGTAATTATCCGGCGTGCCGAACACCACGTCTAGTGTGATTTTTCCTGTACAGCGCGCTTCCCGATTGGGGATTATTCCTCTAAAGGTTGTGCTGCTTCGCTCAATGCAATTCCAGTCTATTTCCATTTTTTGGAGGGTTTCCTCATAAATGAGGTTCAGTCCGCTGCCTCCGTCCATGAGTACCTTGGTGAGGCGAAAGCCGTCCACTATTGGACTGAGGACCAATGCAGCTGGTGCTCGGGATGTTCGGAATTTAGGTTCATCACTGGCATTAAAAGTAATTGCCATGTCACTCCAAGGGTTTATTGTTGCTACTTGATAGACTTCAGTGAGGCTGCGGAGTGTTCTTTTTCGCATATTATTTGATGCGAAAGTCTCGAAGACTGTTAAGACTGTACTGGAGTCCCTGAGGTGGCTTTCTGCGGACTCCGGAATTAGGAGATCTTCGCCCCTTTTGGCCACCTGACGGAGTATCCAACATGCTCTAAGGCTGTGAGTTGGTGTGGCGTCCTCTGTACTGTGAATTTTACAGGGTCCATTAAGCCATCCCTCCAGTACGGTTCCATGCCCTGTAGAGGGTTTTGGTTTTTTGGTTTTTAACCCGGGTGTCTGATGATGATGCACCCTTTTATTTCGGACGAGGCTTCTATTCAGGGCCGGATTATCCCAAAATTTAATTTCGGTTTTCTAGGCGCTTTCCATGGCACAGTACTTTTGTACTATGGACACCAAGTCAGCGAAGCATGTAATATCACGACGACCTGTGGCGTTGAGGATTCCCTTGTCCGTGCAATTATTGCAGAAGATTGAGATTGCGTCTTCCTCGCGGCAGTCCTTTATCCTGTTCATAACCAGGAGGAACCTTGCCCAATAATGATGTACTGTTTCTTCGGGCTTTTGCCTGATTTGGGATAGATCGCTTATGTTCGGGTGGGTGGGTGGAATTAAATCTCCAACCTCACCCAATCCGAGACTCAGAGGCCAAGGAGTTTCCGAACTCTGAAGTTTGGATTCTTGGATGTTGTCCAGTGAATCTGACCCGTTGCCTGATTCTAAGTTCAGGTCTTGAATTACATCCTCCCCTCCGCGGATATCCGTCTTGGAGGGATCGGGAATCCGGACGTAGCTAGTCCTTAAGACAGATGAAGGGTCACCGCACTATGCCTCTACTACGGCAACATGATGGATGACTTGGGGAGAATTAATATCTCTTAGATCGGGTTTAAGCCCAACCTGGTCATAATCCGTAGTGACCCCCAAGGCGGCGATGCGATCTAAGAGCTCGTTTATGAAAGAGAGCTCCATTGGATCCAACTGCTCGGCGAGTTCCGAGCTGATGTGAAGATTGCTTTTGATGACCCGAGAGGTCACCGTCGGCGCAACGACCGAACAGGCGGTCATAAGGAAACCACCTAGCCGGAGAGTTGGGCTGACAGCCAAGGCTCCCTTAGTAACGGCGCCGTCTTTAAAGACGGGAAGAGGCATCCTTCCTGATTGTGACGGCACAGAGGAACTCTCAATGAAAGCACCAATGTCGGTGTCAAAACCGGAGGATCTCGGGTAGGGGGTCCCGAACTTTGCGTCTAGGCGGATGGTAACAGGAGACAAGGGACACAATGTTTTACCCAGGTTCGGGCCCTCTTGATGGAGGTAAAACCCTACATCCTGCTTGATTAATATTGATGATATGGGTAGTACAAGAGTAGATCTACCACGAGATCAAGGAGGCTAAACCCTAGAAGCTTGCCTATGGTATGATTGTTGTATGTTGGAGTTGTTGTCCTACAGACTAAAACCCTCCGGTTTATATAGACACCGGAGAGGGTTAGGGTTAGTCGGTTACAATGGTAGGAGATCTAAATATCCGCATCGCCAAGCTTGCCTTCCACGCCAAGGAAAGTCCCATCCGGACACGGGACGAAGTCTTCAACCTTGTATCTTCATAGTCCAGGAGTCCGGCTGAAGGTATAGTTCGGATGGCCGGACACCCCCTAATCCCGGACTCCCTCAACCATCAAAATAGAAAAACAATATACGTGCCGCCACGTGACCAGTGTGTCGTGCGAGCAGGCGTGTGTTGACGGGACGCATGCGAGCACTCCGCCGCGCAGGCAGATTGGGAGGCATGCGTGCAGGTGTGTGAATTGACGGAAGGCATGCTTGCTGCGCAGTGTCATCGGGAGGCGTGCTAGTAGCTGTGTGAAATGACGGTAGGCATGCCAACAGTTTGATGCACAGGCTCCCCGGGAGGCGAGCCAGCGGTTTGACCGTCGCCCGCCTCTCTCCCACTACTCTATATTAATGGCATGCCCGAGTGGCCACACCCCCACGCTCGCCACACACACAGTCCTCTCTCTCCACCTGCATCCTCGATGCCACTCTTAGTCCTGAAAGCTGTCAGTGTATGAGGATGCCGCCGAAGCGCCCCATTGGAGGGAGTGGTGACGCCGGGGATGCTGAAATACCGGAGCACGGCGTGAAGATGGAGACAGAGTTTGCCGTCGCCGCCGATGAGGTATTGCTCCACCTTGACATCATCGACGGTGTCGTGCTTCAACAGCCGGAGCTGGAGGTCCACACCGACTCGGGAGACGACTCCGGTGATGACTTGGGCGACGACTCCAGTGACGACGGACAACATGTTAGTCATCTATACCCATTTATGTGTCAAATACATCCTAGGGTTTATCTAGTTACTCCCGCCTCCCCCTTTTTGGAATAGAAATCCTATGGTTATGTTCTCTCAATCAATGAAATCTGAGTACGTTTTGTTAGATCCGTGTAGTGTATTGATTGTTTGAATGGTACAAATGATAAGTGATTAGTTGTTTCATCTGTGGAAATGATTTCTACTAATAATCTGACTAGGGTTGGTATTCGTGCTAATAATTCCTAGCCAGGTCTAAACAATTGATTTTGAATGACCTACATATATGTTTGTGCCATTTTTTTTCAAGATTGGTCTATACATAGACGATTGTGCTTAAAATTGAACCATAATCTTTGGATATGTCTAAAAAATAGCCATAAATTCCTAATCCTACTGTACGGAATGTACATTGATTTGATGCCAAATGTTGGCAACTGCCAAATGTTCACTAGAGATTAGTTTGTATTCCAAATTTGACGCTGATTTTTTACTATATGTATAGGTGCTATCTAACGATGTCGACAACGAGGATGAAGATGGCCAGAGGAGGTACAAGAGGAAAAACCTCAGGGAGCTTTATGTGGGAATGCATAACAAGCGTATTAGGACCTGGAACGAGGGCTATCGATGCCCATTTTGCAACCAAAAGCTTCATGACTTGTATCAAAGTGTTCTGGCGCATGCAAGAGGACGAGCTATTAGCTCCTTCAGGCAGAAGTATCCTCGCAGGGTGGCGCACGCCGCATACGCCGAGTACCTAGAGAAGCTTCAGGATCGTGCCGGCAGAGTAGATGAGATGTGGGATTGAACTATGTATGGCTATGTAGTGTCTTAATTATGAATGCGCTTGAGTATGCTTAATGATGGTTGAACTATATACTTATGGTTGAACTATGCTTGTGTATGCTTATTATCTATGCCTGAGTGTGTTTAATCTATGTTTACTTATGTCTAAATGTGGGATATAGATGCAATCAGTTCGGTTGATGGAATCTACCTCCGTCGTAGTTTATTGGTCCCCTTTGCAATTTGTGTTAAATTTTGACCAAAGATTTAACTGACAAAATGTTAGTGTAGGTCAGCAAAAATTATATCGTTGGATGCGTATTTTAACATAATGTTCAATGATATAATTTTTGGCGAAATGCATAAACATTTGTTAGTTAAATCTTTGGTCAAAATTTGGCACAAATTACAAAGGGGGCCAATAAACCAGGACGGAGGTAGTACGTCAATCACACACGGTCTCAAAATTGGAATGCAATGATTTTCATTTTCCCAGTTACATCAATCACACACGGTTGGCTCTAGCAAACCGTTGCTTCCGTAACTCTTTGTGGGATAGAAAACCCTCACCACCGAATTCAAAAAAGAAAACCCTCACCATCCCCATGTCACAAAAACCCTCACCCCGCCCACCACCCCCTCCGGTCCCCATTCACACCTGCACAAGCTTGTTCGCAACTCTACATGGCACCGCCTATCGCCGCGACATCTACCTAGCTCGACTCGCCGCCGCCAGGCTACCGATAAACCGCACGACATTTCTCCACTTCCTCTTGCTACTGCCTATCACCATCGACTTTCTTCATGCTGCTCGCGGTCGACCCAGCTCCGCCCGATTGGGGTATCCGCCATGTTGATGGTATTTTCTCATGGACAACAAGGTAACTAATTTAATGAGATATTATCTCATCTCTTATCCTAGTTCATCTGCCTCCTTTAATCACCCGGCCGAAATCGCCTTGAATTCATTTTTATTCGAGCTGATTTGAGGGTTTTCTTTCATTCAGAGTGTACAGTGCGTGGACACATCAGGACTTTGCAGCCTCGGCCAGACATCCATGGAGTTCCATCTCACTGTACCAGATGTGTCGGTGTACTAGAGTAGGGGTACCCTAGTATCCCGAACTTGTGCACAGGCAGTCGCAGCGTCCCGCGGCAAGGCTTGCCGGGTGACCACCAAGGCCCTCCGTGGTTCCTTTGGAGCCATTCAAGAACAAAGTATTTAAGCCAAGGAGACAAGGCCCCGGCAAGAGGAGCTTGCCGGGAAGGCCACTCAAGGCACAAGACCCCGGCAAGAGGAGCTTGCCGGGAAGGCCAACCAGGGCATCTCAAGGAACTTGCCGCGACGCGCCACGCGTCCCGGCAGGGTCCGGTGAGCGACAAGCTTCCGGACGCGACAAGACAACGGCCACGGCAAGGCGCTTGCCGCGGCGAGCAACCACTCTGTACCCACGCTCCAGCGCATCCACCAATGTGTCGCTCTGGGACCCTTCCAGGCGTACGTGACGGGAGGCTGTGCAGCCAGGGGTACACTGTGGCAAGCGGCGCTGACAAGATCTCCATCGTGGCGAGCGGTGGCGTCCCTGACGGTCCCTTTTCTGCACTGTTTGGGCGACGTAGATAGGCATTTAATGCCTTTGTCCCCTGCCGTCAGGGTTAGGTATGATACACTGTGCAGGTAGCTGTACCAACCGCAGCACCTTTTCCATTTTTGCCCTTGCCTACGTTGCCACCTGTCGGTGACCCCTTGGGCATATAAAAGGAGGCCCATGCGCAACGTAGGAGGGGGGGGGGGAGGACGAACAGTAGAACACTCACGCTCGGTCTCGTTAGCTGCTGGTGCGTACTGTAGCACTCAGTGCTCCCGAGCAAGAACTCAATACAAACCACAAAGCAGCAGTAGGAGTATTATCTCTCCGGAGAGCTCCGAAGCTGGGTAAAACTGCTCGTGTGCTCCGCCTCGATCTGCTCTTCGTGCGACCTCCGCCCCCTGCCGAACCGAAAGGGGCTCGGTCCCCATAGGTGCTCGCGGATCAGTTTTCCCCGACATCTTTGGCGCGCCAGGTAGGGGGCGTCGAGGTTGTGTGAACCTGATCCGGCGTTCACACGAGCTAGATCTTCAACATCTTCATCGACATGCCGCCGAAGAAGAAGGCTTCGGAGGCGGCTGCTCCGTCTGCGACAAACCCACCATCGCATGAGCAAATGGCTGGTGGGGAAGACGCTGGCGGAAGAACGGGCGTCGACGAGGGAGCCCACGGTGCCACCAGGTCCAAGGACAAGGCTGCGCTGCCCGTCGTCGGCGTAGCAGGCTCCCATGACGACCGGGCGTCCGTGGATGCTCCGCGCCCATCTCAGGTGGCGCGGGACCGGCAGCGTCATGGTACTCACGGTACCATACGCTTGCTGGACCCAAATCGAGCTGGCGGATCTCGGGATGCTCAAGGCCAGCATGCACGCCAACGTGCTGGCGCGAGCGAGACACGGTCGCATGGACGGAATACTGCTCCTTCTAACATCGTTGGAAGTCCGAGCATATCCCGCTCCTCGCACCGTTCGCCACCGCTACCCGCCACTCCAGCAGAAGCTTTGGCGCGAGCACAACTTCTCCTAGACTTCCCTCCAACAGCGGACAAGATCGACGACTGGAGGGCCACCATTCAGAGCCTCATCGGCTTCGCCAACGGCGACACTCCGCGGCAGCCGACTGCATCGCAGCCGCGGCAAATCAGCCAGGTGCGAGCCGATGGCGACAAGACCGGGGGGGGGGTGCAACCACCGTGCACTCTCCGCCCCGAAGGCCGAGATCGCCGACTCGCCGGGTCCACCACGACAGCGACTCCACCGCTTCATCAGATCCGCGAGCTCGCCGCGATCAGCGCCAAGTTCTTCACGAACGACAGCAAGAAGACGCTCGTACTCGCATCGAGCGCCGAAGAGAAGCGCGACGTCAATCAGACCGGCGCGCTGGGCCCACTGTCGACATGCATGCGCCAGGGGAACCAGGCGACCTGCCGTATGCAGTAGGTTGCCCTGCGTTTACTCGTGAGCTGCGGCAAGTCTAGTGGCCCAGAACGAAGAATTTCAAGCCAGACGTACCCGAGAAGTACGACGGCAAGTTGCATCCATCGGAGTTCCTCAGCATCTACACCATTGCGGTGCAGGCTGCCGGGGGGCGAGACGACAAGATCCTTGCCAACTAATTCCCGCTGGTGCTCAAGCCCAACGTCAGGTCCTGGCTCATGCACTTGCCGGAAAACTCCATATCTTCCTAGGCAGACCTATGCCATCAGTTTGTCGGCGCCTTTACGGGCGGCCACAAACCTCATGGCCAGGAGAGTGACCTTCACCTGCTTGCCCAGAAGGAAGGAGAGCCCATGCGCAAGTACATCCAGAGATTCAGCCAAGTGCAACGCAACATCCAGGATGTCCACCCTGCCGCGGTCATCAGCGCGTTCCACCAGAACGTGCGTAACCGCAGGATGCGGGAGGAGATGGCGATGTGCAAGATCAGAGACGTCAGCGAGCTGTATGCCCTGGCCGACAAGTGTGCACGTGCTGAGGAAGGGAGGAAACTCCCCGGAGAGGATGCAGGAGCAGGAGGATCTGATAGTGAGGATGCTGCCCCGACAAATAAAAACCGGCGGCGGAACAACAGGAAGAGGAAAGGCAAAGACGTGTTAGTTGTTGAGCAGTCCGGCAACGACGGTGGCACCAAGAAAGCCAAAGATGGTAGCCCCGGCAAGGAGGTTACCGCATGCACCAACTGCCAGGCTGTGGCGGCCGCCGACAAGCAGGAAGGCCCCAACAAACAGTACTGCAAGATCCACCGCACCAAGGGCCATGACCTCCAGAGCTGCAAGAAGGTCGAGCAGCTTGTCGAGCTGCAAAAGGCCGAGTACGAGCGACACGACAAGGAGAAATCCCAAGGAGGTGCTGGAGGATCCGGTACGAAGCGCACCGGCCGGGGAGGACGCTGCGACAAGGCCAAGCAGCGGCAAGGAGACAGACCTCCCCGCAGCCGCGACAAGGATGAAGATGACGACGACGACGAAGACATGGATGATGATGAAACCAGTGAGCAGGAGTTCCAGAAAGCCACAGAGGTCTTGTGCGTTGACGGCGGTGCTTCTCTATATACTTCACACCTCCAACTCAAGCAGTGGGTGCGGGAAGTCAATGTGGCAGAACCACCCGTTGAGTCACGCAAGCTTCTGAAATGGTCCAGCACGCCTATCATCTTTGATATTGAGGACCACCCTGATCGCACAACTGCTGTCGGGTGCTTGCCGATGTTGGTTTCACCATCTATCCGCAACCTCAAGGTCACTAAGATGCTAGTTGACGGCGGGGCCGGCTTGAACCCGATCTCCTCCGCTATGCTCCGGAAACTCCAAGTCCCTGACAGCGAGCTCGAAGAGACAGGCACATTCCAAGGAATCAACCCGGGAAGGAGCAAGCCGAAGGGGAAGATCACGTTGCCGGTGACATTTGGCAGCGAGTTGAACTTCAGAACTGAGAGGATCACTTTTGACGTTGCCGATTTTCCATTGCCTTACAATGGGATTCTCGGCCGTCCAGCGCTCGCCAAGTTCATGGCGGCCTCTCACTACGCGTACAACATGCTGAAGATGCCAGGCCCGATAAGTGTCATCTCTGTCCTTGGCGACAAGAAGGATGCTCTTATCTGTGCCGACAAGATCTACTGGGAAGCAGCAGCCGCAATGGATCGCGTGACACTTACCGCTGGAGCTCCCGGGGGGAAGAAGAAGACCAAGTCCGGCAAGAGTTCTGATGCCCACTCCGGCAAGCACACCTCTTCGGAGTGCTGCGCTACCGTCGAGGACGCACCATCGAGCTCCACCGGAAAGTATAAGAAGACAATGGCAGCTCCGCCAGCGACCAAGAAGGTGTCCGCCAAGGAGGACGACACTGGTGGTACTTTCACCATTAGTGCCACTCTCGACCCTAAATAGGAAAGCGCGCTCATTGCTTTCCTGCGGGCGAATGTCGATGTGTTCGCGTGGCAACCGTCTGACATCCGCGGTGTTCCCAGGAAAGTAATTGAGCACCACCTTGCCGTCTGTCCTCATGCGCGGCCCGTCAAGCAGAAAGTCAGAAAGCAAGCAGTGGAGCGCCAAGAATTCATAGCAGAAGAGATCAAGAAGTTGGAAGCAGCAGGCCTTGTCAGAGGAGTGCTCCATCCTACATGGTTGGCCAATCCTGTAGTCGTGCGCAAGGCAAACGGGAAATGGAGGCTTTGTATCGATTTTACCGATGTCAACAAAGCTTGTCCCAAAGATCCATTTCCCTTGCCGCGCATTGACCAGATTGTTGACTCCACGGCTGGATGTGACTTGCTTTCATTTCTTGACGCATACTCAGGATACCATCAGATCTTCATGGCAGAAGAGGATGAGGAGAAAACCGCATTCATCACTCCCTGTGGCACGTACTGTTTCATACGGATGCCTTTCGGTTTAAAGAATGCTGGTTCAACATTCGCAAGGGTAGTCCACACTGCTTTTGAACCGCAAATACACAGAAATGTGGAGGCCTACATGGATGATATAGTGGTCAAGAGCAGGGACAGAGCAACTCTGATCCAAGACTTAGAAGAGACTTTCGCAAATCTGCGCAAGATCAGCCTCAAGCTCAACCCCGAGAAGTGCGTGTTTGGAGTCCCTTCCAGCAAGCTTCTCGGGTTCTTCGTGTCTCAGCGGGGAATTGAAGCCAATCCCGACAAGATCAAGGCCATTGAGCAGATCGAAGCACCGAAGCGCGTCAAGGATGTGCGGAGACTTGCCGGCTGCATGGCGACTCTCAGCAGGTTTATCTCTAAGTCTGCTGAGCGCGCCCTGCCGTTTTTCAAAATTTTGATAAAGGCAGGTCCAATGAAATGGACTCCGGAAGCGGAGGCTGCGCTACAGGACTTGAAGAGATACCTGTCCTCCACTCCAATACTTGTCGCACCTAAGCCACAAGAGAAGTTGCTGCTGTATTTGGCGGCAACCAATCAAGTGGTTAGTGCTGCGTTAGTAGCGGAGAGGGAGGCAGATGATGAGCTAGCAACCACGACGAGCGCATCCAGCGACAAGCAGGGGGCTTCCCCGACAAGCTCTGGTCCCGGCAAAGATGGATCTGCGCAGGCTCCCGAGGAGATACAGAAGAAAATGGTGCAGCGCCCAATCTACTTTGTCAGTTCCCTTCTGTAGGGGGCTAGGTCAAGGTACTCTGGTGTGTAGAAATTGCTTTTCGGCCTTCTCATGGCCTCGAGAAAGCTGCGCCATTACTTCCAAGCACATGAGATAACAGTTGTCACTCGTTTTCCGCTGAAGAGGATACTGCAGAATCCAGAAGCAACAAGCAGGATTGTTGAGTGGGCACTGGAACTGTCAAGATTTGGCCTCAAGTTTGAGAGCACTTCAACTATCCAAAGCAAAGCATTGGCAGAATTCATAGCAGAGTGAACACCAACACCAGATGAAGAAATTCTAGAAACGAGCATCCCCGTCAAGGAAGCAAGCAAAGAGTGGCTGATGTACTTTGATGGTGCTTTCTCGCTGCAAGGCGCTGGTGCTGGCGTATTGCTTGTCGCACCCACCGGAGAGCACCTTAAGTACGTAGTCCAGATGCACTTTCCCAAGGAGCAAGCAACAAACAATACTGCAGAGTATGAAGGATTGCTTGCCGGTCTCAGGATCGCGGCAGACCTTGGGATCAAGCAACTCATTGTCAGGGGTGATTCACAGCTTGTCGTCCGCCAAGTAAATAAGAGTTATTAGAGTCCGTTGATGGAAGCTTACGTTGATGAAGTGAGGAAGCTAGAAGAGCACTTTGTCGGCCTACAGATGTTACATGTTCCAAGAGCTCAGAACGACATTGCCGATGGCCTTTCAAAGTGCGCAACACTTAAGTTACCTGTGGAACCAGGGATCTTTGTGCTCAAGCTGACTCAACCATTTGTGGCGAGCTACGGGAAGCAGAAGACAACAACAGAACATCTCGGTGACCGTCCAAAGGCTGGATGGTGATAGCGGCGCCAGAAGCAGGGCTCGAAGACGAGGCGGCAGGACGTCAGCACGCTGTCGAGGGTGTCGCGCCCACGTACTCCAACTTGACGGCCTTGCCGCCCGCCCTCTTCCTCTTCCGCAGCCTCCCTACGCCAGCCGCCTAAGGAGACAACCCCGAGAAGTTCAAGGAGCCGGCGACACGGATGATGGGATCGCCGGTGCCGCACGGAGCGACGCCCGACACCTAGTCGGACCCGTCATCCTGCCGCCCGCTACCCCCTTCGTCGCTGCTGCTGTCCTCCTCGTCACTCTCGCTCGAGGAGGAGTCTTCGCTATCAGAGGAGCTCTCCACGCAGCACCTTGCCCGAGTTCCGAAGCACCCGAAGACCTTGACGGAGAGGAGACCGCCCTCCATCAGCTTAAAATGGAGGGTGAGCCCCTCCGTCAGGCGGTGGATACGGGCGAACGTCTTCCACCCTCGACCAAGATACATCACATTAGGGGCTGGGAAGTCAACGCGGACTCGCGTACCGCTGATTCCACAGCCCCTCATGTGCAGCCTCAGTGTCTCGGGCGGATCCAACTCCATCTCGCTCGCAAATGGAGTCGGGAGACGAAGGCGACGACGAGGCGGCCGACGCAGCCTGACGAAGAACTCGCAAGGGTCGTCCCCAATATGGACCGCCATGGGAAGAGGAACCGCTGGCGGAGGCGATGCCGGCGCGCCGCCCCGTCCACCTCTTCCCAGAGCGCCTCAGCCTCGCCCTCGACCTTGCCCACGGCCTCGCCCCCTCCCTCTTCCCCTTATAGCTGGCTCTGCCACCACGGGTGCGGGAGAAGGAAGGACGCGTTGTCTAGCGGCGACCCTCGCCGCCACCGTTGAAGGACCAGGGTTCCCTTTCTCCATGATGAATGAGAGAGAGGGGAGCAGAAGCTGAAGGAAAGAGGAGATGAAAGAATGCGGACCTCCGTTTCCCCCCCGCTCCTTATAAAGCAACAGGGTGGGGGCTCCGCCGCCCCGCTCAGCTAATCAAGACACAGAAGGAGCAGGGAACTGGGACCGGCTTGCTGCCTCGACCCACGACGGCCCGGTTCCCCGCCTTCACCGTTCGCCACCCCAAGTGCATGGAAGCCGCGTGGCAGGCGTGCAGAACCGAGGCGACGGATGAGGCGACCTCTCCTCACCCCGTGATCATGGGGAGTGGACGCCTCGAAAACCACGCCTCTGCCCCTGTTTCCCCTGCTTATAAGGAGGGAGGGGGCGGACGGTCCGCCTTTCTAAATAAAGAACCACCCACGACCTCTCCCACGACGCCGCAATCGACGCGTGCCGTTCAGGGAGGGCGCGGTGGATACGGAGTAAGATACGGCGTGATCCAGGCCGCGCGTGCCCGTGCCCTGTTTTGGGCCTGGCCCAACAGCGCTGGGCACCATGTATGGCCCAGGCTCGGGGGCTCCTGTCGGTGTACTAGAGTAGGGGTACCCTAGTATCCCGAACTTGTGCACGGGCAGTCGCAGCGTCCCGCGGCAAGGCTTGCCGGGTGACTACCAAGGTCCTCCGTGGTTCCTTTGGAGCCATTCAAGAACAAAGTATTTAAGCCAAGGAGACAAGGCCCCGGCAAGAGGAGCTTGCCGGGAAGGCCACTCAAGGCACAAGACCCCGGCAAGAGGAGCTTGCCGAGAAGGCCAACCAGGGCATCTCAAGGAACTTGCCGCGACGCGCCACGCGTCTCGGCAGGTTCCGGTGAGAGACAAGCTTCCGGACGCGACAAGACAACGGCCGCGGCAAGGCGCTTGCCGCGGCGAGCAACCACTCTGTACCCACGCTCCAGCGCATCCACCAACGTGTCGCTCTGGGACCCTTCCAGGCGTACGTGGCGGGAGGCTGTGCAGCCAGGGGTACACTATGGCAAGCGGCGCTGACAAGATCGCCATCGTGGCGAGCGGTGGCGTCCCTGGCGGTCCCTTTTCTGCACTGTTTGGGCGACGTAGATAGGCATTTAATGCCCTTGTCCCCTGCCGTCAGGGTTAGGTATGATACACTGTGTAGGTAGCTGTACCAACCGCAACACCTTTTCCATTTTTGCCCTTGCCTACGTTGCCACCTGTCGGTGACCCCTTGGGCATATAAAAGGAGGCCCATGCGCAACGTAGGGGGGGAGGACAAACAGTAGAACACTCATGCTCGGTCTCGTTAGCTGCTGGTGCGTACTGTAGCACTCAGCGCTCCCGAGCAAGAACTCAATACAAACCACAAAGCAACAGTAGGAGTATTATCTCTCCGGAGAGCTCCGAAGCTGGGTAAAACTGCTCGTGTGCTCCGCCTCGATCTGCTCTTCGTGCGACCTCCGCCCCCCGCCGAACCGAAAGGGGCTCGGTCCCCATAGGTGCTCGCGGATCAGTTTTCCCCGACAAGATGACTTGCGGATGCGTGCGATATGTTCAATCTCACCCTAAGTCAGTTGGCATGGCCTACTTTCCTGAACATATACTATGTATTGCTGCATTTGGATAAAAGGTGCCACATGCAACATATACGTCAAAGGGGATTTTTTCTCTTCATTCGATATTAGGCAAATTAATGATGTATTGTTCTTTTGATTACTCTCATATTTCCATGACATCCTGGTTACCCTATCTGTTTAATTATAGATTTTTGCTTTGATTTCAACTGTTGTACAGTTCTTTCAATTTCGCCCACATTTGCATGTTACCATATTCTTTAACAATCCTACCATTTTCTGCACCACGTCCCTTGCTATGCAACAACATACGTAGTACACAATCTTGCCCTTTACATAAATCAAGAGTGCAGGGATGTCATAACATAAACCATGGATTTATAATTGTTGCTTCTGTAAGACTTGATGAATGTGGTCACTCCTATTTTGCCACGGGCCTTTGGATAGAAATTTCTAAGTTTGATGTACTAAAAGCTGTCACTAAAATTGCACTGCACATAAAAGAGCCTGGTCATGAGATATATGCTAACTTCCCCGACGATATCATCCGTCCAGACTTTGTTTGAAGTAACTGTTCTCTTCAAGTATCTGCATGTTGACTTACTTAGCAATATCAAAGGAATTGTGTAGTATTTAAGCAACCAATTTTTATTCCATTTTCTTACTCTATTCCTACCTACTAACTTCTAGTTACCAAAACAGTTTTCTATTGCCCTATTTTAACTAAATATTCCATGTACTCCCACTTCTATCAGAAAGGCCGCTGACGAGGAGACTCCGGAGGTGGAGAACGGGCCTACCAACAAGCGGAGGCGGGTCGAGCAAGAACCGCAAGCGACTCCAACAGGCCTAGACTTCATCAGCAGTCCCCCAATGATATGTTGATAATCATCATCTCCCTCATCCCAATCAAATATGGGGCATGGACAACCGTACTTTCCCAGCGGTCGTGCCCCCTATGGCACTCCACCCCTCTCGACCTTATAGACACCCACGAGCTCTGCCTTGGCTATCGCAAAAGCTTGGATGCATTCTCCCAAACCCTCGGCAGTACCCATGGCCCAACCGGAGGCCTTAGCATGGGAAAGTTCCGTTCCAACGGCAAGGACCGAGCCAAGCTTGATGAGTGGTTCCGATCCCCCGTCCTAGATCAGCTTGAGGAGCTCACTTTTAATGATGGGCATATGCGCTCGCTGTCAACGTCCGCGCTCCGCCTCGCACCCACATTACGCGTCGCCAAGTTCATGAACTGCCATCCCCCTTAATGACCCGCCCACTCTTATTCTACCATGACTGAAGCTACTCGAGCTCGTTGCTGTCTGCCTCCCAAAGGATGACATGGAGCGCCTGCTCTGCAGCTGTACTGCACTCGAGTACCTTCGTCTTCAGGCGATCAATGGGTTGAGTAGCTTCCACATCATCTCCATGACTCTCCTGACTATTTATGTGTGTGGCTGGTGGTCCAATAAGAGATCACAAAAGGTGTACCATAGTATGTTCATTGAGGACACACCTTGAGTTGAGAGATTACTTTTAGTTGATCAAGAAGGCCCAACAAAAATAAATGTCATTTCTCCACTGAAATTGACAGTGGTGGGCTACTCGTGTGACAAATACTCTGAACTTGTTATTGGATCCACACTCGTTCAGGTACAACAATCGCCTTGCACCTCTCCTTCTAAAAATTAACATTATTTCTAATTTTGAAGATATATGTTCATCTATCATCCAGAAAATGATTCCGACAAGCTTGACCCTGAAACTGCGCATAGTGAAGGTCTTGGCAGTAGAATCTATCGACCCCAACCTGGACCAAGTTGTCAGTTTCCTGAGATGCTTTCCATGCCTGAGAAACTATATATCGAGGTGATGTTCCTTTCTTGTTAAATGTTAATCATAAGGGAGTTCAATTTTTGACAGCTTTTCCCAAGTTTACAATGACAATGTACTATGATTTCGGAAGGACTTTTGGAGGATTTCAGTACATACATGTTTTCCCCCATATTGGTTGCTTGATCCATATGGATACAATGCATAAGCATTTCTCCTTTAAATTCATCTGTACCACTCCCTCCATTCCTTAATAATTTTCTTTTAGAGATTTGAAATGGACTACCACATACGAGTGTATATAGACATAATTTAGAGTGTAGATTCACTCATTTTGCTCCGTATGTAGTCACTTGTTGAAATCTCTAGAAAGACAAATATATAGGAATAGAGGGAGTAGTTTTCTTAGGGAACTTTTCATCCACTCCAATCTCTTGTGAAGAAGGCTACATTTTCTAGATTGTAATCAAATGCCCATGTTAATCATGTCGGATCGAAGATGGCACGTTAGTGCATTTTACAAATCCTACAAACCAAATAGGCCTGTAATAGTGTTCCAAACTGCATGTAGGCACTAACATGTTTTCTTCTTTTGCAGATAAGATTAGGCCCGATGGTAATGTGATACAATATAACAATCACATCGAATGCCTAGATCTGCATCTCTCAAAAATTACTTTGAACTCATACCGAGGGACCTTACCGGAGATTATATTTGCCAGGTTCTTTGTTGCCAGAGGAAGGGTGTTGAAGGTAATGAGGTTTGCCCTAGATTTATTTCGCAAAAATGAATGGTTTGTTGATCAGCGCCGGCGGCTGTGGCAGAATGGAAAAGGCTCCAAAAAAACTGAATTTCATTTTGGAACTTCAGCTGATAGAGTAATCGAAAGTCATCGTGTCAACCCCATACATGACTTGTCAGTGGTTGATCCCTTTGCAGAAATTATGAGGTTTCGAAACAAGCCTTACTAGTGGTAATATTGGTTGGAACCTCTCTTATATCCATGTCCAGCTGACCGACGCGGGCGTTTGCATCTGAATGATTTGAATTTCATTTCTAATATCAGTTTGAACTTTGTAATCTTTGAATTTGAGCCATATAACTTTGGAATTTGAACCTTGTAATACTTGGGGCTTTCGTGGTACAATCGTTGAAATGACATCGTATGAGACTCGTATATTGGTAGTACTATTTTTACCTTAATATGCAATGGACTTAGATTTTATTAACCATTCTCGAATGTGTTTCCCTTGTCGATCTCATAGCACATGATCTGTATTGCTAACTCGACTGCGATCTTCGACCTTATTGCACACAATTGGTTTCTTCAACTGTGTGCCCTCTAGAGCGCAGAATTAATTATCGCACTAGAGTGTCCATCATTACCCTTCTGTGTAACTTGGACCTCATCACCCACGAGTAAGCTTATGATCAAAGTCATTCCACACACTTCATGTTTACAAAGCTCTTTGCCATTTAATGCCCATGATTTTCCCCTGTTCTAGCCGACGCGTGGCCAAACTAGCCAGGAGGGAAGGTTGCACGGATAACTGCGTGGTTGCGCGGGAACATGCACACCAACGATAAATTGGCGCCTCTTCGAGCCCACGCGTGGTCAAACGAGACACGTGGGGGGTGCTCAAGCTCGCATTGGAATCCTCCACTATGAACGCGGTGACAAGACATGATGATTACAGGTCGGTCGACCCCAATTTGTTATAGCAGCCATTGAACCCTTGTGCCTCTTACACCTTTTGATCGCGCCCCAGTATTGCAAGAAGCACACCCACCACGACAAATTCTTAGAGGGTATCATCCGTGGCTACCATGGCGCTCCGAGCGGCTGATCACAACGAGCAGCAGTTCACCATCACTACAAAAAAAATACACTTCCGTGATGATACATGTTTGTCACAGTAGGTCGTGTTTTCTGTCATGCATGTACATCCATGATGATTTTATGACAGAATCAAGATAGTCATACCTGTGCTGTCGTAGAAGTGTTCCATGACATTACCAAAATTATCATCATGGAAGTGTCCACTTCCATGACGATAAATCACGCGTCATAGAAGTGCTTTCATCAAGGGTGACCAACACGTGGCATCGACCGTAACGGGTCGGCGTTAAGCTATCGGGTCCGGTTTTGGATCCGATCACCCGTTAACAGCCCGGACCAATGCGGATTTTCCATGTAAAATTCTCATTGGCCGGAGGACAGTGTTGGCTCACCGTTGGGACAGATGGCATCCACTCATTGGACAGGAGGCGCGTATGATATGTCAGCACGTGGCACAGCCCAACAGAGGCCCATTCCGATGAAAAGGCCGACCCAGTTGAATGCCCACCATGTTTTTTCAGACACCAGTGGGCTAGCCCGTTAACAACCTGCCATGTTTTGGGTCAAATTGAGGCCCATACCAGATGAGGCCCGTTCATAGCCTGCCGTGTTTTGGGCCAACTTACAACCCATATCGGACCAGGCCCGTTAACACGCCACTGTTCTTTTAGTCCCATTCTAAGACATGTTTGTATTTCAGCCTGTTAAACCCGTTTACTAGTTTGGCCCGATAATAGTTTCGGCCTGTTAGCGGCCCATGGTGCATCTGGGACGTTGTCGGCCTGGTTTAACTTTAGGCCATTTAAGCCATTTAACGGCCCATGCAGAAACTGGGCTATTTCTTGTCCGAACTAACTTTAGGCCTCTTAACGGCCCGTAGTCTTCGTGGATAAATTTCAGCCCAACTAGCCTATCGGCCTATTAATGGTTTAATAGTTGGGCCTAATTACAGCCCGCGTTGAATCCGTCTTGCTTATAGCCCATCTGATAATGGCCCGTGACACTTTTAGGCCTATGGCCCGCGTAGATACCGGCCTGCTTAAAGCCCATAATTTTATTGGGCCAAACAGGCCCGAGATATATTTCAGCCTGTTAGCTGCTCGTCCTATTTGGGCCAAACACGGGCCTTAGGAAGTTTCGGTCTGTATTGGCCCGTGAATTTTCGGCTTAATGCTAGCCCAATCTAGGTTTTATCCTGTTAAAAGCCGATGGTATTCTCTGGCCCAGTTGGACAAAACTTTACTCGGCCTGTTAAAGGCGGGAAACAACTATAGGTTTAGACCTGCTAATGGCCCAAGATGATTATAGGCCCACGTTTTGGCCCATATGAGTAACGGGCCAGCCTAAACACCGACAACATTGAGATCCGCTAAACCTTCCGGCCTAAATTACAGCATACCGACCAAGAAAAAACCTAGACTATACAACAAAGAAATTATAGCATATTACATCCCCTCGGCATCAAGGTTCGCCGCGAGTGATAATAAAGGGCAACCAGACAACATATTACATAAACTGGGCAGGTCGCCACCAGTGGAAGTTAACAGGCGGAAAAAATAATAGACAGAACCGACAGCACTTCAACACAGTTCAAGAAAGGTTAGCCCGGCCCAGGAGCTGCAGCGCAAGTAGCTTAGCAACCTGATGAGACTGCACTTCTTTGGCGCTCATATCCACCAACTTAAGCTGCATAACATCAATAAACATCATGTACTTATATTTAGTCTTTCATAGATATTGGAGTTCCAGTCGTATTTGAGCGGAAGCATGTATTTCCGCTTGAAATTCAGACTAACGAAGTTGAACAGATTCAGGCGGCGACTTCGTCGAGCTTGTGTCACTGAGTAAGTTTGACACTACATCAAGATGTGACGTCGTGGTTGTATCCCTACCCTCAATATGTGTTGCCTTCTCCTCTGGAATATGTGTTAGAGGGACAAACAATGGGTTCGTCTCACTATCATTGTGGCAGTTCTTCCTAGTAGCAGTTTTGTCACCCTGGAAGAGAAACAAGCAGGTAGATAATAGGCTATCGACGTATAAGCATCAACGTTGTCAATTCATCTCATTTCTTTGTCAGAAATAAAGAGACACGGTTTAAAATAGCATTAACATAATAGGCATTGTTTATACTTAAGACGGCAGAAAATGGCATTGTGCAGGAGCGGCCAGTTTCAGCAGACCACTAGATCACAGATCAAGAACACAAGCATAGATGTAGTTCTAAACAACGTATAAGCATGAATGGTGAGTGTACTGTCAATTTATACCATTTTAGATTGGTAAATAAATAGACACGATTTAAATAACATTAATATAATATGGCATTGTTCATAGTTGAGACATAGCAGGATATGACATTGTCCTGTTGTTGGTAGTCTTACCACACCACTGGATTACAGATTAAGAACGCAAACATACACATAGTGCTAAAGAAGATAACTTGCTATGTTTAGTTTAATTCACATGGTATGAATAAGGAACTAGATTGTGCAACTAAAGACTCAAATTGAGAAGGACAAACTTATGTTTATGTACTTCTACTTTATAAACTTTGAACAAGCAATTTGATGCAGACGAAAAAAATAAACAACATTTGCACTCATAGCTATCCAAATATAAACAACAAAGTTTGAAGGCTCGAGGAGGAAAAACTTACATTAGTAGTGAAGACATGCTCTATAAAGGCCTTGTCCATATTGATGGGGGGGGGGGCAATTCAAAAAGTTTACCACACACTCTTCTTCAAGAGTATTGCCTTTATGCTACATTTTGTTAAGAGTAAATATAGATGTGAAAATATAGGAACAAATGGCGATTATTTAACTTAAGATGCAGAGTACAAATGTAAATACAACATACATGCAGAAGGCACTGACAAGAGCAATGCGTAGCTAAAATTCTTCAGTAACATTGGTTTTATTCAATATTTTTGCAAGAGTAAATGTAGATCTGATGTGTAGAAAAATGGAGGAAAGGGAAAATAAGCTGCAAAGTGTACATGAAGAACTAACTGACAAATGTAAGTACAGTGATGAAGGACAATAGATACTTACAAGAACAATGCAGAACTATATTTGTTCATAGGCATTGGGTTTATTCTACATTAATTTAAGCATTAATATAGATCTGATAATTTGGAGTGAACATTGGATAAGCAAGCTATAATACACAATGTTGTCACATAATCCACTAGGTATGAATGTAAGGACATCGATAGGACAATAGGTACTCACAAGAGCAAAGGAGCGACCAGCATAGTTGCGATATCCTAGGTTTTGCGATGCTGGTTCTATCGCCTATATACATCGGGTGCTATATGATTTCTCCGATAGCACCACCTTTTTCAAGGACTTTGCTTGTACTCCTTCAGGTTCTGCAATCACCCTCTTCCTTTTGGATGTCTGAAACACAAGAACAATATTTGAATGAAAAAACATGGTATGACGACAAATGGAATAGGTGTTGATAATGGATGGGCATGGCATCTTCACATATATCATGAGTAAACTAAGAAGATGGCGGTGCAACGAAGCAAAAGAAATGAAAGACACCTTATGCAAGATAGGAGCAACCGATAAAACCTTGCCAAATTAGAACAGGCACCTTATTGGGTGAACAGGATAGGCCATCTGCCTTTGACTCCTTGAGCTTAGAATAGTCATTAGGATCATATTCTGAATGCGAATCTATAGGTCGGGAGCATGTGGGTTTCGTTGCATCCACAATGGACCTCAATCCCTTTATGCTAAGTTTGTTACCCATCGAACTGTTCTGCAATATTCGTCTGCTGTGCGCATTCTTATATTCATTGTGATTACGTACAATATCTATAAAGCATGGAAACACAAATAGTAGTGAGATTATCTTTGTAATGCAGAGGATATTGTAATATAGTACAGGCTCCCTCTAAAGCCTTGTGTGCTATCACTGGATTCTGATGAGAGAGCCCATGTGTGCTCTAATATGGTGAGTAGATTAATATAATCTGGCACAACTACACAAAAAATAGGCTCCCTGTTGGGGGCCCCAGATGTAAGGATAGTTGGCAGATGATAGGTTCATAATATACTGTATAAAAAGTTTATTGCCAAACCATGATAACGAGAGCGCAGAGCCAGTAGGTAGATCGTAGTGTAGATAATAGGGGTACACCATAACCACCATAAATAAATCGGGAAAGCGGAACTGTCTGGAAAACATAGGGTTTTGCCGCTACTAATATGCAGCCTATCAATCACCTACAGGCTAGCTCTATTCATCTGAAGGCGCACAGCTATTACTATCAGTTTAGTCTATCAAAGACCGCGCGGCTCCCACCATTTCCTGGGTATTATGGCAGACCAACTCGAAGTGCAAAATCATTTAGCAGAACTGGCCCAATAGAGGTGTCGACTAGAGATGTCCCTGCTCCCCTTCCTGACAAGGAACATACTGTGCTTACTAAAGAAGAACAGAAGAGGAACATGTTAAATAACAGAAGAGGAAGCATATTCTTGAGATTCTCCTTCTTTTTATACAATTGTGGTTGCCCACCCATGATGAATTAGAGCGCCCAAAGAAATGCAATTCCATGATGTATCTCTATATGTGGCCACATGCATTTGGAAAATCAAGTGGGGGCATTACCTGACCAATTAAATGTGTGTCTGTTAACTAATGCCAGTATCATATCACAATTCGTATTTGAAGAAGTAAGCTTTGGACTTATGATTGGTGTGTTGTTTATCTTCAAGAGTGGACTGCTGCTAGTGCGACACAAAGCAGCTACACAGATCATAGTGTAGGTATAACGGGAAAAAGCGTAAGCATCAAGAGTAAAATCAGCAAAGTGGAACTTGCTGGAATATATGTGCTAGTATTGCCGGTATGGCTAGAAAGGCTTCGGATACTAGATCTCTTCAATTGAAGGTAAGGTACTGTTAATATCAGTGTAAATCTCAAAGGCGACACAGCTCCCCGCATTTCCTTGCTAATCTTATAGGATTCAAGTGGGCAGGCCACTACAATTCCTATTCCTATGTTTACAAAATCCTACGAATCAAAGAGGACCGAAGAGTTCAAAGTGTCCATCACAACCGACCGTATAAACCTCTACACTACAAATGTCCCTGATCATCTTCCCTACAAGGAACATATTGTACTACTATCATACTCCCTCCGTTCCAAAATATAAGTCTTTGTAGAGATTTCCACTATTGATCACATACAGATGTATACATATACATTTTAGAGTGTAGATTCACTCATTTTGCTCCATATGTAGTCCATGGTGGAATCTATACAAAGACTTGTATTTAGGAACGGAGAGAGTACTTACTAAAGAAGAACGGAAGAGGAACATGCTAAAGAAGAGTAAGCAGATTTTGGACAATAAAATGTTCGTTGCGCAGTGCCCACACATGATGAACCAGAGCGCATTAAGAATGCAACTCCCTGCTGTCTCTCTATATGTGGTGCATGTGCTTTTCAAAAGTAAAGTACGAACATTAGCTGACCAATTAAACATTATCTGTTTTAGTAATATCAGATTCGTATTTGAGCAACAAGTTTGGAATTATGAGTGGCACGTTGTTTAGCTTGATGGGTTCAGGAGCAGTGCTAAGCAACTACGTTGATGGTACCGAATATAAAGGCATGTCTGCATGCAAGTCGCGTGACTTTTGTCATTTGGGTCAACCGACCATTTCAGGCTGTTGGATAAAGATCCCACGTCTCCTAACCCTTCTTCTTCCTCGTCTCTAATTCTTCCCATACAGAACACCGCACGGGCCGCCGACCAAACCACCGGCCCCGACCCCCCCCCCCACCGCACTCCCCTGAGCTGCCCCCACCGCCTGTGTTCCTCCGCCACCCCCACCCCACCCCCACCCGCGTCGATTTTTCTTCGTTAGGCGAGTCCCCACCACCGCCCCCCACAACCACCGCCCCCACCTGAGCCCCTTCCTTCGCACCGGCGAACTCCGACGAGCTCTCAAAAATTGACTGACCCAATTTTGAAATTTAGTCTACTATCATTTAACTAGTGTGGAATATAAAAGGGGAAAATCATAAGCATTGCAAGTATAGTGTTGAGCGTGCCATGGCGGATCTCAAGGTGCAAACCAGACAAAGGCAACTTCGCAACCAATGTTTGCTTTCAACTAACAAGTAAGTGATGGACAAGAAATAAGAGTAAAGCAGTGGCGATCTATTTTCTTGCTACGATAAATAAGTTGAGCAGATACAAAAGAGTACCGCTTCTGGTGCAGCACCGTGTATGCATCTGCTGACAATTTGACGGTGCTGCGGTAGCGATGGCTGTCAGCAGCGTGAAAGCAGATCTAGGAGGGTAGCCGGTAGCGGTGGGGCATGTTGGACGAGACGGTCGTAGGAGCGGCGCCGACAAGGTGGACGACGGCGGGGATGAAGCGAGAGGACGGGATGCAAGGATCCCGGTCCGAAGCCGTGGATGAGAGAGGTCAATCTCTTGTAATGGACGACGGTGTCGGGGTATCAGCTCCGGCATGGTGGAGGAGGACGGCGGTGGATGGGGTGGCGGAAAGAGGAGGCTGGGGTGGAGAGGGTGTTTTGGCACCTACGGGGTACGAATGGGGAAATGGAGGGAGAGGGGAAGGGGGGAACCATGTCTTCAGGGCGCGCTTGTCTCAAATGCGAGTAAATTTATAAACTTAGCCCCCGTTTAAAATTTCCTACATCACGGCAATATTAGTCGGTTGGGTATAGGACAGTGATCTTGCATACACCGAATATTTGCCGACGAGAGTTTGTTTTTGGCGCCCACCATGTATGAATCGGGGAGGGAGTCGATTTGGGCCGTGGAGACACTTTGTTTTGGCGCCCACCGTGTATGAATCCGGGTGAGAGGCGGTTATGTCATGTTTGAGTGAAATTACAAACCTACCCCTATCGAAACCTATAGAAATCGAGCCGATATGCTTTGCGTGTCAGGGATATGCAGTAATTTCCATCTCGCAGATTTTGGTTTTGGGCGGTTACTGCGACTTTCCCCTCTTCGTTCAAATTTTTGCAGAGCAAGAGTGCACGTTTACCGTGCCAACTCAATTCGAATCCAGTTTGTGTTCTATTTTTTCCGGGCAGGATCCATTTTCGATTGGAATAAAATTCTATATACATCATTTTTTATATATACTTTCAAAAGCACAACACCCTTTATACATAAATATGGTTTACAAGTGGCATGATCTCAGATTCATAAGGCTGTATCCATCTTAATTTGGATTCTGAAATATTTGAAACCACTTTATGTTGAAATCCAATGTATGCATTCCTCGCTAACTGTCTCCAATTAATGTGTGTTTCATGCGGGTTTTTTTACTTCTAAAACATGTATAATGTGTTTCACACACGCAACATATAGTGTAAATCCCGTTTAGACAATAATTGCATATAAACCATGCATCGTCTCTAATTAAAGAATCTATGGATCACTAATATTGATAAACTATATAACATTACACATGTCCCCAAATTCGAATGAATATGCATGTTTGATACACCAATTTGCATTATGATATTATTGATATCGTGATCTCCAGTTTAAATATTTGAATCCCCTTTAATCGAGATATTCGTCTCATATAGCTATCACACATGCTTATATAGGACTATCTCTCTAGACCTATACACGTTCATCATCTCTCGGGTATCTCTCGTGCTACCTGTATGTCGACAATGATCTTTTATCTTCGTAATACACTGACGGTACTCTCTCCCTCGACGCTCATCACTCCATCTCTCTCTATGTATATCTTGCTCCCTGCTATGTGTCTCTAACTATGATTCTCCATGTGAAATCTCTTTCTCTCACACAAACACAAACTTCGTCTCCCGGGGTCTCATTTCTCTCTACTATTCCCTTGTGTGCCACTCGCACACCCCCTCTCACACAGAGATGTCTTTCGCTCCTTAGGTATGAGAAGCTATGACTCTTCCTCTTAAATATCTCTTTCTCACACACAAACACAAACTCTGTCTCCCAAGGTTTCATATCTCTCCACCATTCTCTTGTATGTCGCTCACACACACTCTCTCTCTCCCTAGGGATATCTTGCGTTCCCTCATATGTCTCTCTAGCTATCACTCTCGTGGTGAAATATCTTTCTCTCCCGCAGACACAAAACTCCGTCTCTCGGGATCTCATTTCTCTCTGATATTTGTTTGTACGTGACTCACATGCACCCTCTCTCTATCTCTCTCACACCCACACACATAACTCAGCCTTTTGATCCACTCGACTCCTATCTCTAACGCACACTAGCTAGCATCTTTATCTTTCTATTTATATATTTCTCCATCAACCTTCTTTCTCGCCCTCACTCTTGCTTCCTATCACGCACACTATGTATGTTTCTCTCTACATGCAGTCAGGTGCCCTCTTTTTATCTTTCTCTCAAGCACACATAACTTCACCCTCTGAACCACCTGGCGGTCATCTCCAACACTCAAACTAGCCGATGTCCCTCTAGCTAGCATCTCTATCTCTGTATCTATTTGTAGTTTCTCCGTCAACATTGCTTTCTCGCACGCACTCTTGCTTCCTATCACCCACACTATATATGTCTCTCCATACATGCATTTATTGGTTGATCTCTTTTGCACAATCGTTGTGTCTCGCTCCCTCTGCTCGCCATAGATGCATGCTCCAGCCCACGCCACTATCTCTTAAAGACAAAAACACATGCTCAATTATCGGGCCTTCTTCCTTACACTTTCACATGCATGCATATTGTCATATTGACCGACTTATGTCTTCTTTCTTTTATCTCGATCATGCGCGCGCGCACACACACATCCCACGTATACATGTATACCTCTCGCACATGCATGTTCAAAGTCTCCTATGTCTCCATACGTAGTTTATTACCCTCAACCCTAACGCCACATCGAATTGTTCTCTTCTTGTGTGCACATAACTTCCGCCTGGATGGGTAAAACACACACTCACACTTAACAATCTCCTTCTAGCTACCCCCCCTCTCTCACTCTTCCCCTATATCCCCGAAACCAATAAGACCATCCCTTCATTTAATTCCCGCCTACATGCGCCATCGATATATAGTAGTCTTCCTTGGTGTCTCTCTAACAAACACGTTTTCTCGATGTCGTCTCCTCTCACGTGCACACGCCTTCTCTTCCCTCTCTACGGGCCTTTTCTCTCTCGCACCCCCTCGTTGGTGACCTCTACCATACACATCACCTCTCTATGATGAAGCCGTACACACTTGAACTACATCCACCACCGAGGACCCCGCGCCACACACACGCGTGGGCGTGCCCCCCCAAACACACTAAGACTCCATCTCACACACACATGCTCTAGGCCGAGCATTTTTTCCTACCACCCTTCATCCAACCTTACCCGTATGATAAGCAATCACCTTAATTTACTTGTATAACATGGACAAATTCCACTGTACTTTAGTAGTTAGCAAACTTATCATCTCTACTCTTATAAAAAGACGAGTTGGTGATGATGGTGTGCCTGCCATCTTGTAATATACACCGTCCGATCTATATCTGACGGATAGAAAGCAAACTATGACAATTTTACAAAAGATACCCGCACCTTTCTCCACATTTAGAGCATGATTGGTTTGCTGCTAATATTTCGCTAGCCAAATGTTGGAATTGCCAAATATTGGCAATACTAAGACTTGCCGAATATTGGCAACTTTACGTGAGATAGGCAAGACAACTTGGTAACTAACCAAGTAGTAGCGAATATTTGGCACAATGCCAAACATTGGCGTGCCTATTTTTGGCACCAAACCAATTATGCTCTTACAGACAAGGCCTTGCCTCGTTCATCCTTATCTCCCACAACCTCATTCCTGAGCAATTATAAAAGGAAGTCTCTGGAACAATCTAGCATGGTGGCCGCTGCCGCCTGCCGGCGCCATCCATCCCCATGCCTCCGCCCAGTCCGACCACCAGTCACCACCACGCTCCACTCCTCCTCACCTTATCTCTCATCTTCCATTTTTTCGATGAAATTCTCGAGATACCAGTTTTTCGATAAAATTCCCGAGATATCACTAGTTTTTACGGATGGGAGTACTCCTGCATGGGTGAATCACAATAGGTGTTCTATAAAAAATGCATATTGATGTTCCATGCAATGCATGAGCATCTTGCTAGTAATTATATAACGCAAATCATGAGCAGGACGTGTCATTTTTTTACACAACCATGTTAACATGGCCACGTAAATCACTAGCTAAAGTGTAATACCATTATACTTATATCCTGATGCAAAAGGTTGAGTACATGTCCGAAGAGTAGAGTCGCACACACGCACTCTGTCTCTCAGAATCTCTCACACACACCAGTTACGTGACGCCCACTTAAGCAAATACGTATGTTACAATTTGTGCATCCGTGGGTACACGTGATGGTGCGCATTTATTTAAGCCGGACGGTGAACCCAAATAGTAGTTGCATTCATTCCCCTCCCGTCGCCTCTTCTCTGGTCGCCGTAGCCCGGTAGCCATGGCCCGGCCGAAGGTAACGACATATGCCATAATCCCGCCGAAGCGGCGCTTTAATCTGGAAATTTTAGTGGTCATGCATGCATCTTTTTGTGCTAGCACTCCTATATAAGGGTTGACCGGTCGCTTCCCGCGGACATGCGCAGGCGGTGGAAGAGGAAGGAGAAGGGAAGCAGGCTGGGGAGTAACTTTTTTTACCACAATTTCTTAGGAAACTGAGTGCAATAATTGAGTAGTTTTGCAAACTACCGGTACTACACCTGAAACGGTTCAAAACCAATACCACCACCACGCCTGCATCTGACCGCCCTGGCCGACACAACCCCCCTCCCTTGCTGGTGCATGCTTCCCGCGTGAAATGGTCAGCGTTGCCCTGGAACGTCAGTGCCGCATTAATGCCCGTCCTGAGCAGAGGCGACCTCTCACTGGCGCCGGCTTTGAAGCAGCACGACGGCCGATAGAGCGTCGCTTCCCTGTGCACGCGACTGCTCCGCGTCGAGGCTGCCATAGTTTGGATGAATCTCCATCATGGGGAGCCACACTAACAGCGATGATATGGACTCCCGTTGCCCACAGTTATGGATCGTTCCATCTATGAAGAACACGTGGGACTCGAACTACGAGACGGACATGTACCCAGGAGTGGACGTACGAACCTGAGTAATGTAGCGTAGTAAGTGAAGTAAAAAGGCACAAATAGTATGAACATGCATGGCATATAGGCATTTGTCTCTTACTACCACTAAATGTTGTACGTGCAATGCATGGTGATGTTATGGAGTACGTGCCTAAGTACTCTACTACTACTATATTAATTGGAGGCACATATTAGGTTTTATATTTGTTTACATGTATTCCTCGAGACCTTCCAATTAGACGTGTCTTTCTCTCCGGGTTGCACTTTGTATCGTTCATACCACTAGTACTACTACGTGTGGTCTCTGGCCCAGAAGTGGAAGAAGTGGAGATGCTCTACCTCGCTGTTCAAGTCCCACTCCTTTCGCTGACGTGTGGGACATCCAGCACGTGCCGTGTTTGGCACTCCTTCCTCGTAAGAGTTGAAACGCTAGCATTCATCAGAAATAAAAAATAAATATAAATCAACAGTGATACTATACCACACGGTTTCCTTGCTCCTCGATATCGAAAAGAATACTTCCATTCGTCGACATGTGGGATGTCGACCATCCTGGTCCACTTGCCATGCACACAGAACTCCAAGGGAGAGTCACCCCAGTCGTCGAGCCGCAGTAATAATGACTAATGAGCCGTCAAATCATAGGCCCAACCTTTCCCACTGTGAAGTTGCTCGGACAAAGGAACCATCATGACTTCGTTGAATTCCGCTTCTTGAAGAAAACTACTGTACCAGCAGTACTGCTAGCTACAGTCTTTATTCCAACAGAGGCCTCCTTTGGTTCATAGGATAGGAATTTTATAGGAATATGAATATCATAGGAAGTGAGATGACATGCATCTCAATTCCTATAGAGAAAGAGATGCTATTTGATGCATAGTATAGGAATTTTTCAATTGAGTCCAGGCTAATGTACTGGTAATTTGCTCTAAAAACTACAGTAGTAACTAGTACTGGTACATGCTCTTAATTAATTAAAAAACGTACGAGCGACACACACACACACACACACACACTAACTACTAGTACTACTACTTCTCACATGCTGGCTAGACACTGTCGTTCTCCTTCCCGGCTTTGTCAGCGACACCCCACAGAGCTTGGATCTCCGCCGACCTCTCCGGAGCAGCGTGTGCGTCGTTGATACGTCAACATCGTATCTACTTTTCCAAACACTTTTGCCCTTGTTTTGGACTCTAACTTGCATGATTTGAATGGAACTAACCTGGACTTACGCTGTTTTCAGCAGAATTGCCATGGTGTTATTTTTGTGCAGAAATAAAAGTTCTCGGAATGACCTGAAACTTCACGAAGAATATTTTTAGAATAAATAAAAAATACTGGCGAAAGAATCAACACCAGGGGGCCCACACCCTGTCCACGAGGGCGGAGGGTGCACCCACCCCCCTGGGGCGCGCCCCTGCCTCGTGGGCCCCCTGAGGCTCCACCTAAAAGGATCGAGATGGACCTAGGGGGTGAATAGGTACAATTACAAATTTTTATTATGACTTAGCAATTTTAGGCAATAATGCAGAATATGAGGGTGGGCCTAACAATTGCAAGTGGTACTAAGTGATAAGCAAGTAACACAAGTATGTAAGTAAGCAAGCACAATATGATATAAATAAGTGCTAAGAGACAAGTAACCACATGTAGAGAGTTAGTGTTAGGAATGACCGCAACTCCGGGAGACGAGGATGTATGCTGATGTTCACTTCCTTGGAGGGAAGCTACGTCACAGTTAGAGAGGTGGATGTTACCACGAAGGCACACCAATGCCACGAAGGGTCACCCTATTCTCCCTTTGAGACAACACCATGAAGGCGTTTCTCAACCACTAGTGGTAGACTTGGGGTGGTCTCCAAACCCTCACAAACTTTTCTGGGGGTAATCACAAAGGTCGATTCCTCTCCGAAAGACTCCTACCGCCTAGGAGCCTCCAACCTCAAAGAGTAACAATATCCAAGGGGAAAAGCTCAAGACTTGCTCAACTCACGATTTGCTTCGGTCACAAGAAGAAGAGGGAGAAGATCTTTCTTTTGATTGGAACAACTCTTCGAAACTCACAAGAATCAAACCGGGATCTAGAATTTGGTGTCTGAGCAAGGGATAGGGAGCACGGGTGTTCTTGAGGTGTGTTTGAGTGAAGTGTTCAACCTTATCTCGAAGAGGTAAGGGACTATTTATACCACAAGCAAATTAGAGCCGTTTAGACAGAGATTGACCTGCCCAGATGATCCGGAAGACCACCCGGATGATCGGGCTGAAGACCCGGATGATCTGGCTGAAGGAACGGATGCAAGTGGAAGTAGCAGAGCTGCGAGGAGCCCGGATGATTTGGATGACTGGCCGGATGATCCGGCTACATCCACCAAGGTTCTGTAAAAATAGGGGCAAGATCACCCGGATGATCCGGGACAGGATCCGGACGATCCGGTTACAGCCCGGATGATCCGGGGCAACGTCCGAATGATCCGGCTTCAACCATCATTGTTTTGTGAAGGAGGGCGCACATTACTCGGATGATCTAGAGCAAGATCCGGACGATCCGGGCTTAGCCCGGATGATCTGGGGCACCGTCCGGATGGTCCGGCAAGGAGTTTATGTAGAGAAACAGGAGTAGTAGGTTTTGGCTAAGGGGTTTTTCTAGGGATTTTGGTCCATTGTGAAAAAGTTCTTGTGAGATAAAGTATGAGCAAGCCTTGAACCTATACCTCGGATCTCCTCTTAATAGTGCGGGATTCCTATTACTCAAGAAATATAAAAGAGCATGATGCTTCATCTTTGTTTGCTCCTTTCCTCATTGATAATTTGCTTGAGTAATATCTCATATGATGTGATCATGATGCACATTAGAAAAACCAGAGTACTAACAACCTGTGTATATACTTAGCAAACACGGTTAGTCCCCTATATGTAAATTTGTCACCAATATCAAAAATATTCTTTAAGAGCAAGATTGCACTTTCACCACCGACCTCAACTCCAACTCTATATATTCACGTTCGGGGAGAAAAACCAGAGAGAAGGATTCATCGCGTTTTATGATACGGATCCGCCGCCAAGCCCTAATCTCTCTCAGGAGGACTGATCTGGAGTCTGTTCGGGGCTCCGGAGAGGGGAATCCATCGCCTTCGTCATCATCAACCATCCTCCATCACCAATTTCATGATGCTCACTGTCGTGCATGAGTAATTCCATCGTAGGCTTGCTGGACGGTGATGGGTTGGATGAGATTTACCATGTAATCGAGTTAGTTTTGTTATGGTTTGATCCCTAGTATCCATTATGTTCTGAGATTGATGTTGCTATGACTTTGCTATGCTTAATGCTTGTCACTAGTGCCCGAGTGCCATGATTTCAGATTTGAACCTATTATGTTTTCATGAATGTATGTGAGTTCTTGATCCTATCTTGCAAGTCAATAGTCACCAACTATGTATTATGATCCGGTAACCTCGAAGTGACAATAATCGTCACCACTCCCGGTGATGACCGTAGTTTGAGGAGTTCATGTATTCACTAAGTGTTAATGCTTTGGTCTAGTACTCTATTAAAAGGAGGCCTTAATATCCCTTAGTTTCCAATAGGACCCCGCTGCCACGGGAGGGTAGGACAAAACATGTCATGTTAGTTCTTTTCCATAAGCACGTATGACTATATTCCGAATACATGCCTACATTACATTGATGAACTGGAGCTAGTTCTGTGTCACCCTATGTTATAACTGCTGCATGAGGAAGCGCATCCGACATAATTATCCATCACTGATCCAATGCCTATGAGCTTTTCACATATTGATCTTTGCTTAGTTACTTTATCGTTGCCACTGTTACAATTACTACAAAACTGCCACCGTTACCTTTGCCACCATTACCGTTACTTCCATACCACTTTGCTACTAAATACTTTGCTGCAGATATTAAATTTTCCAGGTGTGGTTGAATTGACAACTCAACTGCTAATACTTGACAATATTCTTTGGCTCCCCTTGTGTCGAATCAGTAAATTTGGGTTGAATACTCTACCCACGAAAACTGTTGCGATCCCCTATACTTGTGGGTTATCAAGACTATTTTCTGGCGCTGTTGCTGGGAAGCATAGCTCTATTCTTTGAGTCACTTGGGATTTATATCTGTTGATCACTATGAGGAACTTGAAAGACGAAAAAACCAAGATTTATCCCTCAACTACGAGCAAAGGTAAGGAACTTCCATCTAGCTCTGCACTTGATTCACCTTCTGTTTTGAGTAAACTTGCGACACCTAAACCTACTCCTGCTATTGATTCTGATATGTCGCATGTTATTGATGATGCCACTTCTGCTATGCATGATACTTATGATGAAACTACTTCTATGCTTGATAATACTGTGCCATTAGGTGAATTTCTTGATGAATAACTTGCTACGGTTAGAGAGAATGAAACTATTGAAATTGATAAGATTGATGAAAGTGATGATGAAGATTCTTCCCCTAGATATGAATTGCCTGATGTACCTGAGGGTTATGTTATGGATGAAGAAACTGCTAGAGATCTTTTTGCTTGCAAAGATAGATATGATCTTAAGAAACTGCTAGCCAAACTGAAAGAAAAATCTTTGAATGCTAGAATGAAATATAACCCTGCTTTTACTACTTCACCTATCTGTATTTCTGATAAGGATTATGATTTCTCTATCGACCCTGAGTTAATTACTTTGGTTGAATCTGATCCTTTTTATGGCTATGAATTTGAAATTGTTGTGGCACATCTTACTAAATTAAATGATATAGCCACCCTATTTACTCATGAGGAAAAAATTCATTACTACTATATCCTTAAGTTATTTCCGTTCTCATTAAAGGATGATGCTAAAACATGGTTTAATTCTCTTACTCCTGGTTGTGTGCATAGTCCCAAGGATATGATTTATTACTTCTCTGCTAAATATTTCCCCGCTCATAAGAAACAAGTTGCCTTAAGGGAAATATATAATTTTGTGCAAATTGAAGAAGAGATTCTCCCACAAGCTTGGGGGAGGCTTCTCCGATTACTTAATGCTTTGCCTGATCATCCTCTCAAGAAAAATGAAATACTTGATATCTTTTATAATGGACTAACCGATGCTTCCAGAGACCACCTAGATAGTTGTGCTGGTTGTGTTTTCAGGGAAAGAACTGCTGAGCAAGCTGAATTGCTATTGAATAATATATTGAGTAATGATAATGATTGGACACTTCCTGAACCAACTCCTAAGCCAACTCCGAAGAAAAGGGGTATTCTATTTCTCAGTCCTGAAGATATGCAAGAGGCAAAGAAATCTATGAAAGAAAAGGGTATTAAAGCTGAAGATGTTAAGAATTTACACCTATTGAAGAAATACATGGTCTTGATAACCCGACATAGGTAGTAAAGGTAAATTCTCTCTATAGATTTGATGAAGGTGATATTCCTCGTTATAAGTCTGCTAGCCAATGCTTAGGTGAGTTTGATAATTGTATTGTTAAACAAGAAAACTTCAATGCTTATGTTGGTAGACAATTAAAACGTAATGCTTATATGATTGAACACTTGAGTGATTATTTGTCTAGAGTTAAAGGTGAACTTAAACTTATTAGTAACATGCTTCTATGGTTACCACTCCAGTAGAACAAGTGCTTAAAGCTCAAAATGATTTGCTCAATGAATTAAATAATAAGAAAAATGATAATGCTATTAGAGTTATGACTAGGGGAGGGGTAAATGACTCAGGAACCTTTGTATCCTGAGGGCCACCCTAAGAGAGTCGAGCAAGATTCTCAGAGAACTAATGTTGATGCACCTAGTTCTTCTAAGAAGAAGAAAAAGAAAAATGATAGGACTTTGCATGATTCTAGTGAACCTGTTGTTGACACACCTGAGAATCCCAATGATATTTCTATTTCTGATGCTGAAACACAATCTGGTAATGAACATGAACCTAGTGATAATATTAATGATGATGTTCATGGTGATGCTCAACCTAGCAATAACAATGATGTAGAGATTGAACCTGCTATTGATCTTGATAACCCACAATCAAAGAATCAACGTTATGATAAGAGAGACTTTGTTGCTAGGAAGCACGGTAAAGAAAGAGAACCCTGGGTTCAGAAACCCATGCATTTTCCTCCTAAACCATCCAAGAAAAAGGATGATGAGGATTTTGAGCGCTTTGCTGAAATGATTAGACCTATCTTTTTGCGTATGCGTTTGAATGATATGCTTAAAATGAATCCTTACGCTAAGTATATGAAAGATATTGTTATAAATAAAAGAAAGATACCGGGATTTGAAATTTCCACCATGCTTGCTAATTATACTTTCAAGGATGGAATACCAAAGAAACTTGGAGATCCAGGAGTACCAACTATACCATGCTCCATTAAAAGAAACTATGTTAAAACTGCTTTATGTGATCTTGGGGCCGGTGTTAGTGTTATGCCTCTCTCTTTATATCGTAGACTTGATTTGAATAAGTTCACACCTACTGAAATATCTCTGCAAATGGTTGATAAATCAACTGCTATACCTGTCGGTATTTGTGAGGATGTGCCTGTTGTGGTTGCAAATGTTACTATTTTAACAGAGTTTGTTATTCTTGATATTCCCGAGGACGATAGTATGTCTATTATTCTTGGTAGACCCTTTTTAAATACTACAGGGGCTGTTATTGATTGCAACAAAGGCAATGTCACATTTCATGTTAACGGTAATGAGCATACAGTAGATTAAATAAAAGTATTTTCTGAATTATCCTTGCAATAAAAAATACCCTGAAATAAAAGTTCTCCAAATGTTCCGAAAATGAAATATGATTTTTTGTAGAATATTTAAGAATATCTGGCACTGAGAACACAAAAGAGGGGGCCACCACTTGGCCACGAGGGTCCATGACGCGCCCACCCCCCCTGTGGCGCCCCTGCCTTGTGGGCCCCACGTGGCCCCCTCCACTTATTCCTGCACCCACAAGCTTCTTCTTCCTCCAGAAAAAATCCTCCCCTAGCTCAAACCCGTGTTCTAGCTCATCTTGCTGCCATTTTCGATCTCCTTGCTCAAAGCTTCATTCATGAAACTGCTTTGGGGATTGTTCTAGTGCTTTATTTATTGCAAATTTTTGCTGCTTAGGTGACCCTGTTCTTGAGCTTGCATGTCAAATTTATATGGTCAAAAGTAGTTTTAATGCATGATATAGCCTCTAGGCACTTGTGGGAGTAGTTGCTATCAATCTTGTTGAGTTTGGTTCACTTCTATTTTGAGTCACTAAAAAATTCAGAAATTTTCAGATGTAGAAAATGTTGAAGAGGTTGTTGAGAGGCTCTTCGAGCCGAAGCTCGAAGGATAAGAAAAGTGAAGAGAATAATAAGCCCAAATATAATCTCCCTCGCACTGCGGAGGTTCGGCCGTGCGAATGGCCTTGTGATGAGTTCTTGCGAGCCGCCGGAATTTATGATGATTTATCTCACTTGGCTGAGAATGCAGGCCTCACCGACTTCCTCCAGGACCAGCTCGAACAGTATCTCCTACTCACTAATATTTTTGTGCAAAATTTTAATTTCCATGCTAGGAGATCACCACCTTCGGTAGATTTTTACTTATATGATGAGTTTAAGGAGATGTCACTCTATGATTTTTGTGTGGCTTGCAAGTTTCCCTTTGAGGGCAGCGTTGAGGAACCACACCCTAGTGATGTGGAAGAATTTATTTATGAAATTGCTATAGGGGAAAAGAGAAAAGTTGGATGCAAGAACTACTAGTATACATTTTCCTGTTCTACGTTACTATGCATTTTTTCCTAGTGGATGTTTAATTGGTCGCGGGAAGAGTGGGGGCCTGAGTGCTCCTGGCCTCGCCATTTTGCGCCATGCTTTACTCCTTGACAGAACTTTCAGTTTAGGCGCTATGGTTGCTAAACGGTTGAGTCTAAACCGTACAAAGGGCCCCAATTTTGGAGGTATCTTTGCTTCGCGTCTTGCTAAATATTTTGAGATACTTATTAGACACTATGAGAAAGAAGGAAAGGTGCTGCCCCCTATTTTCTTAGACTATAAAAGTATGGTAGCACAGGATTTTATTCGCGATGATAAGGAGAAGAGACTCATTTATAACCTGGTATTTAGTGAAGATACTTGTCAAATTATTACCCTAACTGCACCTTCTTTGTTTAACATTCATTCAGGCGCATACATCATCCTGCCCGATGACATTTATGCATATTGGGAGCGAACACGATCCCCAGAGCCTGAGCCAGAGCCATCTCCTGATCTATATCAGGAGTCTATTTATCAGTGGGATCCACAGGAGCTCGCTAACCAGTGGCATCCCGAGGATCCTCCTCAATACACTGGAGAGGACCACTTTGATCCGTGGGCATAGACCAACTTAGGCCAAAAGTCTAAGCTTGGGGGAGTACGTATTTCCCACCGACATTACATTCAACTTTCACACACTCATGCCAGTTGTCGGTGCTCATACTTTTTCATCGTACTATCCATGCTAGTTTATTTTCTATTTGAAGCCTTCTTCTTGTGTGTTTGAAAAAACTTAAGAAAAACCAAAAAAGTTAGTTGTAGCTTTTACCTAGTTTACTTTCCATGCCTGTAGTAGTAGTAATTTAAAGAAAACCTAAAAATGATTTCTCGTTCTTCTTTTGCTTGTTGGGAGCTTTGCCGTGTAAATAGTTTCTTTTCTTTTCTTTGGGGGTCGAGAGGAGAAGACCATGATGAAAATGTTGAGTGGCTCTTATATGCATTATTGTTGATTTAACCAAGAGACCATGTTACCTTGTCTTCACCCTTGTATTGAATGCTTGCATATTCCAGCTTAGTCCAATGCACGTGCACTATTATTATTATCCACACCGTTTGGTCATGCAAGTGAAAGGCAATAATGATGATATATGATGGACTGATTGAGATGAGAGAAGCTGGTATGAACTCGACCTATCTTGTTTTTGTAAATATGATTAGTTCATCATTCCTGATTCAGACTATTATGAATGAACATATTTGCAATGACAATTAGAGATTATAGTTGCTCATGCCATGCTTAATTAGCTAGGATTTTATAATGGTTTACCTTGTGTGCCAACATGCTATTATAATGGTTGTGATGTGGTATGATAGGGTAGTATCCTCCTTTGAATGATCCGAGTGGCTTGACTTGGCACATATTCATGCATGTAGTTGAAACAAAATCAACATAGCCTCCACGATATTTATGTTCAGGGTGAATTAATTCCTACTCATGCTTGCACTCAGTGTTGATTAATTTTAATGCATGTTCATTATTGTTGTCGCTCTCTAGTTGGTCGCTTCCTAGTCTCTTTATAGCCTTCACTTGTACTAAGCGGGAATACTACTTGTGCGTCCACTTCCATAAACCTCAAAGTTATTCCATATGAGTCCACCATACCTTCCTATATGCGGTATCTACCTGTCGTTCCAAGTAAATTTGTATGTGTCAAACTCTAAACCTTCAAATGAAGTTCTATTTTGTATGTTGGAATAGCTCATGTATCAACTAGGGCTGTCTGTATCTTCCATGCTAGGTGGGTTATTCTCACAAGGAGTGGACTCCGCTCTTCATTCACGAGAAAGTGTCCGGTAATCGGGATGCCCAGTCCCATGCTCAAATCAAAATAATTGCAAACAAAACTCCCCCAGGACTGTTGTTAGTTGGAGGCACCCGTTGTTTCGGACAAGCCATGGATTGATGCTTGTTGGTGGTGGGGGAGTATAAACTTTACCATTCTGTTTGGGAACCGCCTATAATGTGTGTAGCATGGAAGATATCGAAATCTCACGGTTGTTATATTGAATATGAAAGTATGCCACTCAAAATATTATTTATCGCTATTTCAAACTCGAGCTCGGGCACCTCTACAAATCCCCGCTTCCCTCTGTGAAGGGCCTATCTATTTTCTTTTATGTTGAGTCATCATCCTCTTACTAAAAAGCACCAGTTGGAGAGCACTGCTGTCATTTGCATGCATTACTATTAGTTTACATTGAGTATAATTGTGATTGGATCTCTTTTACGGTGAATTACAATGTTTAGTCAGTCCTTGATCTTCATAGGTGCTCTGCATTTATATTTTGCGGTCTCAGAAAGGGCTAGCGAGATACCATCTTGTTATATCATATTATGATTGTTTTGAGAAAGTGTTGTCATCTGAGATTTACTATTATTGCTCGCTAGTTTATTATGCCATGAGTAAACATGAGACCTAAATGTTATTGTGAATATGGTTAGTTCATAATCTTTGTTGAAAACTTGAATGCTGGCTTTACATATTTACAACCACAAGAGCAAATAGAGTTTGTAAAAGTTTTTCTTTACCACTTTCAGTTTGTCAACTGAATTGCTTGAGGACAAGCAAAGGTTTAAGCTTGGGGGAGTTGATACGTCTCCATCGTATCTACTTTTCCAAACACCTTTTCCCTTGTTTTGGACTCTAACTTGCATGATTTGAATGGAACTACCCCAGACTGATGTTGTTTTCAACAGAATTGTCATGGTATTACTTTTGTGCAGAAATAAAAGTTCTCGGAATGACCTGAAACTTCACGGAGAATATTTTTGGAATAAATAAAATATACCGGCGAAACAATCAACACCAGGGGCCCACACCCTATCCACGAGGGTGGAGGGCGCGCCCACTCCCCTAGGGCGCACCCCCTGCCTCGTGGGCCCCCTGAGGCTCCACCAACCTCAACTCCAACTCTATATATTCACGTTCGAGGAGAAAAAACCAGAGAGAAGGATTCATCGCGTTTTACGATACGGAGCCGCCGCCAAGCCATAATCTCTCTCGGGAGGGCTGATCTGGAGTCCGTTCGGGGCTCCGGAGAGGGGAATCCGCCGCCGTCGTCATCATCAACCATCATCCATCACCAATTTCATGATGCTCACCGCCATGCTTGAGTAATTCCATCATAGGCTTCCTGGACGGTGATGGGTTAGATGAGATTTACCATGTAGTCGAGTTAGTTTTGTTAGGGTTTGATCCCTAGTATCCATTATGTTCTGAGATTGATGTTGCTATGACTTTGCTATGCTTAATGCTTGTCACTAGGGCCCGAGTGCCATGATTTCAGATCTGAACCTATTATGTTTTCATGAATGTATGTGAGTTCTTGATCCTATCTTGCAAGTCAATAGTCACCTACTATGTGTTATGATCCAGTAACCCCAAAGTGTCAATAATCGGGACCACTCCCGGTGATGACCGTAGTTTGAGGAGTTCATGTATTCACTAAGTGTTAAGGCCTTTTTCCAGTACTCTATTAAAAGGAGGTCTTAATATCCCTTAGTTTCTAATAGGACCCCGCTGCCACAGGGTAGGACAAAAGATGTCATGCAAGTTCTTTTCCATAAGCACGTATGACTATATTCGGAATACATGCCTACATTACATTGATGAACTGGAGCTAGTTCTGTGTCACCCTATGTTATAACTGTTGCATGAGGAATTGCATCCGACATAATTATCCATCACTGATCCAATGCCTACGAGCTTTTCACATATTGATCTTTGCTTAGTTATTTTACCGTTGCCACTGTTACAATTACAACAAAATTGCTACTGTTACCTTTGCCACCATTACCATTACTTCCATACTACTTTGCTACTAAATACTTTGCTACAGATATTAAGTTTTCTAGGTGTGCTTGAGTTGACAACTCAACTGCTAATACTTGAGAATATTCATTGGCTCCCCTTGTGTCGAATCAATAAATTTGGGTTGAATACTCTACCCTAAAAAATTGTTGCGATCCCCTATACTTGTGGGTTATCGGTCCTTTTCTTTCTTGCGGCAGCGGGACTCTCTTTTCTTGAGTGCTTTCTAACTTTTCCACTCCCTCTGTGCGGCTTTGGCCGCCTCTTGCTCTACCGCCCATTCGTCCTTGGCAGCTTCAAATTCTGCCTACGTAGGAGTGAGGTCGCGAGCGGCGATGAACACGGCAGAGCGGGATGCCATCACTTCCCTACCATTTTATGTGCGGTCATGGGCGGCGAGGAACTCGGCGCGGCGGGATGCCATTACTTCCTTACCGGTTAGTGTGTGGGGCGGTGGCATGAACGACGCTTTGTGACAGCACTGGGGTGGAGTGACCGGACAACCGTATAGTGCATTAGTTTGTCAAGAGCTCAAGGACAGAAGACGAAGGAAATTTGGATGCCTAGTTGTCAATACGTGTCGCATACGCTTCAAAGGCTCGTCATCCATGAGTTCACATTTTACCACCACGACAGCGTCTGATCGCCCTGGCTTACCGAAACCCCTTCCACTGCTAGCGCGTGCTTCCCGCCTGAAACGGTCACCATCTCTCCAGAACGTCATTGCCGCATTCACCGGACTTAAGTGCAGGTGCAGTTGGTGTGTCACTGACATGTAGGCTAGATGCCTGTTGGGCCCACGTGTCAGTGACCCAACGCACCTGCAGTTAAGTCACTGAAGCAGCGTCCGCATTCACGCCTGACGCGACGGCCGAGAGAACGCCACCCGCGCGACATCCCGGTGCAAGCGACTGCTCCGCGTTAACGACGCCACGGCTATCCTTCCGTTCTCCGCCCACATTAATGACACGCGGCTGCCGACGAACCTACTCCGGCGCTAGCCGTCCATCCATCTGCCGCGGCTCATTGCCATTCGCCCGCTATATTAACTTTTAGCCCCAGCTCCCAGCCATAGCCAAAGACCCACACTCATTCTCCTCCGGTCCCTTCCTTCTGTCGGCACCACTCCAACCATGGCCTCCTGGCGCTCCAAAGCTCTCTTGGACATACTGTCGCAGGAGCAGATGAAGGACAGCGGCGGCTGCTACCTCTTGAGCATGTGTTGCTTTTCCCTTGAAGAGGAAAGGGTGATGCAGCAAAGTAGCATAAGTATTTCCCTCAATTTTTTAGAACCAAGGTATCAATACAGTAGGAGACTACACTCAAGTCGCCTAGTACTTGCACAAACAATCAAGAACCTTGCAACCAATGCGATAAAGGGGTTGTCAATCCTTTCACGGCCACTTGCAAAAGTGTGATCTGATAAAGATAATAAGATAACTATTTTTGGTATTTTTTTGTATAGATGGGAAAGGAAAGATTGCAAAATAAATAAATAGTAAATTATAATTATAGATCGGAAACTTATATGATGTAAAGTAGACCCGGGGGCCATAGGTATCACTCGTGGCTTCTCAAAAGATAGCATATATTACGATGGGTGAACAAATTACTGCCGAGCAATTGATAGAAAAGCGCATAGTTATGAGAATGTCTAGGCATGATCATAAACATAGGCATCACGTCCATGTCAAGTAAACCGAAATGATTCTGCATCTACTACTATTACTCCACACATCGACCGCTATCCAGCATGCATCTAGAGTATTAAGTTCATAAGAACAGAGTAACGCATTAGGAAAGATGACATGATGTAGAGGGAGAAACTCAAGCAATATGATATAAACCCCATCTTTTTATCCTTGATGGAAAGAATACAATATGTGTCGGTTCCCTTTCTGTCACTGGGATCGAGCACCGCAAGATTGAACCCAAAGCTAAGCACTTCTCCCATTGCAAAAAAGATCAATCTAGTAGGCCAAACTAATCCAATAATTCGAAGAGACTTGCAAAGATATCAAATCATGCATATAAGAATTCAGAGAAGAATCAAATATTGTTCATAGATAATCTTGATCATAAACCTACAATTCATCGGATCTCGGCAAACACACCGCAAAAAGTATTACATCGAATAGATCTCCAAGAACATCGAGGAGAACTTTGTATTGAGAACCAAAGAGAGAGAAGAAGCCATCTAGATAATAACTATGGACCCAAAGGTCTGTGTAAACTACTCACACATCATCGGAGAGGCTATGGTGTTGATGTAGAAGCCCTCCATGATCGAATACCCCTCCGGCAGATCGCCGGAAAAGGCCCCAAGATGGGATCTCACGGGTACAGAAGGTTCCGGCGGAGGAAAAGTGGTTTCATGGCTCCCTTGGATGTTTTCAGGGTATAAGAATATATATAGGCGAAAGAAGTAGGTCGGTGGAGTTACGAGGGGCCCACGAGGGTGGGGGCGCGCCTACCCCCTGGGCGCGCCCTCCTGCCTGGTGGCCGCCTCGTTGCTTCCTTGACTTCCACTCCAAGACTCCTGGATTGCGTTTGTTCCAAGAAAGATCCTCGTGAAGGTTTCGTTCCGTTTGGATTCCGTTTGATTTTCCTTTTCTGCGAAACACTAAAATAGGCACAAAAAAACAGCAATTTGCACTAGGCTTTCGGTTAATAGGTTAGTCCCAAAAATAATATAAAAGAGCATATTAAAGCCCATTAAACATCCAAAACAGATAATATAATAGCATGAACAATAAAAAATTATAGATACATTGGAGACGTATCAAGCATCCCCAAGCTTAATTCCTGCTCGTCCTCGAGTAGGTAAATGATAAAAACGGCATTTTTGATGTGGAATGCTACCTAACATAATTTTAAATGTAATTTTCTTTATTGTGGCATGAATGTTCAGACCCGAAAGATTCAAGACAAAAGTTTAATTTTGACATAAATACTTCAAGCATACTAACTAAGCAATTATGCCTTCTCAAAATAACATAGCTAAAGAAATCTCATCCCTACAAAATCATATAGTTTGGCCATGCTTCATTTTTGCCACACAAAATGCTCTCATCATGCAAAACCCCAATGACAAGCCAAGCAATTGTTCCATACTTTAGTATTCTCAAACTTTTTCAACTTTCACGCAATACATGAGTGTGAGCCATGGACATAGCACTATGGGTGGAATAGAATATGATGATGGAGATTGTGTGGAGAAAAAAAGGAGAAAGTCTCACATCGACGTGGCTAATCAACGGGCTATGGAGATGCCCATCAATTGATGTCAATGCGAGGAGTAGGGATTGCCATGCAACGGATGCACTAGAGCTATAAATGTATGAAAGCTCAACAAAAGAAACTAAGTGGGTGTGCATCCAACTTGCTTGCTCACGAAGACCTAGGGCATTTGAGGAAGCCCATTGTTGGAATATACAAGCCAAGTTCTATAATGAAAAATTCCCACTAGTATATGAAAGTGACAATATAAGAAACTCTCTATCATGAAGACCATGGTGCTACTTTGAAGCACAAGTGTGGAAAAAGGATAGTAGCATTGTCCCTTCTCTCTTTTTCTCTCATTTTTTTGGGCCTTCCTTTTTTTATTTGGCCTTTCTCTTTTTTTAATTGTCCTTTCTCCTTTTTTTTCCTCACACGGGACAATGCTCTAATAATGATGATCATCACACTTCTATTTATTTACAACTCAAGGATTACAAGTCGATACTAGAACAAAATATGACTCTATATGAATGCCTCCGGCGGTGTACCGGGAAGGGCAATGAATCAAGAGTGACATGTATGAAAAATTATGCATGGTGGACTTGCCACAAATACGATGTCAACTATATGATCATGCAAGGCAATATGACAATGATGAAGCGTGTCATAATAAACGGAATGGTGGAAAGTTGCATGGAAATATATCTCGGAATGGCTATGGAAATGCAATAATAGGTAGGTATGGTGGCTATTTTGAGGAAGATATAAGGAGGTTTATGTGTGATAGAGTGTATCATATCATGGGGTTTGGATACACCGGCGAAATTTGCACCAACTCTCAAGGTGAGAAAGGGTAATGCACGGTACCGAAGAGGCCAGCAATGATGGAAGGGTGAGAGTGCATATAATCCATGGACTCAACATTAGTCATAAGGAACTCATATACTTATTGCAAAAATCTACAAGTCATCAAAACCAAGCACTACGCGCATGCTACTAGGGGGATAGATTGGTAGGAAAAGACCATCGCTCGTCCCCGACCGCCACTCATAAGGAGGACAATCAAAGAACACCTCATGCTTCAAATTTGTCACACAACGTTTACCATACGTGCATGCTACGAGACTTGCGAACTCCAACACAAGTATTTCTCAAACTCACAATTACTCAACTAGCACGACTTTAATATCACCATCTTCATATCTCAAAACAATCATCAAGTATCAAACTTCTCATAGTATTCAATACACCCTATATGGAAGTTTTTATTATACCCATCTTGGATGCCTATCATATTAGGACTAATTTTATAGCCAAAGCAAATTACCATGGTGTTCTAAAAGACTCTCAAAATAGTATAATTGAAGCATGAGAGATCAATAATTTCTATAAAATAAAACCACCACCGTGCTCTAAAAAGGTATAAGTGAAGCACTAGAGCAGAATTATCTAGCTCAAAAGATATAAGTGAAGCACATAGAGCATTCTAATAAATTCCGATTCATGTGTGTCTCTCCAGAAGGTGTGTACAGCAAGGATTATTGTGGTAAACTAAAAGGCAAAGACTCAAATCATACAAGACGCTCCAAGCAAAACACATATCATGTGTTGAATAAAAATATAGCCTCAAGTAAAGTTACCGATAGACGAAGACGGGCATCCCCAAGCTTAGGCTTTTGGTTGTCCTTGAATTTGACCTTGGGGTGCCTTGGGCATCCCCAAGCTTAGGCTCTTGCCACTACTTATTCCAAAATCCATCAAATCTTTACCCAAAAACTTGAAAACTTCACGACACAAAACTTAAACAGAAAATCTCATGAGCTCCGTTAGTGTAAGAAAACAAACCACCACTTTAAGGTACTGTAATGAACTAATTCTTTATTTATATTGGTGTTAAACCTACTGTATTCCAACTTCTCTATGGTTCATACCCCCCGATACTATCCATAGATTCGTCAAATAAGCAAACAACACACGAAAAACAGAATCTGTCAAAAACAGAACAGTCTGTAGCAATATGATTTGTTCTAATACTTATGGAACTCCAAAAGTTCTGAAAAAACTAGTTAAACCTGGATAATTCATATATTGATCTACTGCAAAAATAATTAGTATTTTATCACGTTCAGGTGAATTTTAACAATTATTTTTGCGAGCGCAAAGTTTCTGTCTTTTTTAGCAAGATCAAACAACTATCACCCAAGAAGATCCTATTGGTTCTACTTGGCACAAACACTAATGAAAACATAAAGACCACATCTAAACAGAGGCTAGATGAATTATTTATTACTAAACAGTAATAAAAAGCAAAGAACAAAAATAAAATTGGGTTGCCTCCCAACAAGCGCTATCGTTTAACGCCCCTAGCTAGGCATAAAGACAAGAATAGATCTAGGTATTGTCATCTTTGGTATGCAATCCATAAGTGGCTCTCATAGTAGATTCATAAGGTAATTTAATTTTCTTCCTAGGAAAGTGTTCCATGCCTTTCCTTAATGGAAATTGAAATCTAATATGTCCTTCTTTCATATCAATAATTGCACCACTCCTTCTAAGGAAAGGTCTACCAAGAATAATAGGACATGTAGGATTGCAATCTATATCAAGAACAATGAAATCTACGGGCACATAATTCCTATTTGCAACAATAAGAACATCATTAATCCTTCCCATAGGTTTCTTAATGGTGGAATCCGCAAGGTGCAAATTCGAAGAACAATCATCAAATTCACGGAAACCTAACACATCACACAAAGTTTTTGGAATCATGGAAACACTAGCACCCAAATCACATAAATCATAGCATTCATTATCTTTAATCTTAATTTTAATAGTAGGTTCCCACTCATCATAAATTTTTCTAGGGATAGAAACTTCTAATTCAAGTTTTTCTTCATAAGATTGCATTAAGGCATCAATGATATGTTTAGTAAAAGCTTTATTTTGATCATAAGCATGAGGAGAATTTAACACGGATTGCAACAAGGAAATACAATCTATCAAAGAGAAATTATCATAATTAAATTCCTTGAAATCCAAAATAGTGGGTTCATTGCTACGTAAAGTTTTGACCTCTTCAATCCCACTTTTACCAATTTTTGCATCAAGATCTAAAAACTCCGAATCATTGGGACACCTTTTAACTAAAGTTGACTCATCTCCAGTCCCATATTTATCAAGATTCATATTGGAAAACAAAGATTTAATAGGAGACACATCAATCACTTTTAGATCTTTATCATTATTATCATGAAAACTGGAAGAACACGCTTTCACAAAGCAATCTTTTTTAGCACGCATCCTAGCGGTTCTTTCTTTGCACTCATCAATGGAAACTATCATAGATTTGAGAGACTCATTGATATCATGCTTAGGTGGAATAGGTCTAAGTTTCAAAGAATCAACATCAAGAGAAATTCTATCCACGTTCCTAGCCAACTCATCAATCTTAGGCAATTTTTCTTCAAGCAAAGCATTGAAATTCTTTTGCGAATTCATAAATTCTTTAACACTAGTCTCAAAATCAGAGGGCATCTCATTAAAATTTCCATAAGAGTTGTTGTAGGAATTACCATAATTATTAGAGGAATTACCATAATTATTAGAGGAATTACTAGGAAAAGGCCTAGAATTAAAATTTCCTCTATATGCGTTGTTACCAAAATTGTTCCTACCAACAAAATTCACATCCATAGATTCATTATTGTTCTAAATCAAAGTGGACAAAGGCATATCATTAGGATCAGAAGAAACTCTCTTATTAGCAAACAGTTCCATAAGTTCATCCATCTTTCCACTCAAAACATTAATCTCTTCAATCGCATGAACTTTTTTACTAGTGGATCTTTAGGTGTGCCATTGGGAATAATTAACCATAATATTATCTAGGAGTTTAGTAGCTTATCCTAAAGTTATTTCCATAAAAGTGCCTCCCGCGGCTGAATCTAAAAGATTTCTAGAAGCAAAATTCAATCCGGCATAATAATTTTGTATAATCATCCATAAATTCAAACCATGTGTAGGGAAATTACGTATCATTAATTTCATCCTCTCCCAAGCTTGTGCAACGTGCTCATGATCAAGTTGCTTAAAATTCATAATATCGTTTCTAAGAGAGATGATCTTAGCGGGAGGAAAATACTTAGAGATAAAAGCATCTTTGCACTTATTCCAAGAATCAATACTATTTTTAGGCAAAGAAGAGAACCAAGTTGTTTAGATGGGTAGCGGCATCTTCACTAGGAAGGCCAGAAAATTGATCTTTCATGACAAGATTCAACAAAGCAACATTAGTTTCACAAGATTCAACATTGGTAATAAGAGCAATTGGAGTGCTAATAAAATCATTGTTGTTGGTATTGGGGAAGTCACACAATTTAGTATTATCTTGAGCCATCGTGACAAACAATCAATCCAACACACAAGCACAGAAGAAGCAAGCGAAAAGAGACGAACAGAAAAGGACGAATAAAACGGCAAAGGTGAAGTGGGGGAGAGGAAAACGAGAGGCAAATGGCAAATAATGTAATGCGAGGGAGAAGAGTTTGTGATGGGTACTTGGTATGTCTTGACTTGTGCGTAGATCTCCCCGGCAACAGCACCAGAAATCCTTCTTGCTACCACTTGAGCATGCGTTGGTTTTCCCTTGAAGAGGAAAGGGTGATGCAGCAAAGTAGTGTAAGTATTTCCCTCAGTTTTTGAGAACCAAGGTATCAATCCAGTAGGAGACTTCACGAGGGTGGGCAGCGCGCCTAACCCCCCTGAGCGCACCCTCCTGCCTCGTGGCTGCCTCGTTGCTTCCTTGACTTCCACTCCAAGTCTCCTGGATTGCGTTTGTTCCAAGAAAGATCCTCATGAAGGTTTCGTTCCGTTTGGATTCCGTTTGATATTCCTTTTCCGCGAAACACTGAAATAGGCAAAAAAATTAGCAATTTTCACTAGGCTTTCGGTTAATAGGATAGTCCCAAAAATAATATAAAAGAGCATATTAAAGCCCATTAAACATCCAAAACAGATAATATAATAGCATGGAACAATCAAAAATTATAGATACATTGGAGACGTATCAGTGGCTCCGCTCCGGGTGCGCTCCAAAGCTCTCTTGGACATACTGTCGCAGGAGCAGATGAAGGAGATTGCCGGCTCCCCCAGGTTGCCATCTGCCACCACGACCACGAAGCCGGCGCGCGTGCACGTGCGCAGCCGGTCGTGAGGAAGAGTAGTACACAGTAGGTCGTCGCCGCTCTGGTCCGAGGAAGGCCACCGCTCCTCCACTCAGTCGATGCCAAGCTTGGTGGGATAAACATCGGCGGCCGATTAGCCGCTTGACGGTGACATGGAGGCAGAAATCTTCAGAACCTTGTGCTCCAGAGGGGGAGGTTAGCGAGGCGGATGAGGAGGAGGCAAAGGCAATGGCCGGCTTTCTCGGGTTCATGGCCGGACATGGTGGTCGGGCGCCGGTGATCGTTTAGATTAGGTTTACAGTAGGTTTTAGTATGGTTTGTGCGAAATATGTAATGAATTTCATCCAGTTTATAGGAAAAGTTTTCAAAATGTAACGATTTTCATCTAGTTAATTTGAAATTTGCTTTGTTTGCACGAATTTGGTCCGGTTAGTTCATATAGTTGTCGAAAGGTATGCGGGCAGCATTGGATGGCATCCATCAGTGTCCTCGGACAGATGCCAGTGTAAATTTGTGGGTCAGCACTGGAGATGCCCTAACTATCATGCTATAATCTCTAACAGTGCTCCATTATTTTGCAGGGAACAATTATCCCTCGATCAAAATCAGATCCGCCGTGTTTCGCACTCCTCCCACGTAAGAGTGTGGACTCTTGCTTACATAAAAATGGAGCAAGTGGACGGCATTGTAGCACGTCATATCACTCAAACTAACCCTCCTAACGCGCGGGAAAGCACCACCCTCGTCATTTTGTTCTGGATTTCTATCGATCAATCGCACGAAAATGTTACGCTTTGTAAGTTCAAAAAGAAAAGACATCACACTTACGCCTGGTACGCATCGCGTTTGCGTCGCATCCCCGACAGTCCGGCTTGCATGCCGCTCACCAGAGGGGACACACGTTGTCTTGCATTTTCACTAACATGTGGGACTACAATTGAATAAACCGTCGATAGCTGAAATCTAATCGCTCGGCGGGCATCGGCTGAGAAGAGGGAGACGGGGGAGGGAGAAGAGATCGCCCGCCCGCCGCACATGGACTCCAAGAAATATATGGTTATAATGTGAGGTGGGCCATGCAGGAGTCCAGACCGCTTCCAAGCCCGCTTCTGACCGCCCTGGCCCACCAGAACCCCCCCCCCCCCACCGCCCCGCACGCGCTCCCCCTCACATGCCAGCTGCCCGCATTCATAGCAAGTAGTACCAGTAAAATTCTGGGCTATAAGCCCGCTTATGTGAAGGAGAGACAGGCATTGACAAAGTCAAGGAGTGGGCGTGCAAGAGCCCGTCTCTACACGTGCTCCTAGGTATAAGAAAACTAATTCTAAAGAAAAGAGGCTTTAAAAATAATTGTGTCTAGAAAAAGAAAGGTAAAAAACATTTGAGAGGAAATAGATAGAGAGAAAGTGAGAAAAAGTTGTAACCTTATAGCCAACCTTATAGTCAACACTATGGTAGTATTACATGAGGAAGGAGGGAGTGGTGCACATGCCAAGTTCACTGGGCTGCCGTGTTTCACACTCCTCCGTCATAACAGTGGAGACAATAGCTTTCATAAAAAATAAACAATGAATACTCGTTGCTCGTCCTCTATATCGGAAAGAATACTTTCATTTGCCGACATGTGGGACGTCGACCATCCTGGTCCACCTGCCATGCACAAAATTATCCTGGTCCACCCCGGTCGTAGCGCAGGCCCAACCTTACCCACTGTAAGTTGGTCGGACAAAGGAACCATCATGAGTTCGTTGAATTCCGCTTCTTCAAGAAAACTTACTGTACCGCAATACTGCTACCACACGCGAAGACTAGACGACACTGTACCACGTCATATCACTGAAACCCACTAGGCCAAACTAGCCCGCCTAGGATTTGTACTCCCTCCGTTTCAAAGTTCCTAGTACAAAGTTGAGTCATCTATTTTGGAACGGAGGGTGTACGTCTCTATACCACTATGATTTTGTGTTGTACGTATCTGTACTTTTGCTATGATTTTCCTACCCTATGAACCAAATGAGGCCTGAATGTATCAGTGTCGACTATTGTCTGATCGATCGCTAAGCCTACAATTTTAGGAGCTTGGGCTATTAGCCGATCGACGACGGCTCAGTATAAGCGTACCACGAGCTCATAAGCCCCAACGTTTCTCTTCGGTGAGTGATTCGCAAGTACTGTAGCTCACACAGTAGCTAGCCTACTAACACCAAGAATCATCAAACAAGCCCTGCTGATATGATAAACAATTCAAACTTACATCTAAGCATGCCATATATTACATCAAAAGCTGGTGAGGATACATCTGTTTCCACAAGTCGGAGAGGGTTCGCATGATTCACTAACAAACAAAAGTAGCAAGTACCGCCCACACAAGACAGTGCACTAGCCGTAAGATGGTTTGATAAGACTCATCGTTCTGGTAATTAAGCACAATGCAAACTACCCTGAAGGATTAGCGCGGCCAACTATTTCTTATCATCGATCTCTCGGGCAATGACCACTGCACGGACCGCGGCATGGGAATCGATCTCTGGGGCGATGTCCATAGGACGGACCGCGACATCAAAATCAATCTCTGGGGATATGTCCACAGGATGGACAGCGGCATCGGAATCGATCTCCGGGGCGATGTCAAAAGGAAGGACCGCAACATCAAAAACGATCTCAGGGCCGTTGTCCACAGGACGGGCCGCGACATTAGAATCATCAAGGATGTCCACCAGCACCTCCACAACCCTAACATATTAGCAAGCACATTGCAAACAATCAAAAACCACAACTATGGTAAGCCATTATTTTTTTACCTTGTGCAGCTCACCGGGGGATCTCATCCCTCCGGGGGCCATCTCCTCGTCCTTGATGGGAGCCATCACCTTGCCAGGGGAATATTGCTCCTCAACGGCGACTATCTCCTCAAACTCAGCCTTGGGCCTGGTATAGGTGGCCATTAGAGTTTCCAGGGCAGGCACGGTGGGGCCCTTGCAGTTCTTCCAACTTTCTTTGAGGAGGATCGTCCGCCAATGTCATCAAGTCTTTGGCCAGTGCTTGTTTCTTGGAGTTCTTCATCTCCATGGGTTGGCTCGCCAACATGGTCAACTCGTTGTTCGGTGCTCGCTTCCTGGAGATCGCCGTCTCCAGTGGGTTGTCCGCCGGCAACTCTTTGCCTAGTGCTCCAGGATCCATCAATGAACAGACAAACAAAAAGCAATCGAAAGGAAACCACAATCGCAATGAAAACGGGAAAAGAATATGCTGTGAGAACCGGTCGGTGGTTCACAAAAAGAATATTCTTGGAATGCAAATATAGTAGCATCACTGATTCGCCCACCTTTCCTTCGTCGGTACAGAAGAAAAATGGTAGAAGTGAGTAGCCTGGTGTGAGGTTTTCTTCAAGAAAGGGGAGAAAGGGCTTCAATAAGTGTTCCAGTGAAATGATGGTTGCTACGTCCAGTCCAACTTCGAGGCCACTTTGAGGCCACTTTACCACTGCTGGTAAAGGTGTGGGTTTTGTGATATGACTGGTCATGACGGCCACCGGGGTGACAGGTGAGTCTCGACTGTAGCACCTCGCTGTGATTTGGTGGATGGCACGCGGGCCCGGATACTTTGATGTCCCGCATGTAGATAGAGCGGCTAGTCACATATGCGTACTCAATATTGTGCACCGCGACCAAGGCGGAGAGGAAAACAAGAGAACCACGTATTTATTTACGGTGTAGATTCACTCATTTTGCTCGATATGTACTACTCATTTAGGGTGTAGTCTAGTCACTTGTTGAAATCTCTAGAAAGGCAAATACACCTTTCCGGTTTACTACAGGGCTATACTAGCAAGTAGTACTACAATAGTGGGCTCAAATAGCAATTTTGTCTCATGCAAGAGCCTGGCTATATGCGTACTCCAAGGCACCGCACCATGCCCCACCCCTACACAAAGACTGCCATGCGAGCGTTCGCAAATGCCATGTTCGGGTTGCACTTGGCTCTTCGCCTCTTCGAGAAGACGAACAATGATGTTACTACTACTTCTACAGTATCGAATCCAGTGCTGCTTGTCCGTCCACCGCGTGCGGGAGGGATAGCTTGTTATAGTACTCTATAAGGCTAGTTGTAATGGGAGTATTTGTCTTTCTAGAGATTTCAACAAGTGACTACATACAGAGCAAAATGAGTGAATCTACACTCTAAAATATGTATATATACATTCATATGTGGTAGTCCATTTGAAATCTCTAAAAAGACAAATATTTAGGAACGGAGGGAGTATCATGCAAGCCAACTAGGCAAATTTGATGAGGTGGCATAGAATTAAATGAAGAAAGAGAGGGTTGAGTATCATATCATGATATCGTATCATATTAAATGTTGTGCTACTATGTGTCATGCATGCTAATAAATGAAGTCATCTATGACACTAACGTATGATACAACGCACTAAGGATGTGTACTATCATACACTAGCATCATATGCATGATACTAGTATATGATACTTTCCATTACGACCAACCTAAGCAAAAGCCTATCCTCGTCTGTGAGCCACCACGCGCATGCGGGAGGGAGAAGGCGTGTAGTAGTAAAATAAGGCTTCTCCTCATTGTACGAGTTGACGTGACATATCATAGCACTGGCCCCACATGATTGCCTCTAAACTTGGCTGAAAGACCCGCAGTGTACAATATATTTGCTGCAACCTCTAGCATTTACCCCACGACAAATTAAAATATATATTCCTGTCTTGACTAGATGAGCGTGCAAACTACAATCACCAGGATGACAGGTAGGGTAACAAGATTATTTTAATCAAAAAAAGAATGGAGTCGACCCCAACGATTTTAAGCTTACAAGCACGATACACACTATCCTAGACTACTCTACACATGAAACTGCCACACGAGCGTCCGGGCTGCGCTTGGCTCCTCTTCGGGAAGTCGAACAGTGATGGAGTACTACTTCATCAGAGGAGTACTAGCTTCTCGCCATCTGACACCGAATGAACTGCTGCATGTCCATCGTGTGAGGGAGGGAGAGCGTGTTGCGAAAGCTTCTCCTAGTCCTGCCAGCCACCACACTCATGTTCGAGGGAGGGACACAACTTCATTAACTTAATGCTCCTTCCTTTGCGGGTATGACAGGTGGGCCCAACAGGTGGGTGGCCCACCTATCATGCAGCCAAAGGCAGGTGCAGTTAAGGCACCCGATCTCAGTCCACGAGGGAGAGGGCGTTGTAGTAATCAAACTTCTCGTTGTTGTATGAGTTGATGCGACACATCAAAGCACTACACTCGATATATTTCAATAGTTTGCGTTTATTGATGCATTAATTACAACGCATGCATGCTTGCCGCGACTCTCCTTTTGATACTTGCATGTGTTGATTTAATGCTCCTTGCCAAATTTTGACTATTAATTTAACTAACCAAATGTTCATGCATGTCACAAAAAATTACATATTGAAAACTATGTTCAAATAAGAATCAAACGACATAATTTTTGTTAACATGCACTAACATATTGTTAGTTAAATATTTGGTCAAAATTTAGCACCAATTACAAAGGGGCCCAATAAATATTGTACTATCACATTTTGTTTTGAGGATACTCTCACATAGAAAATATAAATAATAATGCATGTTGGGGCAGCCAACGTTTCCGATAATTTTAGCCGTGGGCTTGTTCACAAATTTTACGAGGGGGTGGTTTTTCATTTAATGGAAAGTCTTGTACCAGACTTGAACGATACAAAGTGTGACCTGCAACACCGTAACACTGTCGGCGTACAAAAGTAGGGGCTCTCCTTTTGACCCCTTTACTTGTGCACGGGCAGTCAGAGCCACGTGCGGCGGCCACACTTAGCAGGGCAGAGGAGGGAAGCCGGAGAGAAGCCGAAGCACAAGACAACCAAGGCAACGCCAAGACCAGGAACACATGAGGACAAGAGGGAGAGGTAGGCTCCCTCGGCAAGATCCTTGCTGAGGCAGCCTCCACAACCCCGACAAGAGCCTTGCCGGGGCAACCTGCCCGGTGCCAGTAGAGCAAGCCACCCTTGAGCCCACGGGTCCCAACACCACCAACTACATTGGAACTAAGGCCTGGGAGGCGCCTCTGAGGTAGCATGCAGATCTTTGTCAAGATCATAAACATGTGAGATCAGATGAGGACCAGAAGACGGCGACCCTCGGCAGGATCCTAGCCGAGGAAATCCACGAGACCCCCGGCAAGCGCCTTGCCGGGGACGACTGCAACCCCACGGCAAGACCCTTGTCGGGCCCCCGACAAGACCCTTGCCGAAGGCATCAGCGGGGCCACTGCCAGGCCCGCGCCAGCTAAGATTCCACCGCAGTCCCCAAGCAGCTGCTAGCTCAACCAGCTGGGCATGCACATGCGTGGCGACGGACGGCCTCTACACCAACTAAGCAAGCACCTGCGTGGTGGCACGCAGATCTTCGTGAAGGCCCTGCCACCACGCCACCTCAGCTGCCTGCCTGCCTACATGGCACCGCACGCATCGCTGGCCCAGGCGCGTGTCGAAGCGAGGCGAAGCGGCGATGGACGGGACGGGCCTCATTCCTGTCCCCGATAAAGCTAATGGACACCTAAGTAGCGCATTTAATGCACTTTGTCCCATAATACCAGGCGATAAGCTCGCGCAGGGTAGACCTTTCCACCTCCTGTGTGCCACTGTGGCAACCCCTTTTGCCTATAAAAGGAGGTCCGAGACGACCAAGAGGGGGATTCAGCTCTTTTGGGCAAGTGGCACCCCGTAGCTAGCTCAAACATAAGAACACTCAATACATCCACCAAAGCAGGACTAGGGTTTTACGTATCCTCACGGCCCGAACCTGGGTAAACGACATGTGTGCTTCCTGTCAGACCTGCTCTTTGCATAACCTCGCACCCGCCAATCGTAGAAGGGATCCAACTGACCCCATAGGTGTCGTTCTCACCGACATCTTTGGCGCGCCAGGTAGGGGGCGCAGTTGTGAGAATCTGGTCTAGCAGTTAGCTTAGCAGTTCTTCATCGCCATGACTCCCAAGAAGAAGAGGATCACGGCGATCGGCTCATCGGGAGACGACGGCCCGTGCCAGTGCGAGCGAGCAGCGTGCCGGTCGCGGACAGAACCCGAGCTGCGTCCCGCGAGCACCAACATCGCTCTGGCAGTCAGAGCCTGGCGAGCGGCGTCGTTCGTGCGCGGGACAACGGGCCGCGCGCCGCAAAATCCAGAAACGGAGCTGGGCCCCCCGCAGGCGGCGCGGGGCCCTCCGGGGGCGTCGCCCTGCCGCCCACGGGCGGCGCGGTGACCTCCAAGACGCCCACCCCGGCGCCCATGGCGCGCTTTCCCAGGGTGTGCACGACGAGCAGCATCGCCACACCGGTGACCCTGGACACCGCCGTCGGAAGAGCCTTGTGCATCATCTGCGGGACGAAGGAGGCCAGCATGCCCGCCGAAGTGCTGGCGAAAATGGCACGCAGCCGCTGGGCCATGATAGAGCTCCTTCTAACGTGGTTAGAAGTCGATGCGCGCCACGGTCCACGCAGCTTTCGCCACCACCCATGCCAGCAGAAGCTTTGGTGCGCACGCAGCTGCTCCTCAACTTCCCTCCTGCTACGGAGAAGCTCGACGAGTGGAGAGCCACCATCCGGAGCCTCGTCGCCGTCACCAATAAAGATGATCCGCGACCGGCGGGGCTCTCAGGCCGGCGCTCCGTCGATCCACCACATGCCAGTGGTGGAAGGACCGGGGGAGCTGCAGCCACAGTGCACTCTCCTCCCCCGCGCCAGTTGCCACCGGTTCCGGTCCATCGTGACAAAGCTTGTGATAACATTTCTATAGCATCGTCCGACCCACGGACCCACCGCGATCAGCGCCAAGTTCTTCGGGAGGAGCCCATGAAGACGCTCGAACCACCATCGAGCGCCGGCGCGATACACGCCACTAGTCGGATAAGCGGGCGGGACCCGCTAGGGACCACCCAGCACCGGGGGGCTCCGGCGGCCTACCTTACGAGGTGGGTTGCCCAGCCTTTACCCGTGAGCTGCGGCAGTTCCAATGACCGTCCCACCGCACGTTCAAGCCCGACATCAGCGAGAAGTACAACGACAAGACCCATCCATCAAAGTTCCTCAGCAACTACACCATCGCGATGCAAGCTACTGGAGCTCGCGACGACAAGGTGCTTGCCAATTACTTCTCGTTGGCACTAAAGCCCAACGTCATGTCTTGGTTGATGCACTTGCCGGCGGATTCCATTTCTTCTTGGTCGGATCTGTGCCATGAGTTCGTTGGTGCCTTCACTGGAGGCCACCAAGCTCATGTCCAGCTAGTGATTTGCATATCATTCTCGAGAAGGAAGGGGAGACCCTACACAAGTACATACAGAGGTTCAGCCGGGTGCAGTACAACATCCCCAACATTCATCCGGCCGTCGTGATTAGCGCGTTCCATCAGAACGTGCGCAATCGCAAGATGCGTGAGGAGCTGGAGATGAACAAGGTTAAGGACGTGGCCGAACTTTATGTTCTGGCCGATAGGTGCACCCGGGCTGAATAGGGAAGGAAGTACCCTGGCGAGGACGCCGACGTGGAAACTGACTCTACCGATGAAGACACCGCCACCCCGACGAAGAAGGGCCGGCGTCGCAACAGGAAATGCAAGGGCAAGGCCGTGCTTGCCGTCGAGGGATCCAACGACACCGGCGCCACCAAGAAGGCCAAGCCAGATGACCCTGGCAAGGAGATTGCCGAGTGCACCGCCTGCCAGGCCTTGGCGGTCACCGACAAGCCAGGAGGCTCCGACAAGCAGTATTGCAAGATCCACCGCACCAAGGGCCACGACCTCCAGAACTGCCGACAGGTTAAGCTGCTTGCCGAAAAGCAAAAGGCCGAGTATGAGAGACGGGCAAGGAGAAGGGTCAGGATGGTGCCGAAGGATCTGGCATCTGGCAAGAAATGTGGCGGCCAAGGAGGCTGCCGCGACAAGGATAACCAGCAAGAGAGGCCCGCTCGGGGCCGTGACAAGAAACAGGAAGACAATGATCATGACGAGGATGACGAGTCCGGTGAGCATGAGTTTCAGAAGGCTACGGAGGCCATGTGCGTCGATGGTGGCGCCTCACTGCACACTTCTCACCGCCAGCTCAAGCAGTGGGCGCGTGAGATCACAGCAGCAGAGCCCTCGCTCGACGCCCAGAAGCCACTGAAGTGGTCCAGCACGCCCCTCATCTTTGACACTGAGGACCACCCTGACCGCACAACTGCGGTCGGGTGTTTGTCGTTGTTGGTTTCACCAACGATACACAACCTCAAGGTGAACAAGATGTTGGTTGACGGCGGGGCCGGTCTGAACTTGATCTCACCTGCTGTGATCAAAAGGCTGCAAATTCCTGATGGAGACCTCGAGGAAATGGGCACGTTTCAGGGGGTCAACCCGGGATGGAGCCAGCCAAAGGGGAAGGTCACATTGCCTGTGACGTTTGGAGGTGAGTTGAACTACAGGACGGAGAGGATTGTCTTTGATGTAGCCGAGATCCCCTTGCCCTACAATGGGATCCTCGGCCGCCCGACACTAGCCAAGTTCATGGCGGCGGCGCATTACGCGTACAACACGCTGAAGATGCCTGGGCCGATGATCATCATTACCATCCCCTCCGACAAGAAGGACGCGCTGATCTACGCTGACCTACTCTACCGGGAGGCAGTTGCAGCAGCTGCCGCCAAGGCACTTGCTCCTGCCGCTGAAGCCCCGGGAGGGAAGAAGAAGACCGACAAGACCTCTCGCACCCACTCCGGCAAGCGCGCCTCTTCGGAGTGTTGCGCTACCGTCGAGGACGTGCCAGAGAGCTCCACCAGCAAGAGCAAGAAATCCAGAGCTGCACCACCAGAGACCAAGAGGGTGTCCATCAAGGAGGATGCCACGGGAGGGGCTTTCACCATAAGATCCACCCTCGGCAGCAAATAGGAAAGCGTGCTCGTCACTTTCCTGCGGGCGAATGTCGATGTGTTTGCATGGCAAGCATCCGACATCCCCGGCGTTCCCAGGGAAGTGATTGAGCACCACCTTGTTGTCTGTCCCCATGCGCGACCCGTCAAGCAGAAGGTCAGGAAGCAAGCTTTGGAACGACGGGAGTTCATCACAGAGGAGATCAGGAAATTGGAAGTGGCAGGTTTGGTGAGAGGAGTGCTCCATCCATCGTGGTTGGCCAATCCGCTGGTGGTGCGCAAGGCAAATGGGAAGAGGAGGCTGTGTATTGACTACACAGATATCAATAAGGCTTGTCCTAAGGACCCCTTCCCATTGCCGCGCATCGACCAGATTGTTGACTCCACGACTGGGTATGATCTATTATCATTCCTCGGCGCCTACTCGGGCTACCACCAGATCTTCATGACAAAGGAAGACGAAGAGAAGACATCATTCATCACCCCATGTGGTACGTATTGCTTTTTACGGATGCCTTTCGGGTTGAAGAGTGCTGGCTCGATGTTCGCAAGGGCGGTCCAAATTGGTTTTGAGCCCGAGCTGCATATAAATATGGAAGCTTATATGGATGACATAGTGGTCAAAACCAAGGGCAAATCAACCCTTGTACAAGACTTGGAAGAGATGTTTGCCAACCTGCGCAAGATCAACCTCAAGTTGAACCCTGAGAAGTGTGTTTTCGGCGTTTCGTCCGGCAAACTTCTCGGGTTCTTTGTGTCGCAGCGGGGAATCGAGGAAAACCTGGACAAGATCAAGGCTATTGAGCAGATTGAGGCACCCAAGCAGATCAAGGATGTGCGTCGGCTCACTGGCTGCGTTGCCGCCATGAGCAGATTCATCTCCAAGTCCGATGAGCGTGCCCTTCCCTTTTTCAAAATCTTGAAGAAGGCAGACCCAATGGAGTGGACCCCAGAGGCCGAGGCAGCGTTGCAGGATCTGAAGAAATACCTTTCCTTCATGCCAATACTGGTTGCGCCTAAACTATAAGAGCCGTTGCTGCTGTATCTGGCGGCGATGAATCAAGTGGTCAGTGCCGCGCTAGTGGCGTAGAGGGAGGTCGATGAAGAGGCCGCGACGACGGCGGGACTGGCGGATGGCAAGCCAGAGATTCCCCTGGTAGGGCTCGATGCCGACAAGGCAAGGCCCCCGGCAGAGTCTGGCGCCATCAGGACAGGGCCCACGCAATCAAATGAGGTGGTGCAGAAGAACAAGATGATGCAGCACCCAGCTTACTTTGTCAGCTCCCTCCTGCAGGGGGCTAGGTCAAGGTACTCTCGTGTGCAGAAATTGCTCATCGGCCTCCTTATAGCTTTGAGGAAGCTGCATCACTACTTCCAAGCACACAAAATCACCGTCGTCACCCGCCTCCCGTTACAACGGATACTTCACAACCCAGACGCGTCCGAAAGGATTGTGGAGTGGGCCTTGGAGCTTCCATGCTTTGGTCTGAAGTTTGAAAGTACTTCGACAATCCAGAGCAGAGTCTTGGCAGAGTTCATTGCAGAATGGACCTCAACACCTGACGAGAAAATCCAGGAGACCACTCTCCCCGGCAAGGAAGCAAGTCATAACTGGATCATGTACTTTGACGGGGCTTTCTCGCTACAAGGCACCGATGCTAGTGTGCTACTTGTCGCACCCACCGGAGAGCACCTCAAGTATGTGATCCAGATGCACTTTCCCAGCGAGATGTCCACCAACAACACTACTGAGTACGAGGGGTTGCTTGCCGGTCTCAGGATCGCGACAGACCTCGGGGTCAAGAAGCTCATCGTCAGAGGTGATTCGCAGCTTGTCGTTAGACAAGTCAACAAAGATTATCAGAGCCCGTTGATGGAGGCCTACATAGATGAGGTGAGGAAGCTGGAGGAGTGCTTTGACGGTATACAAGCGGAGCATGTTCCCCGAGCGGAGAACGACATTGGCGATTACTTGTCAAAGCGCGCTGCATTCAAGTTACATGTGGAACCAGGTACTTTTGTGCTTCGGTTAACTCAATCATCCGTTGAACGTCAACAGAGCAGAATAAGCGGAGGAAATCAGGCCCCCGCAAGTACTTTCTCGCCGAGCCCCTTGGGGCCGCCGGCAAGGATGTTGCCGTGGATACTGAGCCTGCCAAGGAGCAACAGACTCTGACAGGGCATCAAGCCTTGGCCGTAGAGACGACCGCTCCCATGGCAGGAGAAATGCCTTTGGTTCTCGTCATCGAGCCCCAGGCTCCGACATGGGCACAACATACCGTCCGATTCCTCCAAACAGGGGAGCTTCCTAAGGAGTAGGAAGAAGCAGAGAAAGTAGCATGTCGGTCTGCTATGCATCAGTTTGTCGATGATGTCCTGTACAGGAGGAGACCGAACGGTGTGAAATTGAAGTGCATCCCCCGGAGGAAGGACTGGAGCTGTTGGCGGAGATACACGGAGGCATATGTGGCTCCCACATAGGGTCGAGGGCTGTCGGTGTACTAGAGTAGGGGTACCCTAGTATCCCAAACTTGTGCACGGGTAGTCACAGCGTCCCGCAGCAAGGCTTGCCAGGTGATCGCCAAGGACCTACTTGGTTCCTTTTCAGCCATTCAAGAACAAAGTATTTAAGCCAAGGAGACAAGGCCCCGGCAAGAGGAGCTTGCCGGGAAGGCCACTCAAAACACAAGACCCCGGCAAGAGGAGCTTGCCGGGAAGGCCAACCAAGGCATCTCAAGGAACTTGCCGCGACGCGCCACGCGTCCCGGCAAGACCCGGCGAGCGACAAGCTCCCGGACGCGGCAAGACAACGGCCGCGGCAAGGCGTTTGCCGCGGCTAGCAACCACTCTGTACCCGCGCTCCAGCTCACCCACCAACGCGTCGCTCTGAGACCCTTCCAGGCACACGTGGCGGGAGGCTGTGCAGCCAGGGGCACACTGTGGCAAGCGGCGCTGACAAGGTCGCCATCGTGGCGAGCGGTGGCGTCCCTGACGGTCCCTTTTCTGCACTGTTTGGGCGACGTAGATAGGCATTTAATGCCCTTGTCTCCTACCGTCAGGGTTAGGTATGATACACTGTATAGGTAGCTGTACCTACCGCAGCACCTTTCCATTTTTGCCCTTGCCTACGTTGCCACCTGTCGATGACCCCTTGAGCATATAAAAGGAGGCCCATGCACAACGTAGGGGGGGGGAGGACAGGAGAACATTCACGCTCGGTCTCGTTAGCCGCCTGCGTGTACTGTAGCACTCAGCGCTCCCGAGCAAGAACTCAATACAAACCACAAAGCAGCAGTAGGAGTATTATCTCTCCGGACCCCGCCGAACCGAAAAGGGGCTCCGTCCCCATAGGTGCTCGTGGAGGCAGCTTCCCCGGCATCTTTGGCGCGCCAGGTAGGGGGCGTCGAGGTTGTGTGAACCTGATCCGGCGTTCACACGAGCTAGATCTTCATCGACTTCATCGACATGCCGCCGAAGAAGAAGGCTTCGGAGGCGGCTTCTCCGTCCGCGTCGAACCCACCGCTGCCGGAGCAAACGGCTGGTGGGGAAGACGCCGGCGGAAGAACGGGCGTCGACGAGGGAGCTCACGGTGCCGCCAGGTCCAAGGACAAGGCTGCGCTGCCCATCGGCGGTGTAGGCGGCTCCCACGATGACCGAGCGTCCGTAGATGCACTGCGCCCATCTCAGGAGGCGCAGGACCGGCAGCGTCGTGGTACCCACGGTACCATACGCTCGCTGGACCCAGGTCGAGCGGGCGGATCTCGGGATGCTCCAGGCCAGCATGCGCGCCAACATGCTGGCGCGAGCGAGGCACGGTCGCCTGAACGGGATATTGCTCCTTCTAACACAGTTAGGAGTCCGAGCATATCCCGCTCCTCGCACCGTTCGCCACCGCTACCCGCCACTCCAGCAGAAGCTTTGGCGCGAGCTCAACTGCTCCTAGACTTCCCTCCAACGCCAGACAAGATCGACGACTGGAGGGCCACCATTCAGAGTCTCATCGGCTTCGCCAACGGCGACACTCCACGGCAGCCAACCACATCGCAGCCGCGGCAAGCCAGCCAGGCGCGACCCGATGGCGACAAGACAGGTGGGGGTGCAACCACCGTGCACTCTCCGCCCCGAAGGCCAAGATCGCCGACTCGCCGGGTCCACCGCGACAGCGACTCCAGTGCTTCATCAGATCCGCGAGCTCGCCGCGATCAGCGCCAAGTTCTTCATGAACGACCGCAAGAAGACGCTCGTACTCGCATCGAGCGCCGAAGAGAAGCGCGGCGTGAGTCAGACCAGCGCGCTGGGCCCACTATCGACATGCGTGCGCCAGGGGAACCAGGTGACCTGCCGTACACGGTAGGTTGCCCTGCGTTTACCCGTGAGCTGCGGCAAGTCCAGTGGCCCAGCACGAAGAATTTCAAGCCAGACGTACCCGAGAAGTACGACGGCAAGTTGCATCCGTCGGAGTTCCTCAGCATCTACACCATCGCGGTGCAAGCTGCTGGGGGGCGGGACGACAAGATCCTTGCCAACTACTTCCCGCTGGTGCTCAAGCCCAACGTCAGGTCTTGGCTCATGCACTTGCCGGACAACTCCATATCTTCCTGGGCAGACCTATGCCATCAGTTTGTCGGCGCCTTTACAGGCGGCCACAAACCTCATGGCCAGGAGAGTGACCTTCACCTGCTCGCCCAGAAGGAAGGAGAACCCCTGCGCAGGTACATCCAGAGATTCAACCAAGTGCAACGCAACATCCCAGATGTCCACCCTGCCGCGGTCATCAGCGCGTTCCATCAGAACGTGCGTAACCGCAGGATGCAGGAGGAGATGGCGATGTGCAAGATCAGAGACGTCGGTGAGCTGTATGCCCTGGCCGACAGGTGTGCACGTGCTGAGGAAGGGAGGAAACTCCCCGGAGAGAGTACATGAACAGGAGGATCTGACAGTGATGATGTAGCCCCGGCAAAGAAAAACCGGCGGCGGAACAACACGAAGAGGAAAGGCAAAGATGTGCTAGTTGTTGAGCAGTCCGGCAGCGACGGTGGCGCCAAGAAAGCCAAAGATGGTAGCTCCGTCAAGGAGGTTGCCGCATGCGCCAACAGCCAGGCTGTGGCGGCTACCGACAAGCAGGACGGCACCAACAAACAGTACTGCAAGACCCACCGCACCAAGGGCCATGACCTCCAGAGCTGCAAGAAGGTCGAGCTGCTTGTCGAGCTGCAAAAGGCCGAGTACGAGCAACACGACAAGGAGAAAGCCCAAGGAGGTGCTGGAGGATCCGGTACGAAGCACACCGGCCGGGGAGGACGCCGCGGCAAGGCCAAGCAGCGGCAAGGAGACAGACCTCCCCGCGGCCGCGACAAGGATGAAGATGACGACGACGACGAAGACATGGATGATGACGAGACCAGTGAGCAGGAGTTCCAGAAAGCCACAGAGGTCTTGTGCGTTGACGGCGGTACTTCTCTGCATACTTCACACCGCCAACTCAAGCAGTGGGTGCGGGAAGTCAATGCGGCAGAACCACCCGTTGAGTCACGCAAACTTCTGAAATGGTCCAGCACGCCTATCATCTTTGATATTGAGGACCACCCTGATCGCACAACTGCGGTCGGGTGTTTGCCGATGTTGGTCTCACCAACTATCCGCAACCTCAAGGTCACTAAGATGCTAGTTGACGGCGGGGCCGGCTTGAACCTGATCTCCTCCGTTGTGCTCCGGAAACTCCAAGTCCTTGACATCGAGCTCGAAGAGACCGGCACATTCCAAGGAATCAACCCGGGAAGGAGCAAGCCGAAGGGGAAGATCACGCTGCCGGTGACATTTGGCAGCGAGTTGAACTTCAGGACTGAGAGGATCACTTTTGACGTTGCCAATTTTCCATTGCCTTACAATGGGATTCTCGGCCGACCAGCGCTCGCCAATTTCATGGCGGCCTCTCACTACGCGTACAACATGCTGAAGATGCCAGGCCCAATAAGTGTCATCTCTGTCCCTGGCGACAAGAAAGATGCTCTTATCTGTGACGACAAGATCTACCGGGAAGCAGCAGCCGCAACGGATCGCGAGGCACTTGCCGCTGAAGCTCCCGGAGGGAAGAAGAAGACCAAGTCCGGCAAGAGTTCTGATGCCCACTCCGGCAAGCGCACCTCTTTGGAGTGCTACGCTACCATCGAGGACGCACCATCGAGCTCCACCGGCAAGTGTAAGAAGACAATGGCAGCTCCACCAGCGACCAAGAAGGTGTCCGCCAAGGAGGACAGCACTGGTGGTACTTTCACCATCAGTGCCACTCTCGACCCTAAATAGGAAAGCGCGCTCATTGCTTTCCTGCGGGCGAATGTCGATGTGTTTGCATGGCAACCGTCTGACATCCCCGGTGTTCCCAGGAAAGTAATTGAGCACCACCTTGCCGTCTGTCCTCATGCGCGGCCCGTCAAGCAGAAAGTCAGAAAGCAAGCAGTGGAGCGCCAACAATTCATCGCAGAAGAGATCAAGAAGTTGGAAGCAGCAGGCCTTGTCAGAGGAGTGCTCCATCCTACGTGGTTGGCCAATCCTGTAGTCGTGCGCAAGGCAAACGGGAAATGGAGGCTTTGTATCGACTTTACCGATGTTAACAAAGCTTGTCCCAAAGATCCATTTCCCTTGCCGCGCATTGACCAGATTGTTGACTCCACGGCCGGATGTGATTTGGTTTCATTTCTTGACGCATACTCAGGATATCATCAGATCTTCATGGCAGAAGAGGATGAGGAGAAAACCGCATTCATCACTTCCTGTGGCACATACTGTTTCATACGGATGCCTTTAGGTTTAAAGAATGCTGGCTCAACATTTGCAAGGGTCGTCCATACCGCTTTTGAGCCACAAATACACAGAAATGTGGAAGCCTACATGGATGATATAGTGGTCAAGAGCAGGGACAAAGCAACTCTGATTCAAGATTTAGAAGAGACTTTTGCAAATCTGCGCAAGATCAGCCTCAAGCTCAACCCCGAGAAGTGCGTGTTTGGAGTCCCTTCCGGCAAGCTTCTTGGGTTCTTCGTGTCTCAGCGGGGAATTGAAGCCAATCCCGACAAGATCAAGGCCATTGAGCAGATTGAAGCACCGAAGCGCGTCAAGGATGCGCGGAGACTTGCTAGCTGCGTGGCGACTCTCAGCAGGTTTATCTCTAAGTCTGCTGAGCGCGCCCTGCCGTTTTTCAAAATTTTGAAAAAGGCAGGTCCAATGAAATGGACTCCGGAAGAGGAGGCTGCGCTGCAGGACTTGAAGAGATACCTGTCCTCCACTCCAATACTTGTCGCACCTAAGCCACAAGAGAAGTTGCTGCTGTATCTGGCGGCAACCAATCAAGTGGTTAGTGCTGGGTTAGTAGCGGAGAGGGGGGCAGATGATGAGCCAGCAACCACGGCAAGCGCATCTAGCGACAAGCAGGGGGCTTCCCCGACAAGCTCTGGTCCCGGCAAAGATGGATCTGCGTAGGCGCCCGAGGAGATACAGAAGAAAATGGTGCAGCGCCCAGTCTACTTTGTCAGTTCCCTTCTGCAGGGGGCTAGGTCAAGGTACTCTGGTGTGCAGAAATTGCTTTTCGGCCTTCTCATGGCCTCGAGAAAGCTGCGCCATTACTTCCAAGCACATGAGATAACAGTTGTCACTCGCTTTCCGCTGAAGAGGATACTGCAGAATCCAGAGGCAACAGACATGATTGTTGAGTGGGCACTGGAACTGTCAAGCTTTGGCCTCAAGTTTGAGAGCACTTCAACTATCCAAAGCAGAGCATTGGCAGAATTCATAGCAGAGTGAACGCCAACACCAGATGAAGAAATTCCAGAAATGAGCATCCCCGTCAAGGAAGCAAGCAAATAGTGGCTGATGTACTTTGATGGTGCCTTTTCGCTGCAAGGCACCGCTGCTGGCGTGCTGCTTGTCGCACCCACCGGAGAGCACCTCAAGTACGTAGTCCAGATGCACTTTCCCAAGGAGCAAGCAACAAACAATACTGCAGAGTATGAAGGTTTGCTTGCCAGTCTCAGGATCGCGGCAGACCTTGGGATCAAGAAACTCATTGTCAGGGGTGACTCGCAGCTTGTCGTCCGCCAAGTGAATAAGAGTTATCAGAGTCCATTGATGGAAGCTTACGTTGATGAAGTGAGGAAGCTAGAAGAGCACTTTGTCGGCCTGCAGATGGAACATGTTCCAAGGGCTCAGAACGACATTGCCGATGGCCTGTCAAAGTGTGCAGCACTTAAGTTACCCGTGGAACCAGGGATCTTTGTGCTCAAGCTGACTCAACCGTCTATGACGCCATCAACTGGACTGATCAAGAAGAGGAAGTTGATTTTTGGTGACTATTTTCCAGCAGAGCTTCCCGAAGCCGCCGCCAAGAAGGTCCCCAAGATCAACGCCAAGAGTGCTGAGGAGCAATCTGCTCCGACAAGCCCCAGGGTTTGTTTCGTTGAAGCATACGCTCCCGACAAGTTTTGCTCCGGCAAGCTTGCCGGGGAACGTCAAGCTCCGGCTGAGCCGCAGGTTCTCGCCGTAGAAGCAGATGTTCCTGCAGCAGCAGATGTGCCTTTAGTCCTTGTTGTCGAGCCACAAGCTCCAACATGGGCACAGCAGATCGTCCGTTTCCTTCAGACAGGAGAACTTCCCGAAGAGCAAGAAGAAGCGGAAAGAGTAGCCCGACAGTCAAGTATGTACCAGTTTGTCGACAACGCACTGTACAGAAGAAGACTCAACGGTGTGAAATTGAAGTGTATTCACCGGGAAGATGGACAGAAGCTGTTGGCAGAGATACATGGAGGCATTTGTGGTCACCACATTGGCGCAAGAGCACTTGCCGGCAAAGCTTTCCGGCAAGGTTTCTTTTGGCCGACAGCCCTCCAGGATGCAACTGCACAAGTAACCAAGTGTGAAGCGTGCCAGTTCCATTCCAAGCAGATACGCCAGCCAGCTCAAGCTCTCCAGACGATCCCTTTATCCTGGCCATTTTCGGTCTAGGGGCTCGACATCCTCGGCCCCTTCCCCCGAGCAGTCGGGGGCTTTGAGTACTTGTACTTCGCAATCGACAAGTTCACAAAGTGGCCGGAAGTGGAAGCAGTGAGGAAGGTGACAGCACAGTCAGCAGTCAAGTTCTTCAGGTTGATTGTTTGCCGCTTTGGGATCCCTAACAGGATCATCACGGACAACGGTACACAATTCACGAGCCGCACCTTCATGCAGTACGTCCAAGATCTTGGCGCCAAGGTCTGCTTCGCTTCTGTTGCTCACCGCAGGAGCAACGGTCAAGCGGAGAGGGCAAATGCTGAAGTGCTGCGTGGACTCAAGACCAGGACTTTTGACAGGCTGCACGAGTGCGGAAGAAACTGGATTGAGGAGCTGCCGGTGGTTCTTTGGTCGATCAGGACGACGCCAAATCGAGCCACTGGCCAGACACCTTTCGCTCTAGTCTATGGAGCAGAGGCAGTTCTCCCCACGGAACTCGTATACGGGTCGCCTCGAGTGCTCTCTTATGATGAGCTTGAGCAAGAGCAGCTGCGACAAAATGACGCGCTGCTCCTTGAGGAAGACCGTCTTCAGGCTGCTGTACGAGCTGCTCGCTACCAGCAAGCTTTGCGTCGCTACCATAGCCGCAAAGTTAACTCCAGAAGTCTCGAGGAAGGCGACCTTGTTCTTCGGCGCGTTCATTCCGCCAAGAATTCCAACAAGTTGACGCTGAAGTGGGAAGGCCCTTATTGGGTGAAACGAGTCACTAGGCCTGGCGCTGTCCGCCTTGAGACCGAAGATGGCATTCTGGCGAGCAACTCCTGGAACATCGAGCATCTTCGTAAGTTTTACCCGTAAGGCGCAGTTGCCGGACCCTGCTCCGGCAACCACTTTTTGTACAAGTCTTGCCACTGTTGCATGTAATCCTTTGTACAAAGCCAGGCGCAGACCCTGAGCATAGATGAAGCGCTAGCGCCCTAAGTTATAGCATGCATGCTAGATCAAGTCTCGTCCTTGGTTAGGGTTGATAGTGCTTAGTAGCGGCTAACCCCTAGCTTAGAGGTCGGGTGTGCGTCCTTTCGCCGTTCTTTCGTTTCCCTTGGTTCGCAGGGCTCGCATATCCTGGCCGGACCACTTGAGGACGAAAACGAGAAGGAGGACGAACCAGCATCTGGACCCCGGCAAGCCAGTGTTGCCGGGGGCTGCAAGTACAAAGACTCACCCACGACAAACCAATGTTGCCGGGGGCTGCAATCTTAGATAAGTTTTTCATCCCTTATCATGCATTCTCTTATGGACTGAGGAATGCGAAACCTCGTTTCTTCCTAAAAGCTACCGTGCTCCCATAACTCTAGGCCCTAGGGCTCGTACCTGGGACCAGGTTTGGTCGTAGTCGCGGCAGCAAAGGGACGAAACGAGGAGCCTGAACCCGCCTCATCCCTGCCTCCGCCAAAAGCGTGAGAAAGGTCGAGCGACGTGGGAAGACGGCAGGGCCTGCTGCCGGGAAAAGAAATGTCTATCTTAAAGATATTAAGGATTTACTCCTTGACGTGGGTTCCACCCACAAGACAAGTGACCCGGCAGGCATCCCCTTTCAAAAAAAAAACATTCCACTCAGGTATAGTTCATGGAGAATGAAAAACATGAACGATGGGATTACAAGATTTAAATGCAGCTAAGGCTCGAGGGCTTACAAATTAAAAAGAGATGAGGTGCCCGTAATCCTTTTCTTGTCCCTCTCTTCAGGAGGCAGGTCAAGGAGGCGAAAAGGGCAAAAGGGGCGCCTAGGCGAGCTACAGGTGGCAGAAGACACCAAGAGAACATCTCGGTGGTCGTCCAAAGGCTGGATGGTGATGGCGGCGCCGGAGGTAGGGCTCGAAGACGAGGCGGCAGGACGTCAGCACGCTGTCGAGGGCGTCATGCCCACGTACTCCGAGTTGACGGCCTTGCCGCCTACCCTCTTCCTCTTCCGCAGCCTCCCTACGCCAGCCGCCCAAGGAGACGACCCCGAGAAGCTCAAGGAGCCGGCGACACGGATGATGGGGTCGCCGGTGCCGCACTGAGCGACGCCCGACACCTAGTCGGACCCGTCATCTTGCCGCCCGCTACCCCCATCGTCGCTGCCGCTGTCCCCCTCATCACTCTCGCTCGAGGAGGAGTCTTCGCTATCAGAGGAGCTCTCCACGTAGCACCTTGCCCGAGTTCCGAAGCACCCGAAGACCTTGACGGCGAGGAGACCGCCCTCCATAAGCTTAAAATGGAGGGTGAGCCCCTCCTTCAGGCTGTGGATACGGGCGAACGTCTTCCACCCTCGACCAAGATACATCACATTAGGGGCCGGGAAGTCAACGCGGACTCGCGTACCGCTGATTCCACAGCCCCTCATGTGCAGCCTCAGTGTCTCGGGCGGATCCAACTCCATCTCGCTCGCAAATGGAGTCGGGAGACGAAGGCGACGACGAGGCGGCCGATGCAGCCTGACGAAGAACTCACAAGGGTCGTCCCCAATATGGACCGCCATGGAAAGAGGAACCGCTGGCGGAGGCGAGGCCGGTGAGCCGCCCCGTCCACCTCTTCCCCGAGCGCCTCGCCCTCGACCTCGCCCGCGGCCTCGCCCCCTCCCTCTTCCCCTCACGGCTGGCTCTGCCACCACGGGTGCGGGAGAAGGAGAGACACGTTGTCTAGCGGTGACCCTTGCCGCCACCGTTGAAGGACCAGGGTTCCCTTTCTCCATGGCAAATGAGAGAGAGGGGAGCAGAAGCTGAAGGAAAGAGGAGATGAAAGAATACGGGCTTCCGCCCCCCCTCCCGCTCCTTATAAAGGAACAGGGTGGGGGCTTGGCCGCCCCACTCAGCCAATCAAGACACAGAAGGAGCAGGGAACTGGGACCGACCCGTTGCCTCGACCCACGACGGCCCGGTTTCCTGCCTCCACCGTTCGCCACCCCAAGCGCATGGAAGCTGCATGGCAGGCGTACAGAACCGAGGCGACGGATGAGGCGACCTCTCCCCACCCCGTGATCGTGGGGAGTGGACGCCTCGAAAACCACGCCTCCACGCCTCCCTCCGTTTATGGGGAAGGCGCGAAATGCGCCTGTTTCCCCTGCTTATAAGGAGGAAGGGGGCGGACGTTTCGCTTTTTCGAATAAAGAAACCACCCACGACCTCTCCCACGACGCCGCAATCGATGCATGCCGTTCGGGGAGGGTGCGGTGGATACGGAGTAAGAGACGGCGTGACCCAGGCCGCGCGTGCCCGTGCCCTGTTTTGGGCCTGGCCCAACAGCGCTCGGCACCGTGTATGGCCCAGGCCCGGGGGCTCCTGTCGGTGTACTAGAGTAGGGGTACCCTAGTATCCCGAACTTGTGCACGGGCAGTCGCAGCGTCCCGCGGCAAGGCTTGCCAGGTGATCGCCAAGGACCTACTTGGTTCCTTTTTAGCCATTCAAGAACAAAGTATTTAAGCCAAGGAGACAAGGCCCCGGCAAGAGGAGCTTGCCGGGAAGGCCACTCAAAACACAAGACCCCGGCAAGAGGAGCTTGCCGGGAAGGCCAACCAAGGCATCTCAAGGAACTTGCCGCGACGCGCCACGCGTCCCGGCAAGACCCGGCGAGCGACAAGCTCCCGGACGCGGCAAGACAACGGCCGCGGCAAGGCGTTTGCCGCGGCTAGCAACCACTCTGTACCCGCGCTCCAGCTCACCCACCAACGTGTCGCTCTGAGACCCTTCCAGGCGCACGTGGCGGGAGGCTGTGCAGCCAGGGGTGCACTATGGCAAGCGGCGCTGACAAGATCGCCATCGTGGCGAGCGGTGGCGTCCCTGGCGGTCCCTTTTCTGCACTGTTTGGGCGACGTAGATAGGCATTTAATGCCCTTGTCCCCTGCCGTCAGGGTTAGGTATGATACACTATGTAGGTAGCTGTACCTACCGCAACACCTTTCCATTTTTGCCCTTGCCTACGTTGCCACCTGTCGGTGACCCCTTGAGCATATAAAAGGAGGCCCATGCACAATGTAGGGGGGGGGGAGGACAGGAGAACATTCACGCTCGGTCTCGTTAGCCGCCTGCGTGTACTGTAGCACTCAGCGCTCCCGAGCAAGAACTCAATACAAACCACAAAGCAGCAGTAGGAGTATTATCTTTCCGGAGAGCTCCGAAGCTGGGTAAACCACTCGTGTGCCTCGCCTCGATCTGCTCTTCGTGCGACCTCCGCCCCCCGCCGAACCGAAAAGGGGCTCCGTCCCCATAGGTGCTCGTGGAGGCAGCTTCCCCGACAAGGGCCCTTGCCGGCAAGGCGTTCCGGCAGGGTTTCTTCTGGCCCACTGCCCTCCAGGTTGCAACGACGCTAGTAACCAAGTGTGAAGCGTGTCTGTTCCATTCGAAGAAGCTTCATCAACCAGCTCAAGCCCTTCAAACAATTCCTCTCTCCTGGCCATTCTTGGTCTGGGGGCTCGACATCCTGGGCCCTTTCCCTCGCGCTGTCGGGGGCTTTGAGTACTTGTACATTGCAATCGACAAGTTCACAAAGTGGCCGGAGGTGGAGGCAGTGAGGAAGGTGACAGCACAGTCAGGCGTCAAGTTCTTCAAGGGGCTAGTGTGCCGTTTTGGTGTGCCAAACAGAGTCATCACCGACAACGGCACGCAGTTCACAAGCCACACCTTCATGCAATACATCCAAGACCTCGGCAGTATGGTCTGTTTCGCTTCCGTGGCACACCCATGGAGCAACGGCCAGGCGGAGAGGGCAAATGCTGAAGTGTTGCGAGGCCTGAGGACAAAGACTTTTGATAGGTTGCACTAGAGTGGAAGGCGTTGGATTGATGAGTTGTCGGTGGTTCTTTGGTCGATCAGAACGACGCCAAATCGAGCCACCGGCTAGACACCCTTTGCCCTGGTATACGGGGCAGAAGCAGTTCTCCCCACGGAACTCACATATAGGTCACCTTGAGTGCTCGCTTATGACGAGCTTGAGCAAGAGCAATTGCGGCAAGATGACGCAACGCTCCTTGAGGAAGACCGTCTTCGGGTGGCTGTGAGAGCAGCATGCTACCAGCAAGCCTTGCGCCGCTACCATAGCCGCAAGGTTCATGTCCGAAGCTTTGAGGAAGGCGACGTTGTTCTTCGGCGCGTTCAGTCGGCCAAGAATTCCAACAAGTTGACGCCAAAGTGGGAAGGCCCTTATTGGGTAATACGAGTCACCAGGCCTGGCGCAGTCCACCTGGAGACTGAAGATGCTGTCCTAGTGAGCAACTCCTAGAACATTGAACATCTTTGCAAGGTTTACCCATAAGGTGCGGTTGCCGGGCCTCCCGGCAAGCCACCTTTTGTACTAGCCTTGCCATCAAGGCATGTAACCCTCTGTACAAAGCCAGGCACAGACCCTGAGCATAAATAAATGAAGCGCTGGCACCCTTAGTTATAGCATGCATGCTAGGTTAAGTCTCTCCTTCGGTTAGGGTTGATAGTGCTTAGCAGCGACTAACCCCTAGCCTAGAGGTCGAGTGTGCGTCTTTATGTTCTCTTTGGTTCGCAGGGCACGTGGACACTTCTGCCGAGCCGCTTCGGAGAAAGAGAATGGACCGGCGCTCCGGCCCCGGCAAGCCAAGACTGCCGGGGGCTGAAGACACGAGGATCCAACCACGGCAAGCCAAGGTTGCCGGGGGCTGCGGATTCAGATAAGTCTTCCATCCCCCTGTTATGCATTTCCGTATAGAACTGGGACATGTGAAACCTCGTTTATATTCTTAAACCACCGTGCTCCCCTTTTCCTGTACCCAAGAGCTATCTCCTGGGTCGGAACTTGGTCGTAGTCACGGTGGCGAGGAAATGAACGAGGAGCCTAACTCTACTTCGCCCCTGCCTCCGCCAAGAGCGCGAGAATGGTCGACTGAAGTGGGGGGACGGCAAGGCCTGTTGCCGGGCGACAATGTTTATCTTAAAAATAAAAAAGGATTCGTCCTTGGCATGGGCCTCGCTCATGCACAAAGAACCCGGCAAGCACCCTTTTGCATTAAACACATCCCATACAGGTACAGTTCATATGGAATTAAAAACATGAGCAGGGGATTACAAGTCTTAAAATTAACAAGTACCCGCAGGCTTACAAACTAAAAAGAGATAAGGTGCCCGTAATCCCTTTCTTGTCCCTCTCCTTAGAAGGTGGAACAAGGAAGCAGGGGGAAAAAAGAGCGCCTAGGAAAGGTACAAGGAGCAGAAGGCACCAAGAGAACATCTTGGTGCCAGGAAAAGAGCTGGAAGACGGGGCAGCGGACCGGCAATACGCGATGAAGGCGTCGGTGCCCGTGTACTCCGACTCGACGGCCACCACCCGCCTTCTTCGCCTTCTCCGGCCCTCCTACGCCAGCCGCCCAAGGAGATGACAGGGAGCGCCCCGATGGAGAGCTTGGCGAGGATGGCCCTCGGCAGGGTGCATGTCCGAGGGAGGGGCGACGCAGTCAGTCGGAGTCGGGGTGGGCATCCCGCCGCTCGACTCCCTCATCGTCATTGTCGCTGTCCTCCTCGTCACTCCCGCTCGAGGAGGAATCTTCATCGTCGGAGGAGCTCTCCACGTAGCACTTTGGACGAGTTCCAAGATCTCCAAAGACCTTGACGGAGAGCAGGCCGCCCTCCATTAACTTGAAGAGAGGACGAGCCCTGCCGTCAGGCTGTGGATGTGAGCAAACGTCTTCCATCTGCGACGGAGGTACATAACATGAGGAGCGGGGAAGTCGACGTCGACCCGCGTACCGCTGTTCCCGCAGCCCCTCATGTGCAATGTGAGGGTCTGGGGCGGATCGAGCTCCATTTCCCGAGCAAATGGGGTAGGGAGACGGAGAAGACTATGCGGTGGCCTGCGCAGCCTGATGAAGAACTCCCAAGGCTGGTCCCCGACTTGGCCCTCCATCATGGGCGGCATCGCTGGTGGAGGCATGCCCATCGCGCCGCCTCGTCCCCCTCTCCCCCAACCACCGAGGCGACCTTGGCCTCGCCCCCTCCCCCTTCCTCTCGTGACCGGCTCCGCCCCCGCGAGCTCATGGGAAGGAGGAACGCACTATCGAGCGACGACCCTTGCCCCCACCGTTCAAGGACCTGCGCCCCCTCTCGCCTTGACGGGTGGAAGGAAGGAGCGGAAGTGGAAGAAGATGGATGCTGAAAGAACGTGGGATAACATCCCCCTCCCTTCTCCTTATAAAGGGGCGGGGTCGAGGCTCGGCCGCCCCACTCGACCAATCCAGCCATCAGAGGCGCAGGGAATCAGGACCGACCCGCTGCCCCAACCAACGACGGCCCCGTTTCCTGCCTCCACTACCTGCCACCTGCATGAGGGACGCGTGGCGAGCGAGCATGATCGAGGGGATGGGTGAGACGGCCGTTCCCTGATACGTCAATTTTTCATCATTCTTTTATATCGATATTTATTGCATTATGGGCTGTTATTACACATTATGTCACAATACTTATGCCTATTATCTCTTATTTTACAAGGTTTACATGAAGAGGGAGAATGCCGGCAGCTGGAAAAGGAGCAAATATTAGAGACCTATTCTGCACAACTCCAAAAGTCCTGAAACTCCAGGGAAGTTGTTTTTGGAAATAATAAATAATATTGAGCGAAGGAAATACCAGAGGGGGGCCCACACCCTGGCCACGAGGGTGGGGGCACGCCCTACCCCCCTGGGTGCGCCCCCTGCCTCATGGGCCCCCTGGTGGCCCTCCAGTGGCCATCTTCTGCTATATGAAGTCTTTCGTCCAAGGAAAAATCATAAGCAAGCTTTCGGGACGAGACTCCGCCACCACGAGGCGGAACCTTGGCGGAACCAATCTAGGGCTCTGGCGGAGCTGTTCTGCCGGGGAAACTTCCCTCCGGGAGGGGGAAATCATCGCCTGCGTCATCACCAACGCTGCTCTCATCGTTAGGGGGCCACACTCCATCAACATCTTCACCAGCACCATCTCCTCTCAAACCCTAGTTCATCTCTTGTATCCAATTCTTGTGTCTAAGTCTAATACTGGTACATGTAGGTTGCTAGTAGTGTTGATTACTCCTTGTAGTTGATGCTAGTTGGTTTATTTGGTGGAAGATCATATGTTCAGATCCTTTATGCATATTAATACTCCTCTGATTATGAACATGAATATGCTTTGTGAGTAGTTACGTTTGCTCCTGAGGACATGGGAGAAGTCTTGCTATTAGTAGTCATGTCAATTTGGTATTCGTTCGATATTTTGATGAGATGTATGTTTTCTCTCCTCTAGTGGTGTTATGTGAACGTCGACTACATAACACTTCACCATTATTCGGGCCTAGAGGAAGGCATTGGGAAGTAATAGGTAGATGATGGGTTGCTAGAGTGACAGAAGCTTAAACCCTAGTTTATGCGTTGCTTCGTAAGGGGCTGATTTGGATCCATATGTTTCATGCTATGGTTAGGTTTACCTTAATACTTCTTTTCTAGTTGCGGATGCTTGCAATAGGGGTTAATCATAAGTGGGATGCTTGTCCAAGTAAGGACAGCACCCAAGCACCGGTCCACCCACATATCAAATTATCAAAGTACCGAATGCGAATCATATGAATGTGATGAAAACTAGCTTGACGATAATTCCCATGTGTCCTCGGGAGTGCTTTCCTTTATATAAGAAATTGTCCAAGCTTGTACTTTGCTACAAAAAGGATTGGGCCATCTTGCTGCACTTTATTTATGTTTGTTACTTGTTGCCCATTACAAATTACCTTATCACAAAACTATTTGTTACCTATAATTTCAGTGCTAGCAGAGAACACCTTGCTGAAAACTTCTTGTCATTTCCTTCTGCTCCTCTTTGGGTTCGACACTCTTACTTATCGAAAGGACTACGATAGATACCCTATACTTGTGGGTCATCAAGACTCTTTTCTGGCGTCGTTGCCGGTGAGTGAAGCACCTTTGGTAGGTGGAATTTGGTAAGGAAAAATTTATATAGTGTGCTGAAATTTACTATCACTTGTTACTATGGAAAGTAATCCTCTGAGGGGCTTGTTCGGGGTATCTTCACCCTGACCAGTAGAGCAAAGAGTTTCTCCTCAACCTACTGAACCTACTGAAAATGAAAATGTCTACTTTGAAATTCCTTCGAGTATGATAGAAAAACTGCTAGCTAATCCTTTTGCAGGAGATGGAACATTACATCCTGATGAGCACCTAATATATGTGGATGAAGTTTGTGGATTTTTTAAGCTTGCAGGTATGCCCGATGAAGTTATCAAGAAGAAGGTCTTCCCTTTATCTTTGAAGGGAGATGCATGGACATGGTATAGGCTATGTGATGATATGGGATCATGGAACTACAAACAATTAAAATTGGAATTTCATCAGAAGTTGTATCCTATGCATCTTGTTCATCGTGATCGTAATTATATATATAATTTTTGGCCTCGCGAAGGAGAAAGCATCGCTCAAGCTTGGGGGAGGCTTAAGTCAATGTTATATTCATGCCCCAATCATGAGCTCTCAAGAGAAATGATTATTCGAAATTTTTATGCTCGGCTTTCTGACAACAATCGCACTATGCTCGATACTTCTTGTGCTGGCTCTTTTATGATGAAGACTATTGAATTCAAATGGGATTTATTGGAAAGAACTAAACGCAACTCCGAATATTGGGATCTCGACAAGGGTAAGGAGTCAGGTATAACACCTAAGTTTGATTGTGTTAAATCCTTTATGGATACCGATGTTTTCCGTAAATTCAGCACTAAATATGGACTTGATTCTGAGATAGTAGCTTCTTTCTGTGAATCTTTTGCTACTCATGTTGATCTCCCTAAGGAGAAGTGGTTTAAATATCATCCGACGATAGAAGTAAAAGTAGTTGCACCTATTAAAGTTGAAGAAAAGACTATCACTTATAATGATCCTATTGTTCCTAATGCTTATGTTAAGAAACCACCTTTCCCTGTTAGGATAAAAGATCATGCTAAAGCTTCAACTGTGCTTCGTAAAACTAATATTAAAAAGTATACACCTCCTGAGCAAGTTAAAGTTGAACCTAATATTGCTATTATTAGAGATCTCTTGGCTGATAATATTGATGGGCATGTTATTTATTTCTGTGATGAGACTGCTAGAATTGGTAAACCTTGTGCTAATGCTGAACATGGACCTGTGGTAGGCATGCCTGTTATTTATGTTAAAATAGGAGATCATTGTTATCATGGATTATGTGATATGGGTGCTAGTGCAATACCTATTGACTTATACAAAGAAATTATGCATGATATTGCACCTGCTGAGTTAGAAGAAATTGATGTCACAATTAAGCTTGCCAATAGAGATACTATATCACCAATTGCAATCGTTAGAGATGTTGAAGTTTTGTGTGGGAAAACTAAATATCCTGCTGATTTTCTTGTTCTTGGTTCCCCACAAGATAGGTTTTGTCCCATTATATTCGGTAGACCCTTCTTAAACACTGTTAATGCTAAGATAGATTGCGAAAAGGATATTGTTACCATTGGTCTAGGTGATACGTCTCATGAGTTTAACTTTTCTAAATTTAGTAGACAACACCGTGAAGAGGAATTGCCTAGTAAAGATGAAATTATTGGTCTTGCTTCTATTGCCGTACCTCCTAGTGATCCTTTAGAACAATATTTGCCAGACCATGAAAATGATATGTTTATGAATGAAAGAAGGGAAATAAAAGAAGTATTCTTTAAACAGGGACCTATTCTGAAACACAATTTGCCTGTTGAAATCCTAGGGGATCCTCCTCCACCCAAGGGTGATCCTGTGTTTGAGCTTAAACCATTGCCTGATACTCTTAAATATGCTTATCTTGATGAAAAGAAGAAATATCCTGTTATTATTAGTGCTAACCTTTCAAAGAAGGAGGAAGAGAGATTATTGAAAACTCTGAAGAAGCACCGTGATGCTATTGGATATACTCTTGATGATCTTTAGGGCATTAGTCCCACTCTATGTCAACATAAAATAAATTTGGAGAAAGATGCCAAACTAGTTATTGATCACCAACGACGGCTGAATCCTAAGATGAAAGAAGTGGTAAGAAAGGAAATACTAAAGATCCTTGAGGCAGGTATAATTTATCCCATTGCTAATAGTCAGTGGGTAAGTCCTGTCCATTGTGTTCCGAAGAAGGGAGGTATTACTGTCGTTCCTAATGATAAAGATGAATTGATTCCGCAAAGAATTATTACAGGTTATAGGATGGTAATTGATTTCCTCAAATTAAATAAAGCAACTAAAAAATATCATTACCCCTTACCTTTTATTGATCAAATGCTAGAAAGATTATCCAAACATACACATTTTTGCTTTCTAGATGGTTATTCTGGTTTCTCTCAAATACCTGTGTCAGCTGATGATCAAGCTAAGACCACTTATACTTGCCCTTTCGGAACTTTTTCTTATAGACGTATGCCTTTTGGTTTATGTAATGCACCTACTACCTTTCAAAGATACATGATGGCTATATTCTCTGACTTTTGTGAAAAGATTTGTGAGGTTTTCATGGACGATTTCTCCGTTTATGGGTCCTCTTTTTGATGATTGCTTGAGCAACCTTGATCGAGTTTTGCAGAGATGTGAAGAAACTAATCTTGTCTTGAATTGGGAAAAGTGCCACTTTATGGTTAATGAAGGCATTGTCTTGGGGCATAAAATTTCTGAAAGAGGCATTGAAGTTGATAAAGCTAAAGTTGATGCTATTGAAAAGATGCCATGTCCCAAGGACATCAAAGGTATCAGAAGTTTCCTTGGTCATGACGGGTTTTATAGGAGGTTCATTAAGGACTTCTCAAAAATTTCTTATCCTCTCACTAATTTATTATAAAAAGATATACCACTTGTCTTTGATGATGATTGTGTATAAGCATTTGAAATACTTAATAAAGCATTGATCTCTGCACCTATTGTTCAGCCACCTGATTGGAATTTACCTTTTGAAATTATGTGTGATGCTAGTGATTATGTTGTAGGTGCTGTTCTAGGGCAAAAAGTTGATAAGAAATTAAATGTTATTCAATATGCTAGTAAAACTCTAGAAAATGCCTAGAGAAATTATGCTACTACTGAAAAAGAATTCTTAGCAGTTGTATTTGCTTGTGATAAGTTCAGACCTTATACTGTTGATTCTAAAGTAACTATTCACACTGATCATGCTGCTATCAAATATCTTATGGAAAAGAAAGATGCTAAACCTAGACTTTAGATGGGTTCTCTTGCTACAAGAATTTGATTTGCATATTATTGATAGAAAGGGAGCTGAGAACCCCGTTGCAGACAACTTGTCTAGGTTAGAAACTGTTCTTGATGACCGACTACCTATTGATGATAGCTTTCCTGATGAACAATAAAATGTCATAAATGCTTCTAGTACTTCTCGATGGTATGCTGATTATGCTAATTACATTGTTGCTAAATTTGTACCACCTAGTTTCACATACCAGCAAAAGAAAAAGTTTTTCTATGATTTAAGGCATTACTTTTGGGATCACCCACATCTTTATAAATAAGGAGTAGATGGTGTTATCAGATGTTGTGTACCTGAGCATGAACAGGAACAGATCCTACGCAAGTGTCACTCCGAGGCTTATGGAGGGCACCACGCTGGAGATAGAACTGCACATAAGGTATTGCAATCCGGTTTTTATTGGCCTACTCTCTTTAAGGATGCTCGTTAGTTTGTCTTATATTGCGATGAATGTCAAAGAATTGGTAATATTAGTAGACGTCAAGAAATGCCTATGAATTATTCACTTGTTATTGAACCATTCGATGTTTGGGGCTTTGATTATATGGGACCGTTTCCTGCCTCTAATGGATATACACATATTTTAGTTGCTGTTGATTACGTTACTAAGTGGGTAGAAGCTATTCCAACTAGTAGTGCTGATCATAACACTTCTATTAAGATGCTTAAAGAAGTTATTTTTCCGAGGTTTGGAGTCCCTAGATATCTAATGACTGATGGTGGTTCACATTTTATTCATGGTGCTTTTCATAAAATGCTTGCTAAGTATGATGTTAATCATAGAATTGCATCTCCTTATCACCCGCAGTCTAGTGGTCAAGTAGAATTGAGCAATAGAGAGCTCAAATTAATTTTGCAAAAGACGGTTAATAGATCTGGAAAGAATTGGTCCAAGAAACTTGATGGTGCATGATGGGCCTATAGGACTGCATATAAAAATCCTATGGGTATGTCTCCTTATAAAATGGTTTATGGAAAAGCATGTCATTTACCTCTTGAAGTAGAACTTAAGGCATATTGGGCCATTAAAGAGCTCAATTATGATTTCAAACTTGCCAGTGAGAAGAGGTTATTTGACATTAGCTCACTTGATGAATGGAGAACCCAAGCCTATGAGAATGCCAAAAATTTTAAAGAAAAGGTTAAAAGATGGCATGACAAAAGAATACAAAAGCCTGAGTTTAATGTAGGTGATTATGTATTGCTATACAACTCTCATTTAAGATTTTGTGTAGGAAAACTTCTCTCTAAATGGGAAGGTCCTTACGTTATTGAGGAGGTATATCGTTCCGGTGCCATAAAAATCAACCACTTCGAAGGCACAAGTCCGAAGGTGGTGAATGGTCAAAGAATCAAACATTATATCTCAGGTAATCCTATAAATGGTGAAACCAATGTTATTGAAACCGTAACCCCGGAGGAATACATAAGGGACACTTTCCAGAACGTTTCAGACTCCGAAAAGGAAGAGGTATGTGGTACGGTAAATAAACCAACTCCAAAACAGTTCTAATGGCAATTTTTCTCTGTTTTGGAATATTTAGAAAAATAAGAAGCGGTCTGGGAAGGACACGAGGGCTCCACGAGGGTGGAGGGCGCGCCCTACCCCCTGGGCGCGTACCCCTGCCTCGTGGGCACCTCGTGTGCTCTCCGGACTCCGTTTTCTTGCATGATATGTATTTTGATCGGTAAAAAATCATTATATAATCTCCCCAAGGTTTTGACTCTTGTATCATGCAATTGTCCTCTGTTCTTGTTTCGATCTGTTTTTCTGACAGATCTAGATCATCATGACGTCTCCAAGTGCCCCAAGGACAAGTTCTTCGAGAAGGTCATCAACCCCTACCTCGTGGAGGTGCTGCAACACCCTCAGACCATTGAGATGCATGAGGGGGTGCCGCACATCCGCGATGTCGAGGGACCAAGGAGGACCGGGAGCATTGAGACAAGGCTCGAGGCAATAGAGCAACAAGTTTTCAAGTGCCAGGAGATGGGGGAGCGTGGACTTGACTCCAATCGCATAATGATCACGCAGTTCACCAACAACCACAAGCTGGATGCCAAGGACATTGGGGAGGCCATCTTCAAGCTCCACGAGAAAATCGAGCACCTCCAAGCCCAAATCTATGACCTGCAAAACCAGAACTGTGAGTATGAATATAGATTCAAGAGAATGAGTTTGGTTGCAGGTTTGAGGATCCCTGAGACTCGATCATCCTTCTATGATGGTGAGCCCATGCCTTGGAAGATGGACGACAAGCATACTTCATAAACAACCCCGTCACCACCACTTCCGAGGAAGGAGACATAATCACATGGGTATGGGCACTCCCCTTGGAAACTGCCAAGCTTGGGGGAGGTGCCCCGGTATCGTATCACCATCACACTCCTATCTTTACCATTTTTCTTAGTTTGATCCTTTCAGTAATATCTCAATCTAGTAGAATAAAATTTTAGTATGATTTAGTTTTGAGTTTTTCTTTATGATCCCTCTATGTAATTGAGTATGTGTGCTATATAATAAAGATTAGTGTTGAGTCAAGGGCTTGATTATCTTGCTATGGTCTTGAGTGAATAAAAGAAAGAGAAACGGATAAAAAGAAACAAAGAGATCATATTGATCTTATGGAGAGTAATGACTTCACATAGAAAGAGTATGATGATTAAATGTTGTTGAGAGTTGACAAACATAGCTTTGGTCATCGTTGCAATTAACAGGAAGTAATAAAGAAAGAGAGGTTTCACATATAAATATACTATCTTGGACATCTTTTATGATTGTGAGCATTCATTAAAATATGACATGCTAAAGAGTTGATGTTGGACAAGGAAGACAACATAATGGGTTATGTTTTCTTATATCTGAAATAAAGTATATTGTCATGGATCATCCAACATGTTGAGCTTGCCTTTCTCCCTCAAGCTAGCCAAATGCTTTGCACCAAGTAGAGATACTACTTGTGCTTCCAAATACCCTTAAACCCAGTTTTGCCATAAGATTCCACCATATCTACCTATGGCTTGAGTAAGATCCTTCAAGTAAGTTGTCATCGGTGCAAGCAATAAAAAGTGCTCTCTAAATATGTATGATTGATTAGTGTGGAGGAAATAAGCTTTATACGATCTTGTGATGTGGAAGAAATAAAAGCGACGGACTGCATAATAAAGTTCCATATCACAAGTGGCAATATAAGATGACGTCCTTTCGCATTAAGATTTTGTGCATCCAACCCCGAAAGCGCATGGCAACCTCTGCTTCCCTCTGCGAAGGGCCTATCTTTTACTTTTATCTTATACCTTATGCAAGAGTCAAGGTGATCTTCATCTTCCCTTTTTACATTTTATCCTTTAGCAAGCACAGTGTGTTGGAAAGATCCTGAGATATATATCTAACTGGATGTAAGTTAGCATGAACTATTATTGCTGACATTACCCTTGAGGTAAAAGGTTGGGAGGCGAAACTATAAGCCCCTATCTTTCTCTGTGTCCGACTAAAACTCCGTAACCACAAGTATTGCGTGAGTTTTAGCAATTGTGAAAGACTAAATGATAGTTGAGTATGTGGACTTGCTGAAAAGCTCTGACATAGACTCTTTCTGACGTTATGATAAATTGCAATTGCTTCAATGACTGAGATTATAGTTTGTTAGTTCTCAATGAAGTTTCTGATTCATACTTGACATTGTGAATAGATTATTACTTGAGCATAAGAAATCATATGACAATATCCATATATGCTGCAGTTATAAGAATTATCATGATGCCCTCATGTCCGTACTTTATTTTATCGACACCTCTACCTCTAAACATGTGGACACATTTATCGTTATCGTCTTCCTCTTGAGGACAAGCGAGGTCTAAGCTTGGGGGAGTTGATACGTCCATTTTGCATCATGCTTTTATATCGATATTTATTGCATTATGGGCTGTTATTACACATTATGTCACAATACTTATGCCTGTTCTCTCTTATTTTATAAGGTTTACATGAAGAGGAAGAATGCCGGCAGCTGGAATTCTGGGCTGGAAAAGGAGCAAATATTAGAGACCTATTCTGCACAACTCCAAAAGTCTTGAAACTCCACGGAAGTTGTTTTTCGAAACAATAAATAATACTGAGCGAAGGAAATACCAGAGGGGGGCCCACACCCTGGCCACGAGGGTGGGGGGCGCCCCCCTGCCTCATGGGGCCCCTGGTGGCCCTCCGGTGGCCATCTTATGCTATATGAAGTCTTTCGTCCGAGGAAAAATCATAAGCAAGCTTTCGGGATGAGACTCCGCCGCCACGAGGCGGAACCTTGGCAGAACCAATCTAGGGCTCTGGCGGAGCTGTTCTGCCGGGGAAACTTCCCTCCGGGAGGGGGAAATCATCGCCTGTGTCATCACCAACGCTCCTCTCATTGGGAGGGGGCCAATCTCCATCAACATCTTCACCAACACCATCTCCTCTCAAACCCTAGTTCATCTCTTGTATCCAATTCTTGTGTCTAAGTCTGAGACTGGTACGTGTAGGTTGCTAGTAGTGTTGATTACTCCTTGTAGTTGATGCTAGTTGGTTTATTTGGTGGAAGATCATATGTTCAGATCCTTTATGCATATTAATACTCCTCTGATTATGAACATGAATATGCTTTGTGAGTAATTACGTTTGCTCCTGAGGACATGGGAGAAGTCTTGCTATTAGTAGTCATGTGAATTTGGTATTCGTTCGATATTTTGATGAGATGTATGTTGTCTCTCCTCTAGTGGTGTTATGTGAACATCGACTACATGACACTTCACCATTATTTGGGCCTAGAGGAAGGCGTTGGGAAGTAATAAGTAGATGATGGGTTGCTAGAGTAACAAAAGCTTAAACCCAAGTTTATGCGTTGCTTCGTAAGGGGCTGATTTGGATCCATATGTTTCATGCTATGGTTAGGTTTACCTTAATACTTCTTTTGTAGTTGCGGATGCTTGCAATAGGGGTTAATGACAAGTGGGATGCTTGTCCAAGTAAGGACAGCACCCAAGCACCGCTCCACCCACATATCAAATTATCAAAGTACCGAACGCGAATCATATGAACATGATGAAAACTAGCTTGACGATAATTCCCATGTGACCTTGGGAGCGCTTTCCTTTATATAAGCAATTGTCCAGGCTTGTCCTTTGCTACAAAAAGGATTGGTCCATCTTGCTGCACTTTATTTACGTTTGTTACTTGTTACCCGTTACAAATTATCTTATCACAAAACTATCTGTTACCTATAATTTCAGTGCTAGCAGAGAAACCTTGTTTATTCCTTCCGCTTGTCATTTCCTTCCGCTCCTCGTTGGGTTCAACACTCTTACTTATCGTAAGGACTATGATAGATCCCCTATACTTGTGGGTCATCATTCCCCACCCCGTGATCGTGGGGCGTGGGCGCCTTGAAGACCGCGACCCGAGTCCACTAAGTAAATGAGATGTGCCTCTACGCCTCCTTCTTTTTCTTATGGGGAAGGCGCGAGCCGCCTCTTTACTGCGATGTGATGCATGCGTGCAGGAACCACCCCACGCATGACCCCCACGTCACGCACGGCTCTCCATGTCGCGCGTTCAACGCGGGTCGTGGGGAAGCGCAGCGGACAAACAGTTACTACGGTAAAAGAATCTGCCCCACCTGCCCGCGCACCGATCTGGGCCTGGCCCAACAACGCATCGCGCTTATGTGTGGCCCAGACCCGGGGGCTCCTGTCGGTGTACAAAAGTAGGGGCTCTTGTTTTGACCCCTTTACTTGTGCACAGGCAGTCAGAGCCACGTGCCGCGGCCACACTTAGCAGGGCAGAGGAGGGAAGCCGGAGAGAAGCCGAAGCACAAGACAACCAAGGCAACGGCAAGACCAGGAACACAGGAGGGCAAGAGGGCGAGGTAGGCTCCCTCGACAAGATCCTTGCCGAGGCAGCCTCCGCAGCCCCGGCAAGAGCCTAGCCGGGGCAACCTGCCCGGTGCCAGCAGAGCAAGCCACCCTTGAGCCCACGGGTCCCAACACCACCAACTACATTGGGACCAAGGCCCGGGAGGCGCCTCTGAGGTTGCATGCAGATTTTCGTCTAGATCATAAACAAGTGAGATCAGATGAGGACCAGAAGACGGCGACCCTCGGTCGGATCCTAGCCGAGGAAATCCACGAGACTTGCCGAGGACGACTGCAACGCCACGGCAATACCCTTGTTGGGCCCCCGGCAAGACCCTTCCGAAGGCATCAGCGGGGCCACTGCCAGGCCCGCGCTAGCCAAGACTCCACCGCCATCCCCAAGCAGCTGCTAGCTCAACCAGCTGGGCAGGCACCTGTGTGGCGACGGACGGCCTCTACACCAACTCAGCAAGCACCTGCGTGGTGGCACGCAGATCTTCGTGAAGGCCCTGCCACCATGCCACCTCAGCTGCCTGCCTGCCTACATGACACCGCACGCATCGCTGGCCCAGACGCGTGTCGAAGCGAGGCGAAGCAGCGACAGACGGATGGGCCTCATTCCTGTCCCTGATAAAGCTAATGGACACCTAAGTAGCGCATATAATGCACTTTGTCCCGTAATGCAAGGCGATAAGCTCGCGCACGGTAGACCTTTCCACCTCGTGTGTGCCACTGGGGCAACCCCTTTTTGCCTATAAAAGGAGGCCCGAGGCGACCGGGAGGGTTATTCGGCTCTTTTGGGCAAGTGGCACCCCGTAGCTAGCTAAAGAACACAAGATCACTCAATACATCCACCAAAGCAGGACTAGGGTTTTACGCATCCTTGCGGCCCGAACCTGGGTAAACGACTCGTGTGCTTCCTGTCAGACCTGCTCTTTGCACAACCTCGCACCCACTAACCGTAGAAAGGATCCCAGTGACCCCATTGGTGTCGTTCTCACCGACAAACACCACTTGGAATAAGCGGGTAGCTATCTCAAAAAAATCAACAACTCAAAAAAAAACGGCGACCTGGCACGTACACAATTTTAAACGATTGTTTTGATGGAGTGAAAAAGGAAAACTACCGCACTACGTATATATAGGCCGGAGCCTCCGCGCTTGCTTGCTAGGGTTGCTCTATTTACACACTCTCATCGTCTCCAGATTTAAACAAGATAGCGGTGGTAACATTGTCTTTCTCCCTTAAAGAAACACTCTCTTTCTATCCTCACAGCTGGTTACAGATCCAGACGTATCCCCCTCCGCCGGTGAAGGGGAGGAGGGGCAGCGTTTAGGCCGTCGTCAGCAGCGAGAGAGGATTCCCACTGCCGACCGCACTGTTATCTCTGGCCGAGTGCCAGCGCGGGAGGTCCTTCGATCCTTCGTCGTTTCCCTAGTGTGGGCAGATCCGGCCTCCCGCCGCCCACCTATCCACATCACAACGACCTTCAGGTATATCTTCTTCGAAACCGCCCTAGCTCTACTTCCCCAGCTCGATATGTTTCTGCATGTGCATCATTTTCTACCTCTTAGCCCCTCTCGGCCGGATGGTCCAACGTCACCTATTTTTTTCTTCTATTGTTAGAGGTAAAGCTACTTCATGGAGTCGAATCTTGTACTTGGTTCAAACAAGAAATAAAGTGGGGGTGGGGGGATTTAGTATGTACATCGAACTTGGTACAAACAGGAAGAAAAGGGGTGTGAAAGTAGTATAGGCTGGTCATTCAACCGGTCTCGTAGTCGAAAAGGGAAATATAGGGGAAACGCTGTACACAGTTGTATGACCAGGACTAGATTTGCTATCCACACATAGGAGTAGGTGGCTAGAGTGAAAAAAATGGGACCAAACCAGATATGTTTCTTGGATGTTTGTTTCTCGGGGCAAAAAACTCTGAATCACCACTTTATGCCCCGGCTTAGGTACATGGTGCTGGACTGCTGGTTCACCCAATGTCCCATGCCCTTATACCAAATATTTAGCTGTTCTTAATCTAATGCCCCTGGTAAAATGAAGCCATGCCACTGTTATAAGCCATGACAAGTTTAGCCAAATGTTTTAGCCTGTAATTGTTTGAGACTCTAACTGTTTCCTCTATAGCTTTTTGTGCAAACATGGATATCCACTTCACCTGGTTGTTGTTGTGACCTTTTGGTGCACTGCACAAAACACTTCTTAAAAGAAGTGACTTTTGTGCTGTTTAATTGAAATGTCAGAATGGAACAGTTTGTTCATTTCGGTGGAACTTCACAAAGGGAGATATGTGTTCCAATCCTCATCATCCATATTGGCACCATAACCTTCCTTTAGGTAAGAATGATATTTAATGCATGTGTTCATCTCTATTGTGTGACTTTCATGAGAAAATAATGCTATTGTTTACTAGTACACTTGTAGTCCCTGACTAACAAAACCAATTCTGAAATAGAAGGCCAATCATGTACTTGGTTTCACCAACTTGTGAGGAGAAAGAGAAACAAAGCATGAAGAGAAGGAGGAAGAAGAATCAACAATGCCAAGGTGACCTTGCTGAAGCCGAGGCCTCAGCCGAGGCCATTCAAGGGCTCCGACAACGTCTACCTTACATATGAGACGATCCTCCAGGGAGCCCTTCCACTTCTGATGTCTCTCCTACAAGGTCACTTAATTGATTAGGAGTACTTAAGTACCACTAATTTATTGCTGCCTAATTTTCCTGTCGGAGTTAAACAAATCTTTAGTAGCACCCTATGCTGAATCATGTACGTGTGTATGTTTGTCTGTGGAGGTGAATCATGTGGTGGAGTAGGGACGGAATCTTGGTAGTCTCATGACATAATAGTGTTGTTGTTTTGCATGTCAATTTACTGCCATTGGTTCAATAAGGCAATGTTTTGCGTATTGTCCATCATAAATTTGATGCTACTGTTACGGTAATATGCTAATGTCTTTCTATCCTTTCTCACTATAAGCTAATGAAGGTTTCACCTTGTTCCTACTTGTGCAAATAGGGATCATGTTGTGTCAATCATACATTTTAGTGGAACTACACAAGACAATACAATAAACGGTATCCCTGCCAGTGCTTTAACTCTGCTGGAAGCTCTTGATAATCTTTTGATATAATCTCAGCACTGGTAAACAAGAGTGATTTCAACCATACATTTGAAGTGCACAAAAATATATACTATTGAGTGATTCCAGTGAGTGCTTTATCATCTCTTCTGGGACTACATGAATAAGCTTTTTTGCTCAGGTTGGTACCGGCCTAAGGCCTTCATCCATATTAGTTTGCTGTCATATCTACGTGCTACTGTCATGAGAAACTCCTTTATCTTTGCATGTTAAGGTTTTGCAACCTATGGTACATGGCAATGCTTTGAGTGTTGAGCTAATTGGCAATCATTAAATAAACTAATACCTCTGTTTAAGCAAGACTACTATGTTGCTAACTTTACCCATTAAGATAATGAGGGTGCTTCTATTTGTTAGTGTATGTTTCATCAACTAGTTCCACTATTACAGTAATATCACTCTCTCAATATATGTGCCAACAGGGATGCTCGATTTTGGTGGAACTGCACAAAAACTTTGGGTGCTTCATTGCCTCGACAGCTTCCTTCCTTTCCTGTCAGTCCCTAATCTGGGCTTGCTTCCTTACTTTGTGATGACCCACAAGTATTGGGGATCTATCGTAGTCCTTTCGATAAGTAAGAGTGTCGAACCCAACGAGGAGCAGAAGGAAATGATAAGCGGTTTTCAGCAAGGTATTCTCTGCAAGCACCGAACTTATAGGTAACAGATAGTTTTGTGATAAAATAATTTGTAACGAGCAATAACTAACAAAAGTAAATAAAGTGCAGCAAGGTGGCTCAATCCTTTTTGTAGCAAAGGACATGTCTGGACAAACTCTTATATAGAGAAAAGCGCTCCCGAGGACACATGGGAATTTTTGTCAAGCTAGTTTTCATCACGTTCATATGATTCGCGTTCAGTACTTTGATAATTTGATATGTGGGTGGACCGGTGCTTGGGTGCTGTCCTTACTTGGACAAGCATCCCACTTATGATTAACCCCTATTGCAAGCATCTGCAACTACAAAAGAAGTATTAAGGTAAACCTAACCATAGCATGAAACAAGTGGATCCAAATCAGCCCCTTACGAAGCAACGCATAAACTAAGGTTTAAGCTTCTGTTACTCTAGCAATCCATCATCTACTTATTACTTCCCAATGACTTCCTCTAGGCCCAAATAATGGTGAAGTGTCATGTCGTCGATGTTCACATCACACCACTAGAGGAGAGACAACATACATCTCATCAAAATATCGAACGAATACCAAATTCACATGACTACTAGTAGCAAGATTTCTCCCATGTCCCCAGGAACAAACGTAACTACTCACAGAGCATATTCATGTTCATAATCAGAGGAGTATTAATATGCATAAAGGATCTGAACATATGATCTTCCACCAAATAAACCAACTAGCATCAACTACAAGGAGTAATCAACAATACTAGCAACCTACAGGTACCAATCCCAGACTTGGAGACAAGAATTGGATAGAAGAGATGAACTAGGGTTTGAGAGGAGATGGTGCTGGTGAAAATGTTGATGGAGATTGCCCTCTCCCGATGAGAGGAGCGTTGGTGATGACAATGGCGATGATTTCCCCCTTCCGAAGGGAAGTGTCCCCTGCAGAACAACTCTGCCGGAGCCCTAGATTGGTTCCGCCAAGGTTTCGCCTCATGGTGGCGGAGTCTCGTCCCGAAAGCTTGCTTATGATTTTTCTTCAGAAAAAAAACTTCATATAGCAGAAGATGGCCACCGGAGGGCCAACAGGGGGCCCACGAGGCAAGGGGCGCGCCTAGGGGGGGTAGGGTGCGCCCCCCACCCTCGTGGACAGATGGAGGCCCCCCTGACATAGATTCTTCTTCTAGTATTTTTTATTATTTCCAAAAATAACTTTCGTGGAGTTTCGGGACTTTTGGAGTTGTGCATAATAGGTCTCTAATATTTGCTCCTTTTCCAGCCCAGAATTCTAGCTGTCGGCATTCTCCCTCCTTATGTAAACCTTGTAAAATAAGAGAGAATAGGCATAAGTATTGTGACATAATGTGTAATAACAGCCCATAATGCAACAAATATCGATATAAAAGCATGATGCAAGATGGACGTGTCAACTCCCCCAAGCTTAGACCTTGCTTGTCCTCAAGCGGAAGCCATTAACGATAAATATGTCCACATGTTTAGAGGTAGAGGTGTCGTTAAAATAAAATACGGACATGATGGCATCATGATTTTTTCCATAACAGCAACATATATGTATAATGTCATATGATTTCTTATGCTCAAGTAATAATCTATTCACAATGCAAAGTATGAGTCAGAAACTTTATTGAGAATCAACAAACTATAACCTCAGTCGTTGAAGCAATTGCAATTTATCATAACATCAGAAAGAGTCTATGTCAGAGCTTTTTATCAAGTCCACATACTCAACTATCTTTTAGTCTTTCATAATTGCTAACACTCACGCAATACTTGTGGTTACGGAGTTTTAATCGGACACAGAGAAAGATAGGGGCTTATAGTTTCGCCTCCCAACCTTTTACCTCAAGGGTAATGTCAAGAATAATAATTCATGCTAACCCATATCCAATTAGATATATATATCAGGATCTTTCCAACATCCTGTGCTTGCCAAAGGATAAAATTTAAAAAGGAGAGGTGAAGATCACCATGACTCTTGCATAAGGTAGAAGGTAATAATAAAAGATAAGCCCTTCGCAGAGGGAAGCCGAGGTTGCCATGCGCTTTCAGGGTTGGATGCACAAAATCTTAATGCGAAAGAACATCACTTTATATTGCCACTTGTGATATGAACCTTTATTATGCAATCCGTCGCTTTTATTTCTTCCACATCACAAGATCGTATAAATCTTATTTCCTCCACACCAATCAATCATACATATTTAAAGAGCAATTTTTATTGCTTGCACCGATGACAACTTACTTGAAGGATCTTACTCAATCCATAGGTAGATATGGTGGACTCTCATGGCAAGACTGGTTTAAGGGTATTTAGAAGCACAAGTTGTATCTCTACTTGGTGCTAAGAATTTGGTTAGCATGAGGGGTAAAGGCAAGCTCAACATGTTGGATGATCCATGACAATATACTTTATCTCAGATATAAGAAAACATAACCCATTACGTCGTCTTGCTTCTCCAACATCAACTCTTTAGCATGTCATATTTTAATGAGTGCTCCCAATCATAAAAGATGTCCAAGATAGTATATCTATATGTGAAACCTTCTTTCTTTATTACTTCCTATTAATTGCAACGATGACCAAAGCTATGTTTGCTAACTCTCAACAATTTTTAATCATCATACTCTTTCTATGTGAAGTCATTACTCTCAATAAGATTAGTATGATCTCTTTGTTTCTTTTTTTTCTTTTTTTTTCTTTTATTCACTCAAGATCATGGCAAGATAATCAAGCCCTTGACTCAACACTAATCTTTTTTATATAGCTCACGGACTCGATTACATAGAGGGATCATAAAGCAAAACTCAAAACTAGATCATCCTAAAACTTTGTTCTACTAGATCAAGATACTACTAATAGGATCAAACTAAGAAAAACGGTAAAGATAGAGATGTGATGGTGATACGATACCAGCGCACCTCCCCCAAGCTTGGGAGTTGCCAGGGGGAGTGCCCATACCCATGTGATTATATCTCCTTTGCTGGTGAAGTAGGTGGAGGTGATGATAGATAGTCGCACATCGAGCGTAAGAGGTCCTCCATCTTGTGGATAATGCCCTTGAGTGCAACAATATGCTCCTTCAACAAAATATTTTCACGTGTGAGATACTTGTTTTGTATACGAGCTAACTCAATCATCTTGAAAGCTTCGATCTCAGTTGGGGTAAGAAGATTGTGATCAAGTTGAAGGATGTCTTCTGTTGCCGGAAGTTGGTCCTCCATGGCCTTCTTGATCCCTTCATCTTTGTTGATCTCCATGGGTTCTTCCCATTTCAGCTCTATCTTCATTAGCCAAGCATCATTGTCACCATTGTTGGAGGAGGGGGACGAAATGATACCTGGCCTTGACAACCCTGACAGAAAACAGCTCGAAACAAGAACAGAGGATAATTGCGTGATACAGGAGTCAAAACCTTCGGGTGATTATATAATGAATTTTTACCGACCAAAATACGTATCATGCAAGAAAACGGAGTCTGGAGAGCACACGAGGTGCCCACGAGGTAGGGGGCGCGCCCTCCACCCTCATGGAGGCCTCGTGTCCTTCCCGGACTGCTTCCTTTTTTTTCTATTTTTCTAAATATTCCAAAACGGAGAAAAATTGCCATTAGAACTGTTTTGGAGTCGGTTTACTTACCATACCACATACCTATTCCTTTTCGGAGTCTGAAACGTTCTGGAAAGTGTCTCTTATGTATTCCTCCAGGGTCACGGTTTCAATAACATTAGTTTCAACATTTATAGGATTACCTGAGATATAATGTTTGATTCTTTGAACGTTCACCACCTTCGGATTTGGGCCTTCGAAGTTGTTGATTTTTATGGCACCGGGACGGTAGACCTCCTCGATAACGTAAGGACCTTCCCATTTAGAGAGAAGTTTCCCTGCAAAAAATCTTAGATGGAAGTTGTATAACAATACATAATCACCTACATTAAACTCACCCTTTTGTATTCTTTTGTCATGCCATCTTTTAACTTTTTCTTTAAACAACTTGGCATTTTCATAGGCTTGGGTTCTCCATTCATCAAGTGAGCTAATGTCAAACAACCTCTTCTCACCGGCAAGTTTGAAATCATAATTGAACTCTTTAATGGCCCAATATGCCTTATGTTCTAGTTCTAGAGGTAAATGACATGCTTTTCCATAAACCATTTTATACGGAGACATACCCATAGGATTTTTATATGCAGTTCTATAGGCCCATAATGCATCATCAAGTTTCTTGGACCAATTCTTTCTAGATCTATTAACAGTCTTTTGCAAAATTAATTTGAGCTCTCTATTACTCAATTCTACTTGACCACTTGACTGTGGGTGATAAGGAGATGAAATTCTATGATTAACATCATACTTAGCAAGCATTTTACGGAAAGCACCATGAATAAAATGTGAACCACCATCAGTCATTAAATATCTAGGGACTCCAAACCTCGGAAAAATAACTTCTTTAAGCATCTTAATAGAGGTGTTATGATCAGCACTACTAGTTGGAATAGCTTCTACCCACTTTGTAACGTAATCAACAACAACTAAAATATGTGTGTATCCATTAGAGGCAGGAAAATATCCCATATAATCAAAGCCCCAAACATCAAATGGTTCAATAACAAGTGAATATTCATAAGCATTTCTTGACGTCTACTAATATTACCAATTCTTTGACATTCATCACAAGATAGGACAAACTTACGGGCATCCTTGAAGAGAGTAGGCCAATAAAAACCGGATTGCAATACCTTATGTGCAGTTCTATCTCCAGCGTGGTGTCCTCCATAAGCTTCGGAGTGACACTTGTGTAGGATTTGTTCCTGTTCATGCTCAGGTACACAACGTCTAATAACACCATCTACTCCTTCTTTATAAAGATGTGGGTCATCCCAAAAGTAATGTCTCAAGTCAAAGAAAAACTTTTTCTTTTACTGGTATGTGAAACTAGGTGGTATAAATTTAGCAACAATATAATTAGCATAATCAGCATACCATGGAGTAGTACGAGAAGTATTTATGACATTTAATTGCTCATCAGGAAAGCTATCATCAATAGGTAGTGGGTCATCAAGACCATTTTCTAACCTAGACAAGTTGTCTGCAACGGGGTTCTCAGCTCCCTTTCTATCAATAATATGCAAATCAAATTCTTGTAGCAAGAGAACCCATCTGATAAGTCTAGGTTTAACATCTTTCTTTTCCATAAGATATTTAATAGCAGCATGATCCGTGTGAATAGTTACTTTAGAATCAACAATATAAGGTCTGAACTTATCACAAGCAAATACAACTGCTAAGAATACTTTTTGAGTAGTAGCATAATTTCTATGAGCATTGTCTAGAGTTTTACTAGCATATTGAATAACATTTAATTTCTTATCAACTCTTTGCCCTAGAACAACACCTACAGCATAATCACTAGCATCACACATAATTTTGAAAGGTAAGTTCCAATCAGGTGGCTGAACAATAGGTGCAGAGATCAATGCTTTCTTAAGTATTTCAAATGCTTCTACACAATCATCATCAAAGACAAATGGTATATCTTTTTGTAAGAAATTAGTCAGAGGCTGAGAATTTTTTGAGAAGTCCTTAATGAACCTCCTATAAAAACCAGCGTGACTGAGGGAGTCCTGGATTAGGGGGTCTCGGAACAGCCGGATTATATCCTTTAGCCGGACTATTGGACTATGAAGATACAAGATTGAAGACTTCGTCCCGTGTCCGGATGGGACTCTCCTTGGCGTGGAAGGCAAGCTTGGCAATACGGATATGTAGATCTCCTCTCTTGTAACCGACTCTGTGTAACCCTAGCCCCCTCCGGTGTCTATATAAACCGGAGGGTTTAGTCCGTAGGACAACAACAATCATACCATAGGCTAGCTTCTAGGGTTTAGCCTCTACGATCTCGTGGTAGATCAACTCTTGTAATAATCATATCATCAAGATCAATCAAGCAGGAAGTAGGGTATTACCTCCATTGAGAGGGCCCGAACCTGGGTAAACATCATGTCCCCCTCCTCCTGTTACCATCCGCCTTAGACGCACAGTTCGGGACCCCCTACCCGAGATCCGCCGATTTTGACACCGACATTGGTGCTTTCATTGAGAGTTCCACTGTGTCATCACCATAAAGCCTGATGGCTCCATCGATCATTGGTAACGATGCGGTCCAGGGTGAGGTTTTCCTCCCCGGGCAGATCTTCGTATTCGGCGGCTTCGCTCTGCGGGCTAACTCGCTTGGCCATCTGGAGCAGATCGAGAGCTACGCCCCTGGACACCAGGTCAGGTTCGGGAACTTGAATTACACTGCCGACATCCGCGGAGACTTGATCTTCGACGGATTCGAGCCCTTGCCATGTGCGCCGCACGATCACGACGAGCATGATATAGCTCTGCCGTCGGACAGTGCTCAGGAGATCACACCGGCAACTACTCCGGCCTTCAATCCGGAGCAAATTGCGCCATCCAAGGATGGGTGGATAGACCCCGCTATGGAGGCCATGCTCTCAGCGGTGATAGAGCCGGATACTGACCTTACCCCTCACGAGAGCCGTGATGCCGAACCACTGGATTCATCTCCGGCCATGGACTCCGAGCCGCCTGTGCTCGTGCCTATCGAATCCGATTGGGCGCCGATCATGGAGTTTACCTCCGCGGATATCTTTCAGCACTCGCCCTTCGGCGATGTGCTAAATTCGTTAAGGTCTCTCTCCTTGTCAGGAGAACCTTGGCCGAACTATGTCCGGCTAGAATGGGATGCGGACGACGAAGAAATTTGCTGCCCACCCACCACCCACTTAGTAGCGACTGTCGACGATCTAACCGACATGCTTGACTTCGACTCCGAAGACATCGACGGTATGGACGACAATGCAGGAGACGAACAGGAACCACCGCCTACAGGGCGCTGGACCGCCACCTCATCATACGATATATATATGGTGGATACCCCCAAAGAAGGCAATGGCGACAAGACAGCGGAGGATGACCCCTCCAAGATGCAACCCAGGCACCGACGTCAGCGGCGCCGCTCTAAGTCCCGCCATAGCAAAAGCAATGATACCGGCACAAGAGACAATAACACTCCGGATAGTGCCGAAGGCGATGACAATCCCCTCCAGCCAGATCTAGAGCCGGAGGATGAACAAGCTAGCCCTCCAGAACAGGCGGCAGATGGAGAAATGGAGGATGACAATTACATGCCCCTCTACGAAGATGAGGTGAGCCTCGGCGACGAAGAATTTATCGTGCCTGAGGATCCCATCGAGCGGGAGCGCTTCAAGCGCCGGCTTATTGCCACGGCAAATAGCCTAAAGAAAAAGCAACAACAGCTTCGAGCTGATCAAGATGCGCTAGCAGACAGATGGATGCTACCTCTTGAGCTTGCGTTGGTTTTCCCCGAAGAAGAGAGGATGATGCAGCAGAGTAGCGTAAGTATTTCCCTCAGTTTTTGAGAACCAAGGTATCAATCCAGTAGGAGGCCACGCTCAAGTCCCTCGTACCTGCACAAAATGATAGCAACTCGCAACCAACGTGATTAGGGGTTGTCAATCCCTTCACGGTCACTTACGAGAGGGAGAACTGATAGATAATGTTTTTGGTATTTTTGGTATAGAGATGCAAAGTGAAAAGTAAAAAGCAAAGTAAAAAGCAAAGCAAGATTAAAGTGATGGAGATTGATATGATGAGAATAGACCCGAGGGCCATAGGTTTCACTAGTGGCTTCTCTCAAGAGCATAAGTATTCTACGGTGCGTGAACAAATTACTGTTGAGCAATTGACAGAATTGAGCATAGTTATGAGAATATCTAGGGTATGATCATGTATATAGGCATCACGTCCGTGACAAGTAGACCGAAATGATTCTGCATCTACTACTATTACTCCACTCAACGACCCCTATCCAGCATGCATCTAGAGTATTAAGTTAGAAACAGAGTAACACTTTAAGCAAGATGACATGATGTAGAGAGATAAATTCATGCAATATGAAATAAACCCCATCTTGTTATCCTCGATGGCAATGATGCAATACGTGCCTTGCTGCCCCTTCTGTCACTGGGAAAGGACACCGCAAGATCGAACCCAAAGCTAAGCACTTCTCCCGTGGCAAGAAAAACCAATCTAGTAGGCAAAACCAAACTGATAATTCGAACAGACTTGCAAAGATAACCAATCATACATAAAAGAATTCAGAGAAGATTCAAATATTGTTCAAAGATAGACTTGATCATAAACCCACAATTCATTGGCCTCAACAAACACACCGCAAAAAGAAGATTACATCGAATAGATCTCCACAAGAGAGGTGGAGAACTTTGTATTGAGATCCAAAAAGAGAGAAGAAGCCATCTAGCTACTAACTATGGACCCGAAGGTCTGAGATAAACAACTCACACTTCATCGGAGAGGCTATGATAATGTAGAAGCCCTCCATGATGACAGCCCTCTCCGGCGGAGCTCCGAAACATGCCCCAAGATGGGATCTCGTGGATACAGAAGGTTGCGGCGGTGGAATTAGGTTTTTGGCTCCTGTTCTGATCGTTTGGGGGTACGTAGGTATATATAGGAGGAAGGAGTACGTCGGTGGAGCTTCAAGGGGCCCACGAGGCAAGGGGGCGCGCCCTAAGGGGGGCGCCTCCACCCTCGTAACCGCCTCTTCGATGCCTTGGCGTACGGTCCAAGTCCTCTGGATAACGTTCGGTGAGAGAATCACGTTCCCGAAGATTTTATTCCGTTTGGACTCCGTTTGATATTCTGTTTCTCCGAAACACTGAAATAGGCAAAAAACAGCAATTCTGGGTTGGGCCTCCGGTTAATAGGTTAGTCCCAAAAATAATATAAAAGTGGAAAATAAAGCCCAATATAGTCCAAAACAGTAGATAATATAGCATGGAGCAATCAAAAATTATAGATACGTTGGAGACGTATCAAGCATCCCGAAGCTTAATTCTTGCTCGTCCTCGAGTAGGTAAATGATAAAAAGAGAATTTTTGATGCAGAGTGCTACTTGGCATAATTTCAATGTAAAACTTCTTAATTGTGGTATGAATATTCAGATTCGAAAGATTCAAGACAAAATTTTATATTGATATAAAAATAATAATACTTCAAGCATACTAACAAAGCAATTATGTCTTCTCAAAATAACATGGCCAAAGAAAGTTATCCCTACAAATTCATATAGTCTGGCTATGCTCCATCTTCACCACACAAAGTATTTAAATCATGCACAACCCCGATGACAAGCCAAGCAATTGTTTCATACTTTAACATTTTCAAAACTTTTTCAACTTTCACGCAATACATGAGCGTGAGCCATGGATATAGCACTATATGTGGAATAGAACGGTGGTTGTGGAGAAGACAAAAGGAGGGGAAGATAGTCTCACATCAACTAGGCGTATCAACGGGCTATGGAGATGCCCATTAATAGATATCAATGTGAGTGAGTAGGGATTGCCATGCAACGGATGCACTAGAGCTATAAGTATATGAAAGCTCAACAAAAGAAACTAAGTGGGCGTGCATCCAACTCGCTTGCTCACGAAGACCTAGGGCATTTTGAGGAAGCCCATCATTGGAATATACAAGCCAAGTTCTATAATGAAAAATTCCCACTAGTATATGAAAGTGACAACATAGGAGACTCTCTATCATAAAGATCTTGGTGCTACTTTGAAGCACAAGTGTGTTAAAAGGATAGTAGCATTGTCCCTTCTCTCTTTTTCTCTCATTTTTTTATTGTTGTCCGGAGTCTCATCCCAACTTGTGGGGGAATCATAGTCTCCATCATTCTTTCCTCACTTGGGACAATGCTCTAAAAATGATGATCATCACACTTTTATTTTTCTTATAACTCAACAATTACAACTCGATACTTAGAACAAGATATGACTCTATATGCATGCCTCCGGCGGGGTACCGGGATATGCAATGAATCAAGAGTGACATGTATGAAAGAATTATGAATGGTGGCTTTGCCACAAGTACGATGTCAACTACATGATCATGCTAGCAATATGACAATGATGGAGCATGTCATAATAAACGGAACGGTGGAAAAAGTTGCATGGCAATATATCTCGGAATGGCTATGGAAATGCCATGATAGGTAGGTATGGTGGCTGTTTTGAGGAAGGTATATGGTGGGTGTATGATACTGGCAAAAAGTGCGCGGTATTAGAGAGGCTAGCAATGGTGGAAGGATGGGAAAAAGTGCGTATAATCCATGGACTCAACATTAGTCATAAAGAACTCATATACTTATTGCAAAAATCTAGAAGTTATCAAAGCAAAGTATTACGCGCATGATCCTAGGGGGATAGATTGGTAGGAAAAAACCATCGCTCGTCCCCGACCGCCACTCATAAGGAGGACAATCAATAAACACCTCATGCTCCAACTTCGTTACATAACAGTTCACCATACGTGCATGCTATGGGAATCACAAACTTCAACGCAAGTATTCTTTAAATTCACAACTACTTCCACTAGCATGACTCTAATATTATCACCTCCATATCTCAAAACAATTATCATGCTTCAATCTTTTCTTAGCATTCAACGCACTCAAAAGAAAATTCCACAAATCATGAATACCAAGCATATTAATATTAAGCAATTTACCATGATATTAAGACTCTCAAAATGATCTAAGTGAAGCATGAGAGATCAATAGTTTCTTTAAAACAAGTCCACCACCGTGATCTAAAAAAATCTAAGTGAAGCACATAGAGCAAAATTATCACGCTCAAAAGATATAAGTGAAGCACATAGAGCAAAACTGCCTAGCTTAAAAGATATAAGTGAAGCACAAAGAGTATTCTAACAAATTTTAATTCATAGATGGCTCTCTCAAAGGTGTGTACAGCATGGATGATTGTGGCACACTAACAAACAAAGACACAAATAATACAAGACGCTCCAAGCAAAACACATATCATGTTGGTGAATAAAAATATAGCTCCAAGTAAAATACCGATGGAAGTAGACGAAGGAGGGGATGCCTTCGGGGGCATCCCCAAGCTTTGACTTTTTGGTGTCCTTGGATTATCTTGGGGTGCCATGGGCATCCCCAAGCTTAGGCTCTTGCCACTCCTTGTTCCATAATCCATCAAAAGATTTCACCCAAAACTTGAAAACTTCACAACACAAAACTCAAAAGAAATCTCGTGAGCTCCGTTAGAGAAAGAAAACATAAAACCACTTCAAGGTACTGTAATGAACTCATTCTTTATTTATATTTTTGTTAAACCTACTGTATTTCAAGTTCTCTATGGATCATACCCTCCAATACTAGCCATAGATTCATCAAAATAAGCAAACATCACGGGAAAAACAGAATCTGTCAAAAACAGAACAGTCTGTAGTAATCTGTAACTAACGCAAACTTCTGGAACTCAAAAAGATCTACCAAATTAGACGACCTAGACAATTTGTTTATTGATCAGAACCAATTGGAATCAGAATTTTATCACATTCTGGTGATTTTTAATAATTCGGGCACTAAGCGCAAAGTTTCTGGAAATTACAGAAAGATCAAATAACTATCATCCAAGAAGATCCAATAGGTCTAGCTTGGCACAAACACTAATTAAAACACAAAACCACATCTAAAAAGAAGGTAGATGGGTTATTTATTCCTAAGAAGCAAGGAAAAAAAATTGGGTTGTCTCCCAACAAGCGCTTTTCTTTAAAGCCTTTTTAGCTAGGCATTGAGATTTCAATGATGCTCACAAGAAAGGCAAGAATTTAGGCACAAAGAGAGCATCATAAAACATGTGACAAACACACTTAAGTCTAACATAATTCCTATGCATAGGCACATTATAGGCAAACAAATTATAGTAGCAAGCAAAAACTAGCATATGCAAGGAAGCGGAAAGGAACAATAGCAATCTCAACATAACGAGAGGTAATTTAGTAACATGAAAATTTTTATAACCATATTTTCCTCTCTCATAATAATTACATGTAGGATCATAAGAAAATTCAACAATATAGCTATCACATAACATATTCTCAACACAATCCACATGCATGCGAAGTTGACACTCTTCCAAAATAGTGGGATTATGATTAAGTAAAGTCATGATTTCTCCAAGCCCACTTTTATCAAAAATTTCATAAGATTGAATGTTATCCAAATATGTGGGATCTAAAGTTGACACTCTTCCAAACCCACTTTCAATATTATTGCAAACACTATTATCAATCTTATATTCGTCATGGGGCTTAAATAAATTTTCAAGATCATAAGAAGAATCTCCCCAATCATGACTATTGGACATAGCAAAACTAGCATCCCCAAGCTTAGGTTTGCATATTATTAGCATAATTTACGTCAATAGAATTTATAATAAAATCATTGCAATCATGCTTTTTATTCAAAGATCTATTTTGAAGCACTTCATCACAATTTTCAGATTTACGAATTTCAGGCAAAAGCTTATAAAGATAATCTAGTGCATCCAAATCACTAGGAATTGGTTCATCATAATTGGATCTCTTAAAAAGATTGGCAAGCGGATGAGGATCCATAGATATTAGCTTCTCTGTTTAGGAATAAATACTCAACTATTTCAACCAAGCGAGAAAACGAGCCAAGAAAGACATCAAGGCGAACGGAAAAGAGAGGGCGAATAAAATGGCAAGGGTGAAGTGGGGGAGAGGAAAACGGGAGGCAAATGGCAACTAATGTAATGCGAGAGACAGGGGTTGTGATGGGTACTTGGTATGTTGACTTTTTGTGTAGACTCCCCGGCAACGGCGCCAGAAATTCTTCTTGCTACCTCTTGAGCTTGCGTTGGTTTTCCGCGAAGAGGAGAGGATGATGCAGTAGAGTAGCGTAAGTATTTCCCTCAGTTTTTGAGAACCAAGGTATCAATCCAGTAGGAGGCCACGCTCAAGTCCCTCGTACCTGCACAAAATGATAGCAACTCGCAACCAACGCGATTAGGGGTTGTCAATCCCTTCACGGTCACTTACGAGAGTGAGAACTGATAGATAATTTTTTGGTATTTTTGGTATAGAGATGCAAAGTGAAAAGTAAAAAGCAAAGTAAAAAGCAAAGCAAGATTAAAGTGATGGAGATTGATATGATGAGAATAGACCCGGGGGCCATAGGTTTCACTAGTGGCTTCTCTCAAGAGCATAAGTATTCTACGGTGCGTGAACAAATTACTGTTGAGCAATTGACAGAATTGAGCATAGTTATGAGAATATCTAGGGTATGATCATGTATATAGGCATCACGTCCGTGACAAGTAGACCGAAATGATTCTGCATCTACTACTATTACTCCACTCAACGACCCCTATCCAGCATGCATCTAGAGTATTAAGTTAGAAACAGAGTAACACTTTAAGCAAGATGACATGATGTAGAGAGATAAATTCATGCAATATGAAATAAACCCCATCTTGTTATCCTCGATGGCAACGATGCAATACGTGCCTTGCTTCCCCTTCTGTCACTGGGAAAGGACACCACAAGATCGAACCCAAAGCTAAGCACTTCTCCCATGGCAAGAAAAACCAATCTAGTAGACCAAACGAAACTGATAATTCGAAGAGACTTGCAAAGATAACCAATCATACATAAAAGAATTCAGAGAAGATTCAAATATTATTCAAAGATAGACTTGATCATAAACCCACAATTCATCGGTCTCAACAAACACACCACAAAAAGAAGATTACATCGAATAGATCTCCACAAGAGAGGGGAGAACTTTGTATTGAGATCCAAAAAGAGAGAAGAAGCCATCTAGCTACTAACTATGGACCCGAAGGTCTGAGATAAACTACTCACACTTCATTGGAGAGGCTATGATGATGTAGAAGCCCTCCATGATAATGACCCTCTCCGGCGGAGCTCCGGAATAGGCCCCAAGATGGGATCTCGTGGATACAGAAGGTTGCGGCGGTGGAATTAGTTTTTATGCTCCTATTCTGATCGTTTGGGGGTACGTAGGTATATATAGGAGGAAGGAGTACGTCGGTGGAGCTTCGAGGGGCCCACGAGGCAGGGGGCGCGCCCTAAGGGGGGCGCGCCCCCCATCCTGGTGACCGCCTCTTCGATGCCTTGGCGTAGGGTCCAAGTCCTCTGGATCACGTTCGGTGAGAGAATCATGTTCCCGAAGATTTTATTCCATTTGGACTCCGTTTGATATTCTGTTTCTCCGAAACACTGAAATAGGCAAAAAAACAACAATTCTGGGCTGGGCCTCCGGTTAATAGGTTAGTCCCAAAAATAATATAAAAGTGGAAAATAAAGCCCAATATAGTCCAAAATAGTAGATAATATAGCATGGAGCAATAAAAAATTATAGATACGTTGGAGGCATATCAATGGACCGAAGTCCTTGCGGCCGAGGAATACGAACTCGAACGCCCCTCCAAGAGTTACCCAAAACGCAGGTTGTTACTCGAGGAGGAAGCATTGAAACCTACTTCACCCGCGTACGACGCGGCTGACTGGCCACCATGTGGCCGAGATAGAGAGGCATTCCAGCCTGAAGTTCAGCCTGCACCCCGCCACCACTCAGACAAAAATATCAAGGCCCGGGGCAACACGCGGGACCTGCGACACATGGCAAAACATGCAAGATCAATATACGATCATGGGGGCGCGCACGAACGCAGGACAATGACCGTCACACCGGACACACTAAAAATAAATCCGGCCGGGCCGAATACAGCAGACAAGACTCATATGAACTGCGTCGTGATATAGCCTGACACAGAGGCGCCGCACACCCCCTATGCTTCTCTGATGAAGTTATGATCATGAATTCCCAAAGGGTTTTAAACCCGTAAATATCGAATTGTACGATGGTACAACAGATCCCGCGGTATGGGTTGAGGATTTCCTCCTCCACATCCACATGGCTTGCGGTGATGATCTACATGCCATCAAGTACCTCCCACTAAAACTCAAAGGACCAGCTCGGCATTGGCTGAATAGCTTGCCAGCAGACTTCGTCGGAAGTTGGGGGGATTTGGAAGATGCATTCCTTGACAACTTACAGGGCACTTATGTGCAACCACCGGATGCGGATGACTTGAGTCATATAACTCAGCAACCGGGGAAATCGGCTAGGAAATTCTGGACCCGGTTCCTAACCAAGAAGAACCAAATAGTCGACTGTCCGGATGTAGAGGCCTTAGCGGAATTTAAGCATAATATCCATGACGAGTGGCTCGCCCGGCACCTCGGCCAAGAGAAGCCAAAATCCATGGCAGCCCTCACGACACTTATGACCCGCACAAAGATAGCTGGCTGGCTCGTAGTACCAATACAGCAAGCAAACCTGGCATATCCGAAGCTGGGGATAGCAGCGACAAACCACGACGGAACAAACACAAGCGCCGCAAATACAGAGAAAACGCCAAAAATACGGCAGTTAACACCGGGTTCAGGGGCTTAAAGCCCGGTCAGCGGCAAGGGCCACTCAAAAATAAAAATCCGGGTCCATCCAGTCTGGACCGTATACTCGACCGCCAATGCCAAATTCATGGTACCCCAGAAACGCTAGCTACCCATACCAACAGAGAATGTTGGGTCTTCAAACAAGCCGGCAGGGCATGCGCTAAAAACGGAGAAGGGGGTCGCAAGGCGATGATGGCGACGAAGAACCCAAAACACCGAACGCGAGAGGGCAAAAGAAATTTCCCCCGCATATTCAATCGATGAATGTGGTAAATACCACCCAAATTACCAACTCGGACCGGATATGTATCCTTAGGGATGGCGTCTCAACGGAACTAGCCGTCCCACAATATAAACTGGTACCGGTCACCTTGAACCGCACAGACCGTCCGGTTAGCGCCAATCAGGGCAATCCAGCCGCACTAGTCCTCGACCCAATAATAGATGGGTTCCACCTCACTCGAGTCCCTATGGACGGAGGCAACAGTCTAAATCTGCTTTACCAGGACATAGCGCACAAGATGGGCATCGATCATTCGGTGATCAAACCCACTAAAGCCATATTCAGAGGCATTATACCAGGTGCGGAAGCCAGCTGTACAGGCTCCGTTGCCTTGGAGGTAGACTTTGGATCTCCGGAAAATTGCCACTGCTCGGACGGACCGCGTTCACTCGATTCAATGCGGTGCCGCATTACGCCTACCGAAAGCTCAAAATGCCCGGTCCACACGGTGTCATCACGGTTAATGGCACGGACGAACCTTCCCTCGGCACAAACAAATATACAACTGCCCTAGCAGTAGAAGAAACGAGCGGCACCTGGCAGCTGAACCTCGAGTCGCCGTCCAGGCTTCCAGACACCGTCAAGGGACTCCGAACTACTTCGTGGAAGGATAGCCTGGCTCATCCGGGACTCAACTAAACACTCCGGCGCAGGCCTGGATAGGTCGAGCTCAGCGGCTCAACCGCCCCACGGCACATAAATATTCCTTACATTTCTTTCGCAGGTTCGCTTTGCGCCGACCAGGACAGGCTACTCGGAGGCAGTTTGAACGTGTAAGGGAATCCTTAGACATTCCCCGCAATGACTGTCCGGCCATATTGCGGCTCTGCACTCAGCCCCTTCCTCCTGGTCTCAGCAGGTTCCGTAATCATATTCCTTTTTTATCACATTACTTGTACCCATACGCATAGACGTACTATTCAAATACAACATGTGGATTTATATGACGTTTACCTGCTGTTATTTCTTGTTGAAATCATTTTGTCAAGTGGCATCCGTACACAACGATATTCCTTAAAATATGCCAGGGGCTTCATCTTACCCGTAACACGGCATTAAAGTCCGAACACCTTCATGGAAGCTCGGCACCCCGAACCTATAACATTATATGCATCAGCTCTGAATCATGTCTTGGGTCAATAGTTGGGTTTGCCCGGCTCCCATGTTTTGGTACCTTACGTTCCACTCTATCGGCTACGGTAGCACTCAAAGAACTACTGCGATTGTGTCCCGGTTCTTCCGGACGAGCACCTCAGTAGAGAAAGCCGAAAACTGACTGTCATGATACGGCGAGAGCTGGTCAGCTATTTGAGAGGTCACAAAATATTTAAGGATTTCTCCCTCATAATGCCATAACCAATGCAACATGCGACGGATCGGTTATTTCTCCGATCAGGTGCTTATAGAGGCCCTAGTACGGTCTTCCGAACACCAGGGGCTGCGCCGACCATACTAAAGCTCCTATGGCTAAGTGAGAGTGATAAAGCCCTATAGTCTGATTGCCTGGTTCGTTGTGCTGAGCACCTCCTTCGAAGGACCCAAAACCGGGATAAAGAGTGCTCAGGTTTATCCCGAACACCCCCGTACTTCTTACGTGGGGGCAGAAGCCGACGACTGGCCAACTCTCAGGTTTAACATATAAAACGGCTGCACAGGAGGGTAAACTTTTACATAACAGGCGACAAATAAATGACCTTGTTCAAACATTACAAAGGACAACATGATTGACACTCATGGAAATATACTATCCTTCCTGCATAGCCCCGCTGCAAGGTAAGATCTTTTCCAGACACTCTCATAATATAATTCGGGCTTGCGGTGCTCCTTCCCCTCTGGCGGTCCTTCGGTCATTAGCTATTCAGCATCCATCTTCCCCCAGTGCACCTTTGCACGGGCGAAGGCCATTCGCACACCTTCTATGCAGACCGACCGCTTGATGACGTCAAGTCGAGGGCAAGCGCTCACGAGCCGCCTCACGAGCCCGAAGTAGCTGCTTGGAATTGGCTCGGCAGGCCATAGCCAAATAACCAAATCTTTCATGGCTAGTCCCGCTGCCCTATGCAGTTCGACCAACTATTTCAGCTGATCGGTAAAAGGCACCGGATAGTTAGGTGCCAAATTTTGCGCCCAGAAGAGCTTATCTGCAGTTTCCCTTTCTTCGGCTCAGTAGAATTGAGCGGCATCTGATATGCTGCGAGGCAGCTCGGCTAATACCCCTGAGAAATCCGGATTCAAAATTAGAACAATAAATCCCCCCCCCCCCAAATACTTACTCCACAGGGAAAAAGCCTTACCGGCTGCGATCTTTCTTGCCTCCTGGATCTCCTGCAGGGTGCTTTGGGTTTCGTCCCGGGCATCGTGCATGGCCTGATGCGCCTTGGAGAGTTCGGCTTCCTTCTCCGTTAAACTCTGCTCCAAGGACTCGCATTTCCCCACGGCCTCTTGTAGCTCCTGCTCAGCTTTGATAACCCTGGCCTCGTGCTTCTCACGAAGAGCCTGCTTAGTAGCTGCCCTTTTCTCGGCCTCGGCCACAGCTTTCTTAAGAGCTTCGACTTGGGTCACAATCCCTAGTGCAAGTCATAGAACCCAGTTCATACCAAAAATTGATTCGCAATAAACGCGAACAAAGACTTGTGCATACCTTGTTTATCCCTCAACTGCATTTTCAATTGGCCAAGTTCTTCTGTGGCCCGCTCTAGACTTTGATTCAGCCCGGAGATCTCCACAGTATGAGGAGAAGCATCCGTTACAGACACCTTCTTATAACAGAAGAGAAATAGATGCCATTCAATGAGTCTCCCTGCGAACATACAATTTGATCCTCCGTCCGGTTCTTTCTTTCACCGAATAGAGTATTAGGGGCTACTATCTATACTATGACACTCTTCGATAACTCATAAAACGTACCTCAAAACATTTTATAAGGCTGATACATGCTTCATTCAGTCCATTCCCAGTTGACTGAATCTTCTCAATCACCGCACCCATAGGGGCACGGTGTTCATGAACGATGGAGGCGTCTTTCAACGCCACCAACAAAGCATCCGACACTTCTGGATAGACAGAGGTCGTCAATGGAACAGGCACGCCCCCTCTCGAAGGAGACTTCCCGCTTGATCCTAGAGCTGTATAGGTCTCTGGGACCGCATCCGGCTGGGAGGCGATCTTAGGATCAGTCCCGCTGTCAGCCCCCACGGGAATCTTTCCCTCCATGTGTCCGGCCCCTGAGGTTTGACTTCCAGGTGCCGCCTTCACGTTTTTTCCCTTCTTTCTGGGTCGGGGTCCTTCTGGGACGAAGCCTTGGTATTATGCACCTGTTTGGAGGAAGGGGCCTTTGGGGGCGTCCCGCTCTCCATAGCATCTGAGCTCAGCAAGTCCTCTGATAAGGATTGTTTGGTACGGGACCTCGCCGAACTGAAAAAAATATGGCTTAGGTTAAAATACTAAGTCACGAGGAGTCCGAACGCTTAAAACATGCTCGGATTTCATACACTTACGAGTTCACCAGGGGCTGGGCCCTGGGATCCCACGCCGGGCCGCTATCGGTGACGGCAGTGGACTCCTCTGGAAGAGGAGCCTTTCCCCTTTTGGGTAGCTCGGCTTCCAAGTGTACGGAGGCCATCCTCTTCTTTCTTCCCCCCGCAGGGGATTTATCTTCCTCCTCCTCATAGCCCTCTTCGGAGGCAGAATGGGCATATGAGCCTTCAGATATTGTGTACGAAGCACCGCGGCAACGAAGGCCGCCCTGGGTCTTTTTGGCCTCCTTCTCGGCCGTCTTCTTCGGCACCTTGTAGGGTGTCGGGACCAACATCTTCATTAGAAGTGGGATGGCCGGCTCTTCGGGCAGCGGGGCGGGACAATGGATCCGCTTCGCCTTCTTTGTACAGACCTGGGAGAGTGGTATTAAACACGTTAAGCGCTTCCTTTAGGTTAGGCGGATAGAAAAATATGATAACTTACCGAACTTGCCGGGCGGGATAGTTGGAACCCACGGTCTTCGGCGGAGTCCGGCCATGATTTGCTGACCTGAAAATCACCTTCCAGATGTCCTTGTGCGAGGAGCCGAAAAGCTCTCGCAAGGTTTGGTGCCTGGCCGGATCAAATTCCCATAAATTGCAAGTCCGGTGCTGACAAAGGCAAGATCCGGCGGACTAACATCACCTGGACCACATTGACAAGTTCAATATTCTTGTCTCCCATATCTTCAACACGCGTCTGGAGCACCGACAGTTCGTCGGACGAGTACCAGTCCAGGCCCTTCTTGACCCAGGATTTGAGCCACATGGGGGCGCCGGATCGGAACTCGGGAGAGGCGGTTCACTTTGTGCCGCGCGGCTCGGTGATATAAAACCACTGCTGTTCAGAATCGTTGAAGGTTCCCGTTGGCCATATGACATTGGGCATCTTGCTCACCATGGCGCCCCCACACTCGGCGTGCTCGCCGCCCACCACCTTGGGCTTCACGTTAAAAATCTTCAGCCATAACCCGAAGTGTGGTGAAACACGGAGGAAAGCCTCGCACACGGCAATGAATGTCGAGATATTGAGGAAGGAATTAGGGGACAGATCATGAAGATCGATCCCATAGTAATACATGATGTTGCGAACGAATGGGTGGAGGGGAAACCCCAGCCCGCGGACAAAGTGAGGAAGGAACACAACCCTTTCGTGGGGCTCCGGAGTAGGGACGATCTGTCCTGCCGTCGGGATACGGTGGCTGATTTTCTTGGCCAGGTACCCGGCCTTTCAAAGCTTTTTGATATCCTTCTCTCGGACGGTAGAGGCCATCCATTTGGCTCCTGCTCCAGATCCGGACATTTTCGGAGGACCTCTTGTGGTCGGGGAAGAGGAGAGCTTGGGCGCTGGAGCTTGAGAAGAAGGGAAATGAATTGGGAAGAAGGCGTGGGTGGAAAGAGTAAATTCTTGTCCCTTTATAAGGGCGGAAGAGGCGATGTGCCTCCCCACTCCCCTGGTAAAATCTCTTATTTCCCAAGCGCCGTAATTGATGGCGCGGCTGGGTTACCCACATCCGTATTGATGAGAATCCCGTAATAAGGGGATACGATCTCTGCTTCGATAAGACGTGCCATGGAAACCGCCTCGCCATATGCGCCGAGGCTGGTTGAGAAAAATGGTTCGAATAATGACCGGGCCGTGGTGTGATGGCATGCTACCGAATGTGTCAGCAGATTAGATTTGTGGAAATATTATTCTCTCTACGGTGACATGTGGAAACTGTTTTCCAAAGCCGGACACTATCCTTGTGTTCATAATTTTCTATGGAGTATTCGGAGGAGGAACCCGCCTTGCAATTCCGAAGACAATCTGCGCGCCGGGATCGTCATCATTGAAGCTTGGTTCAGGGGCTGCTGAGGGAGTCCTGGATTAGGGGGTCTCCGGACAGCCGGATTATATCCTTTAGCCGGACTGTTGGACTATGAAGATACAAGATTGAAGACTTCGTCCCGTGTCCGGATGGGACTCTCCTTGGCGTGGAAGGCAAGCTTGGCAATGTGGATATGTAGATCTCCTCCCTTGTAACCGACTCTTTGTAACCCTAGCCCCCTCCGGTGTCTATATAAACCGGAGGGTTTAGTCCGTAGGACAACAACAATCATACCATAGGCTAGCTTCTAGGGTTTAGCATCTACGATCTCGTGGTAAATCAACTCTTGTAATACTCATATCATCAAGATCAATCAAGCAGGAAGTAGGGTATTACCTCCATCGAGAGGGCCCGAACCTGGTGTCGGCGTTCTGGGAACGGGGGTCCCCAGACTTTCCTGCCTGCGGCCTGTGGCATGGCTTAAAGGGGGCCCCAGCACGGCCCATCTTCATCAACACAAGACCCAAGACCCTCGCGAGGGGCCAAGCCTCGCGGGGCGAACAACGCGGAGCTTCCTCAGGCGCAGCCTCATCAGGCTGGCTCACGAGGAGGCGGAGACATCTAGGGGGGGTACCTCACGAGGTGCCCATGACGCAAGCCATGACGACCAGGGGTGCCAGGCGGGCGCCAGCCCACGCGGTGTCCTCCTTTCCTCTTTGGTGCAAAGGGGGAAAGCGCAGGCGAGAGGATCAAGCAAAGGCATCCATTTCGGTGCAACGAGACCAAGACCAGTCCAACGGTGGGGAGGAGGTCATCGTGGGGCCCAGGACGGCGTCACCACAGAACCTTTGGTAGGCGAGGACCAACTTTAGTCAGGATAAGTGTACCAGATGTTCCCCTTCAAAATGGCCAATTGTTGGCGCCCTGCCCGCTCAATATTTGGGAAGAGGCCCAGGGCCTTTGCCTATAAATAGGAATAGCCACCCCCAGGGGAGGGGGGGGGGAAGAACAGAGCCATCGTGCAATCCAGAACCTGGGCAAGCAAGGAATTAGTAAGAGAGAGAGAGAGAGAGAGAGAAGGGCGGCTGAACTCCTCCTAGCAGTTCATCGTCCCAGCCAGGAGTAGACCCTCGCAAGGCGGTTCCTCCTTGTATTGTTCATCATCATCAGCCCAAGAGGCAATCCACCACACCCCAAACTAGAGTAGGGTATTACACCACAATGGTGGCCCGAACTAGTATAAACCTTGAGTCTCTTGTGCTGTTCTTTCAGTAGTTTAGATCTTTGCGAGACGGAGAGGTAGAGGGCGTAATCTCCGCGTGCACCCCAGAGTTCAAACCTCAAGGGTCTGCCGGAACCTGAAATCCGACATTTGGCGCGCTAGGAAGGGGTGCGCCGGGATTTGTCTTCCATCGCTCCGTTCTCCTTCGACCGTCGCGTCCATGTCCGACGCTCGTCGGGCCCGCGCCGAGTGCCGGGCCGCCATCGCTTCCCATGTCGCCCAGACGGCTCCCGTTGGCGGGCGTCCTCGTCGTTCCCCGTCGCCCACCATCAACGCCGCCACCGGCCCAGCAGGGAACGAGCAGCAAGCATCGTCTCAGCATCCGTCCGTGCGGCAAGACGGCCGCACCGCCACTCCATCGCTCACACCAGCTGGTTCTTCGTCCCACGCGCTCCGTGCACCCTTGGAGGCCCGGGCTGCGCTCATCGCGGCAAACGAGCTCCTGCCCTACCGTCCCGTTGACGACGTCTACGAAGAGTGGCTCGACCGTGTCGCCGAGATCGTCCGTGCCACAGGAGGCTCTCCAGCGCCGTCCGTTCCACTGCGCCGCACCCCGCCCCGCGCGGGTAACTAAGCTCCGGGGGCGTACCAGCTGCCTCCTCTTCAGGAAGACGCTATGGCTCCAAGGCGCGGGGCCCCTGGCCGGAACCCGCTCTGTCAGGCGCCGGCGCGACAAGAATAGAGTTGCCAAGAAGTCCCTCGCCCGCAAGAAGCTGCCCGGGCGCTCCCTGCTTCGGCACGTCGCGACCCTGCTCCTGCTCCCGCGCGTCAAGACCCCGCGCTGCTCCCAGCTGCAGCGCATGGGGACCCGCAAGACCAAGCTCTCCACCAGCCAAGGCCCCCCGTGGCCACCGCAGGCTGCCGTGCCTACACCAACGAGCTGCGTAGCATCGCATGGCCCGGCAAGTTCAAGCCAGACCTGCCTCCCCGCTACAACGGCACGACCGACCCTGCAGAGTTCCTCCAGCTCTATGAGCTGGGCATCGAAGCTGCCAGCAGGGACGAGAAGGTCATGGCGAACTGGTTCCCCATGGCACTGAAGGAAGGAGCTCGCACCTGGCTCCTGAATCTGGCTCCAGGCATGATCTCTTCCTGGGACCAGATGTGCACCCGCTTCATCGCCAACTTCCAAGGTACTCGCGACCGGCCGCCCGCCGTGAGCGACATGCGCCGCATCAAGCAACAACCCGGAGAGACCCTGCAAAAGTACATCCAGTGGTTCAACAGTGTGCGCCTCAAGATCCCCAAGGTGTCCGAGGAGGCCATCATCTCAGCCTTCTCCGATGGAGTGCGCGACGTCAAGATGAAGGAGGAGCTAGCGATGCATGAAGACCTGTGCACCTCCCTGGAGCTGTTCAACTTGGCGACCAAGTGCGCCAGGGCTGAGGAAGGACGTCTCTCCCTCCTCGAGCTGCCTGCCGCAGACCCAGAAGAGAAGAAGCCCAAGGCCAAGGACGTGAAGCGCAAGGGGGCTGCCGTGCTCGCGGCAGAACCAGACACCAAGCGGGGCAAAGATCTGCCCGAATCCTCCGGGGGCCGCCGGTACTGTGTGTACCACGACCTCCACACCCACAACACCAACGAATGCCAAGAACTCCGCACCATGCGAGAAGGAAGGATTGGTCGTCGTCCCGACCGTTCTGACCGGTGCTACGGCCGAGGAGGGGGAAGAAACGCAGGACGCTGGGAAGATCGCGGCCCGCGCCAAGGATGGCGCGATCAACCTCGCGAGGACCGCTGGCGAGACATGCCTCGCGAGGGGGACTGGAGGGATCAGTCTCGTGAGGACTGCCCACAAGGCAACGCAGGCCTCCCTCCAGTGCCACCGCAGCCAAGGAGGAACGAGGACCACCATCAAGACGAGGGGGCTGGGGGCTTCCAGGAGCCACGCGCGATCGCCTGTATCCTGGGCGGAGCTCAAGCCCCTGCCTCCCAACGCATCTTCAAGCAGTTTGCCCGCGAGGTGAATGCAGTCCTCCCCAAGCTCGAAGCAACGCGCCCTCTCAGGTGGTCGGCGTGCGCCGTCATGTTCAGCTCAGCGGATCAGCTCAAGTGTGCGGCCACAGCCGGAGTCCTCCCGATGCTTTGCTCCCCAGTCATCAGCAACGTACTGGTCACCAGGACCCTCATCGACGGCGGGGCAGGGCTCAACATCCTGTCCGTGGAAACATTCAACAATCTCCAAGTGCCCTATGACCAGCTTCAGCCAACCAAACCTTTCTCCGGAGTCACCGACGGTTCCACGGTCCCGATTGGGCAGGTCCGCCTCCCTGTCACCTTCGGGGCACGCAACAACTACCGCACCGAGCTCATCGACTTTGACGTCGCCCACATCCGCCTGCCGTACAACACCATCCTCGGGTACCCAGCACTGGCCAAGTTCATGGCCGTAACTCACCATGGCTACAACGTCCTCAAGATCCCAGGCAGTGGCGGAGTCATCACTGTGCCCTGTGAAGAAAAGGATGCGGTGTGTTCCCTGGAGCGAGCCTTTCAGGCCGCGTCACTGGAAGACCCGGATCACGGAAGCAGGAGGCTTCCCGAGACCACCCCCAAGAAGAAGAAGACATTGTCTGGACCGGCCCCTCAGGAGGCTGGCCCCTCAGGGCCCGCGCCTGCCCAAGGGGAACCTCCTTCCATTGCATAGGAAAGCGTGCCCGGCGCCCTCCTCAGGCAGGGCTCGGGGGCTCTCCCCTAGAGGGCCACCGACCTGGCCAAGGTCACGAGGGAGGCACTTGGGCACCACATGGAGGCGTGTTTCGATGCACGTTTCCCTAAAGAAGGAGCAAGGCAAGGAAGGTCAGACCAGCAGGAGTTCGTCAAAAAGGCCGTTCAAGAACTACAGGAATCAAGAGTCATGAGAGGCTGCCGCCGTCTACCGGCTGTGGCTCCCCATCCAGGCGAGGATGGTGGGCTGCGCGTCTGCATCGACGTACTAGGGCTCAACCGAGTCGCCTCGCTGGAGCGCCTCTAGCCCTCGCAGGTGGGGCGCTGCGGAGGTCCGCCCCATAGCTACGCTCGCATGCCTACGGCTTGCCGAGCGCGGCTGCTACGTACCAGCGCCTCATGAGGGGCATCATGGAGGCTCAAGAAGACAGGCGTTTCGCAGCCTTGGCGGAGATGGAGATGATTCGCGAAGAGCCACCAGTGCCTCCGGAGCCTCCCGAGGCCCCAGGGCCTGGGGGCTCGGGAGGATCGGCTTCCGCAGCCCACCGAGTCTGCTGCACCAACACCCCTTCATCCTCGACATCTTCAGGTGACATCTTTCAAGTTTCATTTCCAACTGGGAGCGCCCTCCCAGGGCTGCATCATTCCCAGGCCGCGTGGGTCCGTCCCTGCGGCATGTATTCCTTTTATTTCATGTTGATTAGCCTGCTTTGTTGGGGGCGCCCCTCGGGCTGCACCATCCCCAAGTCGCTCGGGCCAGGCCCAGCGGCATGTATCTCCCTTGCGTTTATTTCCGGTTATGCATTCGCTCATCATGCTTGATTACTTGATGCCTGTCCATGGCACCTCTTCTTCTCCATGTCGACCACTTGCACGTTAAAGGGGGGGGGGTACCTGAGCATCGCGACTCAGGGATCTTACCGGCACTCCATCCCTCACCCTCTGGCCTTGTCCACGGCATCGTGACCTGGCATACCAGCGACGGCTGAGACCAGCTCGAGGGCCGGGACCCGAGAACGTAGAGTGCCGGCATCTAACCAAATTTGCAGGAACACATCACAAGATAAGGCCCAGTGCCAGGCGCAACCCTCCTAGAGGTAGGGCCCCGTGAGTCCCGCGCTGGCTCACGGGTACCCAGATACACCTCACCTAGCCCTACCGTGCCGGCCACGTGTCAGGGTGGGGCTGTTCACGCCCCGGGGGCTCCTCCCGGAGGGCCCCCCCTCCCATGTACCAGTGGAAGCACCATTCGCGCTGGCTGACGACACTGCCGAGGAGCGGCTATGCTCGTACACATACGGAAGCGCTATGCTCCGCGCTGGTGATAAACAACTGAGGGTGGCCCCCGGGCTGCATCAACCTCAAGGAGCCCAGAGCTCAGTGTCTAGCCTCATCGCAACGCCTCCCCTCGGGAGTGCCGCGCGAGGGGGCCAGGCACGGGGGCTGCGCCTGGGTCACGCCCAGACGTACGCCACCCAGCGAGGCCCATCGGGCCTGGTTCGTCGCACGTCTCTCCCCGAGCGGAGCCAAGGTATGAAGGCCGTTTGAGCGTCAAGGGGACTCCTGAGCATCGCGACTTAGGGGCCTAACTGGTCCCGTAGCCCCTCACTCCTTAGTTCCGAAAGGCTAATGCTGGGTGAGGTACGCGCGGGGCCGGGCTCTGGAGACATAGAACGGTAGACCCACTTGCATCTCACCTCATCACTTGCTGTTTGCGCGTCAAGGGGGACTCCTGAGCATCACGACTCAGGAGCCTAACTAGTTCCGTAGCCCCTCACTACTTTGGTCCCGTCCTGGTTTCCGGGCGGGGCTAATGCTGGCTGAGGTACGCGCAGAGTCGGGCTCTGCAGACGTAGAACGGAAGATCCACCTACAACACACCTCCCTACTTGTTGTTCGTGCGCCAAGGGGGACTCCTGAGCATCGCCACTCAGGAGCCTAACTTGCCACGTAGCCCCTCACTCCTTTCGTCCCGTCCTGGTTTCCGGTCGGGGCTATTGCTGGGTGAGGTACGCGCGGGGCCGGGCTCTGCCGGCGTAGAACACAAGCAAGTAGGGAGGAAATACATAAAATTCAAGGAATCCAAAAGCAAATATTACAGTCCATATTGTCGTCTCAATACCAAACGCGAGTTTAAACGCCTCCCCGAGGCATTATACATGTATAGGGATTAAAAGCAGGACATGAGCAGTAGCGGAGTCACTTGTCGGCGGTGGAGCAGCGCGGGTGGCTTTGCCTCATGGAGCAGCAGGACCGGCAATGCCTTGCTTCGGCTTGGCGCTAAAGGCCCGGAACTTCCCCAGCAGAGCCTCTGCGCGACCCTTCACGGCCTCGGCAGCGGCAGCAGCACCCTCGCCGCTTACCGGCTCCAACAGGCTGTCGAGGGCGACGCTGGGGTCGCGAAGGTAGATGTGGGCGAAGACCCGCGTCAGCGCTGCAGAAGACAGGACACGCGCCTCGGCCTCGGCCGTGGGGCCAAGGCCAAGGGCGACATCCTCAAGGGCACGAACCAGGAAGGGAAGCAGCTTGGCGGGGCCGTCCTCGTCGTCAGCCAGCGGGCTCTCCAGGCCGCTCTCGTAAAGTGTCTTCGGCGAGGAACGAGCTTTCTTCTCCATGTCCGCGAAGGCCACACGATCCTCAGCAAGAACCTGGGCCTTGCTGTCCAGCTCGACCTTCATCGCCCCCAACTCCTTCTTCAGCGCGCCTAGGCGGTCGCGGCGCTTCTTGAGCTTAGCCTCCCGGCCCTCGATGGCCGCCTCGCGAGCCTTCATGTTTTCTTCTTGCTCCTGGCGAAGTCGGGCCTCTTCCGCAAGCTGGTCCCGCGGGCCTAGCAGCTCGTCCTCTAGCGCCTTGCAGCGACCGCGGACTTCAACCACCTCCCCCAGGGCCGCGTCACGAGCAGCCTTCGTCTCAAGGACGGCCTGCCTCTCCTCGTCGTAGGCCGTCGAGGCTTGAACCAGCACCACCCGAATCGAGGCGTCGGAGCGAATCCATCCTGAAGCCAGCTCCAAGCGCCCGGCCACCAGGCGAGGGTCGGCGCCAAGAAGATCCTGTCGCAGCCAGTCCAGTCCAGCAACAACACGCTCCAGGACGGCAGGAGGAGTTGGAGAGACAGAAGTCGGTAGAACGGGAGGAGAAGGTACCGGCGGCGGGACCACAGCATCCTGAGGCGGAGTCTGCTGCGCCCCAACGACCGTGGCGGCGGCAGCAGGCAAAGGCACCTCGGGAGTCACTTGGGCCATGGGGGCTGAGCTCGCCCCAGCCAGCTCAACCAGACCTCGCGAGCATGACTGGGCAGGAGAAGCCCGTCCGTCGCGGTCACCTTCCTCCGCAGGTGGAGGCGCTGCCGCGGATGGAGCCTCGGGAGCCCCCTTTGGCTTCTTCACCACGGGCGCCAGCATATTCAAGAGATGCGAACATCAAGCCTCAGCAGCGGAACAAGAAATAAAGACAAGGATCAAGCGCTTACGGGTCGTCGCCGGTGAGCTCGGGCAGCCTCCGGCCAAATTTGAAGCCTGACAGTCGGATGGAAGGGTCAATCTCGGAGGCAGAAGGCGCGTCTGCAGACCGCCTCGGGGCGGGGGCAGACCCACGGGAGATCAGCCCTGTCTTGTCCTTCTTTGGGATCGGGGGCAAGCTCCCGCTGACCTGCTCGTCTCCATCCTCGTCATCATCGCTTGAAGAAAGGTGGAGAGTGTGGGGCCTGCGCCGGGGGAGGGGAGCCCTCGACTCTCCGTCGGTCACCTCGGAGTCAGGCCCCTTCTCCCGCTCCTCTTCGTCCTTCTCTTCACCGGAGTCGCCGAAGGACACGTCCACCAGTCCCTCGGGAGCCGCCACGGGCACAGGCCCGTCCCCGTTGAAGACGGGCATGGATTCCACCACCCGCTCCCAGTCGTCGCGGAGCAACAAGGGCGTAGGCGCGCCCTCCAACCTTGCCACCTCGCCCCCGACCAGAGATTGGAGGACCGCGGCCAAATCTTCGTCGCGCAAGGCCGCGGGGCTCGGATGAGGCCTCCACATCGGAGGTGAGTACTGTCGAAGTGGGGCCAGCTGGTGCTCCAGGAACTCCCTCAGCAGCGACGCGGCGGTCAGCTTCGCCGCCGCATGTTGACCGGCCTCAGGTCCGCGTCCATCTTCTCCAACACCAGTTTCGCGCGGGGGTCCGTGAGCTCCGCTCGGCACCAGTCGCTGGAGCTCGCGGGCTGTTCCGCAGGCAAGATCAGCCGAGGGTGGATGCGCCCAGCATCTGCCAAGACCCACTTGCTCTTGAAGCCCTCAATCCTCTTCCCGGGCTTCGAAATGGCAATGGTGCCACCGTACGCGACGAAGCTCGTGCACGCGGAAGGAGAACCGCGAGAGACCCGGAGGGAGAAGTAGTGGCGCAGCAAGGCCACTAAGGGCTGCACCCCTACGTGAGCCTCGCAGTAATAGGCAAAGATCGCCAGGAGAAGGACGGAGTTGGGGTGGAGATGCAGAGCCTGCAAGTTGTAATGGCGGAGGACAGAGAAGAAGAACTTGGAGAAGGGAGGCACCAGACCAGCAGCAATGGAGCTTACAAAGAGAGGATAAAAGGTGCTCCCTCGGTCCTCAGGGGTGGCGGAGCCGGCCTTGAACACCTGCGCCCCGTCGATGCCCTGCGCCGCCGCCATCCGGCGCAGCCGCGCAAAGCCCGCCTCCGACACGTTCGGAAAGTCCAGAGCAGACGAGTACCAAGATTCGGCCGGGGACTGACGAGGCGCCATGGCTTCCTAGGTCATGCGGCCGGAGTACATCTTGAAATTTGGAGGAAGAAAGGGGAGGCGCAAGAAAGGGGATCTGAGCAGCAACCGAAGAAAGCAAAAGGCAAAGCCTAGGCAGATGCCGCCCCTTTATCAAACTGCGCGGTTGCTAAAGCGCACCAGTCCAATCAACTGCCACGCGGTGCCCAAGGCCGCAGGCTGTTAGGGCCCGCGGCGCTCCGCCCTTGCCCTTTCGCCCCTCAGCATGGCCAAGTCTGTGCGTGCCTTGGGCCCGGGGGCTACTGTCCGCGTTCTGGGAACGGGGGTCCCCAGACTTGCCTGCCTGCGGTCTGCAGCGTGGCTTAAAGGGTGGCCCAGCACGGCCCATCTTCATCAACACAAGACCCAAGACCCTTGCGAGGGGCCAAGCCTCGCGGGGCAGACAACGCGGAGCTTCCTCAGGCGCAGCCTCATCAGGCTGGCTCACGAGGAGGCGGAGAGATCAAGGCGGGGTACCTCACGAGGTGCCCATGACGCAAGCCATGACGACCAGGGGTGCCAGGCGGGCGCCAGCCCACACAGTGTCCTCCTTTCCTCTTTGGTGCAAAGGGGGCAAGCGCAGGCGAGAGGATCAAGCAAAGGCATCCATTTCGGTGCAACGAGACCAAGACCAGTCCAACGGTGGGGAGGAGGTCATCGTGGAGCCCAGGATGGCGTCACCACAGAACCTTTGGCAGGCGAGGACCAACTTTAGTCAGGATAAGTGTACCAGATGTTCCCCTTCAAAATGGCCAATTGTTGGCGCCCTTCCCGCTCAATATTTGGGAAGAGGCCCAGGGCCTTTGCCTATAAATAGGACTAGCCACCCCAGGGGAAGGGGGGAAGAACAGAGCAATCGTGCAATCCAGAACCTGGGCAAGCAAGGAATCAGTAAGAGAGAGAAAGAAGGGCGGCTGAACTCCTCCTAGCAGTTCATCGTCCCAGCCAGGAGCAGACCCTCGCGAGGTGGTTCCTCCTTGTATTGTTCATCATCATCAGCCCAAGAGGCAATCCACCACACCCCAAACTAGAGTAGGGTATTACACCACAATGGTGGCCCGAACTAGTATAAACCTTGAGTCTCTTGTGATGTTCTTTCAGTAGTTTAGATCTTTGCGAGACGGAGAGGTAGAGGGCGTAATCTCCGCGCGCACCCCAGAGTTCGAACCTTAAGGGTCTGCCGAAACCCGAAATCCGACACCTGGGTAAACATCGTGTCCCCCGCCTCCTGTTACCATCCGCCTTAGACGCACAGTTCGGGACCCCCTACCCTAGATCCGCCGGTTTTGACACTAACAGTGACCAAGGAAACTTCTTATATGTCCTTGGGACATGGCATATTTTCAATAGCATCAACCTTGGCTTTATTAAATTCAATACCTCTTTCAGAGACTTTATGCCCCAAGACAATACCTTCATTAACCATAAAGTGGCACTTTTCCCAATTCAAGACGAGGTTAGTTTCTTCACATCTTTGCAAAACTCGATCAAGGTTGCTTAAGCAATCATCAAAAGAGGATCCATAAACGGAGAAATTGTCCATGAAAACCTCACAAATCTTTTCACAAAAGTCAGAGAATATAGCCATCATGCATCTTTGAAAGGTAGCAGGTGCATTACATAAACCAACAGGCATACGTCTATAAGCAAAAGTGCCGAAAGGGCAAGTAAAAGTGGTCTTTGATTGATCATCGGCTGACACAGGTATTTGAGAGAAACCAGAATAACCATCTAGAAAGCAAAAATGTGTATGTTTGGATAATCTTTCTAGCATTTGATGGACAAAAGGTAAGGGTTAATGATCCTTTTTAGTAGCTTTATTTAGTTTGCGGAAATAAATTACCATCCTATAACCTGTAATAATTATTTGTGGAATCAATTCATCTTTATCATTAGGAACAACAGTAATACCTCCCTTCTTAGGGACACAATGGACATGACTTTCCCACTGACTATCAGCAACGGGATAAATTATACCTGCCTCAAGGAGCTTTAGTATTTCCTTTCTTACCACTTCTTTCATCTCAGGATTCAGCCATCGTTGGTGATCATGAACTGGTTTGGCATCTTTCTCCAAATTTATTTTGTGTTGACATAGAGTGGGACTAATGCCCTTAAGATCATCGAGAGTATATCCAATAGCAGCATGATGCTTCTTCAGAGTTTTCCATAATCTCTCATCTTCATGCTCTGAAAGGTTAGCTCTAATAATAACAGGATACATCTTTTTCTCACCAAGATAAGCATATTTAAGCGTATCAGGAAATGGTTTAAGCTCAAACACGGGATCACCATTGGGTGGAGGAGGATCCCCTAGGATTTCAACAGGAAAATTGTGTTTCAGGATCGGTTCCTGTTTAAAGAACACTTCATCTATTTACCTTCTTTCATTCATAAACATATCATTTTCATGGTCTAGCAAATATTGTTCTAAAGGATCCCTAGGAGGCACGGCAATAGAAGCAAGACCAATAATTACATCTTTACTGTTGTCTATGAAATTTAGAAAAATTAAACTCATGAGACATATCTCCTAGACCAATAGTAACAACATCCTTTTCGCAATCTATCCTAGCATTAACTGTGTTCAAGAAGGGTCTACCAAAAATAATGGGATAAAAGCTATCTTGTGGGGAACCAAGAACAAGAAAATCAGCAGGAATTTAGTTTTCCCACACAAGACTTCAACATATCTAACAATTCCAATGGGTGATATGGTGTCTCTATTGGCAAGCTTGATGGTAACATCAATATCTTCTATCTCAGCAGGTGCAATTTCATGCATAATTTCTTTGTATAAGTCATGAGGTATAGCACTAGCACTAGCACCCATATCACATAAGCCATGATAACAATGATCTCCTATTTTAACAGAAATAACAGGCATGCCTACCACAGGTCTATGTTTATCTTTAGCACAAGGTTTGGCAATTCTAGCAGTTTCATCACAGAAATGAATAACATGCCCATCAATATTATCAGACAAGAGATCTTTAACAATAGCAATATTAGATTCAACTTTAACTTGCTCAGGAGGTGTATCAGTTCTAATATTGCTTTTACGAACCACATTTGAAGCTTTAGCATGATCCTTTATCCTAACAGGAAAAGGTGGTTTTTCAACATAAGCAGTAGGAACAATAGAATCATTATAAGTGATAGTCTTTTCTTCAACTTTAATAGGTGCAACTACTTTTACTTCTATGGGAGGATGATATTTAAACCACTTCTCCTTAGGGAGATCAATATGAGCAGCAAAAGATTCACAGAAAGAAGCTACTATCTCAGAGTCAAGTCCATATTTAGTGCTAAATTTACGGAAAATATCGCTTTCCATAAAAGATTTAACACATTCGAACTTAGGTCTCATACCTGACTCCTTACCTTCGTCGAGATCCCAATCTTCAGAGTTGCGTTTAATTCCATCCAATAAATTCCATTTGAATTCAATAATCTTCATCATAAAAGAGCCAGCACAAGAAGTATCGAGCATGGTGCGATTGTTATCAGAAAGCCGAGCATAAAAACTTTGAATAATTATTTCTCTTGAGTGCTCATGATTGGGGCATGAATATAACATTGATTTAAGCCTCCCCCAAGCTTGAGCGATGTTTTCTCCTTCGCGGGGCTAAAAATTATATATATAATTGCGATCACGATGAACAAGATGCATAGGATAAAACTTCTGATGAAATTCCAATTTCAACCGTTTGTAGTTCCATGACCCCGTATCATCACATAGTGAAAGGATCGAGAAGAGGTGTCTAGAGGGGGATGATTAGACACTAGGTGCCAAAAGTTGCAGTTTTTAATATTCTTAAGTTTAAGTGGAGTTTGAGCACAAGTTTAACAAACACAATACATATCAAGCAAGCATGCAATGAGTATATGAGCAGCGGAAAGTAAAGCATGCAACTTGCAAGAATGTAAAGGGAAGGGTTTGGAGTATTCAAACGCAATTGGAGAGACGGATGTTTTTGTCACGGTTCCGATAGGTGATGCTATCGTACATCCACGTTGACGGGGACTTCAACCCACGGAGGGTAACGGTTGCGCGAGTCCACGGAGGGATCCACCCACGAAGGGTCCACGGAGAAGCAACCTTGTCTATTCCATCATGGTCGTCGCCCACGAAGGACTTGCCCCACTAGCGGTAGATCTTCACAAAGTAGGCGATCTCCTTGCCCTTACAAACTCCTTGGTTCAACTCCACAATCTTGTCGGAGGCTCCCAAGTGACACCTAGCCAATCTAGGAGACACCACTCTCCAAGAAGTAACAAATGGTGTGTTGATGATGAACTCCTTGCTCTTGTGCTTCAAATGATAGTCTCCCCAACACTCAACTCTCTCTCACAGGATTTGGATTTGGTGGAAAGATGATTTGAGTGGAAAGCAACTTGGGAAAGGCTAGAGATCAAGATTCATATGGTAGGAATGGAATATCTTGACCTCAACACAAGTGTAGGTGGTTCTCTCTCAGAACATGTGTATTGGAAGTGTAGATGTGTTCTGATGGCTTTCTCCACGAATGAAGAGTGGGTGGAGGGGTATATATAGCCTTCACACAAAATCTAACCGCTACACACAATTTGCCAAACTCGGTGGGACCAAATGGTTAAACTCGGTCGGACCGATTCAGCAAACCTAGTGACATTAGGATTTTCGATGAGATTGAGATGCAACTCGGTAGGACCGATATGGTTAGGGTTCGGGCATAACGTAATCTCGGTGTGACCGATTACACAAACTCGGTGGGACCGATTTTCGTAATAAGCTAACCACAGAGTTGGTCAGGCAAACTCGGTGAGACTGATTACACAAACTCGGTGGGACTGATTTTGGTAATAAGCTAACCAGAGGGTTTGCATTGTAATCTCGGTAGTACCGATTTCTCAAACTCGGTGAGACCGATTTTGGTAATGGACATACACAGTGAGATTACAATCCCATCTCGGTGAGACCGAGCTCCCTATCGGTGTAACCGATTTTCTAGGGTTTGTGGCAGTGGCTATGACATTTGAAACTCGGTGGCTCCGGATAGAAAGAATCGGTGGGGCCGAGTTTGATTTTTGGTTTAGGTCATATGTGGACGTGGGAAGGTAGTTGAGGGTTTTGGAGCATATCACTAAGCACTTTGGGAAAGCAAGCCATTAAGCAACACCTCATCCCCTCTTGATAGTATTGGCTTTTCCTATAGACTCAATGTGATCTTGGATCACTAAAATAGAAAATGTAGAGTCTTGATCTTGAAGCTTGAGCCAATCCTTTGTCCTTAGCATCTTGAAGGGGTTCCACATCCTCTAGTCCATGCCACTCCATTGTTGAACTTATCTGAAACATACTAGGTAAAATTGTTAGTCCAATAAGAGATATGTTGACATTAATTACCAAAACCACCCAGGGAGCACTTGTGCTTTCAATCTCCCCCTTTTTGGTAATTGATGACAACATACATCAAATCTTTAGATAAAGATATAGAGAATTGCAAGTAAAGCTTTGGAAGGACATGTAACATGCATAGGCTCCCCCTACATGTATGCAAACATGTGAATATGGAATATAGGAGCATGTGAATGCATAAGCATGACAGAGTAAGCAATGTGTTACATGTATATTGGCTATATGCATCAGGGCAAATGATGTGAATATGAGAAATGTACCTTCATGTTCATGAGTCCTTCTTGCAAATAGTATGTACATCAGCAAGAATTTATCATTCACATGACTGAGATGCATATACTTACCTTGTGGTCTTGAGTTGGCTTAGGATGGGATGAACCTGCGCAAACAAGGTTAAATAACACAGATACACCTACTGACCAGAGCAAACAAGAGAAACCACAAGAGAACCAAGACTGGGATGACATGTAGAGTGAGTACTAAGTACCACATTGGATATAGACATGTCCCCAAAGATAAAGATATGCAATAAAATCAGAGATTTCCTTCCCTTAGATGTCTTGCTCCCCCTGAATCTGCATGGGATATTGGGAGAGGATAGGGAACAGAAAATCAGAGCAACAGAAAAGAAACAACAGAGCTTGAGCTAAAACAAGCAAACAAACATGGCTTTCCCCTCTTAAAGACATGTGACATCTCTCCTCTTGAACACCAAGCATCTGGGGTCTTTGATGATATTACTTTCTCCTTGTTGAGAAACTCTCTCCCCCTGAGTATCCTCTCTTTCTCCCCCAATAGGAAAGATTAAGCTTTGATGTGATCTCTCTCTCACCCTTTGACATCAATTTCCACGAAGGGCTCTTCTGGACATATGATACAAATGGGTTGGTCCTTGAGTCAAAGAGCAAAGCAGCATGTCTAATATGATGATGGTAGAGGACAAGAATCATTGAGTGGAGCTGGAGCAAACAAAAATAAGGAATAAGTGGCAAGTTGGTTGTCCTGTGGTGGAATCGGTGACTCCGAGTTGTGTGCTTTGGTTGCATCGAAAGGTTTCGGTTGAGCCGAAGAAAGCAAATCGGTGGGACCGAGTTCATCAGAGTGAAACCACTTGTCACCTCAGCTCACTAGACAAGTAGAATCTCACAAGGATTTGCAAGGAATTAACTGAACGATTTGCAATGAATCGGATGCAGAAAATGCAGAACAAAAAGCAAAGAAAATAAATTAAAAGATCTAGATGAAGTTTTTTTGAAAGGGGAAACAAGTATTTAAGTGACAAATGCAATGACATAGAAAAGAACACAAGAGAACTTCATCTAGAGTTGGGTGGCGACAAAGTCACATATGTTAGAGTATATTGACTTAGGAGTTAAGTGAGATCACTTGATAATAGGTCATACTCATCGTTTAAGCTCAAAATGGGGTTACCATTCTTCGTTTAAGCCTTTTGATGTATTCACATCTTGTCGAGTTGCTTCGACTCATGACTTGGAGTAAAGCTTCTCTAAGATAGAATAACATACCTTGGGTGGTGGTGTTGATCTTGCTCATGTAGTTGAACTTGTGTGGGTTGCTCAAGGTTGATGTAGTTCATCAAGAGTTGGGAGCACCACTTGGAGTTTGAGTTCATCTACCTACATGGGTTAGTCTTGCAAGGAAGAGCACTTGTGTATCCAAAATGACAATTATAAGATTTAATAATAGAATTTGTCAAAGGATATGTTTGAATGGTTTCGTGCTTCCTTGTCTTCAACCACCATTGTGTAGAGACTTGGTGATATAGAAATTGCTCAAGATGTGAGTGTGTTGCAATCTCATAGGATTAGATTCAACCAAGTACCTACACGGGTTAGATAACATGCAAGGTACAAATATATCCAAGACATATGAATAGCATCATAAGAGAAATATCGAGGATTAGTCATAGGCTCATGCCCCGGATGTATCTAAGGGAGTTCCTACTCCAAGTTTGAAGCGTCAATGATGTTCAATTCACCTCTCAACCTGCAAAACACTTTCTCATCAAGTGGTTTAGTGAATATATCCGCCAATTGCTTATCGGTGCGAACATGCTTAATGTGTATGTCCCCTTTTGCAACATGATCTTGAATGAAATGATGACGAACTTCAATATGCTTAGTTCGAGAGTGTTGCACGGGATTGTGAGCAATCTTAATAGCACTTTCATTGTCACATAGCAATGGAACATGTTTCACATATATCCCATAATCTTTAAGAGTTTGGGTCATCCAAAGTAACTGAGCACAACATGAACCAGCGGCAATGTATTCCGCTTCGGCGGTGGATAAGGATACTGAGTTTTTTTTCTTGGAAGACCAAGATACAAGAGATCTACCAAGGAATTGACAAGTACCCGAAGTGGACTTTCTATCAACCTTGTCTCTGGCATAGTCCAAATCGGAGTAGCCGAAAAGATCAAAAGAGGACCTCTTAGGATACCAAATGCTCAAATTTGGTGTATGGATTAGGTATCTCACTATCCTTTTCACAGCCTTAAGATGACATTCTTTAGGAGCAGCTTGATATCGTGCACACATGCACACACTTAGCATAACATCGGGACGTGAGGCACATAGATATAGCAATGAACCGGTTCACCATGTTTTGCCAAATCAAGATGTCCACTAGTAGGCATGGGTGTAGTCATACCTTTGCATTCTTGCATATTGAACTTCTTGAATAAGTCCTTGGTGTACTTCGTTTGAGAGACAAAGGTACCTCCCTTAGTTTGCTTGATTTGCAAGCCGAGAAAGAATTTGAGTTCACTCATCATAGACATCTCAAACTTCTCCGACATTAGCTTTCCAAACTTCTCACTAAATTGAGGGTTAGTTGAACCAAATATGATATAATCAACATAAATTTGGCACACAAATAGTTCTCCATTAACCCTTTTAATGAAAAGAGTATAATCAATTTTACCAATTTCAAAGCCTTTTTCAATAAGGAACTTGTTCAAGCATTTATACCATGCTCTAGGAGCTTGTTTAAGACCATAAAGAGCTTTGTGAAGTTTGTAAACATGATTAGGTTTCTTAGGATTGACGAAGCCGGGAGGTTGCTTAACATAAACTTCCTCCTCAATTTTGCCATTTAGAAAAGCACTTTTAATGTCCATTTGGTACAAAGTGATATCATGGTGATTAGCATAGGCAAGTAAGATGCGAATGGACTCAAGTCTAGCAACGGGAGCATATGTCTCACCATAGTCCATACCTTCAACTTGTGTGTAGCCTTGGGCGACGAGACGTGCTTTGTTGTGAACCACTTGTCCATCTTCATCTTGCTTGTTGCGAAACACCCATTTGGTACCAATGATGTTGTGGTTGTTGTCGGGATTCTCGACCAATGTCCACACTTGATTTCTCTCAAAGTTGTGTAGCTCTTCATGCATAGCGCTTATCCAATCCGGATCCTCCAATGCTTCTTCAACCTTCATAGGTTCAATGCTAGATATGAATGAGTAATGTTCACAAAAGTTAGCTAAACGAGTTTTAGAGCGAGTGATTCTCCCGGTTTGGATATCTTTGTAGATTTGCTCGACGGGATGATCTTTGGCAATTCTTGCTCGAACTTGTGAAAGCTTTTGCTTGGGTCGAGGTGGAACATCCTCTTCATCTTGTTCTTCTTCTTGGCCTTCTTCATTGTTGACGTTGTCATTCTCTTCTCGTGGTGGAGAAGGAGGTTGTTGATGTTCATCTTGGTGTACTTCCTCGTTTTCTTCATCTTGGCGTGTCCCACTTGTGGATGCTTCCGTATCGACTCTTGGTTCACCTTGTCGTGAGGTATAAGCTTCCACTTGGATGGACGAGGTGCTCTCCTTCACTTTCGTTGGACGAATCTTGCCAATGGACAAGTCTTGAATTGCTTCCGAAGGGTCTTTGTCTCCTACATCAATTGGCAATTGCTCTACTTGCGAGCCGTTAGATTCATCAAACTTCACATCTACAGTCTCTTCTACCTTTCGGGTGAAATTGTTGTAGACACGGTAAGTGGGAGAGTTTGAGCCATAACCAAGTAGGAAACCTTCATGAGATTTAGGAGCAAATTTAGAACGACGATGTTTATCAAGAATGTAGCACTTTCAGCCGAATACTCGGAAGTATCCAACTTGGGGTTTGTTACCGGTGAGGAGCTCATATGCCGTCTTGCCGAGTAGCTTGTGAAGATACAAGCGATTTGTTGCATGACAAGCTGTCTCAACCGCTTCCGCCCAAAAGTGCTTTGGCGTTTTGTACTCATCAAGCATCGTTCTTGCCATCTCGATAAATATTGCTTGCCGCATAGCCCAGAAAAACACAGTCCAGTGTTTGGTCCCAACTTGTGCCTTTTGGTTATCAGCACATATGGTAGCGAACTGTATGGCATGGAGTCTAAAGATTCTAGACAAGTTGGTTCACGCGTATATTCATCTGGCACTTAATCAGCCTGTACGCCAGGGATGCTCCATTTCAGTTGAACTGCACAAAAAATTTGGGTGGTTCATTTTCTCAACCGCCTCCTTTCTTGTCTGCAATGTAGAATTTTGGCGAGCTATAGGACCAAGATGAGCCAGTAAACTAGTTGGACAAAAGTAGTGGCCAAGTTACTCAAACCTCCCTCGGCACGAGGCCACTATTTGAGGATAAGCCTACAAGCAAAGTTCAGATTGTCTGTGTTGCCCCTTATGTACTCGAAAGTTTACTCGTACAAGCATTAATTTTAGCAAGAAGTACCTCCGACTGAACTCCATTTACCAGTCTATACCCTAGGTAATTAAAGTTTGTCCATGGATGATATTGGCTGTGATATCAATCATTTGGATGCATAAACATACTGAACATGTGTATATCTGAATCTTTTTGTGAATTATCTATGAATATTGTCGTGTGGTCTATCAATCATTTGGATGCATAGACATGCTGAAATTGTGTATATATGAATCTTTTGAGTTGTTGATTGTGAATGTTGGCTATGAATATGAACGTGTCCTGTGAATCTGAGTTTGATATGAATGTTTACCTGTTCTGTTGTACTTGTGTGTGAACTTGTTATTATGTCTACTGTGGGATTTGTGACATGTGGGTGTCAACGGCACACCTTCTTCCCGAGAAGAATTGCACATGCTTTGTTAGCGTAGCAACAACGCATCATCTCTTTTTAATACATTTGCTCTATCTTGCCCCTCCCCGGCTCAACCCCTGCCGTAATGTTTTTGGCCTCAAAACAAACATAGTACTACGTTGTTTTGAGGGCTTGATGAAAAATCGAGTGCTGGTTTCTGTAGGTTGGCCCGCCCAGCAAATGAGCTGCTGGTCCACCATGGACTGGGAGGCTAATAATACAAGTTGTATGATGCAGAGGCAAGTAAAAAACGCCATCGAGAGCCATCCACTAAATAAAAAAATTGCGTCTGTTGTGCTTCTTCAGTCGCGCCACCGGCCCCCTCTTTAATCCAATTCGCTCGGGGATCTAGCTGGTATCATTTTTTTTCAGAGGGCGAGCAAGTAGCAGCTAGGCCTAGGTTTTGTTTTTTAACATGCGGAGCCCACGACATACGGAGACAGTGGCTTCAACTTATTTTTTTAGGTCCATACCGGCCTATGGGCCTCCCAGTGTAGGTTTTACTTTTTCTTAAAGATCAGCAACCCAATGTATTTTTTTAATAAAATGCAGATCTCTGTTCTATTTATCTATATATAAGAATAATAATGTTGTGTCCAATTTATGTTTTCCCTTCTAACTACATTATATATATTTATATTATACTATTATTGTATATTTTATGGAGACTTATATATACATTGTAAAAACATCCCATGTGTTATTAATTTATAAAAGTAAATGTTTAACAGAAGTTGGCAAGGAAAATCCTGGTTGTTTTTGACTCACAGGCAAGGAAAATCCTGGTGATTGCGTACAAAAGCTTGCGAAGGTTTTAAGGACCAATGTAATAATAATGCACTCATTTTTATTTTGAGCAATAAATCGCTAATTTGTTAATTTTATATATATAATGTGTCGCTCCGGTTTATTTTTTGATATTAATTGCTCCTTCTAACCTAACATTATATATAGAATGAGCCCAGCTAATTCGTGTATTTCAAGAAAGTGCAAATGGCCTGAGATTTTTAGAAAATATTAAATGGACCGCATTGACGCAAAATTATTTGTTCATCCTGCCCAATAAATGGATTGTACATTCTAGAAAACATGGGTTAAATATATGCCATATTTTTGTAGGCTGACATGTGGGCCAATAGGTCGAAGCCTACGCAGGGTGTTGTCAACTTGGTCAACAAATGATTATGACATCCACAGCCATCGGATTTATATCCAATGGCCAGCATATACCTTCAATCTCTCTTCTTCTTCCTCCAGCGTCACCGGGACCGCCTGGTCCAGCCTCTGGCGGCTAGCGACTCTGCTTCGCACGCATCACTATGAAGCGCTACCCCGCCGACGGCCAGGCCATCCCTCCACTCCGCACCTCCTGTTATTCTCTGTCGAGTGTAGGCCCACCCCGCACCCGAACCAGTCAAGTTTCCCACTCCTCTCCGTCTGAGACTCCACTGCCACATCTTCCCCATCTCCGGGCCGTTCCAGTTTGGGGCCTCGCCGTTGTCCATCGCCTCGCTGTGCTCGGCGCGGCGTGGTCAACAAATGAGAGTCATCAGAAGAGGACTGTACATGGAGAGCCTGACAGCTGGGACCCACGAGGTCCATGGTTGCATGCAAGGAAAGTTCCTCCTGATTAAGCTGAAAAAATGTTCCGTCTCCCTGACAGCTGGGACCCACCGGTTGCATCTTCACACGGAAGGAAGTGCCTCCTTGTTATGCGAAAAATACTATTCCTCCCGTTGACAGCTAGGACCCGTCAAATTTGGTGGCTGACTTGTGGGCCTACTACGCGGACGTGTACGCAGGGCTTTGTCAACTTAATCAACAAATGATTCTAGCAGCTAGATCGTTGGATGTTAATCCAACAGCTGTGCTCCTTCTTCAACCTCTGTTCTTGCTCCTATCTCCCGTGGGCGGCAGTTCTGCCGCACACCCAAACCAGTCAAGTTTCCCACTCCTCTCCATATGCAACTCCACTGTCGCGTCTTCCCCATCTTTGGGTCATTCCAGTCTCGGGCCTAGCCATCGTCCATCGGCCTTAGTGCGCTTGGCACGGTGTGGTCAACGTGGTCAACAAGGAGAGTCATCGGAAGATGACTCTACGTGAGAGGCTGACAGTGGGGACGCACCACACCCATGGACGCATGCATGCAACTGCATCATTTTTACCCTGAAAAATAATGTTTTCTCCCCCTGACTGCTGGGACCCACCAGCTACATCTTCGCACACAAGGAAGTGTGTCCTTATTACGGGCAAAAAAATACCCCCTGACAGCTGGGACCCAGCGGCTATATCTTCGCACGCAAGGAAATGCGTCCTTATCCTCCCTGACAGCTGGGACCCACCTGGTCGAAGTGTATGTACCGTTGTCTGTCTTGTCGGAACGTGTACGTACATACTGGTCGATCGGTCACTCTACAATGATGAACCGTGACCGAGTAAGTAGCAACACATGTCATAGTAGAGCCCCCCACGTAGCAGTTCAGGCTGTGCCGTCTAAACCGTGTACACGTACATACAACCACATGCCAAAAAATACGGCCACGTACGTACATACGGGCGGGGTCTCGAACGCCTACTCGCGCATACGTACGGCCAGGGCTCGTGTACATGGTTGGGTCGGAACGGAGAAACTGCGTCGTCGCCGTGTTCATGGGGAGGCAACGGAATGCTTCGTGTTCATCGGGAGGCAACGGAATACGTCATGTTCATCGGGAGCCAACCGGCTTGGATGGAACAGCCGATCGAAACGAGGCCTGGTGTACCACAGAACGGAGGAAATGACTTTGTGTTCGACCGACCACGGTCAAAACAGGATCCTGTTCATCGGGAGGGGCCTGGCATACCGCAAAACGGAGGAAACGGAATTTTCTTGGATCTCCTACGGTCGAAACGGGGTTCTATTGATCGGGAGGGGTGTGGCGTACCAAAAAATGAAGGAAACGGACTTGTGTTGGAGCGCTACGGTCGAAACGGGGGTCCTATTTATCGGGAGGGGTGTGGCGTACCATAAAATGGGACTCCAAGGGATACTGTTCATCTCCTCCGTCGACCTCCTCCAGCCTCCACGGGCTACTGTTCATCCACTATCGACCTCCTCCAGCCTCCACCTGCGACTATTCATCCACGGGCTCCTGTTCATCCTGCCTCCACCACTCCTCCACCGGCTACTATTCAACCAGCCCTCTCCACGGGGTCCTGTTCAACCACCCCTCCATGGGCTACTGTTCATCCAACCCTCCACGGGCTACTACTCAACCAGCCCTCCACGGGGTCGTCCTGTTCATCAAGCCCTCCACGGGGTCCTATTCATCCACCCCCCAACCGGCTCGATCGATCGGGGTCCTGTTCATCCAGCGGCAACGGCCTCTACTACCACCGGGTCCTGTTCATCGACCCCCCACGGGGAACTGTTCATCCAACCACCCAACAACAATCGATGTTCATCAAGAGGCAGCAGGTTCGATCGGCTTCAGTTAGCAGTAGTAGCGAAGGAATCGCTCGATCGGGTTCAGTTAACAGCCATCGATCGATTGCTCGGGTTCAGTAACACATAGCCTGCAGTGCAATCGCTCGCGTTCAATAGGCGAACGCCTCGCTCGGGTTCAATTAGAGTCCAACGCCTCGCACCCACGCGCGTACGTGCGCATCGCTCGGCCCCCGACCACCCACCATAACCGGGAACTCCCCGATATTTTCCTCGCCCTCGCTTCTACCACGGTTTTTTCCGTCATGGACGGGCCAAAGAATGTCATGCAGCTGCATTCTGGCCCGCCCAGGATAAAAAGCCCATTTTTTGTCATGATGTTTTGTCATAGAAGTCGGAGCCCACCACATATATGATGATATCGGGTTTTGTTAGAATTATCATCATACAAGTGTTATAAGCATGACAGAAAAAAAATTCGTTTGGTCCAAAATGTCACGGATGTGTCTTTTTTTTGTAGTGCATGCATGTTGTGGTGGACACCCACAGAAGGTTCACAGAGCTCTCGATAGTGTACACCAACAACCCGATCTGGGTGGGGCACTCCATCCACATCATGGAGCTATTGCTTGCTGAGGAGAACTACAAGGTGGTCGGGTTCGACCTCGATTACACCCGCGCTCATGCCGGGTCTCATCCCAAGGTCGTCGTTGCCCAGACGTGTGTGCGCAATCACGTCCTCGTCTACCACTACTGCCTGGCCACAAGGCCTTGCGAGCGTTTCGCCAGGTTTGTCGACAACCCCCAGTACATGTTCACTATGGTGGACATCACCAACGATGTAAAGGTGCTCAAGAATTCGGGCATCGCCTGCCAGAATCTTGTCAACATCCAGGCCCAATACAAGATTTGGGGAAGCAAGGAGCATGAGAAGGACTCAGTGGTTCACCTCGCCGAGGCCATCATCGACCCCTACTACAGAGACATGAAGGATTCCTGCAACAAGGTCAAGCGTGCCTGGCACTTGGCCTGGATGGAGAAACTCGACAAATCTCACGTCGTGTACGCGGCCAAGGAGGTGTACATGAGCTACAAGATGTACAGGCGGATTGTTGACATGAGGAAGTGCCTCCTTCCCCAAAACAGCCAAGGGTCCAGCCAAAAGCAGAGCAATGGCGAGCGTCGTCACAACAAGATGTAGATGATTAGATGCTCGTTTCTCCTAGTTTAGTATGCATGCAATTGCTTACTTTGGTGTGTGGAAATGTTATGTGTATAGTCACTTACGTAATTGTATGCTTAATTTGGTTATGCGATGTTGTTCTTATAACTATATATGTTGATGTTATGTAGACAGAGCAAATCACATCGCACACGGACTAAACAATGGAACCCGCTGGTAATGATTTCATCAATCACTCACAATTATATACCAGCAATCGTTTGTCACAACACACACGGCTTGGTAATAGGAATTGTCTGTGTTGTTATCGATCTTCCCGCACATTTCTGATTATAGACCTGTCTGCCGCGTACCACACACATCTTGTTAAGTTGAACCGTTTCTGTTCTCTTGGCTCGACGCAAACAGTTCATCCGAGTGAACTGTATACCGTATATCGTACACACCTTTATCTAGATGACCATTTCTTTTGTGTTGCCTATTCACAAACAGTTCATCTGAGTGAATTGTATGCCGTATATTGCACACACCTTCATCCGACTGCCCATTTCTGTTGTTCCGCCTCATCACAAACAGTTTCTCGGGGTGAACTGCATGCCATATATCGCACACACCTTGATCTAGCTACTTGTTTCTACTGTTCTGACTCATTGCAAATAGTTTGTATGGATTAACCGTATGCCCCGCATCGCACATGCACCTAAAATCTGAACCGTGTTTGATGTATCCACCATCGCAAACATTTTGCATCTTTTTGACTTTTTTTACATCACCGTTTGCGATTAATGCATCACACATAGTTTCGTCGAAGGGTCTGTGATTGTAGTGTCGCGTTAGCAGCATCCTACACTAGTGTAATAGCCAACATGTATAGTAGATAGTTGTTCAGTAGTAATACTTTATTATTGCATGGCCCACCGTATACTCTCATAATATTTCTTGGCGTCAGTGCTGTAGCCAACTGTTAATCTACAACCCTCTTCCCTTCTCTCTCCCTTCTATCTCATCCAACTCAACACAAATATAATTGTTTAATCCGTATAGCATGCTGACTATACCTTATTATACTTGCTCCGAACCACAAGTATCTCACCATACGCATGGTCCCCACCTACTTTTTCTTCTCCAGCCGGATACTTTGCGATTAGCATTAGATGTCTCGTCCGGACAAAAAACGGACATACACATGAGACATTTGCGGGTCGGCGTTGGAGATGCCCTTAGGTGCTAGTAGGATTAAAAATGCACTTCCACTGCACTAGGAATAACATGTATTAGTATGGCCAATGATGCAACTCATCATTGTGTGTAGTAGTATGGCCGGGTGGATCCAGGATCTATTGGGACATTGGATCCATGATAAACCATTGTTGAGGTCATGATAAAATCCTAGGTGGGACAGACATGTTGTAGATGTTAAATCTAACGGTATGTGCTAAATGGGATTGTGATTACATGTTTATCCCAATTGTTTCTCCTTTCCTTGTCATTTATTTCCGCTTGCAGTGTCAGCATTTCTTCATGCAAGCATTCATGTCCATTATATAGACGAATTTATGCAGGGATCGGTAGCACCAACCTGCTGTCAACTAACTAATGACGCAAGGCTAAAACTGTTGGATTTTTCTAGTAGGCTTTTGACCCAAAGCCCAACTAAAATCTGAAATTCTCATGGCCCATTCATGCATGGATGTGTGTGGTGTGACTCGGACTAAAGTTTAGTCTCATACTGCTAGTTGAGTGGGAGTTGCACCACCTTAAGGTAAGATCTTTTACCACTTGTATCAGCATGAAAAGAGGAGATCTATATGCACACTGCTCCTCCTCACTCACCTCGCCGCGCCACGTCACGATGCGCCGCGCCGTGCCGCGTTGGGTCAGGTTTCGGGAATAAGCTGAGCCGAGGACAAAGCTATGCATGTTGTCTATATTTTGCTACTCGAGAAACTTAACGAGTCATTAATTAGTAATTAACAAATGCGTCAATTACTTAGTTGTTTCCGATTCTTTTGGATCATGGGGCGGCTATGAATCGACGAGGGTCTACTCCCACGGCCTACCCGACCCGCACTATATAAACATGTAGACATCTACCCTTGCCGCCGCCATAGCATATAGTTTCGCACCATTCTAGGACATTGTGCTGCCACGCAAGTCTTCTCCATCCCTGCTTCTGACGTGCACCACAAGAAGGGATAGTAGGCCTTCGGAACCATGCCTCTCGTGATCTTGTACTGGAGAGGGGCGATTAGGTTTTCGGAGAGCGCACTCGCTCGACTGCTGGTAGCAATGACTTCGCCAACGATGAGTTCTTCCCTGACCTAAGGAACCTCTTCATCAATGGCATGGCTAACAAACATCAATGTCGGCGGTTCTGCCCCGCGATACCATACCTTATTTTGTCCTCTCTAATTGAGATCATGGTAGAATTCTTGTTTCTAGCCTCTGCCTTAGATTTGATCTACTCATCTACTTTGCTAGTACACATGATTAGTTCAATCTCCATTTTTGTCATTGCGATTTATTTACTACTTATTCAGATTAAATATCATAGTAATTTGCTCATATTTTCAACAATCCAAAAACCTAATTATATGCAATTTACTCCAACTGGTTTTGCTACACAATTGAAGCTGCCTACCTTCAAGGGGGTGCAATATAAGAGGTGGCGCATGAGAGCAGTTTACTGGTGCAAGACCATGTACTACTATGATGCTACCAAGGGAAAGCATGAGGGTGATCTTAACCCTGCATAGTAGGAAGCTTTTGAGAAGATCGATACCCTCTTTAGGGCACTCTTCTGAGTGTTCTTGACGATTCCATTATGGATTTGTATATGTCATTCGACAATAGCAAGGATATGTGGGCTGCGCCGGAGGCCAAGTTTGGCGCCTCGAACATTGGCCACGAGCTGTACGTCATGGAACAATTCTATGACTACAAGATGATTGATGAGCGCTCTATTATTCAACAGGCTCATGAGATACATTCACTCGCAAAGGAACTTGAGTACTTCAAGTGTATGTTGCCAGATAAATTTGTTGCCGGATGCATCATTGCCAAGCTTCCACCTTTGTGGAGCAATTATTCCAACAGACAAGAGTTTTCTGCTTCCATTCTCATTGGTACTCCTTATATTGAAGAGAAGGCGAGAGCAAATGACACGTGCTCGAGTTGCTGAGGGAGCTTCTAGTGCCCACATGGTATACAAGAAGAACTTCCAGCCAAATAAGCCCAAAAACAACAAGAACAAATCTCAGGGCAAAGGAAAGTTCGATGCAAATAACAAGCTGTCACATTCTACCAACTTCAAGTAGAACTCTCATAAGAAGGGGAAAGGACTATGCCATGTCTGCGTGTTGGGAATCGTTGCATCGAAAACAAAAAAAATATGCACATGCAATTATCTATCCATTGAGATGCATATCAACGAGGGGGAGAGTGTCTACATACTCTCGTAGACCATAAGCGGAAGCGTTTCACAACGTTGTTGATGCGGTTGAACTTTCTTCCCGCTCCACCGATCGAGTACTGAATGTACGACACCTCCGAGTTCTGCACACGTTCAGCTCAGTGACGTCCCTCGCCTTCTTGATCCAGCAAGACGTCAAGGTAGTAGATGAGTTCCGTCAGCACGACGGCGCGGTGACGGTGATGGTGAAGTGATCTCCGCAGGGCTTCGCCTAAGCACTACAAAAATATGACTGGGGGTGTAAACAGTGGAGGGGGGCGCCGCACACGGCTAGGCAATTGTCTGGTGTGTGCTAGGGTGCTCCCCACATATATATAGGTGGGAGGGAGAGGGGAGGCAGCCAGGAGGCGCCCAAGTAGGCCATATCCTACTTGGGGTTTCCCCATGACCGGTGCCCCTATGCCTTATTTGCCGGAGCGGGAAGGGAAGAGGAGGGAGGAGGGAAGCAAGGGGGAGGCCAAATCCCCCCTTTCCTTCTCCCTTCCCCTCTTTCCTTCTCCTCTGGTTCAGCCCATATGGGGCGCGTACCAACCCCTTGTGGCTGGTGTGTTTCCCCTCTTGGCCCATAAGGCCCATATCTTTTGCCGGGGTTACCCGAAACCCCTTTCGGTGACCCGATATGTACCTGGTACCCTCCGGAACACTTTCGGTGTCTGAATACCATCGTCCTACATATCAATCTTTACCTCTTGACCATTTCGAGACTCCTCGTCATGTCCGTGATCTCATCCGGAACTCCGAACAACATTCGGTCACCAAATCACATAACTCATATATATATTATATCATCATCGAACGTTAAGCGTGTGGACCCTAAGACTCCGAGAACTATGTAGACATGACCGAGGCACCTCTCTGGTCAATAACCAATAGCGGAACCTAGATGCTCATATTGGCTCCTACATATTCTACAAAGATCTTTATCGGTCGAACCGCTATGACAACATACGTAATTCCCTTTGTCCATCGGTATGTTACTTGCCCGAGATTCGATCATCGGGATCTTCATACCTAGTTCAATTTCATTATGAGCAAGTCTCTTTACTCGTTATGTAATACATCACCTCGTGACTAACTCCTTAGTCGTTTGCTTGCAAGCTTATGATGTGTATTACCGAGAGGGCCCAGAGATACCTCTCCGATACTCTGAGTAACAAATCCTAATCTCGATCTATGCCAACTCAACAGACACCTTCGGAGATACCTGTAGACGTTTGATAGAACACAAGGCATTCCTCTGGTATCCGGGAGTTTCATAATCTCATAGTCGAAGGAATATGTATTTGACATGAAGAAAGCAATAGCAATAAAACTGAACGATCATTATGCTAAGCTAACGGGTGGGTCTTGTCCATCACATCATTCTCCTAATGATGTTATTCCGTTATCAAATGACAGCACATGTCCATGGTTAGAAAACCATAACCATCTTTTTTTTGAATATTTACTGTGGGGCAAAGCCCCACAGCCCTTTATTAAATGGGAAAATTGTACAAAAGAACAGAAAAAGAAGGTACAAAAGCTAGACTAGATTACAAAGCTATAAAGCTAAATTACAACAACCTACCTGGACTAATTAAACTAAAGTGTTAATCCAAGCTTTAAGATTAATGCTGCTATCCTTCTTGAGCCTATGAGATAGAAGTGATATATCATGTACAAAATTAGACCTCCAAGCAGCAAAAGTAGCCCTTTCCCCTCTAAAAGTTCTGCCATTCCTGAGGATCCAGATGTTCCAGGCAGCTGTCAGCATTAATTCAAAGAAAAAGGGATGCCTAAAACTTGATCTAGCATACTGAATGCATTGCACCATATTTGACCCTCCTGACCAATCAATAGAGAGATAGTTCCAAACTCTCCGACTGAAATTGCAGTTAAAGAACAAGTGCATCCTGTCCTCAAAGGAATGTTCCTGACAAATGACACAAAGATTGTCATCCAGAGGGGATCTCCAGTGTCTTCAGATTAGCATATCTTTGGTGTTAAGCCTGTCAAAAAAGAGCAACCAGCCAAAGACTTTAATCTTCATGGTGCACCTGCTTGCCCACAACCATTTACATGGCTGAATTGTGGGCAAATGTGAATGCATCAGGATGTAAAAACTCTTAGCAGAGTAGGCACAAGACTTTCCTGGCCAAACCCAAACATCAGGTATGCTGGTGTACCTTTCCAGGGCCATTAACCAATCCTCAAGCACATGCAATTCCTGAGCAGCCTCATGAGACAATGGCAAGAAAAACATTGAGAATATATCCTGTGTGATGAGGAATTCATGCACTGAAACCTTGTCATTATTAACAAAGGAAAATAACCTTGGTAGCCTCCAACATAAAGGTCTAGAAGAACCACCAATATGCCATGCATCAGTCCAGAACAGAGCTGAATCACCCATATTTATGTGCACTGAGGCAATGGGTGTATAGACATCATGAAGTTTGAGGATATCCCTCCACCTAAAGGAACCCACTGGAGTTGTAGCATGTGGGACACCATCAACATAGTAACTATTCCAGATGAGGGACACCCATGGTATATCAGCCTTGTTATAAAATTTATGCAGATGCTTGAGTAGAAGCCCTTTGTTTTGGATATTCAAGTTAATCACTCCAAGGCCTCCCTTTTCTCTGGGTCTGCAAACCAGGTCCCAAGCAGCCAAAGATTGTTTGGGAGCATCAGAACTCCCCCTCCAGAGGCATTGTCTGAATATTCTGTCCAACTGTTTTATAATGCCAGGTGGAATCTGCAAACTGCAGAGGAAGTAGATTGGCATAGAGGTTAGGACTGAAGTTAGGAGCTGCAAACGTGAGCCTTGATTGAGCATGCAAGAGCTAGCGGTCAGGCGTCTCTCCAAAGAGTCCACTAGTGGCATGAGATCAATAATTCTGGGTCTTATGGTTCCAAGGGGCAGCCCTAGATATGTAAAAGGGAGTTGGCCAAGCTTGCAGCCCAACAGGGCAGCTAACCGGGTGGCTTCCCCTTCCTCAATGTTGAGAGGGATCATTGACGATTTTGCAAAGTTGACCTTGAGACCAGTAGATTGTTGGAAGGTGAGCAGCATGTTCTTTAAAGCTACCAGCTCGTCATCTCTGGCTGACAGGAAGATGACCGTATCATCTGCATACTGTATAATGGGGAATTCCTGGTCATGAGTAGGGATTGGGAGTGATAAAACACCCTGAGCCAGCATATGATTAACCACAGTTTGTAGAAGATCAGCGGCCATTACAAATAGAAGGGGTGATAAAGGATCCCCTTGTCTGACTCCGCATTTGCACTTAAACTGCTTGCCTGGGATGCCGTTTAACAACACCGAGGAAGATCCTGTAGAAAGAATCTCTTTGACCCAGCCAATCCATTTATCATCAAAACCTTTGTTCTTAACCATTAACAAGATAACTTCATGATTGACAGTATCAAAAGCCTTTGCAAAATACAATTTCAGAATAACAATGGGCCTGTTGGACTGTTTACATTGATGTATATATTCAAAACTCCAAGCCAGACAATCTTGAATTGATCTACCTTTAAGAAGACCATACTGATTCTTATGGATGCAGTGCAAAATCACCCTTTGCAACCTATTAGCCAACAATTTGGTGAGAAACTTCAAGCATGTATTGGTGAGAGAAATAGGCCTAAAATCATCCAGCCCCTCAGGAGATAACATCTTAGGGATGAGGGCAATGAGTGACCCATTTATGTTTTCCAGAGAGAGCTTCCCCTCATAAAAGTCTCTGATTAAACATAGAAAATCCTTCTTAAGGATCGGCCAACAACGCTTGACAAACATACCATTGAAACCATCCGGGCCGGGTGCCCTATCAGTTGGCAACTCCTGCAGGACCTTCTTAATCTCAGCATCAGAGAAAGGGCGCGATAATTCGTCCAAACCAGGGACTGGCTGAATGAGTGTGTCTAAATGAAAGCCCATTGTAATGTCCTGGGCCTGGCCCATGCGGTTTTTGAAAGAAGCCCAAAGGATTCCCGCCATTTGTTCATGATCAAAGACAAGATTACCCATCCCCGGCGCTTTCAGGCTTGCTATAGAGTTTTTCCTCATGCGCTCCGATGCCATGGCATGAAAAATTTTGGAGTTCTCCTCGCCCACCTTAATATACCTGATGGTACACCTCTGCTTCCAATAGATGTAATGGAGGTTCAACAAATGCTCATAATGCAACTTCACTATTTGCCGAAAATTAAACTCCGATCTAACCAGAGGCCTTAACTCCTCGAGCTTATCAAAATAAAGAATAACCCTGCTGCAGTCCAGAGTTAACTTCTTGAGGTAAGAGAGGTTTTTGCTCCAGACTCTTAAGTCATACCTGAGGCGTTTAAATTTCTTAGGTAGGACTGCTAACCATCTTTGATCAACGAACTAGTCAAGTAGAGGCAAGCTAGGGACACGGTGTTTGTTTATGTATTCACACATGTATCCTAGTTTTCCGATCAATACAATTATAGCATGAATAATAAAACTTTATCATGAATAAGGAAATATAAAATAACAACTTTATTATTGCCTCTAGGGCATATTTCCTTGAGTCTCCCACTTGCACTAGAGTCAATAATCTAGATTACATAGTAATGAATCTAACACCCATGGAGTCTTGGTGTTGATCATGTTTTGCTCGCGGAAGAGGCTTAGTCAACGGGTCTGCCACTTCCAGATCCATATGTATCTTGAAAATTTCTATTTCTCCATCCTTGACTTTTTCACGATTGGAGTTGAAGCATCTCTTGAAGTGTTTGGTTCTCTTGTGAAACCTGGATTCCTTCGCCAAGGCAATTGCTCCAGTGTTGTCACAAAAGATTTTCATTGGACCCGATGCACTAGGTATTACACCCAAATCGGATATGAACTCCTGTATCCAGACTCATTCATTTGCTGCTTTCGAAGCAGTTATGTACGCCGCTTCACACGTAGATCCCGCCACGACGCTTTGCTTGGAACTGCACCAACTGCCAGCTCCACCATTCAATAAAAATACGTATTCGGTTTGTGAGTTAGAGTCATCCGGATCAGTGTCGAAACTAGCATCAACGTAACCATTTACGACGAGCTCTTTGTCACCTCCATAAATGAGAAACATATCCTTGGTTCTTTTCAGGTAATTATGGATGTTCTTGACCGCTGTCCAGTGATCCACTCCTGGATTACTTTGGTACCTTCCTGCCAGACTTATGGCAAGACACACATCAGGTCTGGTACACAGCATAGCATACATGATAGTACCTATGACTGAGGCATAGGGAATGGCTTTCATTTTCTCTCTATCTTCTGCAGTGGACGGGAATTGAGTCTGACTCAACTTCACACCTTGTACATAGGAAGAACCCTTTCTTTGACTGGCCCATTTTGATCTTCTTCAAAACTTTATCAAGGTATGTGCTTTGTGGAAGTCCTATTAAGCGTCTTGATCTATCCCTATAGATCTTGATGCCTAATATATAAGTAGCTTCACCGAGGTCTTTCATTGAAAAATTCTTATTCAGGCATCCTTTTATGCTATCAAAAATTCTATATCATTTCCAATAAATAATATGCCATCCACATACTATAAATGCTACAGAGCTCCCACTCACTTTCTTGTAAATACAAGCTTCACCGAAAGTCTGTATAATACCATATGCTTTGATCACCTCATCAAAGCGTATATTCCAACTCCGAGATGCTTGCACCAGTCCATAGATGGACCGCTGGAGCTTGCACACTTTGTTAACACCTTTAGGATCGACAAAACCTTATGGTTACATCATATACAACTCTTATTTAAGAAATCCATTAAGGAATGCAGTTTTGATGTCCATTTGCCAGATTTCATAATCATATAATGCGGCAATTGCTAACATGATTCAGACGGACTTAAGCATCGCTACGGGTGAGAAAGTCTCATCGTAGTCAACCCCTTGAACTTGTCAAAAACCTTTTGCGACAAGTCGAGCTTTGTAGACAGTAACATTACCATCAGCGCCAGTCTTCTTATTGAAGATCGATTTATTTTCTATGGCTTGCCGAACATCGGGCAAGTCCACCAAAGTCCACACTTTGTTCTCGTACATGGATCCTATCTCAGATTTCATGGCCTCAAGCCATGTGTGAGAATATGGGCTCATCATAGCTTCTTCATAGTTCGTAGGTTCGCCTTGGTCTAATAACATGACCTCCAGAACAGGATTACCGTACCACTCTTGTGCGGATCGTGCTCTGGTTTGACCTACGAGGTTCTGTAGCAACTTGATATGAAGTTTCATGATCATTATTGATACGTCTCCAACATATTTATAATTTTTTATTGTTCCATGCTATTATATTAGCCATCTTAGATGTTTTATATGCATTTATATGATATTTTATATGATTTTTGGGACTAACCTATTAACCTAGAGCCCAGTGTCAGTTTCTGTTGTTTCCTTGTTTTTGAGTTTCGCAGAAAAGGAATATCAAACGGAGTCTAATTGACCTGAAAATTTACAGAGAATATTTTTCGAAAATATGAAAATTAATGGAGCGAAAAGTTATCAGAGAGGAGACCCGAGGAGGGCGCGCCCCCCGTCCTTGTCGTCGCCTCGTATGATTTTTGGCATTATCTTGATGTACCGCGAGCTTTGTTATTATAGTTGAATCGTATGGTGTTTCTCCCCCTCTACCTTCTTCTGATGAATTGAGTTTTACCTTTGAGGTTTCACTATTATCAGATTGAATACTATTATGGATTTGAGAACACTTGATGTATGTCTTGCGTGGGATACCCATGGTGACAATGGGGTGTTCTATTGATTCACTTGATGTATGTTTTGGCACTCAACTCGCGGATTCCCGAGGTGACATTGGGGTAATCTATGCATAGGGGTTGATGCATGCTACCTCTTGAGCATGTGTTGGTTTTCCCTTGAAGAGGAAAGCGTGATGCATAAAAGTAGCGTAAGTATTTCCCTCAGTTTTTTAGAACCAATGTATCAATCCAGTAGGAGACTACACACAAATCACCTAGTATCTGCACAAACAATCAAGAACCTTGCAACCAACACAATAAATAGGTTGTCAATCCCTTCACGCGCACTTGTAAAAGTGAGATCTGATAAAGATAATAAGATAAATATTTTTGGTATTTTTGTTTTATAGTTTGGAAAGTAAAGATTGCAAAATAAACGGCAACATAAATAGCAAAATAATATGATGTAAAATAGACCCAGGGGCCATAGGTTTCACTCGTGGTTTCTCTCAAGATAGCATATATTACGGTGGGTGAACAAATTACTGTCGAGCAATTGATAGAAAAGCGCATAGTTATGAGAATATCTAGGCATGATCATGAACATAGGCATCACGTCCGTGACAAGTAGACCGAAATGATTCTGCATCTACTACTATTACTCCACACATCGACCGCTATCCAGCATGCATCTAGAGTATTAAGTTCATAAGAACAGAGTAACGCATTAGGCGAGATGACATGATGTAGAGGGATAAACTCAAGCAATATGATATAAACCCCATCTTTTTATCCTCGATGGCAACAATACAATACGTGACGTTTCCCTTTCTTTCACTGGGATCGAGCACCCCAAGGTTGAACCCAAAGCTAAGCACTTCTCCCATTGCAAGAAAGATCAATCTAGTAGGACAAACTAAAGTGACAATTCGGAGAGACTTGCAAAGACATTAAATCATGCATATAAGAATTCAGAGAAGAGTCAAATATTGTTCATAGATAATCTTGATCATAAACCCACAATTCACTAGATCTCGACAAACACACCGCAAAAAGAATTACATCGAATAGATCTCTAAGAAGATCGAGCAGAACTTTGTATTGAGATCCAAAGAAAGACAGGAAGCCATATAGCTAATAACTATGGACCCGAAGGTCTGTGGTAAACTACTCACGCACCATCGGAGAGGCTATGGTGTTGATGTAGAGGCCCTTCGTGATCGAATCCCCCTCTGGCAGATCGCTGGAAAAGGCCCCAAGATGGAATCTCACGGGTATAGAAGGTTGCGGCGGTGGAAAAGGTGTTTCGTGGCTCTCCCCGATGGTTTGAGGGTATAAGAGTATATATAGGTGAAAGAAGTAGGTCGGTGGAGCTGCGAGGGGCCCACGAGGGTGGTGGCGCGCCCTCCTGCCTCATGGCTTCCTTGCTGCTTCCTTCACGTCCACTCCAAGTCTCCTGGATTGCGTTTGTTCCAAAAATGATCCTCGTGAAGGTTTCATTCCGTTTGGATTCCGTTTGATATTCCTTTTCTGCGAAACACTGAAATAGGCAAAAAATAAGCAATTTGCACTGGGCCTTCGGTTAATAGGTTAGTCCCAAAAATAATATAAAAAGGTATATTAAAGCCCATTAAACATCCAAAACAGATAATATAATAGCATGGAACAATCAAAAAATATAGATACGTTGGAGACGTATCAATGCACGTTTTCTTCCTTGTTTCTCCAGTAGGAATCTTGGGGCACTCTTTGAGGTTCTTTGTGTTGGATTGAATATTATGAATCTGAATTTGTTTGATGCATATCGTATAATTGACCCACGGATACTTGTGGTGACATTGGAGTATCTAGGTGACATTAGGGTCGATTGATGTGTGTCATATGGTGTTAATTTACTACGAACCCTAGGATTGTTTGTGACACTTATAGGAATAGCTCAATGGATTGATCGGAAATAATAACTTTGAGGTGGTTTCGTACCCTACAAGAAATTTCATCTTATGTTCTTCGCGATAGGAACTTCAGAGTGACTTTTGTCACACGTTGAGGGATTGCCATATGATCTAACTATGTTATCATTGTTGAGAGAACTTGCACTAGTGAAAGTATGAACCCTAGGCCTTGTTTTCAATCATTGCAATACCGTTTTCGCTCACTTTTGTTACTAGTTACCTTGCTGTTTTTATATTTTCAGATTACGAAAACCTATATCTACCACCCATATTGCACTTGTATTACCATCTCTTCGCCGAACTAGTGCACTTACAAAAATTTACCATTGTATTGGGTGTGTTGGGGACACAAGAGACTCTTTGTTATTTGGTTGCAGGGTTGTTTGAGAGAGACCATCTTCATCCTACGCCTCCCACAGATTGTGAAACCTTAGGTCATCAGCTTGAGGGAAACTTGCTACTGTCCTACAAAACTCTGCACTTGGAGGCCCAACAACGTCTACAAGAAGAAAAGTTGCGTAGTAGACATCAATCTCTTTTCTGGCGCCGTTGCTGGGGAGGCTTGGTAAGCGACACTCACACCCCATCAACTAAGCTCTTTTCTGGCGCCGTTGCCGGGGAGGTTAGTGCTTGAAGGTATATCTTTAGATCTTGCAACTGAATCTTTTACTTTCTTGTTTTATCAATAGTTTAGTCTATAAAATAAAACTATAAAAAATGGAATTAAGGTTGCCTCATATGCTTCATCTCTTTAATGTCTTTCGTGAAAATGATGGAAAGGAAAATTGTGCCCAAGTGCTAGAAGAGGAATGCATTAAAATGTTTGGCACAATTTTTTTGAATGATGAGCATGATTGCAATGATGTTAGTATGAATTCTTTGAATATCCATGATGCTAATGATATACAAAGCCACAAGCTCTGGGGTGCTATGTTTCATGAAGATGATATTTTTTATCCCCCAAGTTTTGATGAGAAAATTTATTATGATGATAGCATGCCTCCTATTTATGATGATTATATTGATGAAAGTGGGTTTGGAAGAGTGTCAACTTTAGGAAGCAATGATCCAACTATTTTGAAGGGTGTTGAATCTTATTGTGATAATTATGAAAGTGGATTTGGAGAGGTCATGACTTTATATAGTGATGAATCCACTATTTCGGAACAGGTTCCAATTAATTATGGTGATGATTATTGTGATGACATGTATGCTATAAAGAATAATGATAACCGTGAAATTTGTCATCATGATTTTAATTTTCAATTGGATTATGCCTCACATGATAGTTATTTTGTTGAGTTTGCTCCCACTACTATTCATGACAATAAATTTGCTTATGTGGAGAGTAATAGAACTTCTATGCTTGTAGACCATGAAAATAATGATTTGTGTGGTGGTTATATTGTTGAAGTCATTCATGATGCTATTGAAAATTATTATGAGGGAGGAATATATGCTTGTAGGAGTTGCAATAATATCAAGTTTCCTCTCTATGTGTTCAAAATCTCGAAGTTATGCTTGTTTTGCCTTCCTATGCTAGTTGATTCTTGCTCCCATAAATTGTTTGCTCACAAAATCCCTATGCACAGGAAGTGGCTTAGACTTAAATGTCCTAGTCACATTCTTCATGATGCTCCCACTGTGTTTCAATTCTTATCTTTTATGTGAGCACCGGTAACATCATCATGCTAGAAAGGCATTAAAGAAAAGCACTTGCTGGGAGACAACCCAATATTTACCCCTGCTATTTTTGTGTGTTATCATGATTAAGCTACTGTAGTAATCATGTTTTATAGCTTTTGTTTCAATAAAGTGCCAAGTAAAACCTTTAGGATAGTATGAATGATAGTTGACTTGATTCTGTGCAAAAGCAGAAACTTTTGCGCTCTGTCCAGGAATTTTGAAAATTCACTGCAACGTGTTTTGGTCTGAATTTTTTACACAATATTGATATACAAATTGTCTAGATTGTCCTAATTTGTCAGAAATATTGGATTTACAGAAGTATGATTTCAATTTAGATCTTTACAAACTATTTTATTTTTGACAGATTCTGTTTTCGATGCATAGTTTGCCTATTTTCTAGTTTCTATGGCTTATATTGCTTAATAAAAATTGTAGAAATGATAGGTACAGTAGGCTCATGTGAGAAAAATTATGAATCTTGTCTTGACAATACCAAAGTGAATGATTTGCTTTATTATACTAACGGAGCTCACGAGTTTTCTTTTAAGTTTTGTGTTGTGAAGTTTTCAAGTTTTGGGGTAAGCTTTGATGGATTACGGAATAAAGAGTGGCAAGAGCCTAAGCTTGGGGATGCCCAAGGCACCCCAAGGTAATATTCAAGGACAACCAAGCATCTAAGCTTGGGGATGCCCTGGATGGCATCCCCTCTTTTGTCTTCGTCCATCGGTAACTTTACTTGGAGCTATATTTTTATTCACCATATGATATGTGTTTTTCTTGGAGTGCCATTTATTTTATTAGGATTTAATTGATGTTATTTAGATTAATATATTTCATCTTTTAGTTCAATAAAAAGGTCAAGTATAGCCTTTATCATGCTTATTTTTCAAGTCTATATGTTGCTGTTTGAAAACAGAAAGTTTGCTGTTTTGTTTTGAATATTTTTTAATAGTCAGAACATGATAAAATATTGAAATTTTTACACAATGAGTAGTAACAAATTTTCTACAGTTTGGTAAAATTTCAGAATTTTGGGAGTTAGGGAAGTATGATTCCTCTTGCATTCTTTACAGATTTTTCTGTTTCGACAGATTGCTGTTATGTTTGCATTGCTTGCATATGTTTGCTTGTTTAATGATTCTATTTGAGGATATGACTATTAAAAATGCATAGGCATCTAGTATGAAATGTCAAATAATAATTTTAGTGATTTGCTACAGTAGAGAATGATAAGGTTTATGCGTTGATCTATACTAACTTATCTCACGAGTTCTTGTTGAGTTTTGTGTGGATGAAGTTTTTAAGATTTAGGAAAACTGCGATATGAGAGGAATTAAGGAGACACAAAAGCTCAAGCTTGGGGATGCCCAAGGCATCCCTAGCTAATATTCCAAGAATTATCAAGCATCTAAGCTTGGGGATGCCCCTGTTGGCATCCCACCTTTCTTCTTCAACAACTAACGGTCAGTTTTGGTTGAGCCTACGTTTTTGCTTCTTCACATGATATGTGCTATCATTATAATTGTCGGTGTACTAAAGTAGGGGTACCTTAGTACCCCGAACTTGTGCACGGGCAGTAGTAGCCTCCCGCGGCAAGGCCTGCCAGGGGAGCGACAAGAGTCTCCACGGCCCTTTCCGGGCCGGACGAAGGCCAAGTGATCGAGCCTAGAAGACCAAGCCTCGGCAAGAGGAGCTTGCCGGGTCGAGAAGGCAAGGTCCGGCAAGAGGAGCTTGCCGGGCCAAGGCGACAAGGCCCCGGCAAGAGGAGCTTGCCGGGACGACTAAGTCGAAGCACCAAGGCCCCGGCGGGAGGAGCTCGCCGGGACGGCCAAGCCAAGGCACCCCAAGAGAAGCCCGCCGCGGCGCGCCGCGCGCCCCGGCAAGGCCTGGCGAGCGTCAAGCTCCCAGGTGCGGCAAGGCAACTACCTCGGCAAGCCACTTGCCGCGGCAAACCACCACATCAGGCCCGCGCTCCAGCTCACCTGCCCACGCGTCGCTCTGGGGCTTCCCCGGAGGCACGTGGCGGGACGCCGCGCAACCTGAGACGCGCGGTGGCATGCAACGTTGGCAGAGTCGCCCCCGTGGCGAGCGGAGGCACTCCTAACGGTCCGCCTCGGCACTGTTCAGGCGATCCAGACGGGCATTTAATGCCTTTGTCCCCCGCCGTCAGAGTTAGGAGCGATAGCACTGTGCGGCCACTATCCACACAATCCCTTGCCATTTTTACCCTCACCTGCGTCGCTCCCTGTGGGAAACCCCTTGGCATATAAAAGGAGGCCCATGCGCACGTAGAAGGGGGATCGGACCCAATAGGCCCTCGCCTACGTCCTGCTCCAACTTACTGTATCTTCTTGCGCTCCAGAGCAAGAACCCGAATCAACCAGACTTGCAGCAGTAGGGTTTTACGCATCCATGCGGCCCGAAGCTGGGTAAAATCGTTGTGTGTGTGTGTCGCCTCGATCTGCTCTTTGTGCATCCTCTGCCCCCGCCGAACCGACAAGGGGCTCCGTCCCCATAGGTGCTCGTGGAGGCGGATACCCCCCGACATCTTTGGCGCGCCAGGCAGGGGGGCGTCGAGGTTGTGCGAACCAGATTCGGCGACCACAGGCAAGCTCAGGTATGGCCAGGGACTTTTCCGCTCCGACCCGCTGGGCGGAGGCATCCCTCCTCACGGACCCGTGCACGGCCCTCCTCGAGTACCCACTCACGTAGAGTCCGGGCAAGAGCAGCTGCTCCTTGAGGAGGACCGCCTTCCGGCCGCTGAGCGAGTTTCTCGCCTCCAGCAAGCTCTGCGCCGCTCCCGTAGCCGCAGAAGTTAGCGCCGGAAGTTGCGGGAAAGGCGACCTCGTCCTTCGGCGAGCCCAGGCCGCCAAGATCCAAACGAGTCGACGCCGACCGTGGGAGGAACCTTGCCAGCGCGGCGGTCGGAACCCGTCCCATCGGCCATCCTCTCTGTCCAAGTCTTGCCGCAGTTGCATGTAATCCTTGGTACAGAGGCGGGCGCAGATCCCGAGCATAGCTTATGTGCCCCACACGTCTTGTCGATTTCGCGCCTCTCCGCTTGGCGCAGGCATCATTCGACACGATTGTGCAGCACTCGTCTCCGGCAAGCGGTGGCAGGCCGTCAGGCCCCGAGCCTGGGCTGGGCGTCGCCCGAGGAAGCTGCGCCTTGCCGGACGGCAAACGACAGAGAAGCTAAGTTGCCAAAGTTTGAGCGACTAAGCTCCTTCTTATTCTTAAATTATCTTCCTCGAACGACCGAGCTTCGTATGGGAAACCTGTGCGCGGAGGGGCCGGCTCGTGGCTGGTTGCGCCCTTATTTCGTTTCGAGCCCCGCTCAACGACTTAAGTGTGCTACATCCCGAGTAGCGTCCTTACTTGTTTCGAGCTTGCTCGGCAGCTTGAGCGTGCCGCGACTGCAGTCGCCACGCCTACCGCGCCCCGAGCCTGCTCAACATTTAAGTGAGTTGCGCCAGCCGCGGCAAGGTTTCTTGCCGGTGGGAGCCCCGTCAGCGGGTTGCTGACGTCCCGCACTCGGCACCCGTGGCAAGGCGGAGACTTTCGCCGACAAGTTCCTGTGAGCGTAGGGCGCGAACGTACGAAGCATAAAGTCAAACGAGGGAGATAACAGCGCAATGAACTGCCTAAGATAAAAGTTATATTACAAAATAACTTGCCGCTGCTCTAATCAGCTGTTTCTGTGGCATGCTCGGCAGCAACGAGAGAAGAAAAGAAATAGGTGGGCGGCCTAATCCGCGCGGTCGCCCTCGACCCGCCTGATCCCCGCCACCCTTTCCACGATGGGGGTGACGAGGGCCCTGATCTCCGTCAGGTCAGCATCTTCCGGCAAGTGCCTGAGGACGTTGGTGAGCCTGATGGTGGGGTTGCGGAAGACGATCTTCACCAACACCCTCTCGAGGGCCCCGGAGACGGCTTCCCGCGTCTCCTCGGCCAGCTGTTTTGGGATCGATTCTCGGAGGTGCCGGAGCACCCCCACCAAGCCCTTGAAGAAGGAAGTGAGCTTGGCGCTCGGCGGGACGTCCTCGCCGGAGGGGTACTCGTGGCCCTCCATCCACAGCAGTTTCAGCTCCTGGTCGATGGTGGAGGCGATGTCGACGAGGCCTTCCGTCCACCGCTCCACCGTCTCTCGGAAGGCGTTCTGGGTAACGGCGGCGCTCCTCAACAGCTCCTCGTTGCCAGCAACCTCCTTCCGCAAGGCCGCTTCCTGCTCCTTGGCGCTCTCCAGCGCCTTGGCCAGGGTGTCCAGCTTCAGCTCGAGGACAGCCTTGGAGTCCTTGGCGGCGTCGAGCTCCTGGATCTTCTCGGCGAAGCGGCCCTGCAGCTCGCCAAGGGAGTGAGCGCCCTTCTCGCACTCCAGTTTGAGCGAGGCAAGCTCCTCGGCGGCCGTGGCGGCATCCTGCGCTTTCTGCAGGTCCCCGCCAAGCGCCTGCTCGCGCGCGGCAACCTCCTCCTCGTGGCTGGCGAGGCTGGCCCTCTGCTGCACCAACTCGCTTTCCCGCGCGGATAGCCCCGCAGCGGCAAGCCTCTGCTGCTCTTCAGCCTCTGCCTTCTCGAGGAGGAAGGCCGTCCGCGCCTCGTCGAGCAGCCTCCGCTCCTCCGCCAAGGACCGGAGAGCCTCCTGGTTGAGCTCCCGGAGCTCCCCGGCGCGCTTCTCCATGTCCGCGCCGGCCTTCGCGAAGAGTGCCTCCTGGCGCTCCACCTTGGCCTGCCGGGCGCGGTAGAGCGACACAAGCTTCCAGAGCAGCCGCTCCTCCTCGGGCTCGCCGCTGCCGGTGCTTGGCGCGTCGACCACTGTCAGCCCGACGGAGGCGAGCACTTCTCCGTCCAAGGCCTCCCCCTCGACTGGCGCCCTGGAGCTAGGCTCCCAGGGGAGCCTGATGAAGACGCCATCGCCGGCCTGCAGGTAGGCGCCTGCCGGGGGCTCCTCGGGGCCCGACGTGCTAGCAGCAGCGGGATCGCCGGACTGCGGAGTGCTTGATGCCTCGGCCTCCCCGGGGCCGTCGGCACGGTAGCCGGTCCCCTCGCCGCCTGCTGCCGCGGCGCCCTTGGCGGCTTCAGCCTCCTCGCCGCCTACGGGGTCGTCGGTGCCTTCCGCCTCCTCGATGACGACGGCGTCGTCGCCGTCGCCACGCGCGCCCTCCTCGACGACGACCTCGATCTCCATCGGGTCCGCGGTGGGCGGGTCTGATGGTCGGAAGAGGGGAGAAGAGTCAGCTGAACAGCCGACAAAGAGGCTCATAAGAAAAGATAGCCAGGGGAAGTTTTCCGTGCAGGGGGGCTTACCGGTGGCAGGGTCCGTGGCCGCGGCCTCCGCTGCCGGGGGATCGCTGGCCGCGTCCCTCGCCGGAGACCCCTCCCTTGCTGGAGAGGTCTTCCTTGCCAGGGGCTCCTCCCTTGCCGGGGAGGTCTCCCCTGTCGGGGGCTCCTCCCTTGCCGGAGGTTTCTCCCAAGGCGGGGTGGTCGAAGCGGACGGCGCGGCAGGAGTGCCCCCCGGGGTCGCCTGTCGGGGCTGCTCTGCTCCTACCCAACGACAACAACAACAGCCACATGTTAGCAAAGAGAAGGGAAGCTCGCGCGCGCACCAAACGGCAAGAGCTAGTCGTGCCCTCACCCTGGGGGCTGCGCTGTGGGCTGCCCTGCGGGCCCGCTGCCAGGTCCGGCAAGGTCGTCTCCAGCACCTCCCCAGTTGCCGGAGGAGATTCGCCCTTAAGGACGACCAGCGGGATCTTGGCCCTCTTCGCCCTCCTCTGGGCCAGCGTCCTGAAAAGGGAATGGTTTCGGGGGGGTGGGATGAATGGGCTGCGAAACAAGACGAAGCAACAGAAATCAAGAAGATACAAGCTCTACCAGGAACTTACTCTCCGTCCTCCTCTTCGTCGTCGGAGCTGAGCGCGGAATAATCAAAAACCGGCTTGCTCCAGGCGCGAGGAGACAGGGGAGTGGGTTCCCGGGACCGCTTGGCGGGGGCGGTAGACGACCCCGCCCCCGTTGCCGCCGCGGAACGAGGAGCGGAAGGAGCAGAAGCCGTGGCCCGTGAGGACCCCGCTCCCGATGCTTCAGAGGCGCGCGTCACCCGGGGCTGCGGTTACTGGTCGGCCTGCCGCACCACCTCTCCGGCCCTGCGGAGACGCCTCCTCGGCTGGGCAGGGGGCTCCGCCTGCGACGAGCTGCCCAGGAGCCGCGAAGAGGGCGCGTCCGCCTCCGGCAAGCCACCCGCGTCCTGGGCGGGCTCGCCCGCACCACCGTGCCCGGCTGGCTCCTCCGCGCCGGCGAGCTCCATCTGGTCGGCGAGGCTCTCCGCCTCCGCCGCGTCTGCCTCGGCCAGGGTGAAGCCAGACTCGCCCGCGGCCGCGGCGGCCGCCGCCTCCTCCATCCTGGAGGCGATGTAGGCCAGCTCCTCGGGGGTGGTGTCCCGCGTGAGGCCCCTCTTCTCGTAGGGGTCGACCGGCACCTCCTCCAAATTGTCGAAGAAGGCCTGCACGACGTCGTCCGCCGGCTCCTACCAGGTCGCGTCGATCCCGTGCGAGTCGCACAGCGGCATCATCGCGAGGATGCGGCTAAGCGCCGAGTTGTTGCACAGGGGGACAACGCCCAGCGGCAACCTGAACCATCCTGGGTGCTCGGAGTCGTGCTTGAACAGCTCCTTCAACACTCCGTCGAGCTCCAGAACGGTGAAGTTGTAGTTGAGGCCCGGGCGCAGCCTCATGATGTCCGCCGCGTTTTGGAATTCCCAAGCCGGTTTCCCCCTCTCCTGCAGGGGGGCGATACGCCGGCGAAGGAAATCCGTGCCGACGGCGCCGACGGTGAGCCCGGCAAACCCGAGGCGCAGGATGCGGGTGGCGGCAATCTTCAGCTTGGCGTCGTCCGGGGCCAGGTCGCTCCAGTCGCGGCCGCGCACCACTGGAGTTCGCCGCACGGCGGTGAACGGCGGTGGATTCTCCTCGACGATCAGGCACCACTCGGCCCTCCACTCCTCCCATCTGCCACGGAGTTCCCCCTCCAAGTAGGCCTCTTTCTTGCCGGTCCTGGAGATCCAAGCGACTCCGCCGGACAGCGGCTCTCCTTTCTCCACCCGGGGAGTAAAGAAGTGCCGGAAGAGGGCTACGTTGGGGCGGACTCCGACAAAGTTCTCGCAAAGGTGTGCGAAAACCGCCATTGTCAGAACGGCGTTGGGGGTGAAGTCAAGGAGGTGGAGGTTGTAGGTGTGCATGATGTCGCAGAAGAACTCAGAAAAAGGCGGGCAGAGCCCGCAGAGGAAGAACACGGCGAAGAAAGGGTACCCGGTCGGGTACAGCTTCTGGGCGATGGCGGGAAGAACTCGCGTGCGCGGATGCGCTCGCGTCGCCGTCGACCAGAAGAGGAGGTATTCGTTCTTCAGCCTCACCGCGTCAAGCTGAGGAGGGAATGTCGCCGTCTCCTTCCGAAGCGCTTCCAGCCGCAGCGCCTCGACTGACTTCACGGCCTTCCCCTTCGCCTTGTCGCTCTTCGGGGCCATGGCCGAAACGGGGAGGGGGAGTTGTCGGCGTTGGCGGCGCCGGGGGCTGCGAGAGCGAATCGCTGCTTTCTCTAGCAAGGAGGAGGCGGCAGAGATTTTCGAGGAACAGCAATCGGCGGAATGGCGAGCTGCCCCTGTTCCCCCCCGCTTATAAGGGGGGGGGAAGGAGCGGGGGCGGACGCTCCGCCTTCCCAGATAAAGAGATCATGCACGACGTGACGCATGCCTGCGGGCCTCCGTCCCGCGCACGCCGCCCACGTCACGCACGCCTCGCACGCCTCGCCTCCCCCACGACGCCGCGATAAGCGCGCACCACTTGGGGAGGGCGCGACGAGCACGGAGTTAAGGAGCAGCGCAACCCAGGCCACGCGTGCCCGTGCACTGTTAGGGCCTGGCCCAACAACGCTCGGCACCGTGTATGGCCCAGACCCGGGGGCTCCTGTCGGTGTACTAAAGTAGGGGTACCTTAGTACCCCGAACTTGTGCACGGGCAGTAGTAGCCTCCCGCGGCAAGGCCTGCCAGGGGAGCGACAAGAGTCTCCACGGCCCTTTCCAGGCCGGACGAAGGCCAAGTGATCGAGCCTAGAAGACCAAGCCCCAGCAAGAGGAGCTTGCCGGGTCGAGAAGGCAAGGTCCGGCAAGAGGAGCTTGCCGGGCCAAGGAGACAAGGCCCTGGCAAGAGGAGCTTGCCGGGACGACTAAGCCGAAGCACCAAGGCCCCGGCGGGAGGAGCTCGCCGGGACGGCCAAGCCAAGGCACCCCAAGAGAAGCCCGCCGCGGCGCGCCGCGCGCCCCGGCAAGGCCTGGCGAGCGGCAAGCTCCCAGGTGCGGCAAGGCAACTACCGCAGCAAGCCACTTGCCGCGGCAAACCACCACATCAGGCCCGCGCTCTAGCTCACCTGCCCACGTGTCGCTCTGGGGCTTCCCCGGAGGCACGTGGCGGGACGCCGCGCAACCTGAGACGCGCGGTGGCATGCGACGTTGGCAGAGTCGCCCCCGTGGCGAGCGGAGGCACTCCTAACGGTCCGCCTCGGCACTGTTCAGGCGATCCAGACGGGCATTTAATGCCTTTGTCCCCCGCCGTCAGAGTTAGGTGCGATAGCACTGTGCGGCCACTATTCACACAATCCCTTGCCATTTTTACCCTCACCTGCGTCGCTCCCTGTGGGAAACCCCTTGGCATATAAAAGGAGGCCCATGCGCACGTAGAAGGGGGATCGGACCCAATAGGCCCTCGCCTACGTCCAGCTCCAACTTACTGTAGCTTCTTGCGCTCCAGAGCAAGAACCCGAATCAACCAGACATGCAGCAGTAGGGTTTTACGCATCCATGCGGCCCGAAGCTGGGTAAAATCGTTGTGTGTGTGTGTGTCGCCTCGATCTGCTCTTTGTGCATCCTCCGCCCCCGCCGAACCGACAAGGGGCTCCGTCCCCATAGGTGCTCGTGGAGGCAGATATCCCCCGACAATAATGTCATTTTATTTTGTTTTGCTTACTGTTTGAATAAAGTACTTAAGTTCTGAAATTTTATTTATGAGAAGGAGTCTTCACATAGTTACATAATTATTCGACTACTCATTGATCTTCATTCATATCTTCTTAGAGCAGTAGTTTTATTTTGAAGAAATTGTTGAACTCTCATGCTTCACTTATATCATTTTGAGAGTCTCTAAACAACATGGTAATTTGCTTAGGTTATGAACTTAGTCCTAATATGATAGGCATCCAAGAGGGATATAATAAAAACTTTCATATAAAGTGCATTGAATACTATGAGAAGTTTGATTCCTTATGATTGTTTTGAGATATGAAGATGGTGATATTAAAGTCATGCTAGTAAGTAATTGTGAATTTGAGAAATACTTGTGTTAAAGTTTTTGATTCTCGTAGCATGCACGTATGGTGAACCGTTGTGTGATGAAGTCGGAGCATGATTTATTTGTTGATTGCCTTCCTTATGAGTGGCGGTCGGGGACGAGTGATGGTCTTTTCCTACCAATCTATTCCCCTAGGAGCATGCGCGTAGTACTTTGTTTTGATAATTAATAGATTTTTGCAATAAGTATATGAGTTCTCTGTGACTGACGTTGAGTTCATCGATTATACACACTCTCACCCTTCCACCATTGCTAGCCTCTTTAGTGTCGCGCAACTTTAGTGGGTACCATAAACCCACCATATACCTTCCTGAAAACAGCCACCATACCTACCTATTATGGCATTTCCATAGCCATTTCGAGATATATTGCCATGCAACTTTCCACCGTTCCGTTTATTATGACACGCTCCATCATTGTCATATTGCATTGCACGATCATGTAGTTGACATCGTATTTGTGGCAAAGCCACCGTTCATAATTCTTTCATACATGTCACTCTTTATTCATTGCACATCCCGGTACACCACCGGAGGCATTCATATAGAATCATATTTTGTTCTAAGTATCGAGTTGTAATTCTTGAGTTGTAAGTAAATAAAAATGTGATGATCTTCATTATTAGAGCATTGTCCCACGTGAGGAAAGGATGATGAAGACTATGATTCCCCCACAAGTCGGGATGAGACTCAGGACAAAAAAAAGAGGCCAAAAAAATGAGAGAAGGCCCAAATAAGAAAATAAATGAGAGAAAATAGAGAAGGGGCAATGCTACTATGCTTTTACCACACTTGTGCTTCAAAGTAGCACCATGATCTTCATGATAGAGAGTCTCCTATATTGTCACTTTCATATACTAGTGGGAATTTTTCATTATAGAACTTGGCTTGTATATTCCAATGATGGGCTTCCTCAAATTACCCTAGGTCTTCGTGAGCAAGCAAGTTGGATGCACACCCACTTAGTTTATACTTGAGCTTCCATAAACTTATAGCTCTAGTGCATTCGTTCCATGGCAATCCCTATTGTGTTTTTATGAAAGGGTATTTTAGACCCTGCCTTGACAGAAGCAGAAAAGAGAGGAGAGAAGTCGCTCCAGCGTGGTACACGGCTAGGCCAGACACGTTTCAAGACTTTAAAGGGTGTAGTGTCAGTAGATGGAGATGGAGAACGTAGCTCTGGAGTTGATGATCTCAGTAGCCTTGAACCACCATCCCAGGTGCTTGCTTTAACTTCACGGTGTCATATGTGGTTGCATGTTGCATATGGTGTCTAGCTTGTATTCGAAAGGCCGAAGTCCGTCTTTATCAAGATAAGGAAAGATATTTTTTTACATGAACCACCATCCCGGGAGCACCAGAAGACAAATAGCTAGTCACGGCACTGGCCGAGCCAGTGACAAGCCCAGCACAAACATGCATCACCTGGAAGCCAACTAAAAAGCCACGATGGTGGCGAAGCAGCCCGCCTCCCACCAGGCTCTCAGGTCCTAGATGATCATGCTCACCACTCCAGCCGGATGTCTAGCTTGTATTGCTTCCAATTTGGTCAAATTGCATCTGCTAAGCTTACACACTATACCTTTGAATATGACACGCCTTCCTGTTTTTGGTACATACTAGTACATCTGTCTATTAACCATGTTGTTACATTAAACTAATGTTCTTGTGTATCCCTCGTCAATCACTTATGATGAGGCAGTCATGACTGTGATAAAAGATCGTCATTTAAAGAATGCAGCGTCAGCCTCCCCACATGATTCTCAAGAAACAGCAAGGCTAGATGAAGATAGTGAATGTAGCTCTATAGTTGATTACCGCACTTCTGATACACTAGTATCGCAAGTGCTTGCTCTAACTTGGCAACGTGATATGTGGTTGCATGTTGCATATTGTGTCTAGATTGTAATTCTTCTAATCTGGTTAAATTTCATGTGCTATTCTGCTTAGTTTATACATTATACCTGTTAATGTGACATGCCTTCCTGTTTTTAGTACATAGTACATCTGTCTATTAAGCATGTCCTTACATAAAACTATTGTTTTTTGTATCCCGCATAAATCAATATGACGACACACCTTCAGTATATGCAGTGTGATATTAGTTGCATCTTTCATATGATTTATAGCATGCGCTGCTTCTAATTTGTTGAGATGCCATTCATGATGGGACGCTTTTAACTTGGCAGAGTCATATTGGTTGCATCTTTCATGTGGTGTCTAGCTTGCATTGCTTCTTATTTGTTGAAATGGTTTCTTCTCAGTTTATACAAACAGTTGTGAATATTCCATGCCGTCCCATTTTTCATATTATGCCATCCTGGAATCATGTGTTTGCCTTACATCAAAGTAGTGATTGTCAGTATCATGCACGAATGAGTTCTAAAGAGTGAATTTTATTGCTTTTTCTTGTCAGTTTTACTTGACAATTCAAAAGCAATAAAGCGGAAGGAAGTTAGCAAGGCAGCGGATGAAGGTGCTCCTTCCAAACGGAGGGCCTCTACAGATTCTACTCCTCCATCCCCCCAAGATGATTTCCAAGACAACACATGCATAGACACTCAACGTAGCTGTGTTGGTGATGAGCACGTCTCCCCTAGTGCACCATCACAGGTGCTCCCTCTAACTTGGCACTGTTATATGTGGTTGCATGTTATGTATGATGTCTAGCTTGTATTTCTTCTAATTTTGTTGAATTTCATCTGCTTACTTTACACATTATACTTGTGACTAAGACACGTGTTCCTCTTTCTAGAACATACAATATCTGTCTATCATACCATGTTCTTACATCATAGTACTACTGTTGTGTAACCTGCAACAATCACTTGTCATAAGACACATTTGACATGGGAGTGTGATATAGGTTACATCTCGCATTCTTTTCTAGCTTGTACTACTTCTAATTTGTTGAAATGGCACTTATGACGAGACAGTTTTATCTTGGTAGAGTGATATTCGTTGCATCTTTCATATGGTGTCTAGCTTTTATTGCTTCTAATTTGTTGAATTGCCTTCTGCTTAGTTTACACATCATAGCTATGAATATGCAATGTTGTCCTTTTTTCTTACACATTCAATCGTCCTATCATGCGGTCGCCTTACATTAAAGTAGTGCTCATCAGCACCCTGCATCAATGAGTTCTGAAAAATGAATTTTTATTCATCTTTCTCGTGGGTTTGACTTGACAAGGCAATACAATTAAGAAAGAGGAAGGAAAAATAAGGTAGGGACTGACGGCGGTCTTCCGGCGAAACCGGCATCTGAGGTGCTTTCTCTAGCTTGGCAGTGTGATATTGTTAACTTGGAAGAGCGATATTTGTAGCATCTTTCATATGGTGTCTACCTTCCATTGCGTTGCTTCTAATTTAGTGAAATGTCTTCTACTTAGTTTACACATCATAGTTCTGGTTATCTCATGATGTCCTGTTTTTCGTACATATTACATCCTCCTATCATGTGGTTGTCTAACATCAAAGTTCAGTTTGTCTGTATCACACATCAATTTGTTCTGGAGAATTAAATTTTTATTCGTTTTTCTTGTCGGCTTGACTTAACATGGCACAGAGAAAGAGGAAGCAACACAGAACGACAGGGAAAGGGAAGCGGAAGAATCCTGCAGATTCTGCTGGTACTGATGGTGCAATAGAAGGTCAAAGTCAAGCGGAAAATTGTACCGATAGGGTATCCCGTGCTACACGAGCTGCAGAACAAGCCAAACAGAAACAAATAGCTGCCACCAAACAAGCAGAGACATCCCTAGTTGTTGCAACACCTTCCACAGTACCACCAGCTGCACGATTTACTCGTTGGTCAACTCAGCTAGCAGCACGTTCCCAAGCTTCCTGGCCACCTGACACTACTTCCGAAGCACTCTTGACACAATATGAGTTGGCAAGATCAGATGAACTTTGTGATCTTCAACAACAAGAAGGTAGTTGTTGAAGTCAAGTTGCAGTTGCATGCTTCTTTATATGTAGTCTCACAGTTTGGTGTACACTAACACTTCCTATGTTCGTTGTTGGACTAGCACCTAGGCGCAAGAGGAAACAAACATCAGGGATAATGCTCGATAGGTTAACTAAATCTAGAGGAGGAAGAATGGAGATCCGTTTGGAGGCAGGTTTAAAAAGGCCACGTGATGCTATAGAGTCAGCCAAGTTAGTATCCGAGGCAGCGGTTGCTGTTAGGTGTCATGTACATATCCTCCCAACATGGATTCAGTACAAGAATGAGAAAGACGAAACCCAGTTCAACACCTTCCTCGACCATTTATCTGTAAGTATGGTTATGTATGGAAAATAGTAATATCGTCTTGCTTTGTCCAATACTTTCTAGGTAGCTGATAATGAGACTCCCATAATTTTCAACATATGAGGTTCAAGTTGGATAGTCAATATGATGCAACCAGACAAGCTTGCACCCATGTTTTCAAGTCTGCTCTGCGACAATATTGTTATAACTTGAGGAAAACTCACTTTGAAGGCAAGGCTAACAGTGAACTTGCCCAAACATCTCTAGTGGAAAATATATCGGATGAAGACTGGAGAGGCCTTGTTAAACACTGGTCTGATCCAAAGTATCAGGTACATTATATATATGTGATCAGATCACATGTTGAAGTCCTATTTACGCATGTGCCACACAAATCTATCTTCTTGTAGGTGAACTATTCAAAGAACAAGGCCAACCGTACGAAAGTCAAATTCCAACAGACGACAGGATCCTGTAGCTATATTGCACACTACGAGGCTCTTGTAGTTAGCTGTTGTTTCACTCTTTTCGATGTACCATATTATCATATCTATATTGACTTGTTACAAATGCAGAGGAAAGCCCGCAAGGACCAAAAAGTACCTGAACCAAATGTTGTGGAAATCTTCAAGGACTGTCACACCAGCAAGACGAAGGGCATGACTATACCAGTCTAAGCCGCTGTTGTAAGTCCTTAATCTCATGCCTTTTAACTACTACTTACTCTGACTTGTGCCTTGAACTGCATGGTTTGCGGCCAATGTCTATTAATCTTTTCAATTTTATACACAATTGTCTTAGCGTATCATTCAACTTTGTAACATCCCAAATTTTCAATTTGGAATGTTATGCATTAGATCATCATTGAATATCATATTTTATTGCATTTTGGCTTGATCCTAGAAATTCTACGCAACTCAAGGAGCCACGGAGAGAGTTGGGAATTTCGTTATTTTGCTATTTGAGTTTTTCTCAAATTTTGAAAAGAGGATTGTTTGATTTTAATTATTTTCTCTTCGAATATTTCTTTTACGAAAATAACAGAGAGAGGATAAAATGACTTCCTCAAAATAAAGAAATATTGGAGATTTAATATTAAAATCAAATAAGAATTTTATTCAGAATTTTATCGCTATTTTATTTGAATTAGGAAAAATATGTGTTTTCCAAAATTGCATTACAGTCCCAAATAAATGTTAACCTTGTCCAGTAGATTTTTAGAGGACGGGGAAAATTTATTTCAGGATTTTTGGAGTCCATTTAGTATTTCTTTTATTCGTTTTTCTACGCGGAATATAAGCCGTATCCGCCCGGGACTCTGCCCGGGGGAGGCTTTATAAGCCGTGCCGCCCGAGGCCGCAGCCCACCAGCCCGCCGCCGCCGAAACCCCAGCCGCTACCCGCGCCAGCCCGCCGCCGCCGCCCGACCCAGCCGCCGGATCCGCCGTCGCCGCCGCCGCCGTTCGCCGGACCTCGTCGGAGGTAGCCGTCGCCTCGGTTTTCGCGAGAAAACCGATCGATTTTTTCAAAACCCTAGATGCGTTATTATTATTATTTTAGATCGGTTTTTTTTCGGTTTAGTTATTTAGCGAACGTCCATTCGTACATTCGTTTTAACGAACGGTTTTCACCGATTAGCCGCAGACAGCGAACATTCGTTCGTTAGTCTATTCATCATTTTTTTTCTTTTTCTCGGATTTTCCGCGATTATTTTCGATCGCGATTTCTGATCCGATTTTCGTTTTAGTTTATCTTTTCGCTCGTTTATCGGAATCAGGCGATTCAAGCGCCTAGAGTTTCGTCTCGAAGCCCTCCTTCTGTTTAATCATCTTAAACAAGTTTTTGCTACTGTAAAATTTGACTTTAGTCCAGATTAGTAAACAAAGCTTGTTTCTTTCGCCGTTTGAGTTTTGTTGCTTCGTTTGATTTGATTCTTTTTGCAAACCGGTGTTCTTAAGTTGAACTTTCTGGTTAGATCTCTTATTTGAGTTTTACACGTGACCTTGCTTGATTTCTTATTGTATGCTTGTTTTTTTGCGATAGAGTACCCGGAGTGCGAAGCATGCTACTACGAGTCTCTAGGTTTCGCGGATCATTAGCAAGGCAAGTAACACTTTGGTCATTCCTCTTTACTACCCAATTTTATTGCATTAGATCAATCCTCAAACAATTGCATCGTTAGTATCTAATTAAATTGTGGGTTTGGGAAGTAGATGATGTAGTACCTATTCACCTATTTATTATCAAACCTATGGGAGTTACTTCTACGTTGCTTATATTGCTATGCTATGCTCGTAGACGTGGATTGGGTTTGAGTGCATTCATGACAGATGTGAGTATTGTTAATTAATGGTTAACTTAAGGTGGCAACTTTAATACACATTTGCGTGGATTGAGGCACCTGGGGAACCCAGTGATTGCCTGTATTTTTTGGAGATCCCGGGGTACCATGTGATTCTCCTATGGACTGCCACCCAGGCTCAAAGGGATCATAAGATTATTCATGCTAGAAACTTTCGTGTGCAGCCACATGCCATTATGGGCTCTAGCATAGTTGAGTAAGTTGTGGGAAACCTTTCCATGATGGGCTAGCAGATGTAGGGGATTGTAGGTGTACAGGCCTATCTATCGGTTAAGGTGACCTCTTCGGAAAGACTGTGTCTCCGTCATCCGTTTCTCAAACACCAAGTAGTGCGAAAAATCCAACGGAGGAGATCGAGTCTTATGGGGAAAAGTGCATAAACCTCTGCAGAGTGTACACACTAATCATGGTTAGCCATGTCCCCGGTTATGGACATCTTGAGTATCTAGTTCTGGGATTATCATGTGGATCTCATCACTCTAAATTAATTTTGTTGGGGTTATTAATTACCTTTTAATTGGGATTGAGATGGGATTTACCATTGTCAATGTTTTCAACCAACTTTGTAGTTAAATAAAATTCATTCCTTTGTTGTAGGAAAAAAATTGGCTTTTCGCAAAACATATTAACCATACAGCCTCCACCAGCCATATATGCATATAGTGATAGCTTTATTCTGTTCATTACTCTCCTGTGTTACATTGCCAGCATATTCCATGTGCTGACCCGTTTTCGGGCTGCAACGTATCATGTTGCAGACTTTTCAGACGACGAGTAAGGAGCCTTAGGTCGTGGTATTTCACTCAGTGATGTCGTTGGAGTTGATGGACTCACTTTATCTTCCAAGCCTTCCGCTGTTATCGTATTAGATGGCCTTAAGCCATATTTATTGTAATAAGTTCTCTTTTGATACATTCGATGTAATAAGTGTGTGATTGCTACTCTATTATAAATCCTTCAAGTACTGTGCGTGTCAGCATTACCGATCCAGGGATGACACTGATGCACCGAGATCAGATTGTTTGAGGTCCGGTTGCTACAAGGTGGTATCAGAGCACACGCTGACTGTAGGACATGACTACTAAGCTAAAGCCCTAGATCACTGCTCTCTTCTCATTTCTAACTCCTCTCCATTTTCTCCTCTTTAGGATGGCGGATGCAAGGATCAAATTCACGCAACCGGATGAAGACACCCGTTTTGGAAGCCACTTGAAGGAAGTTACTAGGTACTTGAACATCGGAATACCAAGCTTCACCGGGACTTACAACGCCACTTTACCAGAAGAGCAGCGCTGGATCATTCAAGTTCAAGTTCCAGGAAGGACATTCACGCCAGTCACTGAGCCCATAGAGTTTTCCTTTCATGCACCAACCTGGAGTCTAGGAAAGAGTATGGCAGCCCACATCACCATGGGACGCATTGGAGAAGTTTACCACAAGGATCTCAAGGAAACTATCTACCAGATTTGTGGGCGCCGAGATGAGCAATGGGAGATGATCAGCACCAGGAAGGATAGATCAATTGCATCTTTCATCCAGGAGTTAAACCAGCACATTCGACGCCAGGAGAACCAGATGTGCGCAGGCATGACCGATTTGAAGAAGGCAATGACAAGGATCACGGAACTAGAGTAAGAACTTAAGGCTACACGCGAAGACTATGAGGAGGAAATCGTCGTACTAGTGGAGAAGAATGACGACCTGACAAGGAAGATCGGAGTATTCATGGGAGATCCCGCGCCAGGAGGAGAAGATGACAGTTCCACTTGCCCGGAGAACTACATCATCATTGACGACACCAACTCGGCCCCCGACGATAGCGATGATGACTATGTTGATGAAGCTGGAGCGGATATCATGGAATCTTCGACCAATCAATTTTTCTAGTCGACCACCATATCAGTAGTAGTATTCCACCATGTATATAGTATAGTCCGAGCACTTTTGTAACGATAGTTCTAGACCGGTTGTATGCCCTTGTTTGATTGATTGAGTGATATGTTTGTGTTTGTCTCATGTGCATATGGGTAGTGTTTTCTCCTAGACCTCATTCTATTATGTTTTCTCACCTTTTCTAAACCCAGCAGATGCCTCCAAGACGCGATAATGGATTTGCTTTCCCATCGGAGCTCACTTAGTTGATCCAGTAGCAGAATGTATTGATGCAGATACTAGTCCAGAATCAGAACCACGGGAACAACAACAACAACCCACCACCACCTATTGATCACTTAGCCCGTTTTCTAAGGCTGAATCCGCCAGTGTTCTCCAGTAGCACCGAACCGATAGTTGCAGATGATTGCCTCCGCAAGACTGAAAGGGAGTTGACCACTGCAGGATGCACAGATGCGGAGAGAGTGCGTTTTGCCGCACATCAGCTTGATGGACCCGTAGCATCATGGTGGGAGAATTTCACAGCCACTTACCCCATCGACACTGTTACATGGTGAAAGTGCTAGTTATCGACTAGAGGGGGGTGAATAGGCGATTTTTATGAAAGTCTTCAAAACATGGAAGTTTCGAAGACAAACAATAGAAATGACCCTATTGATATGCAGTGGAAGATAAACCACACTAGGCAAGCTATAGTCAAGTCTGCAATAGCGTGAGAGAACAAAGACAAATAGCAGCTAGGTAGTGAGGATCAGGGTGGAAGATGGTATGAAGCCAAACTAAGATACTAGTCAGACAGTGAAGACAAATAGGTAATGCAAACAAGCAATGACTTCACAAAGACAAACTCTAAGTAAAGAGAGGGAGAGGATAGAACCAGTCACTTGTTGAGGACACATGATTTGTTGGACTAGTTCCAGTTGCTGTGACAATTGTACGTCTGGTTAGGGAGGCTGAGATTCAACTCAGAAGACCGCGTCTTCACCTTATTCCCCTTGAGCTAAGGACACACAGTCCTCGCCCAATTACTCTGGTAAGTCTTCGAGGTAGACTTCCAAACCTTCACAGACTTCGTTCACCGGCGATCCAAAATCACTCTTAGATGCTCAGAACGCGACGCCTAACCGGCTGGAGGATTCACAATCCTCAAGTGTAATAAGTCTTCAGGTCACGCAGACAGAAAGACTTGAGTGATGCCTAACACTCTTTGGCTCTGGGTGTTTGGGCTTTGTCCTCGCAAGGATTTCTCTCTCTCAAAGGCTTCGAGGTGGGTTGCTCTCAATACGACAAAAGCCATGCACTAACTCTGAGCAGCCACCAATTTATGGTGTAGGGGGTGGGCTATTTATAGCCATCAGGCAACCCGACCTGATATGTCCGAAATGACCCTGGGTCACTAAGGAACTGACACGTGTTCCAACGGTCAAATTTCAAACACACGCGACAACTTTACTTGGGATACAAGCAAAGCTAACTCATCCAACTCTAGATAAGATTTGCTCTCATTGTCTTCGCTCGAAGACATAGGATTTTAGTTGAGCATCACTTCAGTCACTCTGACTTTGTTCACTTGGACCCCACTTAACAGTACGGTGGTTCCTATGACTCAACAAAGAAGAAAAGGAAACAACAAAACGACTAAGTCTTTGCGCTCCATAGTCTTTACTCAATGTCTTCTCATGTCATAGTCTTCAATATGAATATCTTCTCATACCACCATTGTCATCAATGTTTTCATACATTTTTAGGGGCCATCTCCGGTAGGTAAACCGAATCAATGAGGGACTACTACCTGTGTTATCCTGCAATTCTCACAAACACATTAGTCCCTCAACCAGGTTTGTCGTCAATACTCCAAAACTACTAGGGGTGGCACTAGATGCACTTACAATCTCCCCCTTTTTGGTGATTGATGACAAACTGGTTGAAGTTTTCAACGGGAATAAAGTACGTGAAATGTAAAGGATAGGGTATTGTCTTCATAAGTGGCAAAGGCTCCCCCTGAAGATGTGCATATAAGTAATTTGCTTTTGGAATGCAAATGCACATGGTAGGTTGTACTTGTGGAGATCCTCTTCAACATATGAAGACAATTCATCATGCATGATAAGATAGAACCAAGATAATGACATGCATAATGGAAAATGGACGTATGCAAGATGACCTAAGTGCGGACGTTATCATCGCACATGCGGAATTTATCATCGCGTCATAGAATAGCAGATAAGTGGCAGACGACCATCGAGTTTAAGTGTTACAACTCAAAGAACCAAATGTATCAAAACGAGAGTTGTAAACACTAGGCAAAAATAAAACCACCGCCCCTATGGACCCGCTTGAAGACTATCAAAATCATATGCTTCTCCCCCTTTTGTCAGTAAGGACCAAAAAGGTTTGAAGACATAGAGCATCTACTCGTTCCCATGAGGAGTAGGTGAAGCAGCAGGGTCGTCGGTGTAGTTTGGCGGTGTAGACGAACTTGGTGCAGTGTTGATGCGCGCTAAAGGTGGTGAAGTAGCATCGTCTTCATCATCGATGACACGTGCATTCACAGTTGCAGCAGAGGAGGAGAACTCAGAGTCTTCAAGGGATGGAGTTCGACGCAGGACAACATTCCGTGGAGGATTGGAGTCAAACTTGAATTTTTCAGTGAAGCCATCGTCTTGAAGATCTGCTTCAGCACTGAGCAGTGTCAAACTCTTCCATGATCGTCGACAGGTCTCATGAGTGACAAAAGCATTCTTGGTGGCAAGATTGCGAATGCGATTGACGTCCACCAATAGACTCTACATCTGTCGCTTAAGCCAGTCATGATGCTTATCTTGTTTCTGATGCAGTGCCACAAGAAGTTCTCGGTCATTTAAAACACGAGAGCGCTTGCGAGGCCTTTGGGAAATGGTGCTATCATTAGCTTCAGTGTGTGTATGGTGAGGCAAGCGAGTAATTCCAGCTAACGGATAGACACGTGCAACAGCTTGAACTCCTTCAATGTTTTGCGTGAAGCTTTGGTGATCAGCATTCTGAAGACTAAGAGGCTCCCTGGCAGGCTCTGGGTATATGGCTTCAACAGACAGATCAACTTCTGGCAAAAAGATGATATGATTGCGTGCAGAGGGTTGATAGTTGAAGGCAGAGTGGAGCTTGATCAGACGCATGATCCAGGGAGCATAGAACTTCAGACCAAATATGTCAGATCCTGATGCAGCAAGTTGGCGGATAAAGAAGTCTTGTGCATTGAAGCTTTTGCCGTGAAGAATATGGAAGACCAAAGTCTTCATTGCACCTTCAAGCTTGGCATGTGGAGAATGTCCTTTGATGGGCCAAAGAGTTCGCCGTATGATATGATAGATGGTGCGTGGCAGATACTCAAGGTCTTCAACAAAGAACTCCTCAGGATATTTTGCATCTGGAGGCAAAGGCTTCATCATGCTAAGCATCTAACTCATGTTGGGTTCAGGCTTGTGAAAGATGCTCTCCATAGCAGCATTGTGGAGCTGACAACCAGGTTCATAGAGATCATCTGGAGTGGGCAGGCCTGTGATCTCAATGACATCAAAGCCTTTGGCTTCATGATGAACATTGCCTGTCATCCACTCAAGGACCCAAGTCTTCGGATCCCTGTTGTAGCCACGAATATGGAGAGTGGCATAGAATTGGAGCAGCAATTCTTCGTTCCAGTGCTCCTTGTCAGTGACGAACTGCAGCAAACCAGATTCTCTGAAGCAATCCAGTGCTTCTTCCAAACAGGGCAGACCAGTTATGGCTTCAGTGTCAAGACGCATATGTGGAAAATGCGACCTTGATTGTATAAGATACATGACTAATAACTGCGCTGCTGATAGCTCCAGAACCGATCGGAAGATATTCTTGTCTTGGAGTAGGGGTTCTTGGCGCTATCAAAGAAGGTGTTGTGTGCCTTGAAGCCATTGATATTGAATGATCCGGGTGCAGATGCAGTACCTGGAAACCTAGGCAGCCTTGGCATTGGCTTCTGAACCTGAGGCCTGTACTCAACGTGGTAGTCAAACTGAGGACCAACAGCAGGCGGAGGAGTCAGAAAATGCCATTTGACAGTGATAAGTTGGCCATAATTGAATGCTTGCTCGATAGTGTGTGGCCTTGGTGGCGGAACAGGAGAAGTGGAATCAACAGAGGCATCAGGCTGCACAACAGAGGATTCAGGTGCAGATGCATCATTGGCTTCATTGGCTTCTGGCACAGTGTTTGGTGCAGGCTCCACATTATCATCAGCCATGACCACGTCATTGGCTTCAGTCGTGTTAGTGGTGGCAGCCTCAGGATTCTCAATCTCCACTCGAGGAGCTGGAGGGTCGGGCGCAGATACGTTCACTTCAGGAACAACTTCTTCAGTAATGGGGGGAGTAGGGACACGTTCATCTTCTGCTTGTTTGTCTTCGACTGATGCAGCCGGATTGTCTTCAGCAGCTTTAGCTTCAGACTCGGAGACATTCGCAGTAGGAGTGGCTTCTGAAAACACTTGACGTGCAACAGATTGGTGGTGCACTTCTCCTTCTGGAACGCTCGAAAGAGGGACTTGAGGCCTTGGTCCTTTGCGAAGCCTGCGTAGCGCTGGCGATGCCTGTGGAGATGGAGTTGGCTGGGCCTCAAAGTCATCTTCTTATTCTTGCACTGGTGGGGTGACTTGTTGCTGGGGAGTACTTGGAGTGTCTTGTTGTTGTGGGTGATCAGCCCACGAAGCATCCTGAGCAATTGGCGTCAGAGGATGACCAATGCCGATGAGTTCGTTGTTCGTGAGAACATGCGATGATACCATGTTGTGCTCGATCTGAGGAAGAACTACATCATCTTCAACATTGTCATGGTGACCAATGTCTTGAGCAGCGGTGGAATCAACTGCTGGAATATCTTCAGCTCCAGGAGCCTCCGGGGAAGCAGGCTCATGAACTACCATCCTCGTTCTTGATGCGAGGAATTAGGACGAGCAACAGAGATGGGTTCTACAACAAGGGGCTCTGTGGGAGCAGCCCGATCTTTCTTGGTTCTGCGCTTCTTCTTGGAGGGAGCGACACCAGAAGCATCAGGATTTTTCTCTTTCTAGCTTCAGCCTCGGCAGCCCTTGTCTTCTTCAGTTTTGAAGCAGTTGACTTGACCTTTGGCTTCGAGCCGATCATGCTGCTTGGGAAGACAATGCGTGGCTCTTCCTGCCTAGATGGTGCAGATTGGTCAGTCGATGGCTTCTTCTTCTTGGCAGCCATTCTGGGGTCGATGCCAGGACGACCAAGAGCTTTGCGCTTCTCAGCCTCATTGTAGGCTTGCACGCACTTGTCAACCAGATTCTTCATGTGCTCACGAGAACCTTTAGCTTCTTCATGTTTCTTAAGAAAGGCTTCCTTGAGCTCGTGCATCATAACTTTGAAGTTTTTGATATCTTTCATGCTAAGCTTTTCCATATGCTTCTTGAACTGAGCTTTCTCATAGTCAATTTTGTGCTTCAGTTCAACTTTGCGCTGAGCTAGAGCGAGCTCAGAAGCAATGGCGCCATTGAAGGAGACGTTGAGGCCAATGGGAAGTTGCAGATCTTCAAAGCTAAGATTTGGGGTGTCAAACCACTCATCAATGAAGTTGTGGATGATTGCCACATCGAAGAGAGGCAAGTCATTGAAGATTTCTGCTTCTTCCTTGCTCTTAATCAGCTGCTCAAGAGCGTCATCTGCAAGATCTTCATCGCTGGACAGATCAATGTGCTCTTCTCGCAGAATGGCAGCAGGAGTCAATGCCTGATCAGTATTCTTGACATTTTTCTTCTTCATCTCCGTCTTGTTGGAGATACGAGAGAGATCTTCAGACTGCACACTGTCTTCATGAGGTGCAGTAGCCAGTGGCTTCACATGCGAATCTTTTGGAGGAGCAGCTGATCTAGAAGCTTTAGCCTTCTTTTGCTTCTGCAGCTTTGGAGTAGGAGCTGGGGCTTCATCAGTGTCGGTATCATCATCAAAATGATCCACTTTGGCACCTTGAACGGAAATGTGAGTGATGAGGCCATCAAGGTTGTAGAATGGTTTGATGATATTGGGTTTAGCCTCGCGTGAGCCGTCAGCCCGGGGAGCAGGAGGACCAGGGTTGAAGTCCAACCCCAAGGAGTCTTTGTTCTTCTTTGCTGAGGCTTTTGCAAACTGATAATTCTGTTTGAAAAGATTGTCACCTCGACACCACAAGAGAGAAGAGGGGTCGGCGTTGGTAGGTTGAGGTCCCCTGACCATGCAAGGATAGAAGCCTTGCTCAATGGCTTTAGCTCTGGTCTTGGGTTGAAGATTTTTGTACAAAATATCTCCCAAAGGTCGCTTGATAGCATTCTTCTCAGCATACTCCTTGGTGTCAAAGTTGTACTTGAACCATTGCTCTGCCCAATATCTTCGAATCCATTGAATTCGAGTCTTGCACTGACCATAGCTTTCTTCGGGATCTGTTTTGTAAAGTTCATAGAGATCTTCAGGCAGATCCATTGATGTACCCCCACGGTGCTGTCTGCCACCCTTCCTTGCTGATTTCTCTGCAGCCATGAACTTCAAACTGAATGGCTTCAACACGTTCAAAGGCTTCCGTTTGCTGGACAAATAGGAACTTGCTTCGGAGAGTTAATGTGATGCTGTAAGAATTCTGCAAATGAATGCAGACTATGAGAACCAAGGGATTCTCCCACGGACATGTACCTGTGACAGCATTAGAGATGCGAGGGAAGGGAAGAGGTCATATGCATTCTCAGAAGATTTTGAAGATAAATCAGTTTGAAGACATTGACCTCATGATGCGAAGACATTCACTTATGTGATGAGAGTTGGTTCCAGATTTGTACGAATCCACGAATAAGTACAAGTGAGGAATCTAACTAGATGTGAAGCTTAAGTGAATATTACTAGGCATTATATGAGATGCAGAAAGGATAGATCTAACATTGAGTAGGCAGAAATAACTTTCGGTAAACAGGATGAATCTTTTAGGATAAAAAAACGGTAAAAAGAGAGTTTTATTTACCACGCGAAGAACTGCTAGATGGGAAGAGTAGGAGACCGAGCACTTCAATCCACCATGCCCTAACTTGGCGACGGAGGACACCTACCGCGGCGGCGGAGAGGACGATGTCCGCGGCCTGCGTGAGGACGGCGTCGGAGAAGTCGCGACAGCTAAGCGCTTCGTCGCCGGCGTCGTCGAGAGCTAGCGGTGGCGCTAGGGTTTTGACGAGGTGGAGAGGTGGAAGAAGGTTTTCTTGACCGCAGGGGACATGTATTTATAAGGAAGTGTGCGGCACAACACAATTACGCAGGTGCCCCTGGCGGTTCACATCTGAAAGACACGTGGCAAGCATGCAACATACTTGGAGTTGTCCCACGTTCCCACGCCCGCCAGGTTTGTCGGATGGTCGTTCTGGCTTCTCTGGATTTCAGGCAATAAGGATAGAGCATTTAAAATAGACTTAATGTTTGTCTCTGTATCTTCTGCTGACAAGGACGCAGAGAAGACATTTGACTGTTTCAATAGAATGCATATGATTTGGACAGATAGAGTTTGAGATAGAAAGCATAGAGAGGTTAGGGTCCGATCACATTCACTTAGTTCAAAAGATTCAACAAGGAAGACATAGCTATAAGTGAATGCTGTAGAGGACAGAACACTAGTATATATATATGAGAAAGCAATCAAATAAACATAGTGAAGATAATCATGAAAACAAGTTGAAATTGAAAACAAACCAAATGTGAAGACTTAGCAAATGTAACTCCATGGATAAAACACTTCAAACAGAAGAATTTGGTGGTGGCGTTACCCACCGTATAGGAAGTATTAGACCCAGACACGGCGCACAATTATCGTGGCACTCCGAAGTCCAATTACGCATTAATGTATTCACACTCAGAATGTAAGTCTTCATTGATTGAAGATATACTTTACTTCGTGTGTTGCACATCTAAGTCATTATCATGCATAAGTGTTAGGATGTGTGCCTGATCACAGGACATTTGAGGATTCCAAGATATTTAGCTCACACCGTAACTTGCAAAACCTTTTCTCATCCTAGGGCTTTGTGAAGATATCTGCCAGTTGCTCTTCGGTGTTAACGTGAATCATATCAATATCATCCTTCATGACATGATCTCTGAGAAAGTGATGACGAATTTCAATGTGCTTTGTCTTCGAGTGCTGAACTGGGTTGTTGGCAATCTTGATGGCGCTTTCATTGTCACAGAAGAGAGGTACTTGTTTCAGATTGATGCCACAGTCCTTGAGAGTTTGCTTCATCCATAGAAGCTGACCGCAGCAAGATCCAGCAGCAGTGTATTCAGATTCAGCAGTGGAGAGTGATATGCAGTTCTGCTTCTTTGAAGACCAACAGACAAGTGATCGTCCCAGAAAGTGACATGTGCCTGATGTAGACTTGCGATCCACCTTGTCACCAGCATAATCAGCATCCGAGAATCCAACCAGATAAAACTCTGAGCCCTTTGGATACCATAATCCTAATGTTGGGGTGTAAGCCAAATATCGAAGAATTCGCTGTTGGGGATCGTAGCAGAAATTAAAATTTTCCTACGCATCACCAAGATCTATCCATGGAGTATTCTAGCAACAAGGGGATAGGAGAGCATCTACATACCACTTGTAGATCGCAACGGAAACGTTCAAGAAGAACGTGGATGATGGAGTCGTACTCGCCGTGATCCGTATCACCGATGACCTAGTGCCGAACGGACAGCACCTCCGCGTTCAACACACGTACGGTCAGGATAACGTCTCCTCCTTCTTGATCCAGCAAGGGGGAAGGAGAGGTTGATGAAGATCCAGCAGCACGACGGCGTGGTGGTGGATGCAGCAGAATTCCAGCAGGGCTTCGCCAAGCGTCTACGGAGAGAGGGAGAGGTGTAACAGGGGAGAGGGAGGCGCCAAGGCTGCAGGGTGCGACTGCCCTCCCTCCCCCCTTTATATAGGCCCCCTAGGGGGGGCGCCGGCCCTGGAGATGCATCTCCAGGGGGGGGGGCGGCCAAGGGGGGAGGCTTGCCCCCCAAGGCAAGTGGGGCGCCCCCTGCCCTAGGGTTTCCAACCCTAGGCGCAGGGGGGAGGCCCATGGGGGGGGCGCACCAGCCCACTATGGGCTGGTTCCCTCCCCACTTCAGCCCACGGGGCCCTCCGGGATGGGTGGCCCCACCCGGTGGACCCCCGGGACCTATCTGGTGGTCCCGGTACAATACCGGTGACCCCCAGATCACTCCCAATGGCCGAAACGACACTTCCTATATATAATTCTTTACCTCCGGACCATTCCGGAACCTCTTGTGACGTCCGGGATCTCATCCGGGACTCCAAACAACCTTCGGTTTGCTGCATACTAATATCTTTACAACCCTAGCGTCATCGAACCTTAAGTGTGTAGACCCTACGGGTTCGGGAGACATGCAGACATGACCGAGACGATCTCCGGTCAATAACCAACAGCGGGATCTGGATACCCATGTTGGCTCCCACATGCTGCTCGATGATCTCATCGGATGAACCACGATGTCGATGAGTTAATCAATCCCGTACTCAATTCCCTTCGTCTATCGGTACGATACTTGCCCGAGATTCGATCGTCGGTATACCGATACCTTGTTCAATCTTGTTACCTGCAAGTCTCTTTACTCGTTCCCGTAACACATCATCCCGTGAACAACACCTTGATCACATTGAGCTCATTATGATGATTTCTTACCGAGTGGGCCCAGAGATACCTCTCCGTCATACGGAGTGACAAATCCCAGTCTCGATTCATGCCAACCCAACAAACACTTTCGGAGATACCTGTAGTGCACCTTTATAGTCACCCAGTTACGTTGTGACGTTTGATACACCCAAAGCACTCCTACGGCATCCGGGAGTTGCATAATCTCATGGTCTAAGGAATGATACTTGGCATTCAGAAAAGCTCTAGCAAACGAACTATACGATCTTTTGTGCTATGCTTAGGTTTGGGTCTTGTCCATCACATCATTCTCCTAATGATGTGATCCCATTATCAATGACATCCCCATGTCCATAGTCAGGAAACCATGACTATCTATTGATCAACGAGCTAGTCAACTAGAGGCTTACTAGGGACACATTATGGTCTGTGTATTCACACATGTATTATGATTTCCGGACAATACAATTATAGCATGAACAATAGACGATTATCATGAACAAGGAAATATAATAATCCTTTTATTATTGCCTCTAGGGTATATTTCCAACAGTCTCCCACTTGCACTAGAGACAATAGTCTAGTTACATTGTGATGAATCGCACACCCATGGAATTTTGGTGTTGATCATGTTTTGCTCTAGGGAGAGGTTTAGTCAACGGATCTGCCACATTCAGGTCCGTATGTACTTTACAAATCTCTATGTCTCCATTTTGAACACTTTCACGAACGGAGTTGAAGCGACGCTTGATATGCCTTGTCTTCCTGTGAAACCTGGGCTCCTTCGCAAGGGCAATTGCTCCAGTGTTGTCACAGAAGAGAGTCGTCGGGTCCGACGCATTGGGTATGACTCCTAGGTCGGTAATGAACTCCTTCACCCAGACTGCTTCTTGTGCTGCCTCCGAGGCTGCCATATACTCTGCTTCACATGTAGATCCCGCCACGACGCTTTGCTTGCAACTGCACCAGCTTACTACCCCTCCATTCAAAATATACATGTATCCGGTTTGTGACTTGGAGTCATCCAGATCTGTGTCGAAGCTGGCGTCGACATAACCCTTTACGACGACCTCTTTGGCACCTCCATAAATTAGAAACATATCCTTAATCCTTTTCAGGTACTTCAGGATGTTTTTGACCGTCGTCCAGTGTTCCTTGCCGGGATTACTTTGGTACCTACCTACCAAACTTACGGCAAGGTTTACATCGGGTCTGGTACACAACATGGCATACATAATAGACCCTATGGCTGAGGCATAGGGGATGACACTCATATCTTCTATATCTTTTGCCGTGGTCGGGCATTGAGCCGTGCTCAATCGCACACCTTGCAATACAGGCAAGAACCCCTTCTTGGACTGATCCATTTTGAACTTCTTCAAAATCTTGTCAAGGTACGTACTTTGTGAAAGACCAATGAGGCGTCTCGATCTATCTCTATAGATCTTGATGCCTAATATATAAGCAGCTTCTCCAAGGTCCTTCATTGAAAAACACTTGTTCAAATAGGCCTTTATGCTTTCCAAGAATTTATATCATTTCCCATCAATAGTATGTCATCCACATATAATATGAGAAATGCTACGGAGCTCCCACTCACTTTGTTGTAAACGCAGGCTTCTTCATAAGGCTGCATAAACCCAAACGCTTTGATCATCTCATCAAAGCGAATGTTCCAACTCCGAGATGCTTGCACCAGCCCATAGATAGAGCGCTGGAGCTTGCATACTTTGTTAGCATTCTTAGGATCGAAAAAACCTTCGGCTGCATCATATACAATTCTTCCTTAATAAAGCCGTTAAGGAATGCCGTTTTGACGTCCATTTGCCATATCTCATAATCATAGTATGCGGCAATTGCTAACATGATTCGGATGGACTTCAGCTTTGCTACGGGAGAGAAAGTCTCATCGTAGTCAACCCCTTGAACTTGCCGATAACCCTTAGCGACAAGTCGAGCTTTATAGATGGTTACATTACCATCCGCGTCTGTCTTCTTCTTAAAGATCCATTTATTTTCTATGGCTCGCCGATCATCGGGCAAGTCATTCAAAGTCCATACTTTGTTTTCATACATGGATTCTATCTCGGATTTCATGGCTTCTAGCCATTTGTCGGAATCTGGGCCCGCCATCGCTTCTTCATAGTTCGAAGGTTCACCGTTGTCCAACAACATGATTTCCAGGACAGGGTTGTCGTACCACTCTGGTGCAGAATGTGTCCTTGTGGACCTACGAAGTTCAGTAGGAGCTTTATCAGAAGTATCTTGATCATCATCATTAACCTCCTCTCTAATCGGTGCAGGCACCACAGGAACATTTTCCTGAGCTGTGCTACTCTAATTTTCAAGAGGTGGTACTTCATCAAGCTCTACTTTCCTCCCACTTACTTCTTTCGCGAGAAACTCTTTCTCTAGAAAGGACCCGTTCTTGGCAACAAAGATCTTGCCTTCGGATCTGAGGTAGAAGGTATACCCAATAGTTTCTTTGGGATATCCTATGAAGACGCATTTTTTCGATCTGGGTTCGAGCTTTTCAGGTTGAAGTTTCTTGACATAAGCATCGCAACCCCAAACTTTCAGAAACGACAGCTTAGGTTTCTTTCCAAACCATAATTCATACGGTGTCGTCTCAACGGATTTTGACGGAGCCCTATTTAAAGTGAACACGCCAGTCTCTAAAGCATAACCCCAAAATGAGAGCGGTAGATCGGTAAGAGACATCATAGATCGCACATATCCAATAGAGTGCAATTACGACGTTCAGACACACCGTTACGCTGAGGTGTTCCAGGCGGTGTGAGTTGTGAAACGATTCCACATTTTCTTAAGTGTGTGCCAAATTCGTGACTTAAATATTCTCCCCCACGATCTGATCGTAAGAACTTTATTTTTCTGTCACGTTGATTCTCAACCTCACTCTGAAACTCCTTGAACTTTTCAAAGGTCTCAGACTTGTGTTTCATTAAGTAGACATACCCATATCTACTCAAATCATCAGTGAGAGTGAGAACATAACGATAACCTCCGCGAGCCTCAACGCTCATTGGACCACACACATCTGTATGTATGATTTCCAACAAGTTGGTTGCTCGCTCCATTGTCCCTGAGAATGGAGTCTTGGTCATTTTGCCCATGAGGCATGGTTCGCATGTGTCAAATGATTCATAATCGAGAGACTCCAAAAGTCCATCAGCATGGAGCTTCTTCATGCGCTTGACACCAATGTGACCAAGGCGGCAGTGCCACAAGTATGTGGGACTATCGTTATTAACTTTACATCTTTTGGTATTCACACTATGAATATGTGTAACATCACGTACGAGATTCATTAAGAATAAACCATTAACCATCGGAGCATGACCATAAAACATATCACTCATATAAATAGAACAACCATTATTCTCAGATTTAAATGAGTAGCCATCTCGAATTAATCGAGATCCAGATACAATGTTCATGCTCAAACTTGGCACTAAATAACAATTATTGAGGTTCAAAACTAATCCTGTAGGTAAATGTAGAGGTAGCGTGCCGACGACCATTCCCGACGCGCATCGTCACCTCGTCCTTCGCCAGTCTCCGTCTATTCAGCAGCTCCTGATTTGAGTTACAAATATGAGCAACGGCACCGGTATCAAATACCCGGGAGCTACTACGAGCACTGGTAAGGTACACATCAATTACATGTATATCACATATACCTTTAGTGTTGCCGGCCTTCTTATCCGCTAAGTACTTGGGGCAATTCCGCTTCCAGTGACCATTTCCCTTGCAATAAAAGCACTCAGTTTCAGGTTTGGGTCCATTCTTTGACTTCTTCCTGGCAACTGATTTACCAGGCGCGGCAACCTCCTTGCCGTCCTTCTTGAAGTTCTTCTTACCCTTGCCTTTCTTGAACTTAGTGGTTTTATTCACCATCAACACTTGATGTTCCTTTTTGATCTCCACCTCCGCAGATTTCAGCATTGAATACAACTCGGGAATGGTCTTTTCCATCCCCTGCATATTGTAGTTCATCACGAAGCTCTTGTAGCTAGGTGGGAGCGACTGAAGGATTCTGTCAATGACCGCCTCATCCGGGAGATTAACTTCCAGCTGAGTCAGGCAGTTGTGCAACCCAGACATCTTGAGTATGTGTTCACTGACAGAGCTATTTTCCTCCATCTTGCAGCGAAAGAACTTGTCTGAGACATCATATCTCTCAACCCGGGCATGAGCTTGGAAAATCAATTTCAGCTCCTCGAACATCTCATATGCTCCGTGTTGCTCAAAACGCTTTTGGAGCCCCGGTTCTAAGCTGTAAAGCATGCCGCACTGAACGAGGGAGTAATCATCAGTACGTGACTGATGGGCGTTCATAACGTCCTGGTTTTCTGGGAATGGTGGTTCACCTAGCGGTGCTTCTAGGACACAATCTTTCTTGGCTGCTATGAGGATGATCCTCAGGTTCCGGACCCAGTCCGAATAGTTGCTGCCATCATCTTTCAGCTTGGTTTTCTCTAGGAACGCGTTGAAGTTGAGGGTGACATTTGCGTGGGCCATTTGATCTACAAGACATATTGTAAAGATTTAGACTAAGTTCATGATAATTAAGTTCATCTAATCAAATTAATGAATGAACTCCCACTCAGATTTGACATCCCTCTAGTCATCTAAGTGATACATGATCCGAGTCAACTAGGCCGTGTCCGATCATCACGTGAGACGGACTAGTTATCATCGGTGAACATCTCCATGTTGATCGTATCTTCTATACGACTCATGTTCGACCTTTCGGTCCTCCGTGTTCCGAGGCCATGTCTGTACATGCTAGGCTCGTCAATCCAAGCTAAGTGTATTGCGTGTGTAAATTTGGCTTACACCCGTTGTATGCGAACGTAAGAACCTATCACACCCGATCATCACGTGGTGCTTCGGAACAACGAACCGTAGCAACGGTGCACAGTTAGGGAGAACACATTTTTGATATTTTAATGAGGGATCATCTTATTTATGCTACCGTCGTTGTAAGCAAATAACATGTAAAAACATGATAAACATCACAAGCAATCAAATAGTGACATGATATGGCCAACATCATTTTGCTCCTTTGATCTCCATCTTCGGTGCGCCATGTTCATCGTCGTCACCGGCATGACACCATGATCTCCATCATCATGATCTCCATCATCGTGTCTTCTTGAAGTTGTCACGTCAACTATTACTTCTACTACTATGGCTAACGCTTTAGCAATAAAGTAAAGTAATTACATGACGATTTAAGTTGACACGCAGGTCATAAATAAATAAAGACAACTCCTATGGCTCCTGCCAGTTGTCATCATCATCGACATGCAAGTCGTGATTCCTAATACAATAACAAGATCATCTCATACATCACATACATGATTCATCACAACTTCTGGCCATATCACATCACAAAGCACTTGCTGCAAAAACAAGTTAGACGTCCTCTAATTGTTGTTGCAAGTTTTTACGTGTCTGTTATAGGTTGCTAGCAAGAACGTTTCTTACCTACGTTAAAACCACAACGTGAATTGTCAAACTCTATTTACCCTTCATAAGGACCCTGTTCATCGAATCCGATCCAATTAAAGTGGGAGAGACAGACACCCGCCAGCCACCTTATGCAACTAGTGCATGTTAGTCGGTGGAACCGGTCTCACGTAAGCGTACGTGTAAGGTTGGCCGGGCCGCTTCATCCTACAATACCGCTGAACCAAGATAGGACTAGTAACGGCAAGAAGAATTGACAATTCGACGCCCACAACTACTTGGTGTTCTACTCGTGCATAGAAACTACGCATAAACCTGGCTCTGATACCACTGTTGGGGATCGTAGCAGAAATTAAAATTTTCCTACGCATCACCAAGATCTATCCATGGAGTATTCTAGCAACGAGGGGATAGGAGAGCATCTACATACCACTTGTAGATCGCAACGGAAGCGTTCAAGAAGAACGTGGATGATGGAGTCGTACTCACCGTGATTCGAATCACCGATGACCTAGTGCCGAACGGACAGCACCTCCGCGTTCAACACACGTACGGTCGGGATAACGTCTCCTCCTTCTTGATCCAGCAAGGGGGAAGGACAGGTTGATGAAGATCCAGCAACACGACGGCGTGGTGGTGGATGCAGCAGAATTCCAGCAGGGCTTCGCCAAGCGTCTACGGAGAGAGGGAGAGGTGTAACAGGGGAGAGGGAGGTGCCAAGGCTACAGGGTGCGGCTGCCCTCCCTTCCCCCTTTATATAGGCCCCCTAGGGGGGGCGCCGGCCCTGGAGATGCATCTCCAGGGGGGGCGGCGGCCAAGGGGGGAGGCTTGCCCCCCAAGGCAAGTGGGGCGCCCCCTGCCCTAGGGTTTCCAACCCTAGGCGCAAGGGGGAGGCCCATGGGGGGGCGCACCAGCCCACTATGGGCTGGTTCCCTCCCCACTTCAGCCCATGGGCCCTCCGGGATGGGTGGCCCCACCCGGTGGACCCCCGGGACCTATCTGGTGGTCCCGGTACAATACCGGTGACCCCCATATCACTCCCGATGGCCGAAACGACACTTCATATATATAATTCTTTACCTCCGGACCATTCTGGAACCTCTCGTGACGTCCGGGATCTCATCCGGGACTCCGAACAACCTTCGGTTTGCTGCATACTAATATCTTTACAACCCTAGCGTCACCGAACCTTAAGTGTGTAGACCCTACGGGTTCGGGAGACATGCAGACATGACCGAGACGATCTCCGGTCAATAACCAACAACGGGATCTGGATACCCATGTTGGCTCCCACATGCTCCTCGATGATCTCATCGGATGAACCACGATGTCGATGACTTAATCAATCCCGTACTCAATTCCCTTCGTCTATTGGTACGATACTTGCCCGAGATTCGATCGTCGGTATACCGATACCTTGTTCAATCTCGTTACCGGCAAGTCTCTTTACTCGTTCCCGTAACACATCATCCCGTGAACAACACCTTTATCACATTGAGCTCATTATGATGATGTCTTACCAAGTGGGCCCAGAGATACCTCTCCGTCATACGGAGTGACATATCCCAGTCTCGATTCATGCCAACCCAACAAACACTTTCGGAGATACCTGTAGTGCTCCTTTATAGTCACCTAGTTACGTTGTGACGTTTGATACACCCAAAGCACTCCTACGGCATCCGGGAGTTGCATAATCTCATGGTCTAAGGAATGATACTTGACATTCAGAAAAGCTCTAGCAAACGAACTATACGATCTTTTGTGCTATGATTAGGTTTGGGTCTTGTCCATCACATCATTCTCCTAATGATGTGATCACGTTATCAATGACATCCCCATGTCCATAGTCTGGAAACCATGACTATCTATTGATCAACGAGCTAGTCAACTAGAGGCTTACTAGGGACACATTATGATCTATGTATTCACACATGTATTATGATTTCCGAACAATACAATTATAGCATGAACAATAGACGATTATCATGAACAAGGAAATATAATAATCCTTTTATTATTGCCTCTAGGGCATATTTCCAACATTCGCTACACAGCTAAGTGATGCGATTCCTTTGGTGCCGCTTGGAATCGAGCACACATGCAAACACTAAGCATAATATCTATCCTAGATGCACATAGATAAAGTAAAGAACCAATCATGGAGCGGTATACCTTTTGATCGAACTCTTTACCATTGTCGTCGGGACCCAGATGGTGTTTGGCTGGCATTGGCATCGTGTAACCTTTGCAATCTTGCATTCCAAACTTCTTCAGGCAATCTTTGAGGTATTTCTCTTGAGATATGAAGATGCCTTTCCGTTGCTGACGAATTTGAAGACGAAGGAAGAACTTCAGCTCTCCCATCATGGACATCTGATATTGCTTTTGCATCATGTGTCCAAATTCATCACTATACTTCTGATTGGTGCAGCCGAAGATAATGTCGTCCACATATATTTGGCACACAAACAGTTCACCATCATATGTCTTCGTGAAGAGTGTGGGGTCGAGGGATCCAGGTTTGAAACCTTTGCTCTTCAGGAAGTCTTTGATCGTATCATACCAGGCGCGAGGAGCTTGTTTAAGGCCATACAGTGCTTTGTTTAACTTGTACACCATATCAGGATGTTTTGGATCTTCAAAGCCAGGTGGTTGTGCGACGTATACTTCTTCTTCAATCTTGCCGTTGAGAAATGCACTCTTCACATCCATTTGATATAGCAAGATGTTGTGATGATTTGCATAGGCTAGCAGTATCCGAATAGCGTCAAGCCTAGTCACAGGAGTAAATGTTTCATCGAAGTCAATCCCTTCAATTTGAGTATATCCTTGAGCGACGAAACATGCTTTGTTTCTGATGACTTGACCATGCTCATCTTGCTTGTTTCGATATATCCATTTTGTGTCAGTTATGTTATGCTTGCGAGGGTCAGGACGCTTGACAAGTTCCCAAACATTGTTCAGCTTGAACTGTTGAAGCTCTTCTTGCATAGCTTGAATTCATTCAGGTTCCATAAAGGCTTCAACAACTTTCTTGGGTTCTGATATTGACACAAAAGAAAAGTGCCCACAGAAATTTGCTAACTGTGTTGCTCTTGAGCGAGTAAGTGGACCAGGTGCATTGATGCTGTCAATTATCTTCTCAATCTGTACTTCGTTTGCAACACGAGGATGAACTGGGCGAAGATTTTGCTTTTGCTGATCATTATCAATATTGGAAGGATTGTCTTCAGGCTGAGCATTATCTTCAGGTTGGTTAGGCGCAGAGATGATGAGTTCCTCTTCAGGTTGTGCTTCAGAAGGCATAATTTCACCAGTTCCCATTAGCTTGATAGATTCACTGGGTGAAGCTTCGTCTAGTGTACTTGGCAGGAGCTCTCTTTGTGAACCATTGGTTTCATCGAACCGTACGTCCACCGTTTCGACGATCTTGTAGAGATAGAGGTTGAAGACTCTGTAAGAGTGGGAGTCCTTTCTGTAACCGAGCATGAAGCCTTTGTGAGCTTTAGGTGCAAATTTTGATTTGTGATGTGGATCCTTGATCCAGATCCTAGCTCCAAATACTCTGAAGTAACTGACATTTGGCTTCTTGCCAGTGAGTAGCTCATAGGATGTTTTATTCAGAAGCTTATGGATGTAAACACGGTTGATGACATGACATGCTGTATCAATAGCTTCAGGCCAGAACTTTCTTGGTGTCTTGTACTCATCTAGCATTGTTTGAGCCATCTCAATGAGGGTTCTGTTCTTGCGCTCCACGATGCCATTTTGCTGAGGTGTATACGGAGCGGAGAACTCATGAGTGATTCCCATTGTATCCAGATAAAGATCAAGTCCAGTGTTCTTGAATTCAGTGTCGTTGTCACTTCTGATATGCTTGATCTTGACGTCATAATTGTTCATGGCTCGGTTGGCAAAGCGTCTGAAGACATCTTGCACTTCAGTCTTGTAGATAATTATGTGCACCCACGTATATCTTGAATAATCATCAACAATGACGAAGCCATGGAGACAAGCAGTTGTTGTGAGGGTAGAGTAGTGAGTAGGGCCAAATAAGTCCATGTGTAGCAGCTCGAAGGGTTGAGATGTCGTCATGATTGTCTTCGAGGGATGCTTGGCCCTAGTCATCTTTCCAGCTTCGCAGGCACCGCACAAATGATCCTTCTTGAACTTGACGCCCTCGATGCCTATGACATTCTTCTTCTTGGCGAGAGTGTGTAAGTTCCTCATGCCAGCATGCCCCAGCCTCTGATGCCATAGCCAACACTCTGAAGCTTTTGTAAGAAGATATACGTCAAGCTGTGGTCCTGCTGATAAATCTACCATGTACAGATCATCTTTCCGGTACCCTTCAAAGACTAGAGATTTATTAGATTCCATAAGTACAAGGCAACGATATTTTCCAAATATCACAATCATGTTCAAGTCGCAAAGCATCGAGACAGACATTAAGTTGAAACCAAGGGATTCAACAAGAATCACTTTATCCATGTGCTGATCCCTTGAGATTGCAACTCTACCTAGAACCAATACCTTGCTTTTACCAGTGTCAGCAAATGTGATGTGACTCTTATTAGATGGACGTAAAGTTGAGTCCATGAGAAGACTTTGATCACCAGTCATGTGATTTGTGCATCCGCTGTCCATAATCCATTCTGAAGCACGAGGTGTCATACCCTACAGTATAGTTAGGGGGATAGGCTTCACCAAGAGCATTGTGAAGCATAAACATTTGACAGGCAAGAGGATTATTGAAGCTCAGATCAAGATTAGAACTGATAGGATGAATGGCAAACGATTCAGGAACAAAATACGTAGTAAGACCATTTGGGCATTTGATCTTGCGCCCCACAAAATGTTTTAGGTCCCCAGCAATAGCATCAGACGCCTTTGATTTTTGGCTGGAGACCTTTCCCTGCATGAGAAAGTTAATTCTTCTTAACCACCCACATCTTCAGGGGTGGCTTAGAAGCAATGAGTCTAAGTGCAGCATCTGAGAACTTTTGCTTTGGAGCCCTAGCAAATAGCCTTGCAGGAGATGAATGATACTCATATGAATAAGCAGAAAAGTTCTTAGTTCTATGAACATAGCGGTTTGAAGACCCACGCTCATATTCATAAGTCTGAGTATGGTTTCCCTGCAAAACATTGGCGTTAGGGTGACTCAGGTGAGTCCTCTGTCTGTATGAAGCCTTTGGACCATATGAAGCCTTAGGTCTGGGGTTTGTCTTCTTCCCAGGTGGTGTCATGATGACATTCACTTGAAGATTCTCAAGACAGATTTTGGGAACCCAAATCTTCTTCATAGGTGGCCCATTCCTGCAGTTAGTACCAACATATCTGGCAAACACTTCACCATTCTGATTCTTGAACAGTTTATAGTTTGCATCAAAGGATTCATCAATCACAACAGGGTTAGCACAGGTAAAGCCAGATAAGGTGGATGGGTCCACTGAAGGTCCCTTTGCAGCAACCCATGTGGTTTTGGGATACTGCTCAGGCTTCCAATAGGAACCATCAACATTCATTTTCCTCTCGAACCCAACACCCTCTTTCCTAGGGTTTCGGTTCAGAATCTGCTTTTTAAGGACATCGCACAGTGTCTGATGCCCTTTCATACTTTTGTACATCCCTGTTTCAAGCAATGTCTTCAACCTAGCATTTTCATCAGCAATAGTAGTGGTATCCTCAGCAGAGGGGTTAGTTACCACATCAGTAGTTGAAGACAATGCAACAGTAGCAGTAGTGGAACATTCAGCACCAGAGGTAGCGTTATCACTCTCAAGACATTTTAGGCATGGTGGTTCAAATTCATCCTAAGCGGGACTGATCCGTTGAGCACGAAGTGACTCATTCTCTTTTTGAAGATCTTCATGAGCCGCTCTCAATTTCTCAAGCTCTTGCTTCCTTTGAAGATAATCATAGGATAGCTTTTCATGAGTGGTCGAGAGCGTTTCATGATGACTTTCAAGTTCTTGGTACTTAGCATGAAGATTTTTTATGTCTTCAACTAAGGACTGTGAACGAGTCATTTCCGGTCCAACAGGTCATCGCTTTTGTCTAACAGTTTTTGAGTATGTTCCATAGCCTTTTGTTGTTCAGTTGCAATTTTAGCAAGTGTTTTGTAGCCGGGTTTGGATTCGCAATCAGAGTCATCTTCACTAGGTGTTTGAAAGTAAGCATCGCGTGATTTTACCTTGGCACCACGTGCCATGAAGAAGTAGGTGGGAGCAGGGTCGTCCTTGTCATCAGCTTCAGCGTTGGTGTGGAAGTCATTGTCTTCAGTGTTGAAGATGGACTTGGCAACGTAGGCTGTGGCTAGAGCCAGACTTGTGACGCCATGGTCGGACTCCTCCTCAGACTCCACCTCCGCCTCCTCAGAAGCAGACTCCTCCTCTGAATCCATGTCCTTGGCAACAAAAGCACGAGCCTTGCCAGATGAGCTCTTCTTATGAGATGAAGACTTGGATGAGGACTTGGAAGAAGACTTTGAAGATTTCTTCTTCTTCTTGTCATCAGAATCATATTCCTTGCTCTTCTTCTTCTTCTTCTTCTTCTTCTTCTTCTTCTTCTTCTTCTTCTTCTTCTTCTTCTTCTTCTTCTTCTTCTTCTTCTTCTTCTCTTTGTCCCATAGTGGACACTCAGAGATATAGTGTCCAGGTTTCTTGCACTTGTGACATGTTCTCTTCTTGTAGTCATGAGTGGAAGCTTCATCATTTCTTGAGCTGGATAGTGAAGACTTTTTGAAGCCCTTCTTCTTAGTGAACTTCTGGAACTTCTTCACAAGCATAGCAAGTTCCTTTCCAATGTCTGCAGGATCATCAGAACTACAGTCAGGTTCTTCTTCAGATGAGGAAATGAGAGGATCGAGAAGAGGTGTCTAGAGGGGGGGGTGATTAGATACTAAGTGCCAAAAGTTGCAGTTTTTAATATTCTTAAGTTTAGGTGTAGTTTAGGCACAAGTTTAATGAACACAATACATATCAAGCAAGCATGCAATGAGTTTATGAGCAGCGGAAAGTAAAGCATGCAACTTGCAAGAATGTAAAGGGAAGGGTTTGGAGTATTCAAACGCAATTGGAGACACGGATGTTTTTGGCGTGGTTCCGATAGGTGGTGCTATCGTACATCCACGTTGATGGAGACTTCAACCCACGGAGGGTAACGGTTGCGCGAGTCCACGGAGGGCTCCACCCACGAAGGGTCCATGAAGAAGCAACCTTGTCTATTCCATCACGGCCGTCGCCCACGAAGGAATTGCCTCACTAGCGGTAGATCTTCACGAAGTAGGCGATCTCCTTGCCCTTACAAACACCTTGGTTCAACTCCACAATCTTGTCGGAGGCTCCCAAGTGACACCTAGCCAATCTAGGAGACACCACTCTCTAAGAAGTAACAAATGGTGTGTTGATGATGAACTCCTTGCTCTTGTGCTTCAAATGATAGTCTCCCCAACACTCAACTCTCTCTCACAGGATTTGGATTTGATGGAAACAAGATTTGAGTGGAAAGCAACTTGGGGAAGGCTAGAGATCAAGATTCATATGGTAGGAATGGAATATCTTGAGCTCAACACAAGGGTAGGTGGTTCTCTCTCCGAAAATGTGTATTGGAAGTGAAGATCTGTTCTGATGGCTCTCTCCATGAATGAAGAGTGGGTGGAGGGGTATAAATAGCCTCCACATAAAATCTAACCGTTACACACAATCTGCCAAACTCGGTGGGACCGAATCGTTAAACTCGGTCGGACCAATTCAGCAAACCTAGTGACCGTTAGTATTTTCGGTGGGACTGAGATGCAACTCGGTAGGACCGATATGGTTAGGGTTTGGGCATAACGTAATCTCAGTGTGACCGCTTACACAAACTCGGTGAGACTGATTTTGGTAATAAGCTAACCAAGGGTTGGTCAGGCAAACTCGGTGAGACTGATTACACAAACTCGGTGGGACCGATTTTGGTAATGAGCTAACCAGAGGTTTTGCATTGTAATCTCGGTAGTACCTATTGCACAAACTCGATGAGGCCGATTTTGGCAGTGAACATACACAGTGAGATTACAACCCCATCTCGGTGAGACCGAGATCCCTATCGGTGAAACCAATTTGCTAGGGTTTGTGGTAGTGGCTATGACATGTGAAACTCGGTAGCGCCGGATAGAAAGAATCGGTGGGGCCGAGTTTGACTTTTGGTTTAGGTCATATGGGGATGTGGGAAGATAGTTGAGGGTTTTGGAGCATATCACTAAGCACATGAAGCAAGAGGCTCATTAAGCAACACCTCATCCCTCCTTAATAGTATTGGCTTTTCCTACGGACTCAATGTGATCTTGGATCACTAAAATAGAAAATGTAAAGTCTTGATCTTGAAGCTTGAGCCAATCCATTGTCCTTAGCATCTTGAAGGGGTTCCACATCCTTTAGTCCATGCCACTCCATTGTTGAACTCATCTGAAACATACTAGGTAAAAGTGTTAGTCCAACAAGAGATATGTTGACATTAATTACCAAAACCACCCAGGGAGCACTTGTGCTTTCAATCTCCCCATTTTTGGTAATTGATGACAACATACATCAAAGCTTTAGATAAAGATATAGAGAATAGCAAGTAAAGCTTTGGAAAGACATGTAACATGCATAGGCTCCCCCTACATGTATGCAATCATGTGAATATGGAATATAGGAGCATGTGAATGCATAAACTGAAGGAAATATGCCCTAGAGGCAATAATAAAGTTATTATTTATTTCCTTAAATCATGATAAATGTTTATTATTCATGCTAGAATTGTATTAACAGGAAACATAATACATGTGTGAATACATAGACAAACAGAGTGTCACTAGTATGCCTCTACTTGACTAGCTCATTAATCAAAGATGGTTATGTTTCCTAACCATGAACAAGGAGTTGTTATTTGATTAATGAGGTCACATCATTAGTTGAATGATCTGATTGACATGACCCATACCATTAGCTTAGCACCCGATCGTTTAGTATGTTGCTATTGCTTTTATCCATGACTTATACATGTTCCTATGACTATGAGATTATGCAACTCCTGTTTGCCGGAGGAACACTTTGGGTGCTACCAAACGTCACAACGTAACTGGGTGATTATAAAGGAGTACTACAGGTGTCACCAAAGGTAGATGTTGGGTTGGCGTATTTCGAGATTAGGATTTGTCACTCCGATTGTCGGAGAGGTATCTCTGGGCCCTCTCGGTAATGCACATCACTTAAGCCTTGCAAGCATTGCAACTAATGAGTTAGTTGCGGGATGATGTATTACGGAACGAGTAAAGAGACTTGCCGGTAACGAGATTGAACTAGGTATTGGATACCGACGATCGAATCTCGGGCAAGTAACATACCGATGGACAAAGGGAACAACGTATGTTGTTATGCGGTCTGACCGATAAAGATCTTCGCAGAATATGTAGGAACCAATATGGGCATCCAGGTCCCGCTATTGGTTATTGACCGGAGACGTATCTCGGTCGTGTCTACATTGTTCTCGAACCGTAGGGTCCGCACGCTTAAGGTTTCGATGACAGTTATATTACGAGTTTATGATTTTTGATGTACCGAAGGAGTTCGGAGTCCCGGATGAGATCGGGGACATGACGAGGAGTCTCGAAATGGTCGAGACGTAAAGATCGATATATTGGACGACTATATTCGGACATCGGAAAGGTTCTGAGTGATCCGGGTATTTTCGGGAGTATCGGGGAGTTACGGGATTACGGGAGAAGTAATGGGCCTTGATGGGCTTTAGTGGGAAGAGGAAAAAGGCTGCTGCGCCCCCCCTCTCCTCTAGTCCGAATTGGACTAGGGAAAAGGGGGCCGGCCACCTTTCCTTCTCCTCCTATTCCTTCTCCCTTCCTCCCCTCTTGGTGGACTCCTACTAGGACTTGGAGACCTAGTAGGACTCCACACCCTGCCGCGCCAAACCCTAGGCCGGCCACCCCCTCCCTTGCTCCTTTATATACGGGGGCAGGGGGCACCCCATGACACACAAGTTGATCTTCGTGATCGTTCCTTAGCCGTGTGCGGTGCCCCCCTCCACCATATTCCACCTCGAATATATCGTTGCAGTGCTTAGGCGAAGCCCTGCGCCGGTAGAACATCAAGATTGTCACCACGCCGTCGTGCTGACGGAACTCTTCCCCGAAGCTTTGCTGGATCGGAGCCCGGGGAACGTCATCGAGCTGAACGTGTGCCAAGAACTCGGAGGTGCCGGAGTAACGGTGCTTGGATCGGTCGGATCGTGAAGACGTACGACTACATCAACCGCGTTGATATAACGCTTCCGCTTTCGGTCTACGAGGGTACGTAGACAACACTCTCCCCTCTCGTTGCTATGCATCACCATGATCTTGCGTGTGCGTAGGAATATTTTGAAATTACTACGTTCCCCAACAGTGGCATCCGAGCCTGGTTTTATGGTTTGATGTTATTTGCACGAGTAGAACACAAGTGAGTTGTGGGCGATATAAGTCATACTGCCTACCAGCATGTAATACTTTGGTTCGGCGGTATTGTTGGACGAGACGATCCGGACCAACCTTACGCGTACTCTTACGCGAGACCAGTTCCCTCGACGTGCTTTGCACATAGATGGCTTGCGGAAGACTGTCTCTCCAACTTTAGTTGAACCAAGTGTGGCTACGCCCGGTCCTTGAGAAGGTTAAAACGGAGTCTATTTGACAAACTATCGTTGTGGTTTTGATGCGTAGGTAAGATGAGTTCTTTCTTAAGCCCGTAGCAGCCACGTAAAACTTGCAACAAACAAAGTAGAGGACGTCTAACTTGTTTTTGCAGGGCATGTTGTGATGTGATATGGTCAAGACATGATGCTATATTTTTATTGTATGAGATGATCATGTTTTGTAACCGAGTTATCGGCAACCGGCAGGAGCCGTATGGTTGTCGCTTTATTGTATGCAATGCAATCGCCCTGTAATGCTTTACTTTATCACTAAGCGGTAGCGATAGTCGTAGAAGCATAAGATTGGCGAGACAACAACGATGCTACGATGGAGATCAAGGTGTCGCGCCGGTGACGATGGTGATCATGACGGTGCTTCGGAGATGGAGATCACAAGCACAAGATGATGATGACCATATCATATCACTTATATTGATTGCATGTGATGTTTATCTTTTATGCATCTTATCTTGCTTTGATTGACGGTAGCATTATAAGATGATCTCTCACTAATTATCAAGAAGTGTTCTCCCTGAGTATGCACCGTTGCGAAAGTTCTTCGTGCTGAGACACCACGTGATGATCGGGTGTGATAGGCTCTACGTTCAAATACAACGGGTGCAAAACAGTTGCACACGCGGAATACTCAGGTTATACTTGACGAGCTATGCATATAAGATATGACCTCAGAACACGGAGACCGAAAGGTCGAGCGTGAATCATATAGTAGATATGATCAACATAATGATGTTCACCATTGAAACTACTCCATCTCACGTGATGATCGTACATGGTTTAGTTGATTTGGATCACGTGATCACTTAGAGGATTAGAGAGATGTCTATCTAAGTGGGAGTTCTTAAGTAATATGATTAATTGAACTTTAATTTATCATGAACTTAGTCCTGGTAGTATTAGCATATCTATGTTGTAGATCAATAGCTCGCGTTGTTGCTTTCATATGTTTATTTTGATATGTTCCTAGAGAAAATTGTGTTGAAAAATGTTAGTAGCAATGATGCGGATTGGATCCGTGATCTGAGGTTTATCCTCATTGCTGCACAGAAGAATTACGTCCTTGATGCACCGCTAGGTGACGGACCTATTGCAGGAGCAGATGCAGACATTATGAACGTTTTGCTAGCTCAATATGATGACTACTTAATAGTTTAGTGCACCATGCTTAACTGCTTAGAATCGGGACTTCAAAGACGTTTTGAACGTCATGGACCATATGAGATGTTCCAGGAGTTGAAGTTAATATTTCAAGCAAATACCCGAGTTGAGAGATATGAAGTCTCCAACAAGTTCTATAGCTAAAAGATGGAGGAGAATCGCTCAACTAGTGAGCATGTGCTCAGATTGTCTGGGTACTACAATCGCTTCAATCAAGTGGGAGTTAATCTTCCAGATAAGATAGTGATTGACAGAATTCCCTAGTCACCATCACCAAGTTAGTAGAACTTCGTGATGAACTATAATATGCAAGGGATAACGGAAAATATTCCCAAGCTCTTCGCGATGCTAAAATTGGCGAAGATAGAAATCAAAGAAAAACATCAAGTGTTGATGGTTGACAAGATCACTAGTTTCAAGAAAAGGGCAAAGGGAAAGAAGGGGAACTTCAAGAAGAACGGCAAGCAAGTTGTTGCTCAAGTGAAAAAGCCCAAGTCTGGTCCTAAGCCTGAGACTAAGTGCTTCTACTGCAAAGGGACTGGTCATTGGAAGCGGAACTACCCCAAGTGATTGGCGGATAAGAAGGATGACAAAGTGAACATAAGTATATTTGATATACATGTTATTGATGTGTACTTTACTAGTGTTCATAGCAACCCCTCAGTATTTGGTACTAGTTCAGTTGCTAAGATTAGTAACTCGAAACGGGAGTTGCAGAATGAACAAAGACTAGTTAAAGGGCAAGGTGACGATGTGTGTTGGAAGTGGTTCCAAGATTGATATGATCATCATCACACACTCCCTATACTTTCGGGATTAGTGTTGAAACTAAATAAGTGTTATTTGGTGTTTGCGTTGAGCATGAATATGATTTGATCATGTTAATTGCAATACAGTTATTCATTTAAGTTAGAGAACAATTGTTGTTCTGTTTACATGAATAAAACCTTCTATGGTCATACACACCAACGAAAATAGTTTGTTGGATCTCGATCGTAGTGATACACATATTCATAATATTAAAGCCAAAAGATGCGAAGTTAATAATGATAGTGCAACTTATTTGTGGCACTGCCGTTTAGGTCATATTGGTGTAAAGCGCATGAAGAAACTCCATGATGATGGAATTTTGGAATCTCTTGATTATGAATCACTTGATGCTTGCGAACCATGCCTCTTGGGCAAGATGACTAAAACGCCGTTCTCCGGAACAATGGAGCAAGCAACAGATTTGTTGGAAATCATACATACTGATGTATGTGGTCCGATGAATATTAAGGCTCGCGACAAGTATCATTATTTTCAGAACTTCACAGATGATTTAAGCAGATATGGGTATATCGACTTAATGAAACATAAGTCTGAAATGTTTGAAAAGTTCAAAGAATTTCAGAATGAAGTGGAGAATCATCGTAACAAGAAATAAAAGTTTCTACGATATGATCGCAGAAGTAAAATATTTAAGTTACGAGTTTGGCCTTCAGTTAAAACAATGTGAAATAGTTTCACTACTCACGCCACCTGGAACACCACAGTGTAATGGTGTATCCAAACATCATAACCGTACTTTATTGGATATAGTACAATCTATGATGTTTCTTACCGATTTACCAATATCATTTTGGGATCATGCATTAGAGACAGTTGCATTCACGTTTAAAAAGGGCACCATCTAAGTCCGTTGAGACGACACAATCTGAACTGTGGTTTAGCAAGAAACCAAAGTTGTCGTTTCTTAAAGTTTGGGGTTACGATGCTTATGTGAAAAAGTTTCATCCTGATAAGCTCAAACCCAAATCGGAGAAATGTGTCTTCATAGGTACCCAAAGGAGACTGTTGGGTACACCTTCTATCACAGATCCGAAGGCAAGATATTCGTTGCTGAGAATGGATCCTTTCCAGAGAAGGAGTTTCTCTCGAAAGAAGTGAGTGGGAGGAAAGTAGAAAACTTGATAAGGTAATCGTACCTTCTCCCTTATTGGAAAGTAGTTCATCACATAAATCTGTTCTTGTGACTACTACACCAATTAGTAAGGAAGCTAATGATGATGATCATGTAACTTCAAGATCAAGTTACTACCGAATCTCGTAAGTAAACCAGAGTGAGATCCGCACCAGAGTGGTACGGTAATCTTGTTCTGGAAGTCATGTTACTAGACCATGACGAACTTGCGAACTATGAGGAAGCGATGATGAGCCCAGATTCCGTGAAATGGTTTGAGGCCATGAAATCTGAGATATGATCCATGTATGAGAACAAAGTATGGACTTTGATGGATTTGCCCGGTGATCGGCAAAGCCATAGAAAATAAATGGATCTTCAAGAGGAAGACGGACGCTGATAGTAGTGTTACTATCTACAAAGCTAGAATTGTCGCAAAAGGGTTTTCGACAAGTTCAAGGTGTTGACTACGATGAGAGTTTCTCACTCGTATCTATGCTTAAGTCTGTTCGAATCATGTTAGCAATTGCCGCATTTTGTGAAATATGGCAAATGGAAAACAAAACTGCATTCCTTAATGGATTTATTAAAGACGAGTTGCATATGATGCAACCAGAAGGTTTTGTCAATCCTAAAGGTGTTAACAAAATATGCAAGCTCCAGCGATCCATCTATGGACTGGTGCAAGCATCTTGGAGTTGGAATATACACTTTGATAAGTTGATCAAAGCATATAGTTTTAATCAGACTTGCGGTGAAGCCTGTATTTACAAGAAAGTGAGTGGGAGCACTACAACATTTCTGATAAGTATATGTGTATGACATATTGTTGATCGGAAATGATGTAGAATTATTCTGCAAAGCATAAAGGAGTGTTTGAAAGGAGTTTTTCAAAGAAAAGACCTCGGTGAAGCTGCTTACATATTGAGTATCAAGATCTATAGAGATAGATCAAGACGCTTGATAAGTTTTTTCAATGAGTACATACCTTGACAAGATTTTGAAGTAGTTCAAAATGGAACAGTCAAAGAAAGAGTTCTTTCCTGTGTTACAAGGTGTGAAATTGAGTAAGACTCAAAGCCCGACCACGATAGAAGATAGAAAGAGAATGAAAGTCATTCCCTATGCCTCGGCCATAGGTTCTATAAAGTATGCCATGCTGTTTACCAGATCTATTGTATACCCTGCACTGAGTTAAGCAAGGGAGAACAATGGTGATCTAGGAGTAGATCACTGGACAACGGTCAAAATTATCCTTAGTGCAATAAGGATATGTTTCTCGATTATGGAAGTGACAAAAGGTTCGTCGCAAAGGGTTACGTCGATGCAAGTTTTGACACCGATCTGGATGACTCTAAGTCTCGATCTAGATACATATTTAAAGTGGGAGCAATTAGCTAGAGTAGCTCCGTATAGAGCATTGTAGACATAGAAAATTGCAAAATACATAACGGATCTGAATGTGGCAGACCCGTTGACTAAACTTCTCTCACAAGCAAAACATGATCACACCTTAGTACTCTTTGGGTGTTAATCACATAGCGATGTGAACTAGATTAGTGACTCTAGTAAACCCTTTGAGTGTTGGTCACATATCGATGTGAACTATGGGTGTTAATCACATGGTGATGTGAACTATTGCTGGTAAATCACATGGCGATGTGAACTAGATTATTGACTCTAGTGCAAGTGGGAGACTGAAGGAAATATGCCCTAGAGGCAATAATAAAGTTATTATTTATTTCCTTAAATCATGATAAATGTTTATTATTCATGCTAGAATTGTATTAACAGGAAACATAATACATGTGTGAATACATAGACAAACAGAGTGTCACTAGTATGCCTATACTTGACTAGCTCATTAATCAAAGATGGTTATGTTTCCTAACCATGAACAAGGAGTTGTTATTTGATTAATGAGGTCACATCATTAGTTGAATGATCTTATTGACATGACCCATTCCATTAGCTTAGCACCCGATCGTTTAGTATGTTGCTATTGCTTTTATCCATGACTTATACATGTTCCTATGACTATGAGATTATGCAACTCCTGTTTGCCGGAGGAACACTTTGGGTGCTACCAAACGTCACAACGTAACTGGGTGATTATAAAGGAGTACTACAGGTGTCACCAAAGGTAGATGTTGGGTTGGCGTATTTCGAGATTAGGATTTGTCACTCCGATTGTCGGAGAGGTATCTCTGGGCCCTCTCGGTAATGCACATCACTTAAGCCTTGCAAGCATTGCAACTAATGAGTTAGTTGCGGGATGATGTATTACGGAACGAGTAAAGAGACTTGCCGGTAACGAGATTGAACTAGGTATTGGATACCGACGATCGAATCTCGGACAAGTAACATACCGATGGACAAAGGGAACAACGTATGTTGTTATGCGGTCTGACCGATAAAGATCTTCGTAGAATATGTAGGAACCAATATGGGCATCCAGGTCCCGCTATTGGTTATTGACCGGAGACGTATCTCGGTCATGTCTACATTGTTCTCGAACCGTAGAGTCCGCACGCTTAAGGTTTCGATGACAGTTATATTACGAGTTTATGAGTTTTGATGTACCGAAGGAGTTCGGAGTCCCGGATGAGATCGGGGACATGACGAGGAGTCTCGAAATGGTCGAGACGTAAAGATCGATATATTGGACGACTATATTCGGACATCGGAAAGGTTCTGAGTGATCCGGGTATTTTCGGGAGTATCGGGGAGTTACGGGATTACGGGAGAAGTAATGGGCTTTGATGGGCTTTAGTGGGAAGAGGAAAAAGGCTGCTGCGCCCCCCCTCTCCTCTATTCCGAATTGGACTAGGGAAAAGGGGGCCGGCCACCTTTCCTTCTCCTCCTATTCCTTCTCCCTTCCTCCCCTCTTGGTGGACTCCTACTAGGACTTGGAGACCTAGTAGGACTCCACACCCTGCCGCGCCAAACCCTAGGCCGGCCACCCCCTCCCTTGCTCCTTTATATACGGGGGCAGGGGGCACCCCATGACACACAAGTTGATCTTCGTGATCGTTCCTTAGCCGTGTGCGGTGCCCCCCTCCACCATATTCCACCTCGAATATATCGTTGCAGTGCTTAGGCGAAGCCCTGCGCCGGTAGAACATCAAGATTGTCACCACGCCGTCATGCTGACGGAACTCTTCCCCGAAGCTTTGCTGGATCGGAGCCCGGGGAACGTCATCGAGCTGAACGTGTGCCAAGAACTCGGAGGTGCCGGAGTAACGGTGTTTGGATCGGTCGGATCGTGAAGACGTACGACTACATCAACCGCGTTGATATAACGCTTACGCTTTCGGTCTACGAGGGTACGTAGACAACACTCTCCCCTCTCGTTGCTATGCATCACCATGATCTTGCGTGTGCGTAGGAATATTTTGAAATTACTACGTTCCCCAACATAAACATGACAGAGTAAGAAATGTGTTACATGTATCTTGGCTATATGCATCAGAGCAAATGATGTGAATATGAGAAATGTACCTTCATGCTTATGAGTCCTTCTTGCAAACAGTATGTACATCAGCAAGAATTTCTCATTCACATGACAGTGATGCATATACTTACCTTGTGGTCTTGAGTTGGCTTAGGATGGGATGAACCTGCGCAAACAAGGATAGATAACACAGATACACCTACTAACCAGAGCAAACAAAAGGAACCACAAATGAACCAAGACTGGGATGACATGTAGAGTGAGTACTAAGTACTACATTGGATATAGACATGTCCCCAATGGTAAAGATATGCAATAAACTCAGAGATTTCCTTCCCTTAGATGTCTTGTTCCCCCTGAATCTAACATGAGATATTTGGAGAAGATAGGGAACAGAAAATAATCAACAGAGCTTGAGCTAAAGCAAGCAAACAAACAACAAACATGTATTTCCCCTTTTAAAGACATGTGACATCTCTCCTCTTGAACACCAAACATCTGGGGTCATTGATGATATTACTTTCTCTCCCCCTTAGCATATTATCCCCCTATAGGAAAGATTAAGCTTTGATGTGATCTCTCTCTCCCCCTTTGACATCAATTTCCAAGAAGGGTCTTCTGGTCATGTGATACAAATGGGTTGGTCCTTGAGGCACAGAGCAAAGCAGCATGTCTAACATGATGCTGGTAGAGGACAAGAATCATTGAGTGGAGCTGGAGCAAATAGAAATCAGGAATAAGTGACAAGTTGGTTTTACTGGGATGAAATCGGTGGATCCGAGTTGTGTGCTTTGGTTGCACCAAAAGGTTTCGGTTAGACCGAAGAAAACAAATCGGTGTGACCGAGTTCATCAAAATGAAACTACTTGTCACCTCAGCTCACTAGACAGGTAGGATCTCACAAGGATTTGCAAGGAATTGACTGAAAGATTTGCAATGAATTGGATGCACAAAATGCAGAACAAATGAAAAGAAAAGAAACTAAAAGTTCTAGATGAAGTTGTTTTTTAATATATTTTTTGAAAAAGGGAAAACAAATATTCAAGAGACAAATGCAATAACACAGAAAAGGACACAAGAGAACTTCATCTAGAGTTGGGCGGCGACAAAGTCACCTATGTTAGAGTATATTGACTTACGAGTCAAGTGAGAGCACTTGATCATAGGTCATACTCATCGTTTAAGCTCAAAATGGGGTTACCATTTTTCGTTTAAGCATCTTGATGTATTCACATCTAGTGGAGTTGCTTTAACTCATGTCTTGGAGTAAAGCTTCTCTAAGATGGAATAACATACCTTGGGTGGTGGTGTTGATCTTGCTCATGTAGTTGAACTTGTGTGGGTAGCTCAAGGTTGATGTAGTTCATCAAGAGTTGGGAGCACCACTTGGAGTTTGAGTTCATCTACCTACATGGGTTAGTCTTGCAAGGAAGAGCACTTGTGTATCCAAAATGACTATCATGAAACTCAACATAGAATTTGTCAAAGGATATGTTTGAACGGTTTCGTGCTTCCTTGTCTTCAACCACCATTATGTAGAGACTTAGTGATGTAGAGATTGCTCAAGATGTGTGTGAGTTGCAATCTCATGGATTTAGATTCATCCAAGTACCTACATGGGTTAGATAACATGCAAGGTGCAAATATATCCAAGACATATGAATAGCTTCATAAGAGAAATATCAAGGATTAGTCATAGGCTCATGCCTCGCATGTATCAAATGGAGTTCCTACTCCAACTTTAAAGCATCAATGATGTTCAATTCACCTCTTAACCTGCAAAACACTTTCTCATCAAGTGGTTTAGTGAATATATCCGCCAATTGCTTATCTGTGCGAACATGCTTAAGGTTAATGTCCACTTTGGCAACATGATCTCGAATGAAATGATGACGAACTTCAATATGCTTAGTTTGAGAGTGTTGCACGGGATTGTGAGCAATCTTAATAGCACTTTAATTGTCACATAGCAATGGAACATGTTTCACATATATCCTATAATCTTTAAGAGTTTGGGTCATCCAAAGTAATTGAGCACAACATGAACAAGCGGCAATGTATTCCGCTTCCACGGTGGATAAGGATACCGAATTTTGTTTCTTGGAAGACCAAGACATAAGAGATCTACCAAGGAATAAACAAGTACCCTAAGTGGACTTTCTATCAACCTTGTCTCCGGCATAGTCCGAATCGGAGTAGCCGACAAGATCAAAAGAGGACCTCTTAGGATACCAAATGCCAAAATTTGGTGTATGGATTAAGTATCTCACTATCCTTTTCACAGCCTTAAGATGACATTCTTTAGGAGCAGCTTGATATCGTGCACACATGCACACACTTAGCATAATATCGGGACGTGAGGCACATAGATATAACAATGAACCAATCATAGAGCGATAAACCTTTTGATCCACCGGTTTACCATCTTTGGTCAAATCAAGATGTCCACTAGTAGGCATAGGTGTAGGCATACCTTTGCATTCTTGCATATTGATCTTCTTGAATAAGTCTTTGGTGTACTTCGTTTGAGAAACAAATGTACCTTCCTTAGTTTGCTTGATTTGCAAACCGAGAAAGAATTTGAGTTCACTCATCATAGACATCTCAAACTTCTCCGACATTAGCTTTCCAAACTTTTCACTAAAATGAGGGTTAGTTGAACCAAGTATGATATCATCAACGGAAATTTGGCACACAAATAGTTCTCCATTAACCCTTTTAGTAAAAAGAGTAGAATCAATTTTACCAATTTGAAAGCTTTTTTCAGTAAGGAACTTGGTCAAGCATTTATACCATGCTCAAGGAGCTTGTTTAAGACCATAAAGGGCTTTGTGAAGTTTGTAAACATGATTAGGTTTCTTAGGATTGACAAAGCCGGGAGGTTGCTTAACATAAACTTCCTCTTCAATTTTGCCATTTAGAAAAGCACTTTTAATGTCCATTTGGTACAAGGTGATATCATGGTGATTAGCATAAGCAAGTAAGATGCGAATGGACTCAAGTCTAGCAACGGGAGCATATGTCTCACCATAGTCCATACCTTCAACTTGTGTGTAGCCTTGGGCGACGAGACGTGCTTTGTTGTGAACCACTTTTCCATCTTCATCTTGCTTGTTGCAAAACACCCATTTGGTACCAATGACGTTGTAGTTGTTGTCGGGCTTCTCGACCAATGTCCATACTTGATTTCTCTCAAAGTTGTGTAGCTCTTCATGCATAGCGATTATCCAATCCGGATCCTTCAATGCTTCTTCAACCTTCATAGGTTCAATTTTAGAAATGAATGAGTAATGTTCACAAAAGTTAGCTAAGCGAGTTTTAGAGCGAGTGATTCTCCCGGTTTGGATATCATCGTAGATTTGCTCGACGGGATGATCTTTGGCAATTCTTGCTCGAACTCGTGAAATCTTTTGCTTGGGTCGGGGTGGAACATCCTCTTCATCTTGTTCTTCTTCTTCTTCTTGGCCTTCTTCATTGTTGACGTCGTTGTTCTCTTGTCGTGGTGGAGAAGGAGGTTGTTGATGTTCTTGGTGTACTTCCTCGTTTTCTTCATCTTGGTGTGTCCCACTTGTGGATGCTTCTGTATCAACTCTTGGTTCACCTTGTCGTGAGGTAGAAGCTTCCACTTGGACGGACGAGGTACTCTCCTTTATTTCCGTTGGACGAATCTTGCCAATGGACAAGTCTTGAATTGCTTCCGAAGGGTCTTTGTCTCCTACATCAATTGGCAATTGCTCTACTTGCGAGCAGTTAGATTAATCAAACTTCACATCTACCGTCTCTTCAACCTTTCGGGTGAAATTGTTGTAGACACGGTAAGTGTGAGAGTTTGAGCCATAACCAAGTAGAAAACCTTCATGAGACTTAGGAGAAAATTTAGAACGACGATGATTATCAAGAAAGTAGCACTTTGAGCCGAATACTCGAAAGTATCCAACTTGGGGTTTGTTACCGGTGAGGAGCTCGTATGCCGTCTTGCCGAGTAGCTTGTGAAGATACAAGCGATTTTTTGCATGACAAGCTGTCTCAACCGCTTCCGCCCAAAAGTGTTTTGGCGTCTTGTACTCATCAAGCATCGTTCTTGCCATCTCGATAAGAGTCCGGTTCTTCCTCTTAACAACTCCATTTTGTTGAGGTGTGTACGTAGCCAAGAACTCGTGTGAAATCCCTTCTTTGTCAAGAAAGGTGTCCACATTTGCATTCTTGAACTCCGTTCCATTGTCACTCCGAACCTTCTTGATCTTCACGTCAAACTGATTTTGGGCCTTCCTTGCGAAGTTTTTGAAGATCTTTTGGACCTGCGACTTGTCATCAAGAAAGAACACCCATGTAAATCTAGAAAAATCATCAACTATGACTAGACAAAATGAGTTACCACCGAGACTTTTGTATGCATTTGGACCAAAGAGATCCATGTGAAGTAGCTCGAGTGGTCTTCTTGTGGTCATGATGTTCTTCGCACGGTGACTTCCTCCAACTTGTTTCCCTGCTTGACAAGCACTACAAAGTCTATCCTTGTCAAATACGACATCTTTTATTCCAAGGATATGATCACCTTTAATAAGCTTATCAAGATTTCGCATTCCAACATGACCTAGTCTTCTATGCCACAACCAGCCTTTAGAAGATTTAGCAATTAAGCAAGTTTTAGGTTGAGCCTTTTTAGTGAAATCAACAATGTAAAGATCTCCTCTACGTATACCTGTAAAGACCATTTTATGATTGTCTCTACGAAACACTTGGCAATCTACTTCAGTGAATAAGACATTGAAACCGAAATCCGCAAGTCTAGAAACTAAAAGAAAATTGTATCCAAGGGATTCAACGAGCATGACATTTTGTATGGAGCTATCGTGTGAGATGGCCACCTTACCAAGGCCAACCACTTTACCCTTTGAATTATCACCAAAGGTGACATATTTTCGAGGGCCGTCATTTTCAGCAAGCTCACGGAACATCTCTTCATCTTCGGTCATATGATCAGTATATCCACTATCAAGGACCCACTCCTTTCCTCCAGCCATGTAGCCGTGAAGATTTGCCATAAGACCAAAATGTCTCATTGCATCATCAAGATCATAGTCACTATCATCACCTTCATCATAATATCCACGTTCAACATCATCTTGTGATTGATCAATTCCTAGAGAGGGTAATTCATTAGGTAAATGATCATCAAAGTGGTTACCTTTCTGAATTATTATAGCTTCGGATATGATATCACTAATGATTCCAACATTTCCTTTAGCATGCATGAGATTAGTAAGCTCAAATAGACAATCACCAAAACTAGGATCACTAGAGTTCATCTTACTCAAGGCAATAGATTTATGGAGAATTTCGTCTAAATTTTTTAAGGAATAATCGGGAAATCGTTCCTCGGGAAATTTCCATATGGTATAGGCACATTTGAGAGTAGGCAAACTAGCAATCAAATTTTTGGGTAATCCTCTAATGATGAGCTCAACAGTTCTAAGATTGCGAATCATGTCAATATCTTCATCTAGGGTAGGGTGCAAGGGATCAATATGAGGTGCACAAGGACTAGCAATGTACTTGTTCAAATGATATTCATTGAAAATCTCAAGCATTTCATTTTTCCACTCATGAAAATACTCTCCATCAAGAACGGGCACTCTATGTCTAAGACTCCTTAAAGTAGACACATCCATCTTCCTCCAAAGGTGTTTAAACCAAGGCAATGAAGACCAATGCTCTGATACCAATTGAGTGGATCGAGAAGAGGTGTCTAGAGGGGGGGTGATTAGACACTAAGTGCCAAAAGTTGCAGTTTTTAATATTCTTAAGTTTAGGTGTAGTTTAGGCACAAGTTTAATGAACACAATACATATCAAGCAAGCATGCAATGAGTTTATGAGCAGCAGAAAGTAAAGCATGCAACTTTCAAGAATGTAAACGGAAGGGTTTGGAGTATTCAAACGCAATTAGAGACACGGATGTTTTTGGCGTGGTTCCGATAGGTGGTGCTATCGTACATCCACGTTGATGGAGATTTCAACCCACGGAGGGTAACGGTTGCGCGAGTCCACGGAGGGCTCCACCCACGAAGGGTCCACGAAGAAGCAACCTTGTCTATTCCATCACGGCCGTCGCCCACGAAGGACTTGCCTCACTAGCGGTAGATCTTCACGAAGTAGGCGATCTCCTTGCCCTTACAAACTCCTTGTTTCAACTCCACAATCTTGTCGGAGGCTCCCAAGTGACACCTAGCCAATCTAGGAGACACCACTCTCCAAGAAGTAACAAATGGTGTGTTGATGATGAACTCCTTGCTCTTGTGATTCAAATGATAGTCTCCCCAACACTCAACGCTCTCTCACAGGATTTGGATTTGGTGGAAAGAAGATTTGAGTGGAAAGAAACTTGGGGAAGGCTAGAGATCAAGATTCATATGGTAGGAATGGAATATCTTGAGCTCAACACAAGGGTAGGTGGTTCTCTCTTAGAAAATGTGTATTGGAAGTGAAGATCTGTTCTGATGGCTCTCTCCACGAATGAAGAGTGGGTGGAGGGGTATAAGTAGCCTCCACACAAAATCTAATCGTTACACACAATCTGCCAAACTCGGTGGGACCGAATCGTTAAACTCGGGCGGACCGATTCAACAAACCTAGTGACCGTTAGGATTTTTGGTGGGACTGAGATGCAACTCGGTAGGACCGATATGGTTAGGGTTTGGGCATAACGTAAACTCGGTGTGACCGATTACACAAACTCGGTGAGACCGGTTTTGGTAATAAGCTAACCAAGGTTTGGTCAGGCAAACTCGGTGAGACTGATTACACAAACTCAGTGGGACCGATTTTGGTAATGAGCTAACCAGAGGTTTTGCATTGTAATCTTGGTAGTACCGATTGCACAAACTCGGTGAGGCCGATTTTGGCAGTGAACATACACGGTGAGATTACAACCCCATATCGGTGAGACCGAGATCCCTATTGGTGAAACCGATTTGCTAGGGTTTGTGGCAGTGGCTATGACATGTGAAACTCTGTGGCGCCGGATAGAAAGAATCGGTGGGGCCGAGTTTGACTTTTGGTTTAGGTCATATGTGGATGTGGGAAGATAGTTGAGGGTTTTGGATCATATCACTAAGCACATGAAGCAAGAGGCTCATTAAGCAACACCTCATCCCTCCTTAATAGTATTGGCTTTTCCTACGGACTCAATGTGATCTTGGATCACTAAAATAGAAAATGTAGAGTCTTGATCTTGAAGCTTGAGCCAATCCTTTGTCCTTGGCATCTTGAAGCGGTTCCACATCCTTTAGTCCATGCCACTCCATTGTTGAACTCATCTAAAACATACTAGGTAAAAGTGTTAGTCCAACAAGAGATATGTTGACATTAATTACCAAAACCACCCAGGGAGCACTTGTGCTTTCAGGAAACAACTTTTGACTTCAAAGCGCGAGTTCGGCCATAGTTGGGACCATAGATATCTCTTTTCTCAGATAGCTGGAACTCATGTGTGTTGAGCCTGTCAAGTATATCAGACAGATCGAGTGTCTTGAAGTCAGGACGTTCTTGTATCATGAGGGAAAGGACGTCAAAGGAGCTATCAAGTGATCTCAGTAATGTCTTGACGATTTCATGCTTGGTAATCTTAGTAGCGCCGAGAGTACAAAGCTCATTTGTGATGTCAGTGAGGCGATCAAACGTGAGCTGGACATTTTCATTGTCGTTTCTCTTGAAGCAGTTGAAGAGGTTGCGAAGAACACTGATCCTTTGATCTCTTTGGGTTGAGATGCCTTCATTGACCTTGGATAGCCAGTCCTAGACTAGCTTCGACGTTTCCAGAGCACTCACGCGGCCATACTGTCCTTTGGTCAGATGACCACATATGATGTTCTTGGTAGTGGAGTCCAGTTGAATGAACTTCTTGACATCAGCAGGGGTGACACCTTCACCAGTCTTGGGAACGCCATTCTTGACGACATACCAGAGGTCGACATCAATGGCTTCAAGATGCATGTGCATCTTATTCTTCCAGTAGGGATATTCAGTTCCATCGAACACGGGGCAAGCAGCGGAGACTTTGATTATCCCTGCAGTCGACATAGCTAAAACTCTAGGTGGTTAAAACAAATCACACAGAACAAGGGAGTACCTTGCTCTGATACCAATTGAAAGTGCTAGTTATCGACTAAAGGGGGGGGGTGAATAGGCGATTTTTATGAAAGTCTTCAAAACATGGAAGTTTCAAAGACAAACAATAGAAATGAACCTATTGATATGCAGCGGAAGATAAACTACACTAGGCAAGCTATAGTCAAGTCTGCAATAGCGTGAGAGAACGAAGACAAATAGCAGCTAGGTAGTGAGGATCAGGGTGGAAGATGGTATGAAGCCAAACTAAGATACTAGTCAGACAGTGAAGACAAATAGGTAATGCAAACAGGCAATGACTTCACAAAGACAAACTCTAAGTAAAGAGAGGGAGAGGATAGAACCAGTCACTTGTTGAGGACACAGGATTTGTTGGACCAGTTCCAGTTGTTGTGACAACTGTACGTCTGGTTAGGGAGGCTGAGATTCAACTCAGAAGACCGCGTATTCACCTTATTCCCCTTGAGCTAAGGACAAACAGTCCTCGCCCAATTACTCTGGTAAGTCTTCGAGGTAGACTTCCAAACCTTCACAGACTTCATTCATCGGCGATCCACAATCACTCTTGGATGCTCAGAACGTGACACCTAACCGGCTGGAGGATTCACATTCCTCAAGTGTAATACGTCTTCAGGTCACGCAGACAAAAAAATTTTTGACTTCAGTGACGCCTAACACTCTTTGGCTTTGGGTGTTTGGGCTTTGTCCTTGCAAGGATTTCTCTCTCTCGAAGGCTTCGAGGTGGGTTGCTCTCAATACGACAAAAGCCGTGCACTAACTCTGAGCAGCCACCAATTTATGGTGTAGGGGGTGGGCTATTTATAGCCACTAGGCAACCCGACCTGATATGTCCGAAATGACCCTGGGTCACTAAGGAACTGACACGTGTTCCAACGGTCAGATTTCAAACACACGCGGCAACTTTACTTGGGCTACAAGCAAAGCTAACTCATCCAGCTCTGGATAAGATTTGCTCTCATTGTCTTCGCTCGAAGACATAGGATTTTGGTCGAGCATCAATTCAGTCACTCTGACTTTGTTCACTTGGACCCCACTTAATAGTACGGTGGTTCCTATGACTCAACAAAGAAGAAAAGGAAACAACGAAATGACTAAGTCTTCGCGCTCCATAGTCTTCACTCAATGTCTTCTCATGTCATAGTCTTCAATATGAATATCTTCTCTTACCACCATTGTCGTCAATGTCTTCATACATTTTTAGGGGTCATCTCCGGTAGGTAAACCGAATCAATGAGGGGCTACTACCTGTGTTATCCTGCAATTTTCACAAACACATTAGTCCCTCAACCAGGTTTGTCGTCAATACTCCAAAACTACTAGGGGTGGCACTAGATGCACTTACACATGGGACCAGTTCCAGCAGGCTTTTTGCACTGCCCATGTATCAACAGGAGCTATGGCCATGAAGAAGCGTGAGTTTCGCAACTTACGCCAAGGAGGGCGCACTGTTGGCCAGTATGTGGATGACTTTAGTAAGCTAGCACGTTATGCCCCGGATGACGTCGCTACGGATGCAGCTAAGCAGGAGAAATTTCCAGAAGGACTGAATGATGAGCTGAGCATGCAGTTGATGGTGGCAAATTTCAATAACTACCAGGAGTTGGTAGATAGAGCTCTCGTCATTGAAGGGAAGCGGCAGCAGATTGACAACCGCAAGAGGAAGTATGGGCAAGGGAACTATAATTCTGGAGCCCAACAGAGACCCTGTTTCACCCCGAATTTGGTAGGACTTGTCCATAACCATGGAGGGCACAATCACACTTGAGGGAGTTCGCACAACCATAGTGGCTCCAAGAACGGGAATGGTAATTGAGGAAGCAACGGACAGAATCGTTCCAACCCGGCAATGCCCACCAAGAAAGATTTAAGCCACGTTTTTTTTTGACCAGAAACAGTAGGAAAGTCTCCTACTGTGTAAATATATTAAAGAACACTAGACAACTGTACAATGTGGATATTTACATCAGGAAAGGAGGGTGGAGGGGTGGGGACGCACTTTTGTGGCCCACCAAGAAGTAAAACAAAAGATAAAAGGCCCTAGTTTAAAGAATTTACAAAATTCAGCACCAGAGGCTTATTAGCCTCCTTAACCCTGTGTTGTAGGAGTTCAAAGTCCCTTTTGAATCTATCGAGCCAGGAGCGAAAGGATGGGTTAACTGCCCTGAAATGCTTATTGTTCCTTTCTTTCCAAAGGCTCCACGCGGCCACAGTGAATTTTTCAAACAGCATAGGCGTGGGGTGGTCTCTTTTTTGGACTTCAATGGCTTGTAGCCGATCCCCAAAAGGTTCCCAGTTGATGTCCAGAGCACGCCAGCAGCGTTTGCTAAACGTGCAAGTAAAGATCATGTGCTCGACCGTTTCTTCTATGTTATGGCCGCAGAGCAGGCAGTTGTGGTCGTTTCCAATATTGTAATGGCGTCTCTTCAGCATGTTCCTTGTGTTTAGTCGATCGTGGAGCAGCAGCCAGGCAAAAACTTTCAATTTCATGGTGCATTTAGACTTCCAAAGCCAGCCGAAAACTTTGTGAACCTGGATTTCTCTGAAGTAGAATTGGTAGAAGTCCTTTGATTTGTAGGAAGTTTTGCCCCAAATATAAGTCCAGACATCTAATGCCGAGGTCGTCGGTTGGATGGAAGCAGCAACGACCTGGATTGGCCGGACCTCCTCGAACGCTTGGGGGGAAAGCGGTAGGTGAAAGGCCATTCCAAGTGACGTGATCCCCAAGAAATCACGCACTGAGATATCCTCATTCATAGCGTATGAGAACGCCCGAGGATGAGAGACTTGAAGTATGTGATCAGCCCATAGATCTTTCCAAAAAAGGGCCGTGGAGCCACAAACAACTTGAACCTTGGAGATCCCACGAAAAATTGGTGTGAGTTTAAGAATGTCGCGCCACCAAAAAGAGCCAACCGGCTCGACGGCGTGCGAAGTTCGCTGATCATAGTAAGTGTCCCAAGTGAGGTGCACCCATGGAATATCCATCTTGTTGTAGAATTTGTGTAAAAACTTCAACAGCAGAGCCTCATTCTGGATTTTGAGGTTTAACACCCCCAGACCTCCTTTGTTCTTCGGCTTACAGACCATGTCCCAGGCAGCAAGCGAGTTTGATCTCTCGCCTTGGTCAGTCTTTTTGATCCAGAGGCATCTTCTTCTGATTTTGTCAAGTATCTCGATAAGTTTGGGTGAGAACTTTAGCGTACACATGGCATAGATAAGAAGCGATGTAGCTGCGGTGTTGAGCAACGTGAGCTTCCCAGCGTATGACATGAGTGAGAGGGTAGAAGAAAGATTGCGTTCCATCTTGCTGACCAATGGCATGAAATCATTGAGTGAGGGCCTGGAGGTGCCGAGGGGCAGGCCAAGATAGGTGAAGGGCATGGAGCCAATAGAGCAGCCAAAGATTGAGGCCATATCTGTCGTCGTCTGCTGGTCCAAGTTGATTGGGATCAAAGTGGATTTATGAAAGTTAATTTTCAGGCCAATGGAGAGGGCGTAATCGGACAGAATGTTCTTGATAATAACCGCTTGTCGAGGGCAGGCCGGCATGAGCAAAATCGTATCATCAGCGTATTGGATAATCGGGTAGTCCATATTACCATTTGAGGGGAAAGGCAAATGAATTAGACCTCTCCTGAAGGCATCATTGATTGCTGATTGCAGAAGATCAGCCGCGAGGACGAAGATCAGAGGGGAGAGGGGGTCCCCCTGCCTAACGCCCCGCTTGCAGTGGAACTGGCGGCCCGGCACACCTTCAGAAGAATGGGCGATCGTCCGGAGGAGAATATCGAACGGATCCAAGATAGCCATTTATCAGTGAAACCCATGTGTTGCATAATCTTGATCATTGCTTCATGCTCAATGGTGTCGAAAGCTTTGGCGAAGTCTAGTTTGAGTAGCACAATTTGTCTTTTGGAGGCCTGGCATTGATGAATATACTGATATGTCCAGGCCAAACAGTCTTGGATGGACCTCCCTTTGATGAAACTATATTGGTTTCGATGAATGATGCGTGTGATCACTTTTTGCAGTCTGTTGGCCAGTAGTTTCGTGATGAGCTTGAGACAGTAGTTAAGAAGAGTGATCGGACGGTAATCATTAACTGTGGTGGGGGATCCAGTCTTGGGAATCAGAGTAATGAGGCCTTCATTAATGCTTTGGAGATTAAGGTCCCCAACATGGAATTGAGTACAGAGCGAGTAGAAGTCCTCTTTGATAATGTGCCAACATGCTTTAAGGAATAACCCACTGAACCCATCGGGGCCGGGAGAGCGGTCCGCAGGCATTTCTTTTACAACCCCATCAATCTCATCTTTTGTAAATGGGGCCGTGAGGTGTTCAAGATTTTCCATAGGGTGGATAAGCGACGGAAGGTCAAAGCGCATTTGTGTAGGGTTAGACGTGCCGAGTCGCTTAGTGTATGCGTGAAACAAAAGTGCTTCTTTGCCCGTGTGATCTTCCACCAACAGGCCGTCATCAGTTTTGTAGAAGAGCCACATTATTCTTTCTGCAACGCTCCGTGGCAACCGCCTGGAAGAATTTGGTGTTTTCATCACCGAATTTAACCCATCGAATGGTGCAACGTTTTCTCCAATACTGCTTTTGATAATCTAGCAGCCGTAGAAGATGAGCTTTGATGATTTTGCGAAAGTTGCATTCAGGGTTGGTTAGAGGTCTCAAGTTTTCCAGTCCATCCAGCTCGGAAAGAGTATTGTTTGTGTTTTCGATAGCCACAGATAACCTGGAGATATTTTTGCTCCAAACTTTGAGTGCTTAACGGAGCGACTTGAATTTGCGGCAAAGCACCGTGGCTGCATTGGAGGAGTTGACAGGATGAGCCCAAGTTTTAGTGACCACATCCATAAAACCAGGGTGTAGTAACCAATAAGCTTCAAATCAGAAAAGCTTGGCCCGTGGGATTTTTGTCTCAATGCTTATGACACATGGAGTGTGGTCAGAGACTGGCTTGCATAGCGGTTTAACAATGGTGTTGGGATAAGCAAGCGTCCAATGGATAGAGGAGAAGAACCAATCAAGTTGTTCCAACAATGGATCCTGCTGCATATTACTCCACGTATATAGCCGACCTTTTAGTGGCAATTCCATTAGGTTTTGTTGACGGATTATATCACTGAAGGTACACATGTCGTTGGGGTCACCACCAGGTTTGTTACGATTTTCCGGACCACGGATGAAGTTGAAGTCACCAATGAGAAGGCAGTCGTCAGTTGAATGAATATCCATGTCATAGAGCCATGGAATAAAATCCATTCTGGTCGGACCAGTGCATGGTCCATAAACATTATAAAGAGACCATGATTGCGTTGAGAGTGTGCTGGTGAATTTTACACCCAAAACAAAGTCAGTGGACACGACCACATCCCCAGAGAAAACTGAGCTATTCCATATAGTAAGAATGGCACCAGAGGCACCTCTGGAAGGAACATAAGCGAACTTATCAAATCTCTTAGGGCAGCAAGTTTTAATAAACGCCAGATCAACAAAGGGTTTTTTAGTTTCTTGAAGGCAAACTATGGTGCATCCACTAACGGAGATAGCATTAGATAAGGCTAGCAGCTTTTTGTCCGAATTTAAACCGCGAATGTTCCAACAAAGTACAATCCAATTACGCAAAAGGGGCATACTAAAGAAACCAGCAGATTACTCCGAGGATGAGGCATTGCCATCCTCCCTCCCTGCCTGATCGTCAGGGACAGCAGTAGCTAGCAGTGCCTCATCAGTGATTTCAGTAGGAGGAACAGCGCAGCGATTAATGCCAATTGCCTGCATGACATGAAGAGGTGTGGGCGGGGGGACTTGGTCGAGAGGAGGCACCGAGGAGCTTGAGGCAGCAGTAGGTAACTGACGAGGCTTGACCTTGGATACAGGAGCTCGCACATCAGAAATCTGGGGTACCCTGAAGCCATCGTACCTTGTAGAGCGAGTGCTGCGCCTAACTTCAGTCGTGACCACAGGAGCCTGAATCTTAGTGTGGCGTGCGCGAGCGGGAGATGGGCCGGGAGGCAGCACTTGGGCCAGGCCTAACTCATTGACCTCAAAGGGTGAGTCCGGAGCAAGAGGCCCAACATTTAAATCATTAGTTGGCGCCAAAGAAATCTCCATCGGCAGGTCAGAAGTGTCGGCAAGGACAACCATAGATTCTGCAGCAGTAACCAATTGGTCAGGGGATTTAGACATAACAGACTGCATAGCATCTCACTGCACAGCAACAGGCAGAGCAGACTGATGATCATCTTCAGTAGAGGGCTGAGAATGCACCTCCACAGCCAACTGTGATTCAGTGGGTTGACTCAAGGGATCAATATCCTCAGCAGCGGCATCACTTTCAGAGATAATCTGCGAGATCTGTACTGTAGATGATCTTGGGGGCACATTCAAAATCCTTGGGAGGAAACGAACTGACAGGGAAGCGTCATCAGTTTCAACCTGGAAACCAGAGACAGGGGCAGCAGATTGCAGAGCAAGTGGTGGCAGACCATAACCAGCACTCCACGGACCATAAGCAACCACAACAGATAAAATAGAGCTAGACAGGTATGATGTAAAAATGCTGCGTGGAATGGTGCCATTGATCAGCACACTGGCGAGATCATTACCTTGCACAGAGATGCTGACATGGAGGTTATCTGAAGAAACTAGCACACCAATAGCAATCACATCATGCCTGGGAGGAATCACCATCATAGTGTTGCCAGGACCAATAGGAACTTGGATTGAGCCAGAAGAGCTGCCTGAATCAGTAGAATCCCAAACAGAATTGAGACTATCAGAAACATTGTCTTCAGGTAAGATACCATCTTGAACACGCAGTCCTTGAGCAGCAAGCCAGGCCTGGAAATTGACTAAAGCGGTAGGCATTTGGGGCATTGAGGGCACCGGCCAAGGATCCCACTGAGCCTCTTGAGGGGCATCCTGATGGGCAGCATTGTGAGGGCCATGATCATTGGCAACTCCATTTTGGATGAGCCAGTTTTGCAGCTGTTGCTGGTACAGTTGTTCGGCCGTGAGTCCCTCTCCAAACATGGGGTGCGGGACGCCACTAGCAGGCGGTGGATCTTCATCAGCAACTGGCACTTCAGGGTCATGAGCATACCAGTCAGCTCCCCGAAGAATGAAGACAGCAGCAGTCCAGCAGGCCCGATCTCCGCCCAGTTGATGGACGACAATGCTTTTGGGGATCAGACGCATATGGATCACCCTGACTTTGATGAGCACAACACGGCGGTCGATGTTGGGGTTGTTCCATGAGACCAAGCGACCATAGTCATCGATAGATCATTGCAGATAAAAGTCAGTTTGGTAGTCATCAGAAAATCCAATATACATTAGCCATACTTCCGGACCATAGGTGGTTTGGCGCATGTTCAACGCCGCATTATGGCGTACAAAGGAGATTACTAAATCCTCATCATCAAGCTGGAAAGTAGTATTGACCGCGGTATCTCTGACGAAGGAATTTGCAAAAGCGAACATACCGATTCCAAGCGGATGGTCAGAAGCCTCAGTGGTGTGCAGCCCTGCTTCATGCAGGAGACCGTCAATGGTTTCACGGAGTCCTTCCCTGAGATGCAAAGGGACAAATCTGCTCGCCTCTGCAATGGCCAAGAAGCTATTGTTGAGCGGCGGGATGGGGTTGACGGCCATGTCGGCTCGCACCTTGCGGTCCACCGGGCCGGGCTCGATCGACCAGCCGGTCGGCAGAAACGGGATTGGATTCACCGAATAGTTTGCCATGCTGGAGCAGAGGGCGGAGGGCTTGGGGTGGGCGGTGAGGGCGATGTTGGGTGGCAGAGCAGCTACAGCAGGGAGCTGGGCTTCATTGGGAAGCGAGGCGGGTGGGGAGGTGGAATGCGAGCAGTCTAGTGCGGTCGAGAGGGTTTTTGGTTTCCATTGTCAATGACGGGCCCACCTCCGCTGCCAGCAGGACTTGACCTGATGACCGTAAAAACCACAAAAGTTGCATCGGACGGTTGAGATGGATCTGTACGGCGGGCGGGTGGGGGGGGCAGGTTTGAGTGATTGCAGGGGGGGTGTTGATTTTATGCCGATGCTGGTCAAGCCCAGCCTGATTGTGCTGATTAGCATCCATAACCAGAGTAATGGAATGCGAGGGCCTCACTTTGGAAGGGCAGTTATGGCATTTATGTCCAGGAGCGGAGCAGGAAAGGCAAATAAGCCGAGCATGGCACGACGGTCGGGCATGTCCCCATTGCAAACATTTACCACATAATTGACCCCAATTCTTGGCAAGATCCGAAACTTCCGCAGGAGAAAATCCGGCATGCGACAAATCAGCTATGTGAGAATCAGACAGTATCGGTGGCCAAGAGGAATGTGGCGGTGCGTATCGGAGGGCCGAAGTAAGGAAGCTTTGCGGCAGTAGTGGATACTTCTTGATATTTGAAAATCGGAAACCGCCAATCACAATAGAATGCTCAGAAATATCTGGAATGTCCGAGGCACATTGATCGCCCTCATTAATGCGGCCCGAGAAAATCTCCTCCCGTGTCGGCTTGGTCATGCACAATGGTGAAGGCGAAGAACATGAAGCTTCCTTGCTATTCTTGTCATGAAAATTCATGGATGCCAAAGGGACAAGATCAAACTTACTTAGCGTTTGAACAGAAGAAGGATTGATCGACATGTCTTGAAAAACCGGTTGGTTGTAGTGGATGGCCACCGGGCTGCGGGCCGCAATAGGTTCTAGATATTCGTCAGCATGCCATTGAGTATCAAAACGAGTGCATCCATTGAAGCGGCCATTGAAAAGATGAAAGTGACATATAAAATCCGGCCAAATGCGATCTCTGAGCCCATGTATGAAATGACCCACTTTGTTACCAGCCACAGAGAAGCGATAGGATCGGTCACTTAGCTTAACCACCTTGAATCCCTTAGGATGCCCCCCAATACAGCATTGTAGAGCCACACCAACTGAATCTACCGAAAGAGGAAAAGAGGCCGAAGAGAAGGAGACGACCAAGAAAAATTCCTTGGTGCTGCGAGAGGGAGAAAAGTGAACCGTTTCTCCAAATCGTCGACGTACCTGATCGGCCACTGCAAGTCCAGGGTTGAAATCCCAATGCAATAGGCCTTCCATGATGAGGATCCTTGATTAGAGTCATGGTAGGGTGGTAGGAGGTGGTAGGAGGGGGGAGAGGAGAGGGAGAGCCATGTCTCACTTCCTTCGGGGGTTAGGCTTCCCAATGGATCCCTTCATGAGGGTCTGCTATTTTATTACGGGCTGGAATTCCTACAAGTGCTAGAAGACCGGACATTACGCCAATGAATGTCCTGAAGCTAAGAATGGAAATGCCAATGGAAGCTCTGGGAAGAAGCCCAACCCTTTCAATAGGGGACAAGTGAACCACGTTAACGTGGAGGAGGTTGAAGCCCAACCAGATGCAGTAATAGGTAAGTTTTGGGTTAAGTCATTTACTGCAGTCGTTCTTTTTGATACTGGTGCATCACATTCATACATATCAAGGGGATTTGTGGATAAGTATAAACTGCCCACCAAAGTTTTTAGTATACCTATGTTAGTAAGCTCGCCAGGAGCAAAGTATATGGCAAGCCAAGGATGTTTTCAAATGGCATTGACCATAGGTAGGCATGTTTTCCCCTCAGATCTAATAATTTTGGAGTCGCGAGGTTTGAATGTGATTCTGGGTATGGATTGGCTATTGATGTATGGAGGAAACATCGATTGCGCCAGTAAGTCGATTTTGCTCACCACCCCAGAAGGAAGAAGGGTCAAGTATGTATCCCGGCATGTGTGGAATAGGAATCAAGTAAATTCCTTACCAGGAATTGTACAGGAGGAAGTACCAGTGGTGAAGGATTTCTCGGACGTATTTCCAGAAGATTTGCCAGGCATGCCACCGAATAGAGACATTGAGTTTTTTATCAAACTTTTTCCAGGCACAGGGCCAATATCTAAGAGACCGTACAGAATGCCCGCAAAGGATTTGGACGAAATTAAGAAGTAGATTAAGGAGTTACTGGATAAAGGTTATATTTGCCCTAGTTCGTCACCTTGGGGATCGCCAGTGCTTCTAGTAGAGAAGAAGGATGGATCGTTAAGGATGGTTGTTGATTATCGAGGATTGAATGAAGTAACTATCAAGAACAAGTACCCAGTAACGATGATCAATGATTTGTTTGACCAGCTGCAAGGAGCTAAGGTGTTTTCCAAGATCGATCTGCGATCAGGGTACCACCAGCTGAAGATTCGAGAGCAGGATATACCTAAGACAACTTTTACCACAAGGTACGGGCTATATGAGGATACCGTTATGTCATTTGGCATGACTAACGCACCTGCCTATATTATGAACATGATGAACAAGGTGTTTATGGATTTTTTGGATAAGTTCGTCGTGGTGTTCATTGATGATATTCTGGTCTATTCGAAAAATGAAGAGGAGCATAAAGAGCATTTGCGTTTAGTACTTGGAAAGCTCAGATAACATCAGCCATACGCCAAGTTCAGCAAGTGTGAGTTTTGGTTGAAGGAAGTTGGATTCCTTGGACATGTTATATCTAGAGAAGGAATAGCGGTAGACCCCACCAAAGTTGTCACGGTGACAAATTGGGAAGCACCCACATCAGTTGGAGAGATCCGGATTTTCTTGGACTCGTAGGATACTACCGGAGGTTCATTGAGAATTTCTCGAAGATTGCAAAGCCTATGACGGAGTTGTTAAAAAAGGACACCAAGTTCAAATGGACTGAGGAATGTGAGGCCAGTTTTTATGAGTTAAAGAAACGCTTGGTTACATCACCAGTGTTGATTCTGCCAGATCAACGCAAGGATTATGAAGTATATTGCGACGCTTCTCATCGAGGACTTGGAGTCGTGCTTATGCAACAAGGGAGAGTTGTTTCATATGCCTCACGACAGCTTAAAACCCATGAGTTGAATTACGCTACGCATGATTTGGAGTTAGCAGCCGTAGTGCATGCGTTGAAGACTTGGAGACATTTTCTCATCGGAAACCATCATGAGGTATACACGAATCACAAGAGTTTGAAGTATATCTTCACGCAGAAGGAGTTGAATCTCAGGGAGAGAAGATGGTTGGAACTCATTAAGGATTATGATATGAGATTGCATTATCATCCCGGAAAGGCTAACGTAGTAGCCGATGCATTGAGCCGCAAGAGTCATGTCAATACACTCATGACCGGAGAGTTAACCAAGGAGTTAGCAGAAGACCTTCGTGAGCTATGTTTGGAGATAGTTCTGAGAGGTTATGTAGCAGCTTTGGAGATTCAATCTACTTTGATGGATAAGATTAGAGAAGCTCAAAAGACGAACAAGGAGATAGCCGAGATAAAGGAAAGGATGAGCAAAGGAAAGGCTAAAGGATTTCGTGAGGATGATCACAATACCTTATGGTTTGAGGTCCGTGTATATGTGCCAAATGATCAGGAGATCAGGAAGCTGATTCTGCAGGAGGCCCATGATTCGCCATATTCGATTCACCCAGGAAGTACTAAGATGTATCTGGATTTTAGGATAGTTTCTGGTGGACCGGAATTAGGAAGGATATTGCGGAGAATGTAACAGTTTGTGATGTATGTCAGAGAGTGAAGGCAGAGCATCAGAAGCCAGCAGGATTGCTACAACCATTGCCGATACCCGAATGGATGTGGGATAAGCTAGGCATGGATTTCATCACGGGATTGCCCAGGACTCGTTCAGGCTATGATTCGATATGGGTTGTAGTCGATCGTTTGACGAAAGTAGCTCATTTCATCCCAATGAAGACCACTTACACCAGTGCTAAGTTGGCAAAGATATACATGACCAGGATCGTATGTCTACATGGAGTTCCGAGGACCATTGTATCAGACAGAGGAACCCATTTTACCTCAAAGTTTTAGAATCAGTTGCATGAAACTTTGGGAACCAGGATAGAGTTCAGTACAACTTTTCACCTGCAGACGGATGGACAGACTGAGAGAGTCAATCAGATTCTGGAGGACATGTTGAGAGCTTGTGCCCTAGACTATGGATCTAGTTGGGACGACAATTTGCCTTACGCAGATTTCTCTTACAACAACAGCTATCAAGCCAGTTTGAAGATGGCCCCTTTCGAAGCATTGTACAGAAGGAGGTGCAGAACACCGTTGTTGTGGGATGAAGTTGGAGACCGACAGTTGTTTGGACCAGATTTGATTAAAGAATCTGAAGAGAAGGTTAAGCTGATTCGCGGTACACTCAAGGTAACCCAGTCCAGGCAGAAGAGTTATGAGGATTCTAAACGCAAGGAGACAGTTTACGAAGTTGGAGACAGAGTGTATCTTCGTGTATCACCACTTCGAGGAGTGAAGCGTTTTGGAGTTAAGGGAAAGTTAGCACCACGTTTTGTGGGACCATACAAAGTTTTGGAACGTATGGGAGAAGTTTCTTACAAATTGGAATTGCCCGAAGGATTGTCAGGAGTTCACGATGTGTTCCACATTTCTCAGTTGAAGAAGTGCCACGCAGAGATGGTTGATATCCCTCTGAGAGATACAGTGCCGCTGGAAGCGATACAGTTGGATAGCGATTTGACCTACGGGGAGAATCCTGTCAAGATTCTCGAGTTTGCTAGCCGAGTCACACGCAACAAAGTTATCAAGTGCTGCAAGGTTAAGTGGAGCCACCATACCGAAGATGAAGCCACCTGGGAATGAGAGGAAGACGGAAGGATTACCCTCACCTATTTACTAGCCAACCCGAATCTCGAGGGCGAGATTCATCTTAAGGGGGGTAGGTTTGTAACATTCCAAATTTTCAATTTGGAATGTTATGCATTAGATCATCATTGCATATCATATGTTATTACATTTTGGCTTGATCCTAGAAATTCTACGCAACTCAAGGACCCACGGAGAGAGTCGGGAATTTCGATATTTTCCTATTTGAGTTTTTCTCAAATTTTGAAAAGAGGATCGTTTGATTTTAATTATTTTCTCTTCGAATATTTCTTTTACGAAAATAACCGAGAGAGGATAAAATGACTTCCTCAAAATAAAGAAATATTGGAGATTTGATATTAAAATCAAATAAGAATTTTATTCGGAATTTTATCGCTATTTTATTTGAATTAGGAAAAATATGCATTTTCAAAATTGCATTAGAGTCCCAAATAAATGTTCACCTTGTCCGGTAGATTTTTAGAGGACAGGGAAAATTTATTTCAGGATTTTATGAGTCCGTTTAGTATTTCTTTTATTTGTTTTTCTGCGCGGAATATTTTAAAAAAAGGAAACCGACTTTGGGTTGTATCCGCGCGGGACTCCGCCCGGGGGAGGCTTCATAAGCCGCGCCGCCTGAGGCCGCAACCCACCAGCCCGCCGCCACCGAAACCCTAGCCGCCGCCGCCCGACCCCGCCGCCGTCGCCGCCGCCGCCGTTCGCCGGACCTCGCCGGAGGTAGCCGCCGTCGCCTCGGTTTTCGCGAGAAAACCGATCAGGTTTTTTTCGAAACCCTAGATGCGTTATTATTTTTATTTTAGATCGATTTTTTTGGTTTAGTTATTTAGCGAACGTCCGTTCGTACGTTCGTTTTAATGAACGGTTTTCACCGTTTGGCCGCAGACAGCGAACGTTCGTTCCTTAGTCTATTCGTTAGTTTTTCTTTTTCTTGGATTTTCCGCGATTATTTTTCGATCGCGATTTTTGATGCGATTTTCGTTTTAGTTTATCTTTTCGCTCATTTATCGGAATCAGGCGATTCAAGCGCCTAGAGTTTCGTCTCAGAGCCCTCTTTCTGTTTAATCAACTTAAACAAGTTTTTGCTACTGTAAAATTTGACTTTAGTCCAGATTAGTAAACAAAGCTTGTTTCTTTCGACGTTCGAGTTTTGTTTCTTCTTTTGATTTGATTCTTTTTACAAACCGGAGTTCTTAAGTTGAACTTTCTGGTTAGATCTCTTATTTGAGTTTTACCCGTGCCCTTGCTTGATTTCTTATTGTATGCTTGTTTGTTTGCGATAGAGTTCCCGCAGTGCGAAGCGTGCTACTACGAGTCTCTAGGTTTCGCGGATCATTAGCAAGGCAAGTAACACTTTGATCATACCTCTTTACTACCTAGTTTTATTGCATTAGATCAATCCTCAAAACAATTGCATGGTTAGGATCTGATTAAATTGTGGGTTTGGGAAGTAGATGAGGTAGTACCTATTCACCTATTTATTATCAAACCTATGTGAGTTACTTCTACGTTGCTTATATTGCTATGCTATGCTCGTAGACGTGGATTGGGTTTGAGTGCATTCATGACAGATGTGAGTATTGTTAATTAATGGTTAACTTAAGGTTACAACTTTAATACACATTTGGGTGGATTGAGGCACCTAGGGAACCCAGTGATTGCCTGTATTTTTTGGAAATCCCGGGGTACCGTGTGATTCTCCTATGGACTGCCACCCAGGCTCAAAGGGATCATAAGATTATTCATGCTAGAAACTTCCGTGTGCAGCCACATGCCATTATGGGATCTGGCATAGTTGAGTAAGTTGTGGGAAACCTTTCCATGATGGGCTAGCAGATGTAGGGGTTTGTAGGTGTACATGCCTATCTATCGATTAAGGGGACCTCTTCGGAAAGACTGTGTCTCGGTCATCCGTTTCTCAAACACTATGTAGTGCGAGAAATCCAACGGAGGAGATCGAGTCTTGTGGGGAAACGTGCACAAACCTCTGCAGAGTGTACAAACTAATCATGGTTAGCCGTGTCCCCGGTTATGGACATCTTGAGTATCTAGTTCTTGGATTATCATGTGGATCTCATCACTCTAAATTAATTTTGTTGGGGTTATTAATTACCTTTTAATTGGGATTGAGATGGGGTTTACCATTCTCAATGTTTTCAACCAACTTTGTAGTTAAATAAAATTCATTCCTTTGTTGTAGGGAAAAATTGGCTTTTCGGAAAACATATTAACCATACAGCCTCCACCAGCCATATATGCATATAGTGATAGCTTTATTCTATTCATTACTCTCATGTGTTACATTGCCAGCATATTCCATGTGCTGACCCATTTTCGGGCTGCAACGTATCATGTTGCAGACTTTACAGACGACGAGTAAGGAGCCTTAGGTCATGGTCTTTCACTTAGTGATGCCGTTGGAGTTGATGGACTCACTTTATCTTCCAAGCCTTCCGTTGTTATTGTATTAGATGGCCTTAAGCCATATTTCTTGTAATAAGTTCTCTTTTGAGACATTCGATGTAATAAGTGTGTGATTGCTACTCTGTTATAAATCCTTCAAGTACTGTGCGTGTCAGCATTACCGATCCAGGGATGACACTGATGCACAGAGATCAGACTGTTTGAGGGCTGGTCGCTACAACCTTACAAGGTTTAAAAGAGAGGAGTGATGTTCCTTTGATCTTGACATGTAATCTAGTTCCGTGCTGGACTTGCCCACACAACGTTACAATTGCATGTTTGTCTTTTCTCAGTTGTTTTGTGATATGAATGATGTCATACTGTGCTTACCGTATTATAAACTTTGTCTCTTTATCCTTAGTTGTCAATACAATGTGAAGAAATAGACAATACATTAGCCATGGTACATGGTCATATGTTTGGAACCTGGTTTTATTATGTACTTTGTAGTAAAATACAACTAATATTTTACATGGGTTCATCAGAATAAGTTCTATATATAGACCAAAGCTATTTTGTTTGGTTTTGCTGCCTCCTTAATATCTTCTGTTCTGGTACTACTAGTGTAAAAACTCCACTTTTCAACAATCTATGAAAAAAATGGTGGAACCGCCACCTTCTGAAGGTGGCGAGGCAACTATAACCGCAATGTCAGCTCTTGCTGGAGTGGGTCAGTACCTGTCCACTAACAGTGCCAAAAGCACGTTCCTGCGTAATACTGGGTTGGTTGTTAAGGCAATCTCGTCCAAACTGCCTCATGATCAAGATATGCAAGCTCAAAGCAATGTTATATCTGCGCTCCAGACACAAGTCCGTTCCCTAATAGAGACCCTTTGTGTAACAAGGACAGACATTGTTCGATGTCGTCAAGATATGCATGGTTTTGAAACCAGACTATCAGACATTTGCTATGTTGTTCAGGAGCCTAGGAGAAATGAAGGCGAAGGTTATGGTGCTCCATCGGACAATACAGCATGAAAACATAACAGTCAGGTCAAATGAACCGAGCTTCTGAACTTCTGGTGGTGCATTTATCTGCCAGACTGTTAACTTTTATGCCAACCTTCCTTTTGTTTTGTTGCGATATAAAATTTGTTCTTAACGTCCAGCCACCGGCTGAAGAAAATAGCAAGCCATTTTTGTATAGTGTATGGTGTTCCCAATATCTGCACTGGTGGCGATCTTTGATGCCCAGTGGATGTAATCTGTGCAATCGCCTTAATAGCCCAGCGTTAGTTTCGGGCTTATTTATTTTCTAGTCTTCTTTTTCCCTGGTTTGCTAGTGGCCACAACAACCATGGGCCATATACGGACCGTGGTAACCTTGACCCTGCTACGGGTCGTAGGATCCATGGGCCTCCTATGGGCTGTCTTTAAATGGGCCTCCAACACGGCCGTAAAATCATTGGGTCTTGGGCCGTCGGATAAATGGGTCTACATGGTGTCACATCCTAGCTAGTTCATGCATTAGAGTGTGCATCATGTTTACCTTTGACAGAAAATTGAAATGGGGAAGGCAGGAACCCCCAGCACCCCTTCTGAATCAACTAGGGTTTACTAAAATCTTTTTCAATGAACCTGAAATGCCCTTCTAAAATGTTCACCCTCTTTGTCTTGGATTAAACCCCCTGGCAAAAATAGTGCACATTTTTCTAGGTCAACAGAAGGTTATTGAATTAACACATAAGTATTTGAATTTGGGCATTTAAAATTTATAAAAATATTTTAAATGTTCAAATATTCTCAAACAGAAATCTTTCATGTTGTCTATATTTTAAATAGCAAGCATGTGCAGTTTGAGAATTTTTGGAGGAGCCTAAGTACTTTAAATAATTCCACAAAGTTGCAAAGAAATAGGAAAGAAAACAAATTTAAAAAAAAGCCTACCTGTGCCAGCTGAGGCCCGCTCCTGTGCGGCCCAGCTGGGCCAGCCCACCAGCGCCGTCGTCCTCCTGGCGCCAGTCGGCCGGGCGTGTGGCCGGCGCGCGCGCACGGCCGTGCCGCCACGCCACCTGCCTGCCTGGCCCTCCCCCCCGACGCTGGATGTCCCGCACGTCGCCACGCGACGCCCCGCCGCTCGCTCATTTCCCCCCCCTCCTCTGGATCCCCCTCTTCCCCCTCCCCGAGCGGAGCTCGTCGCCGACGCCCGCTGCTGCCGCACCCACAGCCGCTCCCTCGCCTCTCCGACAAGCCCAGCTGCTCCGCCTCGTCGCTAGCTGCCTCCTCGCCGAGCCACGCGAGCCGGAGTGCCCCGTAGAGTCGCCCTCGCCGTCCTCTTCGTCGCCGGCCGCCGCAGATCGTCCTCGCCGCCCCGTCGTCTCCGACTCGTCCCCGAGCCCGCTGACGCCGCCGCTGCCTCCGCTGTGAGCTCCCGCCTCGATTCCACCTCCTCCCCTATCCTCTCGTGCCCCGCAGCACCGCGTTCGCTCGAGGCCCGACTCCGGCCGCCGCCCTGAGCTCGACTCCGGCGAGCTCCGCCGTCCTCACGGCCTCTCCTGTGCGCGGCTGGATGCGCCCGTGCACGGGCTACCTGCCAGTGCCCTCTGTGCGCCAAGCCGTGGCCTCTAGGCCGTTCCGGCGATCTTCCGCCGTGGGCCGAGGTCGTCGCCGGCGAAAACTCCGGCGGGTTGACGTGGCCGTCATTAACAACTAAACCCGCCAGTTAAACCACCCTAAGTCACTGACAGTGGGCCCTAGGACCAAGTCAAACCCCAGTCAGCGCGGGGTTTGACCGGGATTAGCCCCTGTGTCACTGACGTGTGGCCCCCACACGTCAGGTTTGACCCAGTCAGCGGGGTTGACTGCTGACGCAAGCATGACACAGTGCTGACGCAGTTATTATTTTGCTGGATTTATTTTTATACAGGAAAATCCAGAAAATAGTTCAAACTTCAAAAATTCATAGAAAATTATCTGTAACTCCAAATGCAAAGTTCTATACATGAAAATCTATCAGAAAAATCCAATCTATCCAATGGAACTGGTTTCATGCATGTTAAAACAAGTTAAACCCACTGTTTAGGCATTATAAGATATTGCACTAATATGATCTTATAAATGCACTACCATTTGAATCTTTGGTTCCTTCTGGTTTAACTTGCACAAGACCAGGACACATTCATATTGCCATGTCATTGCATGCATCATATTGTTGCATATCGTCATGTATTGATTGTGTTGCAATGTGTCATTCGTGGTAGGTTCTGCCTCCGAGGATATCTCCGAGTATCCAGTTGAAGGGCAGTATCCCACCACCACTCCATCAGGCAAGCAACCCGTTGATCATTCCGATACAACCCGTGTTCTCGCTTCTGCCCTTGTTTACTGCATTAAGACAACGCGTTTCAAACTGCTGTGTGTTGCGGTAGTTGAACCCACTTCCTTTGCATGACCTGTCATTGCCACAGTAACTAGATGAAACCCACTAGCATGTGTAGGAGTTGATTGAGCCAATACATGTGTGTGTGTTACTACCATGCTATGCTTGCTATGCTTAGAGTTGTGTCAGGTCTGGTTCATCGGGATGATGATCCGGAGTGAAAGGTTGGGTCGTTGTCGAAAGTGTGGAAGTGTTGAACACGATTTGGTAAAGGAATTGATGAAAGGCCATGTAGGAGTACATGGTGGGTTGTTTCATTGAGGCCGTCCCTAAGAACTGAGATCTGTGTTTGTGATCCATGATTCAGCTACTACCACACATTGGGCCCTGAAATATGACCCCGCTCGACTTCTTAATCACCCCTGTTCTCTGTCCAGGAGTTGCAAGTAGTTTCTAGTGTTTGTAGTATGCTGGGGGCCGCACACGGCGCTGACCATCGGGGTGGGCTGTGTTGCGGTAGGCACGTGGCCGGGTCAACCGGGCGCCCGTTTGGTGTCTCGGAACCCTGTTCACATCGTTCGGGGCCGTTAGTGGAAACCTCGGCCGGACTCCCTGCGGATGGAACCCGAATAGGCGATAAACCTGGACTAGAGACTTGAGTGTTTGGGTAGGTCGTGGTCTACACCCACGTCGGTTTTCGCTTGAAGTCTACCGAGCACATGTCGTGTGCAGACGCTAAGTGGTGGAAACATGTGTGAAGAAGTACACCCCTGCAGGGTTATAAATAATCTATTCGAATAGCCGTGTCCGCGGTAATGGACTTCTGGTTCGCTCATATCAGTTCATAGACAATGAAATGGATACTACTAAAATCCTCAAGATAAGTGTGAGTACCGCGGATGGCCCTCTCGTAGGATGGCGAGAGAGGATCCACGGTGGAGTATTGTGATGGTGATAGTGGACTCGTGTGCGACAAATGCTTTACAAGTTGTGTCTGTCGTAGGATAGCTAGCCAAGGGTCAAAGCTGGCTTGCTGCATTAACCCCACTACCTTCTTGAGAATGTGCATGTATGATAGGATTCTGTTGTAAGACTTGCTGAGTACCTCCGTACTCATGTTGCTTTAATCATGTTTTTCAGACGACTGCACCAACCCCTCTGATGGGTTCTATGTAGACCTCGACGTTGACGAGTGACTTATCACCCAGGTGGTGATCCAAGACTTGTGAAGGGTCGATGTAGATAGATAGGCTTCGTCAAGCCTTCTTTCTTTCTAGTGTCTGTACTCAGACTAGTTTGCTTCCGCATGTGCTTGTATGTTTGTATGACTTGAGTGTTGGGTCATGTGACCCCTATCTGTATGGATGATATGTATGGCTCCTCGGAGCCTTCTAAATAAAGTATTTGAGTTGTAGAGTTTTGTTGTGATGCCATGTTGTATTTACTCATATCGGGCATATTGTGTGTATGATTGAAATGCTTGGTATGAGTGGGATCTGACTACCTAGTTGTTTATCCTTGGCAGCCTTTCATATGGGGAAATGTAGGTCTTGTGCTTCTGAGCGATAGTAGTCCGCTACAGCCCGGTTCACCGGAGTCCTGCTAGCCCAGCACTACTGCTTGGACACTTGACTGGCCGGCATGTGTTTCACGTCGTTCCTATGTCTGTCCCTTCGGGGAAATGTCAGGCGTGTTATTCGGAGTCCTGCCTAGCCTGCTACAGCCCGGATTACCGGAGTCCTGTTAGCCGAGTGCTACAGCCCGAATAAATCTCGTTGCTGACCGACATGCTCGAGGTGTTACATGTATGCCTGTCCTCATAGGCTAGCGCCGCTTTGGGTTCACGACTAGCCATGTCGGCCCGGGTTCTCTATCATATGGATGCTAGCGACACTATCATATACGTGAGCCAAAAGGCGCAAACGGTCCCGGGCCAGGTAAGGTCGCACCCGTGGGAGTACCGTGCGTGAGGCCGCAAAGTGATATGATGTGTTACATGCTGGATCGATGTGACCTTGAATCGGGGTCCTGACAGCGTTGGTATCAGAGCCGGACTGCCTGTAGGTTCGCTAGGCCAAACTGGTCGATGTCGAGTCTAGAAATGCTTTAGTTATATGTAGGGGAATTGATTGTGGGAGGGAACGTAAGGCTCTTTTACTTCTTTACCTTATGCCCTCTACTCTGAGTCATTCTCTTCTCATTCTACGTGGGTTAAGGACTAGGCTCTCTTCTCTCTATCAGGTTCACGTGTTACTAAATCCGTAGTAACTTATAGGATTGTTGGATACAACCCAGTTCGGTGTTACTAAAGTTTAGTATGTTGCCATTTGAACCAGAACCTTGATATGATGATGTTGAGTGGCTTTGCAAATTGTTGTGGATGTCTCAAGTCTTTTTCTGAGCATTTACAGCCGTTATGCTGTCCAATTTCTTCCGGAATTTCTAATGCCTTTGCACTATTTTGTGCTTTCAGATGGCTACCCGTCCCCAGAACCAAGTGGTTCGACTGACCCGTTGCATTGGCATATGTGGTCATACCGCCATGTTGGTTCGAGTGATGGTGGAGTCAGGTTACCGTTGGTACCCTGAATACACCGTCGAAGAGCAGTTTAGAGACTTCAACCAGAGCCAATATCTGTGCACGGTCAGGATATATCCATCATATCCCGGAGCCACGGAACCACTCCACCGTTCTTATGGACTCGGGATCACTATTGGGATGTCCGTTCAAGATGCAGCCTACTCGATGATGACCATTATGCGAGCTAGAACTGCCTTGTTGAGCAACACTGAATTTCGCTACATGCCAGCATCCCTCCCTGGGGCGCATGGTTACCTTCAGGGCATGTACAGTGATGCATCCCATGAAGACTCACTCCTTTGCACCACTACTGAGATGTTGGAAGATAAGGACCGTGAAAACCGGGCCTTGCGTATGGAGCTCTTTAATGCTCGTGCTGATCATTGGGCCACCTTGACGAGGTTTGCACCCGCTGTGCAAGCCGGATACATGGACACGAGAGACTGGTACCCTGTGCGGGCTAGTCTGCCAGACTTCATGGAATGGCGTGAGGTGGGAGGCATCACCCCTCCTCGTGGACCTCTTCTGCCACCATCTGTTGGACCGAGGCCGCACCCAAGTCCCTATGGTCCACAAGCACCGCAGGACCGTCTGTTCCCAGATGACCATGTTCCGCTTCCAGGTCTGGGTGGTGACTTCTATGAGGACTTCTACGGAGCCGTCTGAGCTAGTAGCAGTCTCGCTAGTATTGTAATAGTTGTATGTCCACCGTCCTGCGTGATTGTGGAATATAACTTAGTGTGTATCAATTCCGGAGGTGTAGAAAAATAATGTATAGGAGCTTGGAATGCCTCCGATGAGATGTAACGTCTTTCGTCTTAGTTGTACTACAGCTTGAGTTTGTACTAAACTATGTATGACGTGTATGACCGTTGGTATATATATGGCAGTTTCTATATTACCATGTCATACGGATGGTCATCTCTGCATTCCTTGTTACCCATTACATTCCGCACTTCCTTGGCCAGATTTTGCCATCCTGGTTTAAATCGTTGTTTTGTTTTCCCAGGATGGTCAACACCCGCAGCAACCCTGCTGCTTCGGAGCAGGGAGAAGCTAGTGCACCTAGAGAGGAAAGTCTGCCTCAACCACCTTCTCTGGCCGAAGTGATGCTGGAGGCAGAGCGCAACACGCGCGACACCAACCGCTTGTTAGAGCGGATTGAGCAGAACACTGCACGCCAGCAGAGGATCAATTCGGTGTCCATCAATGACTTTGTCAAGCTGTACCCGCCAAAGTTCAATCATTCCATCGAACCTCTCGATGCGGATGACTGGCTCCGCAGCATCGCCCACAAGCTACGTTCTGCCAACGTAGCTGAAGATGACAAGGTCACCTTTGCTGCCTACCACCTCGAAGGTCCTGCCAGTCTTTGGTGGGAAAATTATGAAGCTATGCGCCCGGTCGGCCAACTCACTACTTGGGCTGATTTCAGTACCGCTTTTCGTGAGGATCATATCCCGGAAGGACTCATGGATCGCAAGAGGGAGGAGTTCTGTAACTTCACCCAGGGGAAGCTGACTGTGGATGCATACAGTCGCGAGTTTGGAAAGCTTGCACGCTATGCTCCCGAAGAGGTGTCCACCGACGCCAAGAAGCAGGCAAGGTTCCGCAAAGGACTTAGCCCTGAGCTCCGTCGTGACCTTCGTCTGCATGATTGCACTTCTTTTCCGAAGCTAGTCAATAAGGCCATCAGTGCCGAGACAGGGCAGAATGATTTTGAAGCTTCACGCAAACACTCCCGTGACTATGGTTCATCATCCGGTTCTGGACCTCAGAAGCGCCGGGTCTGGATTCCAAATTCTGCTATGCCACCCAGGTATACCCCGAGGCCATCCTTTGAGGCGCCTCGTCCCAATCAACAGTATGTGCCGCCCAAGACTTTTGGTGGCCCCACTGCCAATACTGCTCCACGCCCCAATATGATAACTTGCTTCAAGTGTGGTGAGCCGGGCCACTACATCCGTGAGTGTCCCCAGAACAACCCCAGTCAGTTCGGGAAGTCTGTTGGACGTGGTAAGTCAACAGCAAAGGTGCTCGTCGCCAAGCCAGTCGCCACTGCTCGTGGCCATGTCAACTATGTCTCGGCTGAAGAGACCCAGGAGGACCCCAACGTCGTTCTCGGTACGCTCCTTGTAAATTGCCATCCAGCAACTATTCTCTTTGATACTGGAGCATCTCATTCATTTATTTCTGAGAGCTATGCTCGTCTGCACAACACTACTTTTAGTGACATGCCCACCTCCATGGAGATTCAAACTCCCGGTTCTAGATGACAAACCTCTAGAATCAGCCATGGAAATGAAATTCTTGTCGACAGATTAGTCTTTCTCGCATCACTAATAGCTCTCAAGTCTTCGGACATAAACATCATCTTGGGTATGGACTGGATGTCAGCCCATTACGCCAAGATTGATTGCTCGGCTAGAACTGTTCAACTTACCCATCCATCGGGCAAGACAGTCAATGTTTTGACGCGAGTGTCGAAGCGTCAGCTTTAGTCCCTAAATGCCAACCCCCTTCCAGACCTCGAAGATATTCCGGTAGTCCGTGACTTCCCAGATGTCTTTCCAGAGGAACTGCCAGGTGTTCCACCTGACAGAGATGTCGAGTTCGTGATAGACCTTGTCCCAGGAACAGTCCCAATCTCTAGAAGACCTTATAAGATGGCACCCCTAGAACTAGCTGAGCTTAAGAAACAACTCGATGAGGCCTTGCAAAAGGGTTTCATCCGTCCTAGTTCATCCCCATGGGCTTGCCCCGTCCTCTTCGTTAAGAAGAAGGATGGAACGGATCGGATGGTTGTGGATTACCGACCTGTCAATCTGGTCACTATCAAGAACAAGTATCCGCTCCCCAGGATCAACGACCTGTATGATCAGCTCGCAGGATCCTCAGTCTTCTCCAAGATGGATTTGAGGTTGGGCTACCATCAAATCAAAATCAAGAACGGGGACATTCCCAAAACGGCCTTTGTCACTTGTTACGGCCAATACGAGTACACCGTCATGTCCTTCGGTTTAACCAATGCTCCAGCCACCTTCTCTCGGTTAATGAACTCGATCTTCATGGAGTACTTGGATAAATTCGTCGTGTTATACCTCGATGATATACTCATCTACTCCAAGAATGAGGAAGAACATGCCGAACATCTAAGGTTAGTATTGATGAAACTTCGAGAGCATCGCCTTTATGCCAAATTCTCCAAGTGCGAATTCTGGTTGCCAGAAGTGACCTATCTGGGCCATGTAATCTCTGGTAAGGGCATTGCTGTCAATCCTGAGCGAGTTCAAGCTGTCCTTGACTGGACTTCACCTGAAACGGTCAAGCAAGTTCGGAGTTTTCTTGGTCTAGCGAGCTACTGCCGCCGCTTCGTCGAGAATTTCTCCAAGGTTGCTAAGCCTCTAACTGAACTCCTCAAGAAAGATAAAGAGTTCGAGTGGACCCCACAGTGCGAGTTCAGCTTTCAGGAACTGAAAAGACGCCTGACGTCTGCTCCCGTGCTGGTACCACCAGATTTTTCAAAGGACTTTGTTATCTATTGCGACGCCTCGCGACAAGGACTAGGTTGCATACTCATGCAAGATCGTCATGTAATTGCCTACGCATCTCGACAGTTGCGTCCACATGAGGATAATTATCCCACACATGATCTGGAGCTTGCAGCAGTAGTCCATGCACTCAAAACCTGGCGACATTACCTTTTGGGTAATCGTTGCGAAATCTACACTGATCACCAAAGTCTGAAATATATCTTCACCCAACCGGATTTGAATCTCAGGCAAAGACGTTGGGTCGAGTTGATCTCGGATTACGACTTAGGAATAACTTACACCCTGGGCAAAGCCAATGTCATGGCTGATGCACTAAGTCGTAAATCTTATTGTAACAATCTGATGTTACAACAAGGTCAACCACTTCTCCACGAGGAATTTCGTAAGCTTAACCTTCACATTGTTCCTCGAGGATTCCTTTCCACCCTGGTGGCGAAACCTAACCTTACGGATCAAATCATTACCGCTCAGCGGTATGATAGAGGGTTATCTCGGATTAAGGAAAACATCGCTAGCGGAGTTGCTAAATGTTTTTCCATGGATGAACGAGGTGTTGTCTTCTTCGAGAACCGCTTGGTGGTCCCCAAGAAACAACATTTGCGTCAATTGATCCTTAAGGAAGCTCATGAATCCCCTCTCACCATTCATCCCGGTAGCACTAAAATGTATCAAGACCTACGCCAGAGGTTTTGGTGGACTAGGATGAAGAGAGAAATCGCTCAATACATTGCTAGTTGCGACGTCTGTCATCGAATCAAAGCAGAGCATCAACGGCCTGCTGGCACCCTTCAGCCCTTGGATATTCCTGAATGGAAATGGGATAAAATCGGTATGGATTTCATCACCGGGTTTCCCAGGACCAAAAGAGGGAATAATGCTATCTTCGTTGTTGTCGATCGTCTCTCCAAGGTAGCCCACTTTTTACCTGTTCGCGAGAGTATAACCGCTAGCCAGCTAGCTGACTTATACATCTCTCGAATAGTGTCTCTTCATGGTGTTCCATTAGAAATTAATTCGGACCGTGGAAGTCTTTTCACCTCTCGATTTTGGGAAAGTTTCCAAAATGCTATGGGGACTCGTCTCTCCTTTAGCACCGCCTTCCATCTGCAATCAAGTGGTCAAGTGGAACGAGTCAATCAAATTCTGGAGGATATGCTCCGAGCTTCTGTCATCTCTTTCGGCATGGATTGGGAGAAGTGCCTACCATTCGCCGAGTTCGCTTATAACAATAGTTATCAAGCTAGCTTGGGCAAAGCTCCTTTCGAAGTTCTTTATGGACGAAAATGTCGAACGCCTCTTAACTGGTCAGAAACCGGCGAGAGACAACTCTTTGGCCCGGACATGATCCAGGATGCAGAAGAGCAGGTTCACATTATTCGTGAGAAGTTGAAAACCGCCCAATCCCGGCAAAAGAGTCAGTACGACCGCAAGCATAAGCCCCTGGCTTATGAAGTCGGTGAGATGGCTTACCTTCGGGTTACCCCTTTAAAGGGAACCCATCGATTCGGTATCAAAGGCAAATTGGCTCCTCGTTACATTGGACCTTTTCGCATTCCTGCCAAACGAGGAGAAGTTTCCTACCAATTGGATCTACCTCCGCACCTCTCCAGAGTTCATGATGTCTTCCACGTTTCTCAACTCAGGCGTTGCTTCTCGGATCCTATCCGTGGAGTAGACCACGAAACGCTTGATCTCCAAAACAACCTCACTTATCGAGAATACCCCGTTCGTATCCTTGATCAAGCCGAGCGTACCACTCGACGCCACAATATCAAGTTCCTCAAGGTTCAATGGTCACACCATTCCGAGCAAGAGGCTACATGGGAAAGGGAGGATCGTCTTCGACTTGAGTATCCCGCCTTCTTTCCGGAGGAACCTAAATCTCGGGACGAGATTCTTTTGAGTGGGGGTGAGTTGTCACATCCTAGCTAGTTCATGCATTAGAGTGTGCATCATGTTTACCTTTGACAGAAAATTGAAATGGGGAAGGCAGGAACCCCCAGCACCCCTTCTGAATCAACTAGGGTTTACTAAAATCTTTTTCAATGAACCTGAAATGCCCTTCTAAAATGTTCACCCTCTTTGTCTTGGATTAAACCCCCTGGCAAAAATAGTGCACATTTTTCTAGGTCAACAGAAGGTTATTGAATTAACACATAAGTATTTGAATTTGGGCATTTAAAATTTATAAAAATATTTTAAATGTTCAAATATTCTCAAACAGAAATGTTTCATGTTGTCTATATTTTAAATAGCAAGCATGTGCAGTTTGAGAATTTTTGGAGGAGCCTAAGTACTTTAAATAATTCCACAAAGTTGCAAAGAAATAGGAAAGAAAACAAATTTAAAAAAAAGCCTACCTGTGCCAGCTGAGGCCCGCTCCTGTGCGGCCCAGCTGGGCCAGCCCACCAGCGCCGTCGTCCTCCTGGCGCCAGTCGGCCGGGCGTGTGGCCGGCGCGCGCGCACGGCCGTGCCGCCACGCCACCTGCCTGCCTGGCCCTCCCCCCCCGACGCTGGACGTCCCGCACGTCGCCACGCGACGCCCCGCCGCTCGCTCATTTCCCCCCCCCCTCCTCTGGATCCCCCTCTTCCCCCTCCCCGAGCGGAGCTCGTCGCCGACGCCCGCTGCTGCCGCACCCACAGCCGCTCCCTCGCCTCTCCGACAAGCCCAGCTGCTCTGCCTCGTCGCTAGCTGCCTCCTCGCCGAGCCACGCGAGCCGGAGTGCCCCGTAGAGTCGCCCTCGCCGTCCTCTTCGTCGCCGGCCGCCGCAGATCGTCCTCGCCGCCCCGTCGTCTCCGACTCGTCCCCGAGCCCGCTGACGCCGCCGCTGCCTCCGCTGTGAGCTCCCGCCTCGATTCCACCTCCTCCCCTGTCCTCTCGTGCCCCGCAGCACCGCGTTCGCTCGAGGCCCGACTCCGGCCGCCGCCCTGAGCTCGACTCCGGCGAGCTCCGCCGTCCTCACGGCCTCTCCTGTGCGCGGCTGGATGCGCCCGTGCACGGGCTACCTGCCAGTGCCCACTGTGCGCCAAGCCGTGGCCTCTAGGCCGTTCCGGCGATCTTCCGCCGTGGGCCGAGGTCGTCGCCGGCAAAAACTCCGGCGGGTTGACGTGGCCGTCATTAACAACTAAACCCGCCAGTTAAACCACCCTAAGTCACTGACAGTGGGCCCTAGGACCAAGTCAAACCCCAGTCAGCGCGGGGTTTGACCGGGATTAGCCCCTGTGTCACTAACGTGTGGCCCCCACACGTCAGGTTTGACCCAGTCAGCGGGGTTGACTGCTGACGCAAGCATGACACAGTGCTGACGCAGTTATTATTTTGCTGGATTTATTTTTATACAGGAAAATCCAGAAAATAGTTCAAACTTCAAAAATTCATAGAAAATTATCTGTAACTCCAAATGCAAAGTTCTATACATGAAAATCTATCAGAAAAATCCAATCTATCCAATGGAACTGGTTTCATGCATGTTAAAACAAGTTAAACCCACTGTTTAGGCATTATAAGATATTGCACTAATATGATCTTATAAATGCACTACCATTTGAATCTTTGGTTCAAATGGGGTCATTTCCTTCTGGTTTAACTTGCACAAGACCAGGACACATTCATATTGCCATGTCATTGCATGCATCATATTGTTGCATATCGTCATGTATTGATTGTGTTGCAATGTGTCATTCGTGGTAGGTTCTGCCTCCGAGGATATCTCCGAGTATCCAGTTGAAGGGCAGTATCCCACCACCACTCCATCAGGCAAGCAACCCGTTGATCATTCCGATACAACCCGTGTTCTCGCTTCTGCCCTTGTTTACTGCATTAAGACAACGCGTTTCAAACTGCTGTGTGTTGCGGTAGTTGAACCCACTTCCTTTGCATGACCTGTCATTGCCACAGTAACTAGATGAAACCCACTAGCATGTGTAGGAGTTGATTGAGCCAATACATGTGTGTGTGTTCCTACCATGCTATGCTTGCTATGCTTAGAGTTGTGTCAGGTCTGGTTCATCGGGATGATGATCCGGAGTGAAAGGTTGGGTCGTTGTCGAAAGTGTGGAAGTGTTGAACACGATTTGGTAAAGGAATTGATGAAAGGCCATGTAGGAGTACATGGTGGGTTGTTTCATTGAGGCCGTCCCTAAGAACTGAGATCTGTGTTTGTGATCCATGATTCAGCTACTACCACACATTGGGCCCTGAAATATGACCCCGCTCGACTTCTTAATCACTCCTGTTCTCTGTCCAGGAGTTGCAAGTAGTTTCTGGTGTTTGTAGTATGCTGGGGGCCGCACGCGGCGCTGACCATCGGGGTGGGCTGTGTTGTGGTAGGCACGTGGCCGGGTCAACCGGGCGCCCGTTTGGTGTCTCGGAACCCTGTTCACATCGTTCGGGGCCGTTAGTGGAAACCTCGGCCGGACTCCCTGCGGATGGAACCCGAATAGGCGATAAACCTGGACTAGAGACTTGAGTGTTTGGGTAGGTCGTGGTCTACACCCACGTCGGTTTTCGCTTGAAGTCTACCGAGCACATGTCGTGTGCAGACGCTAAGTGGTGGAAACATGTGTGAAGAAGTACACCCCTGCAGGGTTATAAATAATCTATTCGAATAGCCGTGTCCGCGGTAATGGACTTCTGGTTCGCTCATATCAGTTCATAGACAATGAAATGGATACTACTAAAATCCTCAAGATAAGTGTGAGTACCGCGGATGGCCCTCTCGTAGGATGGCGAGAGAGGATCCACGGTGGAGTATTGTGATGGTGATAGTGGACTCGTGTGCGACAAATGCTTTACAAGTTGTGTCTGTCGTAGGATAGCTAGCCAAGGGTCCAAGCTGGCTTGCTGCATTAACCCCACTACCTTCTTGAGAATGTGCATGTATGATAGGATTCTGTTGTAAGACTTGCTGAGTACCTCCGTACTCATGTTGCTTTAATCATGTTTTTCAGACGACTGCACCAAACCCTCTGATGGGTTCTATGTAGACCTCGACGTTGACGAGTGACTTATCACCCAGGTGGTGATCCAAGACTTGTGAAGGGTCGATGTAGATAGATAGGCTTCGTCAAGCCTTCTTTCTTTCTAGTGTCTGTACTCAGACTAGTTTGCTTCCGCATGTGCTTGTATGTTTGTATGACTTGAGTGTTGGGTCATGTGACCCCTATCTGTATGGATGATATGTATGGCTCCTCGGAGCCTTCTAAATAAAGTATTTGAGTTGTAGAGTTTTGTTGTGATGCCATGTTGTATTTACTCATATCGGGCATATTGTGTGTATGATTGAAATGCTTGGTATGAGTGGGATCCGACTACCTAGTTGTTTATCCTTGGCAGCCTTTCATATGGGGAAATGTAGGTCTTGTGCTTCTGAGCGATAGTAGTCCGCTACAGCCCGGTTCACCGGAGTCCTACTAGCCCAGCACTACTGCTTGGACACTTGACTGGCCGGCATGTGTTTCACGTCGTTCCTATGTCTGTCCCTTCGGGGAAATGTCACGCGTGTTATTCGGAGTCCTGCCTAGCCTGCTACAACCCGGATTACCGGAGTCCTGTTAGCCCAGTGCTACAGCCCGAATAAATCTCGTTGCTGACCGACATGCTCGAGGTGTTACATGTATGCCTGTCCTCATAGGCTAGCGCCGCTTTGGGTTCACGACTAGCCATGTCGGCCCGGGTTCTCTGTCATATGGATGCTAGCGACACTATCATATACGTGAGCCAAAAGGCGCAAACGGTCCCGGGCCAGGTAAGGTGGCACCCGTGGGAGTACCGTGCGTGAGGCCGCAAAGTGATATGATGTGTTACATGCTGGATCGATGTGACCTTGAATCGGGGTCCTGACACATGGGCCGTAAACGGGCGTAATTGGTATCGGCCCAGCACGGTAACGGTTCGTTAACAAGCCGGAGGACAACAAAGGCTTAATTTTGTCACAGGCATAACGGGTCGTTAATGGGCCAGAATATAGGACGGGCTGGAAACAGCGCAACGGGTTAACAGGCCAGAAACGGGCCAACTCTTACCATGGGCCGAATTTGGCCCATCAGGGGAACAGGCCAGTAACGGGCCGGATGTAATCGAGGGCCGGAAAAGAGCCCAAGAACATCTGGGCCGTCAGTAGGCCAAAAGCTAACACGGGCTGGAAACGGCCCATGTGAATCATGGCCGTTAACGGGTACAAAGAAATTTACTATTCATTATGAGCTAGAGTCACCATGGGCCTCTAAAGGGCCTAAAAATACGAAGGCCTCATATGGGCCGAAAGACGTCATGGGCCATACATGGGCCAAAAGTGAAACGGGCTGGTGTTATATTCGACGGCCCACATGACGTTGTTGGCCGATTTCGTGTAGGCCCTGACGGGCCGTGAGTTACCGGGCCGTAAAATGGGCTATTTGCGAAGAGATCGTTAACAGGCTTTTCATGGGCCAGCTCGCTAACTTTTGACCAAGTCAAACGGGTCGGCCTTTGTAAGCTAAATGGGCCAGTGGTGGACCATCGCACGTGTTGACATATCATAGGCGCCTATCTGACCCACTGACCAGCTGACACGTGTTTCCTCCAGCCAATCAGAGTTTTACACATGGAAATTTCCCATTGGTCCGGGCTGTTAACGGGTTATTGGATCCAAAACCGGACCCGATAGCTTAACGCCGTCCCGTTACGGTGGATGCCACGTGTCGGTCACCTTTGACGAAAGCACTTCTATGACACGTGATTTATCGTCATGGAAGTGGACTTCTATGACAGCACAGGTATGACTATCTTGATTATGCCATAAAATTGTCATGGATGTACATGCATGACAGAAAACGTGACCTACTGTGACAAACACGTATCATCACGGAAGTGTATTTTTTTGTAGTGGTAGAGCTAAAAAGTATAATTACACGGCGAAATTATTTCCGGTCGCAAGTACATCCCACACAGTCAATCCCCGCTAAACGTTTCCGTTCGTATGTACATCCCACACAGTCGTTCCAAGGAAAACGTTTCCATTCACATGCACATCACACACAAATTTTCCCGTTAAATCGTTTGTGATAGTGTTGCCATTGCACACGATATTACTAATTTTATCGTTTGTGTTATTGAATGCATCACACACGGTGCGTAGAAGAAACTGTGTGGCAAAGGTTGTCCATCACACACACTTTCTATGTGGAAAACGTTTGCGCAAGGTGGCCTAACACAAACAGTTTTCAAGAGAAAGTCATGTGTGCAGTGGAGATTGATCGAACACGTAGTGGATCCTAGAAACGTTTCTGATCTCCAGGTATATCGCAGACATTTCGCTTTCGCAAACCGTGTGCAGTGTATTCCCTAATTAATCCCCAATTAAACTCTAATTTAAAAATCACATGTTTTGAATTTGAAAGTAGGTAATCACTTATTTCATATCCAACCCTGTTTATTACAAATATAGGTTCAACCACGAATCCACAATTCGATGCACAGGTACATATACTAAAGAACTACACAAGCACCCAGTAAAGAATGATGAACCAAAGTTATACTAAAGATTGTAAAGAGAGAGGCGAAAGACATTCTGGTTGCTGGAGAAGGTGAAGCGGAATGCCCATATTGTGCCCTCCTCCATGCGCAATGCGCTCACGACTCTAGGCCAACCCCTTGTGATGGCTGCCCGTCCATCCTTCACTGTCTTCATTAGGACTTCTCGATGCTCATTGTAGTCTGGATGAAATACTTTAACCTTCATTGCGTCTCCACCAATCATGTACTTTGCAAGATAATCTTGAGTGAACTGCTTCGGGAACCACTGGGAACGACAAAGATTCGGGCATTGTTGTCTAACAACTCATTATGGGTAGTAAAAAGAGAAGGCTGCAGAGTTTGTAGTTACCATCCTACAGCTCATTGTTGTGTTGGATAAAGCATAAACAAATAATTTGCTTGCCACCATTCGTATATTTTTGCTAATAATCCTTATCAGTTTCCTCACTTGATGCTTGTTCACCAATATCTCATTGCCCCATACGGAAAAAGGGTTGATGCATGGATCCTTACCAAGGGCATATGTACCTACAAGCAACAAGTCAATATTAGAAGCTAACTAGTGTCTATGCCTGGATCTATATGCACTACATTATGGAACGACGGGGGGAGTACAAGCCGAGGGATGAAGCTAACCTCGGCAGAAAATGGTGACCACTCCCGTTGTTGTCCTGCATAAGTAGTGGAAAGGCATGATAAGTACATCAATCTTAACATCAAACAAATATAGCAAAGATAAACAACATCATCTCCAAATGATAGCTTGAATGTGTTGGTTTCAGCATGCTATTAAAGCAGATATAAAATGGAAGGCAATGTTACCGACTGCAGGCTTAATAGCCATCAAATATTGCAATTCGAACTGGTATTGTTTAAAATGAATAGAACGTAGGTAATGCTTAAACATCACACTGGATCAATGTGTAAAACTGAAATAAAGGGCATGTGTTAACTACACCAGGAATAACTGGAACCAAATATAGCCGTTCAAACCGGTATTGATGTAGTCGAGCGCCAAAGTTCCGACTTGCACATAATGAACAACACATTGTGAATGACTGTCGGGGGGAATCGGCTTCCTCGAACACCTATGGGGACCGAGCCCCTTACTGGTTCGACGGGGGGCGGAGGTTGCACAAAGAGCAGATCGAGGCGCTGCACACAGGGGGGATTTTACCCAGCTTCGGGCCGCAAGGATGCGTAAAACCCTACTGCTGCTTTGTGGATTGTATTGTGTTCTTGCTCGGGAGCGCGCGGTGCTATAGTACACACGGGCTGCTGGCGAGGCCGGGCGTGGCGATGGGTGTCCTCCTCCTCCTACGTGCGCATGGGGCCTCCTTTTATATGCTCAAGGGGTTACCCACAGGTGGCAGCGTAGGTGGGGGCAAAAATGGGAGAATGCTGTAGTGGTACAGCTGCCTGCACAATGGCTGTACAGTGCTATCATACCTAACTCTACCGGCAGGGGACAAGGGCATTAAATGCCCGTCCGCGTCGCCCAGACGGTGCAGGGAAGTGGACCGTCAGGAGCGCCACCGTTTTCCATGATGGCTACTCTGTCAGCTTAGCTTCGCCACCGCATGCCCCTGGCTGCACAACCTCCCGCCACGTGCGCCTGGGATGCTCCTAGAGCGACACGTTGGTGGGTGAGCTGGAGCGCAGGCACGGGGTGGTAACTTGTCGCGGCAAACGCCTTGCCGCGGTGGATGTCTTGTCGCGCCCGGGAGCTTGTCGCTCGCCGGGCCTTGCCAAAGCGCGGGACGCGCCATGGCGAGGTCCTTGTCGTGCCGTGGTTGGCCTTCCCGGCAAGCTCCTCTTGTCGGGGCCTCGTGCTTCGAGCGGTCGTCCCGGCAAGCTCCTCTTGCCGGGGCCTTGCTCTCTTCGGGTGGCCTTCCCGGCAGGCTCCTCCTGCCGGGGCCTTGGCTCAAGTACTTTGTTCTTGGATGGCCCAAAAAGAGGGGCCACGGAGGGTCTTGGCGATCGCCTGGCAAGCCTTGCCGCGGGGTGCTACGACTGCCCGTGCACAAGTTCGGGATACTAAGGTACCCCTACTTTAGTACACCGACAGGAGCCCCCGGGCCTGGGCCATACACGGTGCCGAGCGCTGTTGGGCCAGGCCCAAAACAGTGCACGGGCACGCGCGGCCTGGGTCATGCTGCATCTGCTTCTGCGCCCACCACGACCTCCCCGAACGGCATGTGTCGAATGCGGCATCGTGGGGAGAGGCGTGCGTGACGTGGGCGGCGTGCGCGGGGCCGAACCCCGCAGGCATGCGTCACGTCGCCATAAAGGGGGAACGGTTCGCGCTAGCTCCATAAGTGGAGGGAGGCGTGGAGGCGTGGCTTGTTCGCTGGACGGGGCCGAGGTGCGGTTTCCGAGGCGCCCGTTTCCCACGATCACGGGGTGGGGAGAGGTTGCCCCATCCGACGCCTCGGTCCTGCGCGTCAGCCACGCGGCTTCCATGCACCCGGGGTTGCGGACGGTGGAGGCAGGGAACCGGGCCGTCGCGGGTCGGGGCAGCAGGTCGGCCCCAGTCGCCTGGCCTCCCTGCGTCTTTGTTGGCTGAGCGGGGCGGTCGAGCCCCCATCCTGCTCCTTTATAAAGAGCAAGAGGGGGCGACGGGAACCCACACTCCTCCATCCTTTCTTCTCTTCATCCTCTGACCCCCTCTCTCCATTAGCCATGGAGAAAGGGAATCCAGGCCCTTCATCGGTGGTGGCGAGGGTTGCCGCCAGGTAGCGCGCCCCTCCTCCCCTTGCACCCACGGTGGCGGAGCCAGCCGTAAGGGGAAGGGGGAGGGGGCGAGGTCGTGGACGCGGGCGCGGACGAGGCCGCGGCGCTCAGGGAAGAGGCGGGCGGGGCGACGCGCCGGCCTCGCCTCCGCCAGCGGCCCCTCTTCCCGCGGCGGTCCATCTCGGGGACGATCCTTGTGAGTTCTTCATCAGGCTGCGCCGGGCGCCTCGCCGCCGCCTCCGCCTCCCGGCTCCCTTCGCGAGCGTGATGGAGAAGGAGCAACCCGAGACGCTAGGGCTGCGCATGAAGGGCTGCGGGATCAGCGGCACGCGGGTCCACGTCGAGTTCCCAGCCCCCGGCGTAGTGTATCTTGGCCGAGGGTGGAAGACGTTCACCCGTATCCACATCTTGACGGAGGGGTTCACCCTCCACTTTAAGTTGATGGAGGGCGATCTCCTCTCCGTCAAGGCCTTCATGGACTTCGGGACCCGGGCCTGGTGCTGCGTGGACAGCTCCTCCGACAGCGAAAGCTCCTCCTCGAGCGAGAGTGACGAGAAGGGGAGCGACAGCGACGACGAGGGCAGCGGTCGTCGGGATGACGGGTCCGACTAGGCGCCGGTCGCAGCTCCGTGTGGCACCGACGACCCCATCATCTGGGTCGCCGGCTCCTTGAGCTTCTCGGGGTTGTCTTCCCGGGCGGCTGGAGTGGCGAGGCTGCGGAAGAGGAGGAGGACTGGCGGCAAGGCCGTTAACTCGGAGTACGAGGGCTAGGTGCCCCCGACAGCGTGTTGACGTCCCGCTGCCTCATCTTCGAGCTCCATCTCCGGCGCCGCCGCCACCATCCAGCCTCCGGAGCCCCCGGGGCGTGCTGTTGGTGTCTTCTGTCGCCCGTAGCTCGCCTAGGCGCTCCTTTTGCCCTTTTCGCCTCCTTGTCCTACCTCCTGAGGAGAGAGACAAGAAAGGGATTACGGGCATCTTATCTTTTTTCAATCTGTAAGCCCTCAGGCCTTAGCTGTGTTTAAAACTTGTAATCCCATATTTTCATGTTTTTCATTCTCTCTGAACTGTACCTGAGCGGAATGTTTTTAATGAAAAGGGGATGTTTGCCGGGCCACTTGTCCCGTGGGTAAAACCCACGCCAAGGAACGAATCCTTTAAATCGTTAAGATAGACACTCCTTTGCTCGGCAACAGGCCCTGCCGTCTTCCCGCGCCACTCGACCTCTCTCACGCCTTTGGCGGAGGAAGGGATGAAGCGAGTTCGGGCCCCTCGTTCCGCCCCTTTGCCGCCGCGACTACTACCAAAACGGGCCCCAGGAACGCGCTCTAGGGCCTGCCGTTAAGGGAGCACGGTAGCTTTTAGGAGGGAACAATGTTTTCGTATTCCACAGTCCATAAGAGAATGCATGACAAGGGATGCGAAAACTTATCTGGGATTGCAGCCCCCGGCAACTTTGGCTTGCCGCGGACGAATCTTCGTACTTGCAGCCCCCGGCAATACTAGCTTGCCGGGGATCAGATGCTGGCCCGCCCTTCTTCTCTTCTTCGTCCTTAAGCGGCCTGGCCAGGATATGCAAAACCCTGCGAACCAAAGGAAATGAAGGAACCGGAAAAAGGACGCGGACTCGACCTCTAAGCTAGGGGTTAGCAGCTGTTAGGCACTATCAACCCTAACCAAGGACGAGAGTCGACTCAGCATGCATGCTAAAACTTAGGGCGCCAGCGCTTCATTTCTGCTGCTCAGGGTCTGCGCCTGGCTTTGTACAAAGGATTACATGCAACTGCGGCAAGACTTGTACAAAAGGTTGGTTGCCGGGCGGGGCCGACAACCGCGCCTTACGGGTAAAACTTACGAAGATGCTCAATATTCCAGGAGTTGCTCACCGGAGTGCCATCTTCGGTCTCGAGTCGGACAGCGCTGGGCCTCGTGACTCGTCTCACCCGGTAAGGGCCTTCCCACTTTGGCGTCAACTTGTTATGATTCTTGGCGGACGGGGCGCGCCGAAGAACAAGGTCGCCTTCCTCGAAGCTTCTGGCTTTAACTTTGCGGCTATGATAGCGAGGCAAAGCTTGCTGGTAGCAAGAGGCTCGCACAGCAGCCTGAAGACGATCTTCCTCAAGGAGCAGCGCGTCATCTTCACGCAGCCGCTCTTGCTCAAGCTCATCATAAGCGAGCACTCGAGGTGACCCGTATACGAGTTCCGTGGGGGTAACTGCTTCTGCTCCATAGACTAGAGCAAATGGTGTCTGGCCAGTGGCTCGATTTGGCGTCGTTCTGATCGACCAAAGAGCCATCGGCAGCTCCTCGATCCAGTTTCTTCCGCACTTGTGCAGCCTGTCGAAAGTTCTGGTCTTGAGCCCGCGCAGTACTTCGGCGTTGGCCCTTTCAGCTTGACCATTGCTCCTGGGATGAGCAACAGAAGCGAAGCAGACCTTGGCGCCGAGATCTTGGATGTATTGCATGAAGGCGCGGCTCGTGAATTGTGTATCATTGTCGGTGATGATCCTGTTGGGGATCCCGAAGCGGCAGACAATTGACCTGAAGAACTTGATGGCTGACTGTGCTGTCACCTTCCTCACTGGTTCCACTTCCGGCCACTTTGTGAACTTGTCGATTGCGACGTACAAGTACTCAAAGCCCCCGACAGCTCGGGGGAAGGGGTCGAGGATGTTGAGCCCCCAGACCGAAAATGGCCAGGATAAAGGGATCGTCTGGAGAGCTTGAGCTGGCTGGTGTATCTGCTTGGAATGGAACTGGCATGCTTCACACTTGGTTACTTGTGCAGTTGCATCCTGGAGGGCTGTCGGCCAGAAGAAACCTTGCCGGAACGCTTTGCCGGCAAGTGCCCTTGCGCCAATGTGGTGACCACATATGCCTCCATGTATCTCTGCCAACAACTGCTGTCCGTCTTCCCGGGAAATACACTTCAATTTCACGCCGTTGCGCCCTCTTCTGTACAGTGTGTTGTCGACGAACTGGTACATACTCGAGCGCAGGGCTACTCTTTCCGCTTCTTCTTGCTCTTCGGGAAGTTCTCCGTGCTGGAGGAAATGGACAGTCTGCTGCACCCATGCTGGAGCCTGCGGCTCGACAACAAGGACTGAAGGCATTTCTGCTGCTGCGGGAACGTTCGCTTCTACGGCGAGGACTCGGGGCTCAGCCGGAGCTTGACGTTCTCCGGCAAGCTTGCCGGAGCAAAACTTGTCGGGATCGCCTGCTTCTACGGAACAAACCCTGGGGTTTTCCGGAGCAGACGGTTCCTCAGCGCTCTTGGCGTCGATCTTGGGGACCTTCTTGGCGGCGGCTCCAGGGAGCTCTGCCGGAAGATAGTCGCCGGAGACCAACTTCCTCTTCTTCCTCTGTCTGGTTGATGGTGTTACGGATGGTTGAGTCAGCTTGAGCACAAAGGTTCCTGGTTCCACAGGTAACTTAAATGCTGCGCACTTCGACAGGCCATCAGCGATGTCATTCTCAGCTCTTGGAATGTGTTCCATTTGCAGGCCGTCAAAGTGCTCTTCCAGCTTACTCACTTCATCAACGTACGCTTCCATCAACGGACTCTGGTAATCCTTGTTCACTTGGCGGACGACAAGCTGCGAGTCACCCCTGACAATGAGCTTCTTGATCCCAAGTTCTGCCGCGATCCTGAGACCGGCGAGCATGCCTTCATACTCTGCAGTATTGTTGGTTGCTTGCTCCTTGGGGAAGTGCATCTGGACTACATACTTGAGGTGCTCTCCGGTGGGCGCGATAAGTAACGCGCCAGCACCGGCGCCTTGCAGCGAGAAAGCACCATCAAAGTACATCAGCCACTCTTTGATTGCTTCTTTGGCGGGGATGCTCGTCTCTGGGATATCTTCGTCCGGTGTCGGTGTCCACTCTGCTATGAACTCCGCCAATGCTCTGCTTTGGATAGTCGAGGTGCTCTTGAACTGGAGACCGAAGCTTGACAGTTCTAGTGCCCACTCGACGATCCTGCCTGTTGCTTCTGGATTCTGCAATATCCTCTTCAGCGGAAAGCGGGTGACAACCGTAATCTCGTGTGCTTGGAAGTAATGGTGCAGCTTTCTCGAGGCCATGAGGAGGCCTAAAAGCAATTTCTGCACACCAGAGTACCTCGACCTAGCCCCCTGCAAAAGGGAGCTGACAAAGTAAACTGGGCGCCGCACCATTTTCTTCTTCCGCACCTCCACTTTCTCCTGCGCAGATTCATCCTTGTCGGGGCCAGAGCTTGTCGGGGAAGCCCCCTACTTGTCGCTGGACGCGCTTGCCGCGGTCGCTGGCTCATCATCTGCCTCCCTCTCCGCTACTAACGCAGCACTAACCACTTGATTGGTTGCCGCCAAGTATAGCAGCAACTTCTCTTGTGGTTTAGGCGCGACAAGTATTGGAGCGGAGGACAGGTATTTCTTCAGGTCCTGCAGCGCAGCCTCCGCTTCCGGAGTCCATTTTACTGGACCCGCCTTTTTCAAAATTTTGAAAAATGGCAGGGCGCGTTCTGCAGACTTGGAAATAAACGTGCTGAGAGCCGCGACGCAGCCGGCAAGCCTTCGTACGTCCTTGACACGGGCTGGTGCTTCAATCTGCTCGATGGCCTTGATCTTGTCCGGGTTGGCTTCTATTCCTCGCTGAGACACGAAGAACCCGAGAAGCTTTCCGGAAGGGACTCCGAACACGCACTTCTCGGGGTTGAGCTTGAGGCTGATCCTGCGCAGGTTCACAAAGGTCTCTTCTAAGTCTTGAATCAGGGTTGCCCTGTCTCTGCTCTTGACCACTATGTCATCCATGTAGGCCTCCACATTTCTGTGGATCTGTGGCTCAAAAGCGGTGTGGACGACCCTCGCAAATGTCGAACCGGCGTTCTTCAGTCCGAAAGGCATCCGTACGAAACAGCACGTGCCACATGGAGTGATGAACGCGGTCTTCTCTTCATCTTCTTCAGCCATGAAGATCTGATGATATCCAGAGTAGGCGTCAAGAAATGAAAGCAGGTCACATCCGGCCGTGGAATCAACAATCTGGTCAATGCGCGGCAAGGTAAAGGGATCTTTGGGACAAGCTTTGTTAACATCAGTGAAGTCGATGCAAAGCCTTCATTTCCCATTAGCTTTGCGCACGACCACAGGATTGGCCAACCACGTCGGATGGAGCACACCTCTGACGAGGCCTGCCGCTTCCAACTTCTTGATCTCTTCTGCGATGAACTCTTGGCGCTCCACTGCTTGCTTCCTGACTCCCTGCTTGACGGGCCGCGCGTGAGGACAGACGACGAGGTGGTGCTCAATAACTTTCCTGGGAACGCCGGGATGTCAGATGGTTGCCAGGCAAACACATCAACATTCGCCCGCAGGAAAGTAACGAGCGCGCTTTCCTATTTGGGGTCGAGCGTGGCACTGATGGTGAAGGTACCACCAGTGCCGTCCTCCTTGGCGGGCACCTTCTTGGTCATTGGCGGAGCTGCCATTGTCTTCTTACTCTTGCCGGTGGAGCTCGATGGCGCGTCCTCGACGGTAGCGCAGCACTCCGAAGAGGTGCGCTTGCCGGAGTGGGCGCCAGAGCACTTGCCGGACTTGGTCCTCTTCTTTCCTCCGAGAGCTTCGGCGGCAAGCGGCTTGTGATCCGCTGCGGCCGCTGCTTGCCGGTAGATCTTGTCGGCACAGATAAGGGCATCCTTCTTGTCGCCGGGGACAGAGATGACGCTTATCGGGCCTGGCATCTTGAGCATGTTGTAGGCGTAGTGAGAGGCCGCCATGAACTTGGCGAGCACTGGACGGCCGAGAATTCCATTGTAGGGCAATGGAAAATCGGCGACGTCAAAAGTGATCCTCTCTGTCCTAAAGTTCAGCTCGCTGCCAAATGTCACTGGCAATGTTATCTTCCCCTTCGGCTTGCTCCTTCCCAGGTTGATTCCTTGGAACGTGCCGGTCTCTTCGAGCTCGCTGTCGGGGACTTGGAGTTTCCGGAGCACAGCGGAGGAGATCAGGTTCAAGCCGGCCCCGCCGTCAACTAGCATCTTAGTGACCTTGAGGTTGCGGACTGTTGGTGAGACCAACATCGGCAAGCACCCGATCGCCGTTGTGCGATCAGGGTGGTCCTCAATATCAAAGATGATAGGCGTGTTGGACCATTTCAGAGGCTTGCGCGACTCGACGGGTGGCTCCGCTGCATTGACTTCCCGCGCCCACTGCTTGAGCTGGCGGTGAGAAGTATGCAGGGAGGCACCGCCGTCTACGCACAAGACCTCTGTGGCTTTCTGAAACTCCTGCTCACTGGTCTCGACGTCATCCATGTCTTCGTCTTCGTCGTCGTCTTCGTTCTTGTCGCGGCGGCGGGGAGGTCGGTCCGCTTGCCGCTGCTTGTCCTTGTCGCGGCATCCTCCCTGGCCGGGGCGCTTCGTGCCTGACCCTCCGCCACCTCCCCGGGCTCTCTCCTTGTCGCGCCGCTCGTCCTCGGCCTTTTGCAGCTCGACGAGCCGCTCGACCTGCTTGCAGCTCCGGAGGTCATGGCCCTTGGTGCGATGGATCTTGCAGTACTGTTTGTTGGTGCCGTCCCGCTTGTCGGCGGCCGCCACGGCCTGGCAGTGGGCGCATCCGGCAATCTCCTTGCCATAGCTACCACCCTGGGCCTTCTTGGCGGTGCCTTCATCGCCGGACTGCTCAACAACCAGTACTTCTTGGCTCTTCTTCTTCCTGTTGCTCCGCCGCCGGCCCTTCCTTGCCGGGGCGGTATCTTCACTGTCAGATTCTCCTGCTCCAGTGTTCTCTCCGGGGAGTTTCCTCCCTTCCTCAGCACGGGCACACTTGTCGGCCAGGGCATATAGCTCGCTGACGTCTTTGATCTTGCACATCGCCATCTCCTCCCGCATCCTGCGGTTACGCACGTTCTGATGGAACGCGCTGATGACCGCGGAGGGGTGGACGTCTGGGATGTCGTAGTGTACACGACTGAATCTCTGGATGAACTTGCGCAGGGGTTCCCCTTCCTTCTGGACGAGCAGACGAAGGTCACTCGCTTGGCCATGGGGTTTGTGGCCGCCCGTAAAGGCGCCAACAAACTGATGGCACAAGTCTGTCCAGGAGGTTATGGAGTTATCCGGCAAGTGCATGAGCCAGGATCTGACGTTGGATTTGAGTACCAGCGGGAAGTAGTTGGCAAGGATCTTGTCGTCTCGCCCCCCAGCAGCCTGCACCGTGATGGTGTAGATGCTGAGGAACTCCGACGGATGCGACTTGCCGTCGTACTTCTCTGGTACGTGAGGCTTGAAATTTTTTGTGCTGGGCCACTGGACTTGCCGCAGCTCACGGGTGAACGTAGGGCAGCCCACCGCGTACGGCAGGTCGCCTGGTTCCCCTAGTGCATGCATGTCGACAGAGGGCCCAGCGCGGTGGTCTGATTGACGCCGCGCTTCTCTCCGACGCTCGATGCGAGTACGAGCGTCCTCTTGTTCTCGCTCGTGAAGAACTTGGCGTTGATCGCGACGAGTTTGCGGATTCGACGACGCGGTGGAGTCGTTGTCGTGATGATTCCGGCGAGTCGGCGACCTTGGCCTCTGAGGCGGGGAGTGCACGGTGGTCGCACCCCCGCCGGTCCTGGCGCCATCGGTTCTCGCCTGGCCATCCCGCCGCGGCTGCGATGCGCTGTGCTGCCGCGGGGCGTTGCCGTTGGCGAAACCGATGAGGCTCTGTATTGTGGCCCTCCAGCCGTCAAGCTTGTCCGCCGCTGGAGGGTAGTCTAGGAGCAATTGAGCTCGCGCCAGCGCTTCTGCTGGAGTGGCGGGCAGCGGTGGCGAACGACGCGTGGAGCGGGATGTGCTCGAACTTCTAACTATGTTAGAAGGAGCAACACCCGGACCAGGCGCCAGCACGTTGGTGTGAGTGTTGTCCTTGAGCGCCCTGGGATCCGCCGGCTCGATCTGGGTCCAGCGAGCGTATGGTACCGTGGGCGCCAAGACGCTGCTGGTCCCGTGCCTCCTGAGAGGGGTGCGGTGCATGTTCGGACGCCGTGGCGCCATGAGCTGGCTCGACGACGCCCGTCCCGCCGCCGGTGCCGTCCCCACCACCCGTTTGTTCCAAGGGCGGCGGGTTCGACGCGGACAGACCGTCCACCTCCGGGGCCTTCTTCTTCGGTGGCATGTCGACGAAGATGAAGGAGATCTAGCTGGTGCAGACGCCGGATCAGGATCGCACAACTTCGACGCCCCCTACCTGGCGCGCCAAAGATGTCGGGGGGAATCGACTTCCTCGAACACCTATGGGGATCGAGCCCCTTACTGGTTCGGCGGGGGGCGGAGGCTACACAAAGAGCATATCGAGGCGCTGCACACAGGGGGGATTTTACCCAGCTTCGGGCCGCAAAGATGCGTAAAACCCTACTGCTGCTTTGTGGATTGTATTGTGTTCTTGCTCGGGAGCGCGCAGTGCTACAGTACACACGGGCTGCTGGCGAGGCCGGGTGTGGCGATGGGTGTCCTCCTCCTCCTACGTGCGCATGGGGCCTCCTTTTATATGCTCAAGGGGTTACCCACAGGTGGCAGCGTAGGTGGGGGCAAAAATGGGAGAATGCTGTAGTGGGTACAGCTGTCTGCACAGTGGCTGTACAGTGCTATCATACCTAACTCCGCCGGCGGGGGACAAGGGCATTAAATGCCCGTCCGCGTCGCCCAGACGATGCAGGGAAGTGGACCATCAGGAGCGCCACCGTTTGCCACGATGGCTACTCTGTCAGCTTCGCTTCGCCACCGCATGCCCCTGGCTGCACAACCTCTCGCCACGTGCGCCTGGGATGCTCCCAGAGCGACACGTTGGTGGGTGAGTTGGAGCGCAGGCACGGGGTGGTAACTTGTCGCGGCAAACGCCTTGCCGCGGTGGATGTCTTGTCACGCCCGGGAGCTTGTCGCTCGCCGGGCCTTGCCGAAGCGCGGGACGCGCCGTGGCGAGGTCCTTGTCGTGCCGTGGTTGGCCTTCCCGGCAAGCTCCTCTTGCCGGGGCCTCGTGCTTCGAGCGGTCGTCCCAGCAAGCTCCTCTTGCCGGGGCCTTGCTCTCTTCGGGTGGCCTTCCCGGCAGGCTCCTCCTGCCGGGGCCTTGGCTCAAATACTTCGTTCTTGGATGGCCCAAAAAGAGGGGCCACGGAGGGTCTTGGCGATCGCCTGGCAAGCATTGTCGCGGGGTGCTACGACTGCCCGTGCACAAGTTTGGGATACTAAGGTACCCCTACTTTAGTACACCGACAATGACTTAAATAAACAACGCATAAATGACAAGTATAACAACCAAATATAGCCATTGAAAACTGGACAGAGTCTCACTGCAACCAACCTAACTGTAACATCCCAAAATTCTAAATTTTGGAATGTTATAATAAATAGATAGACTTGATTGATTATTTGATTGATTAACTAAAAGTGAGTGAAATTCGAAACTTTTTGAAAGATAAATGAGAGGGAATAAAAGGACTTTCCCAAAGTTTCATTTTTGCTTTTATGATCTTCGTGAATTCAAATTATTTTCAAATACAAAACCCTAGAGAGAAGATGACATGACTTCTTCCATTTAAATAAATGGAAAGGGTGTTTGAAAAATATTTGAATTCCAATTGGAAATATTTCCAATTTGAAACTTTATGCAACTCAATGATTGTCACGAGAGAATATAATATGACTTCTTCCAAATATATGAAATATGAGTTGGGAGTTTCAAAGAATTAAATTCAAAGTTCTTTTGAATTTATTTTCAAGTTGGAGTTATTTGAGTTTTATTCAATTTATTTTTTTCCAAAAATAAAATACATGGAAATTAGGGTAACATGATTCCCTACAACAGAAAATTGGAGAAAAATTAATTTGAAATCATTTTGGTATTTTTAAAATGAATTTTGTTGGATTTTAACAGACCAGTAGCACTCTTTGAATTATCTGAATTTACGTGGATTTTATTTGGCATTACAAAAATGTTCATGTTGTAGAAAATCTTTTTCTGAAAATTTTGATATGTTATATGCCTATATAATATATTTGTTTTATTATCTTTTTATTTGTTGGAAAAAATGTTTTATTAAATAAAAAAAATCTTCTCGCTGAACTGGGCTGGCCCTGCCCCAGGCCAGGCCACGACCCAGCCCAGGCCCAGCGCGCCGCCGCCTTCGTCCCCGACTCCGCCTCCCGCACGCCATCGCCGCCGCCGTGGCTCAGACGGAAGCCGCCGCCGCCTCCCTTTCCCCTCCTCCACGCCACCTCCTCCCTTCGCCCTTACAAGGCCAACCCCGCCGCCCCTCGCCCCTCTCTCTCCTCCCTGCTCTCGAATCGCTGTCGCCGCGGCTAGATCCGCTGCCGCCGCTTACGCTCGCCGTCGCTGCACCACCGCCACCGCGCCGCGCCCCGCCTGCTCGCCCCACTGTCGCGCTGCAGCTGCAGTCCCGCGCCGCAACCGCCGTCGCCTGTTGCCGCGCCGGAGCCGCCGTCTCGCCTCGCCGTCCCGCCGGCGGTTTTCTCCGCCTAAACCGCCGAGCCGGTCGAACCGGTAAACCCCGAACCGGTTTTCTTTTAAGTTCATTAAAAAAAACCTAAACTAGATCCGTTTTTTTTAACAGCGAACATTCACTGTTTAGATCCTATAAACGAACGTTCGTTATTTAGTCGTTTTGTTTTCTGTTAATTTATGCCAGGGACCTATACGTAATTATCTTTCTTACAGTTTAGTCCCTGTTTTTCAAACGCTCATAACTTTTTACTCGTTTATCCAAATTCAACGAAACCAACGCCCACTTCTTTGTTATGATCCCCTCTATCCAGTAATCCAACTCAAACATGTTTTTGAAAAGCTTAAAATTTGTATTAGACCAGATTTGAATTTGAACTTCGTTTGATCATAACTTGAGTTTCGTAACTCCGATTTAGTTGATTCTTTTTGCAAATCGAAGCTCTTGACCTAAGCTTTCTGATAAGGCCAAATTCACATAATTTTGGTGCTGTTAGAAATTGTTTTATGTTACAAGAGTTATTTGCTTGGTTTTGATGTTTTCCGAATCGTCTTCTTTGACCTTTCCGATCTTTTGAGCGATTGCTTATGTGTGGTTACTATCGCTTGATTACGATAGATTGACCGGAGTATGACGAGTAGAACTATCAAGAGATTTGAGTGCGAATCATCTTCATCAACATTGCAGGCAAGTTCACACTTTGATCATACCTCTTTTACTACCTAATTTTATTGCATTAGATCATTCCTCAAACATTGCATGGATAGGATCTAATTAAATTGTGGGATGGGATGTAGTTGAGGTAGTACCTATTACCTGTTTATTATCAAACCTTTGGGAGTTACTACTACGTTATGCTTATACTGCTATGCTATGCTCGTAGACGTGGATTGGGTTTTGAGAGTATCCATGACAGATGTGAGATTGTTAATTAATGGTTTACTTAAGGTGGCAAATTAAACACACATCTGGGTGGATAGAGGCACCTGGGTATTCCAGGACTTGTCTGTCTAGGCACCTGGGTATTCCAGGACTTGCCTGTTTTTCTTTTGGACCGCCACCCAGGCTCAAAGGGATCATGAGATTATTCATACTAGAAACTTCCGTGTGCAGCCACAAGCCATTATGGGCTCTGGCATAGTTGATTAAGTAGTGCGAACTCTTACAGGGTAGACTAGCAGATGTAGGGGAAAGTAGGTGTACCGGTCTATCCAACGTAAGGTGCTAGCGCTTCTGAAAGACTATGTCTCGGTCATCCGTTTCTCAAACACCGTGTAGTGCGAGAAATCCAACGGAGGCGATCGAGTCTTGTGGGGAAAAGTGCGCAAACCTCTGCAGAGTGTACAAACTAATCATGATTAGCCGTGTCCCAGGTTATGGACATCTTGAGTATCTAGTTCTTGGATTATCCTGTTGATCTCATCATGTTACTTTAATTAATTTTGTTGGGTTTTAATGATGATACTTAATTGGGATTGAGAATGGTGTCAACCATTCTCAATGTTTAACAACCACCATGTTAGTTAAATAAATTTATTCCTTTGTAATAGGGAAAAATTGGCTTTACGCAAAACTGTAACCATAGAGTTTTTCCACCAGCCATATATGCATGTAGTGATAGCCATTATTCATCATTCTCTATGGTGTGGATTTGCCAGTACATTCAATGTACTGACCCGTTTCGGGCTGCAACGTCTCATGTTGCAGGTTTTCTTATGACGAGTAAGTGATACGTTAGGGTTACGATTTCTACACTCAACTTTGCTGTTGGTGTTGATGGGAATCCACAACCTTGTTGCTTCCGCTATATTGGATTGAGGTAATAGTATTTACGTTACTTTATACATGTGATTTACCTATGTTATAAATCCTTCGAGTACTGTGTGTGTCAGCATACGGATCCAGGGATGGCATGTAAGCACAGAGACTTGTCCCATTCGGGTCGGGTCGCTACAAGATGGTATCAGAGCACATGTTGACTGTAGGACGTGACCCTAGAAACTGGCAAGCCATAGGAAAGATTTTTCTCTACTACTTCATTTTCAAAAGAAGATCTTTTACCTCTCTTCTTTTCTGAGTTTATTCAAAATTCCTTTTAGTAAGACTATACCCTTTCCCCTTTTGACCCCGCGAAGGTTCGACTGATGAGACCACTTCAAGGAGGATAAGATATCGGACAACTAAGACCATTCGGAATGGAGAGAATTTTACCATACATTATGATAATGGAAACTACAGTGGTTGAAGACTCCGAAGACTAGGAGATTTGGAGGCTATGAAGAATTACCAGATTTGTATGACCTAGTAAGGCTACCCTTATGGATCTTGACAAACTAAGGAAGCTTTCAATACCCGAGATCAAGGTGTATCGAAGAAAGACCGGAACATGGAGCTATAGAACTTCAAAGTTTCGTCAAGGAAAACCCTAAGGCAGGAGATATCAACTATGGAGAGATAGCTCATGGAAATAACAAGGGCAGAAACACGGCTATCCAAGATGTTATCGCCCGCTTATGCTATTGCCACCGTGCTGAGTTAAGCATGCATATGCATGGAAGGATTGGATGGTAGAAGGCTGATGGAGCACCTATCAGCAAGATGAAGTTTTATCCTGAGCGAGTGTATCACCAGGATCTGGAGTGTTACATGAAGAAGTTTTAGATGGATCGTCAGGAAGTCGTATTTGGTAAGGAAGTATTTTGAGAAGAACTTCGGACTCAGAAGCTGAGAGTAGCCAAGCTGAAGGAGCAAAACCTCGAGATACAGGAGATTCGACAGGAACTGTAGGACATTAGGATCATGGTTCATGCCAAGGATATTGAAACCCAGAAGTTTGGAACACAACCCCGGAAATATTAAAGAATGTTACGAGATACTTCACGTCAACAGAGATGATCTGGCAAAAGAACTTGAGAAGGACAAGCATGATCGGAAGAAGCCATCAGAGACATGAACAAGACTTGAAGAGTTTGGCGACTTTGAAGATTTATTGACCTTTAGAAGACCAAACCCCTATTACACTTACGTTAGATGCGACGTTTGTGAGCTGTCATTTGTTTGTTGTTTTTCCGACAGCCACAATAAAATCTGTCTTTTCAAAACCTTTGTTTGTGTTTTGTGCATCCCTCTCGACCTCTCCTATCGCACCCAAAACCCATGGACCCAATAGTTGATGAATGGAGATGAGCTCATATTTTTCTGGACCAATGAGTCAATTGGAGACAGACCGATGGATTCAGAATATGGAGGATCATATGGAGAACAACCCTATAGTCAGAAAGGATATGGCCCAGCATGCTCTTCAGTGCTTTGTAAGAGTTGCTGCTACTTGGTGGAGGATGTACCAAACCATCAATGGATGGTAAGGAGTAACCACTTGGGGAGAATTTAAGTTGACTTTGCTAATATCTCGGTTTGTGTCCCAGAAATTGAAGCCTTCGGGAAAGGATATGAAGAAACCTTGTGCATGCAAGCTCTGTGGAGAAATAGGACACACCCATAAAGAACACAAGGATGAATGCCCTAATTGTGAAGGAAGTCACCCAGCTGAAGAATGCCCAACTAGGCAGATCACTTGTTTCTTGTGTGAACGGACTACCCACTACCCTGCACAATGTCACATTTACCCCATGGTACAAAGCACCATCCAGTAGAAAAAAGAAGCAATGAAAGGAGCCCTAATGGGAAGTTTAGAAGAACCTGTGATGAAGGAAGAGGTGGAGGACACACCCAAAGAGGAACCAATTAAACCCTGCACCAAGTCTTGCTATTCATGTGGAGAAGAAGGACACATCTCCCAGAATTGTATGAATGGGACTCTAGTAGAATTCCCGACTGAGGAAGTAGAGTATGACCCACAGCAAATAGAAGCCCTGATTGGAACAGAAAAGTCCAGAAATAGAAGTAGATTGGATTCCAAGAAGGATCTGAGTCATGTCACCAGCTATAAGTGCAAGGAGTCAGGGCACTACCTCAGCAATTGCCCAAAAAGGAAGCCAAGGACCCAAGGAGGCTATGTGATCATGAGGAAACCTCGAAACTTGTCAGAAGTATTATGTTTTCGTTGTAATGAAGCAGGGCACTTTGCCAGGGATTGTCCCAAGGAGAAGGAGACTTGCGCTAAATAGTTGATTTAGCAGCAATGTAAATGTAGCAGTAGTAGTGAGAACATCTCTTCTGTGTTGAGATATTGAGTTGAGGCATGTAATGGAAAAACATGAGATTGTAATAATTTGAGAATCAATAAAGTTAGCAGTGTGGGTACTGAATTGGATTTTATGAGTTACTCTATGAGGAAAGATGTTGACCATTTTGGGGATATGAGAAATATGGTCTATGGAAGATTTGTGCATTTTAAGGGTGATAGTACCCTGTAAGAACCGTTGACCCTGAAAAAGATAAGGATACACCACTGAGTGGATTTTGGACAAAATGAATACGAGTTTTGTCTCGATATGTTTGATACCCCAAGAGTGTGTGGGATGAAGTTGGAGATCGTTAGTTGTTTGGACCAAATGTGATCAAGGAGTCAGAAGAGAATGTTAAGTTGATTCGAGATAGACTGAAGGTAGCTCAGTCCAGGCAGAAGAGTTATGCAGACTCAAAATCGCAAGGAGGTAGTCTATGAAATTGGAGACAGAGCATGTCTTCATGTGCCACCTCTGTGAGGAGTCAAACGAATTGGAGTTAAGGGAAAGTGAGCCTTGAGATTTGTAGGACCATACGAAGTTTTGGAGCGTAAGGGAGAAGTGGCCAACAAATTGGAGTCACCCGAAGAACTGTCAGACGTTCATGATGTGTTTCACGTTTCCCAGTTGAAGAAGTGACATGCAGAGATGGCCAATATTCCCCTGTAAGGACGCTTGACCCTGGAAAGGATAATGATGTTCTACGAAGTGAAGTATGGACTTCATAAGTATAAGTTTTTATCTCGGTATGTGGGATATCCCACGAGAATGAAGAGGTAAATTACTATTGGATTATAAAGGAGGAATGTGTTGGAAATATGGATCAATGGAAATTCCATGATGAGTTTGAGTAATCATGTCCTAGTTTGGTGCCAACAGAAGGAAGAAGGACAATACAATTGGATGGATTTAAGTATGCTATGAAGTTGGATGTTGGATTTGAGATCCGTTGCCCGATGTTGAGTTCAAGGTTTGCAAGTGATGAGATGGGCCATAACCCATAGGCCCCAGGACCTGCCAAGACACAATCACATTCTTGCTGAAGGGAAAACCCTGAAGGAAGCTACGATTTTATCGATAGACGATCTTATAGGAGTTTACGCACAACCTGAGGGTTGGGAAGGAACGATAGATGTTTGTTTGGCTTGCAGAATCTATGGATTTATCCGAACTTGGTTCATCGACAAGAGAAATTCTGCAATGCTTGTGAGGAAGACTAAGTGTTAGAATGCGAGATTCGCTAAACCTTATACAAGGTAATGATTTGGGTGCGGGATGGATTGATCACCATACCGACTTACTCTTATTATTCGCCTTGCTATGTGGGATGGTAAATCTGAGTGACTTACCTATAGTAGAGAGACGACGATATTAAACCTTGTTTGAACCTTAGAATGGTATAAGAATTTTCCCCCTTGTACAAGGCAGCTTTTGCCAACCGTAGGTTATACGGTGAGGATAAACCAGACCCATTTCCTGCAGGAGAAACCATAAGTTGTTAACCACCATGAGATATTGATAGTTGCTTAGCTTTGGCGTCAGACCCGTCAGCTAAGAAGACCCAATATCGGAATAACCTTACCAAGAGGAAAGGACAAAAGAATTCAGGAAAAGGTTATGCCACTATCGAAAGAGCCCGGAGAAGGAATTACCCTTACGATCTGAGAAGACCGACATCGTCAATAGTAAGGATGGAGTATATGTGTTTTGATGGAACCGTAACAATGATCCTAAGGGTGGTAGCACCCCAGACCCCCTGTGATGATCGAAGGATTTTGTGAAGACCCCCAAACCCTAACCTTTTCTTGCTAGCCTCTCCGAATCTCGAGGACGAGATTCATTTTAAGGGTGGTAGGTTTGTAACATCCCAAAATTCTAAATTTTGGAATGTTATAATAAATAGATAGACTTGATTGATTATTTGATTGATTGACTGAAAGTGAGAAAAATTCTAAACTTTTTGAAAGATAAATGAGAGGGAATAAAAGAACTTTCCCAAACTTTAATTTTTGCTTTTATGATCTTCGTGAATTCAAATTATTTTCAAAAACAAAACCCTAGAGAGAAGATGACATGACTTCTTCCATTTAAATAAATTAAAAGGGTGTTTGAAAAATATTTGAATTCCAATTGGAAATATTTCCAATTTGAAACTTTATGCAACTCAATGATTTTCACGAGAGAAGATAATATGACTTCTTCAAAATATATGAAATATGAGTTGGGAGTTTCAAAGAATTAAATTCAAAGTTCTTTTGAATTTATTTTCAAGTTGGAGTTATTTGAGTTTTATTCAATTTATTTTTCTCCAAAAATAAAATACATGGAAATTAGGGTAACATGATTCCCTACAACAGAAGATTGGAGAAAAATTAATTTGAAATCATTTTGGTATTTTTAAAATGATTTTTGTTGGATTTTAATAGACCAGTAGCACTCTTTGAATTATCTGAATTTACGTGGATTTTATTTGGCATTACAAAAATGTTCACGTTGTAGAAAATCTTTTTCTGAATATTTTGATATATTATATGCCTATATAATATATTTGTTTTATTCCCTTTTTATTTGTTGGAAAAAATGTTTTATTAAAAAAAATCTTCTCGCTGAACTGGGCCGGCCCTGCCCCAGGCCAGGCCATGACCCAGCCCAGGCCCAGCGCGCCGCCGCCTTCGTCCCCGACTCCGCCTCCCGCACGCCATCGCCGCTGCCGTGCCTCAGACGGAAGCCGCCGCCGCCTCCCTTTCCCCTCCTCCACGCCACCTCCTCCCTTCGCCCTTATAAGGCCAACCCCGCCGCCCCTCGCCCCTCTCTCTCCTCCCCGCTCTCGCATCACCGTCGCCGCGGCCAGATCCGCCGTCGCCGCTTACGCTCGCCGCCGCTGCACCACCGCCACCGCGCCGCGCCCCGCCTGCTCGCCCCGCTGCCGTGCTGCAGCTGCAGTCCCGCGCCGCAACCGCCGTCACCTGCTACCGCGCCGGAGCCGCCGTCTCGCCGCGCCATCCCGCCGGCGGTTTTCTCCGCCTAAACCGCCGAGCCGGTCGAACCGGTAAACCCCGAACCGGTTTTCTTTTAAGTTCGTTAAAAAAAACCTAAACTAGATCCTTTTTTTTAAAATAGCAAACGTTCACTATTTAGATCCTATAAACGAACGTTCGTTATTTAGTCGTTTTGTTTTCTGTTAATTTACACCAGGGACCTATACATAATTATCTTTCTTACAGTTTAGTCCCTGTTTTTCAAACGCTCATAACTTTTTACTTGTTTATCCAAATTCAACGAAACCAACGCCCACTTCTTCATTATGATCCCCTCTATCCAGTAATCCAACTCAAACATGTTTTCGAAAAGTTTAAAATTTGTATTAGACCAGATTTGAATTTGAACTTCGTTTGATCATAACTTGAGTTTCGTAACTCCGATTTAGTTGATTCTTTTTGCAAATCGAAGCTCTTGACCTAAGCTTTCTGATAAGGCCAAATTCACATAATTTTGGTGCTGTTAGAAATTGTTTTATGTTGCAAGAGTTATTTGCTTGGTTTTGATGTTTTCCGAATCGTCTTCTTTGATCTTTCCGATCTTTTGAGTGATTGCTTATGTGTGGTTACTATTGCTTGGTTATGATAGATTGACCGGAGTATGACGAGTAGAACTATCAAGAGATTTGAGTGCGAATCATCTTCATCAACATTGCAGGCAAGTTCACACTTTGATCATACCTCTTTTACTACCCAGTTTTATTGCATTAGATCAATCCTCAAACATTGCATGGATAGGATCTAATTAAATTGTGGGATGGGATGTAGTTGAGGTAGTACCTATTACCTGTTTATTATCAAACCTTTTGGAGTTACTACTACGTTATGCTTATACTGCTATGCTATGCTCGTAGACGTGGATTGGGTTTTGAGAGTATCCATGACATATGTGAGATTGTTAATTAATGGTTTACTTAAGGTGGCAACTGAAACACACATCTGGGTGGATTGAGGCACATGGGTATTCCAGGACTTGCCTGTCTAGGCACCTGGGTATTCCAGGACTTGCCTGTTTTTCTTTTGGACCGCCACCCAGGCTCAAAGGGATCATGAGATTATTCATACTAGAAACTTCCGTGTGCAGCCACAAGCCATTATGGGCTCTGGCATAGTTGATTAAGTAGTGCGAACTCTTACAGGGTAGACTAGCAGATGTAGGGGAAAGTAGGTGTACCGGTCTATCCAACATAAGGTGCTAGCGCTTCTGAAAGACTATGTCTCGGTCATCCGTTTCTCAAACACCGTGTAGTGCGAGAAATCCAACGGAGGCGATCAAGTCTTGTGGGGAAAAGTGCGCAAACCTCTGTAGAGTGTACAAACTAATCATGATTAGTCGTGTCCCCAGTTATGGGCATCTTGAGTATCTAGTTCTTGGATTATCCTGTTGATCTCATCATGTTACTTTAATTAATTTTGTTGGGTTTTAATGATGATACTTAATTGGGATTGAGAATGCTGTCAACCATTTTCAATGTTTAACAACCACCATGTTAGTTAAATAAATTTATTCCTTTGCAGTAGGGAAAAATTGGCTTTACGCAAAACTGTAACCATAGAGTTTTTCCACCAGCCATATATGCATGTAGTGATAGCCATTATTCATCATTCTCTATGGTGTGAATTTGCTAGTACATTCAATGTACTGACCCGTTTCGGGCTGCAACGTCTCATGTTGCAGGTTTTCTTACAACGAGTAAGTGATACGTTAGGGTTACGATTTCTACACTCAACTTTGCCGTTGGTGTTGATGGGAATCCACAACCTTGTTGCTTCCGCTATATTGGATTGAGGTAATAGTATTTACGTTACTTTATACATGTGATTTACCTCTGTTATAAATCCTTCGAGTACTGTGTGTGTCAGCATACCGATCCAGGGATGGCACGTAAGCACATAGACTTGTCCCATTCGGGTCGGGTCGCTACACTAACAAGCAAATATAGATAAACATGGCATATGCTTGAAAACTGGACAAATGCTCACTACAACCAACCTAACAAGTATATAAAGATAAACAAGGCATTTGCTTGATAACTGGAGAAATGATAAAAAAGTAACCTAACAACCAAATACAGATAACAAGGCATCTGCTTGATAACTGGACAAATGCTAAAAAAAGCAAACTAAGAACCAAATACAGATAAACAAGGCATCTACTCGATAACTGGAAAAATGCTGACTCCAACCAACCTAACAACCAAATATAGGTAAACAAGGCATCTACTCACGATAAAAAACCAAATATAGCCATTCATGAAACTAAAGTGGACAATTCATACTTAAACATCACATAGACCTATTGAACAATACATTTTTGCATAACTAAAATAATTAAACACGTCACAGTTAAAGCACCACACGAAATATGCTACTACAACAAAGGGTACGGGTGGGCAAGCTAGAAAAGGTAAGATTCACTGATAGAATGTTGCCTCACATTTCATGGATGGGATCCTTCCAGTTGGAAGAGCACAGACCCATGGTGTGCTTTCTGATGTCACAGATGGGATGTTTCACCTTGGAAGAACCTTCGTGGGTGCCCTCCTCGTGGTCGTGGTCGATGAGATCTGACTTGGCAATTGAGGATCCCAAGCCACCGCCGTAGAACGTGTCCTTCAGAAGTGACAAAATGGTCTCGATGGCGTATAAAGCTTTCAAATCCTTGACCGATTGGAAGAGGAGATCAGCGGCAGGGCCGTCGAAGAGATCGACGGCTGTTGAACCAGAGGGGTTGGGGATGGACCACTTAACCTCTAACATGGCCCGCGTGAAGCCGTTGGTGTGGACGAGCTTGATTTCGTAGCCAGCTTTCCCGAGATACAATAATACGCTAGCTTGCTGACATGAAGCCTTCGGCACGGCAACGTAGTCAACGTCTTTGCCAGCTTCCGCAGCGACGTGTTGCTCCGGGATCGACAGGTCAAGGCGAACGGCGGCCACCTCGCCAACGTCCACTGGAAAGGCCATGATAAACCTCTTCTTGGCCGAACGCTCGTTGGGCTCCTCGGGATACATGGTCGAGCTCAGGCTGTTACATTCTGGAGTAGGGGATGTGGATCTAGCAAGGAGGGACACCGCAGGCCTCATCTAAAAACTCAGGGGAGTGGGGCGATGGTATGGGAATCGCTGGGTAACCTGAACTTTATTATCTAAGATAGGAGGAACGGGCAGACCAGCAAGGGTTGGCGGCGGCGCCGCCGCCGGCCGCGAGCTAGAGTTCGAGGGGGGAGGGGGCGGGTGGGGGACTGTGGAGGGGGGTGGTGTTTGAGGATACGCTGCGGCTACTGAAAATTTTAGTAATGGTGGGTAGAGATGGTGGTGGACGAGGGAGGGCGACGGTTCAAATGCCTCGGCTACTGCAACTTTACTATAAGGTCGGTGTTGGAGGAGTGTGGGCGATGGTTGAAGTATGGCGGCTACTAAAATTTGGGTAAATAAATTGATGTGGGGCGGGAGTGCCCAAGATTGCGCACGGTCCAATAACAATATGCGTGTATGATAATAAGGAAAAGTGGCGCGGATCCGTCGATTTTTGCAACGCTCAAGGCGGGTAGTTTGTTTTTTATATTTCTAGCTAGTTGGTCTATCGCACACGGTTCGTCCTAATTTCCAAATAAGCTTACCCGCCTTTAGCTTGCACAGGTGGTGGTTTTACAGCGCACTTGCATCACACACGATTAAGCCAGTACCTCCACCCTTTGCTCGCGCTTGCACGGTCGTGGTGATTTCAGCGCACTTGCATCGCACGCGGTTGAGCCAGTACCTCCACCTTAATTTGCTCGCGCTTGCGCAGTCGTGGTGATTTCAGCGCACTTGCGTCGCACATGGTTGAGCCTGTACCTCCACCTTAATTTTCTCGCGCTTGCGCATGCGTGGTGATTCACATCACACTTGTATCGCACATAGTTAAGATATTATACCCCCTTTCCGTTGAGGGTCATCAGAGTCTTTGTAGCAAAAAATAACGTTAGAGAGGGTCAAAAGACAGCCACACCAGCATGTGGCCCAACTATATATGAGTGAAAAGGGTGGTTTGTGATGTTCAAAATTCCAATGCACAACTTTGACCCTGCGGGCCCATGGTTGGGCGCGTCGTTGAAGATCGATGAGAGGGGCCAGAAGTCAAGAACCACCTGGAAGTGGCCAAATATATGTACGAACATTGGGGATGTTTAAAACTTTAAATACACAATGCATAACTTTGGTGGCACCTGCCTCACAAACCCGAAAGCACCCTAACAACCACCTAGCTAGGATATATATAATGACTTAATGTCGTACTAGGATGCTTGGCCCACCACCTCGCACTTCGTGTCAGCAGGGAGGATGCATGTAATGATCGATACTTTGGTCATACATGCATGTCGCCATGACCTACCATAAGACGGACCAATGAATCTATCGTTTGGTCGAATGACAGTTGTTGTTGTCGATAAACCGCTTGGGCCAATAGATTGAACCATCATAAAAATCGCACGAGAGGGACCACAAAACCAACACCTCTTGCATGCGGCCCAAAATGATGTACGTTGGGAAGGGGTGATGTGTGTTTTCAATATATAATAATGTACAATTTAGATGTGGTGCCTACCTCTCGATACAGACAACAACCATGAAGGCAAGGTAGATAAGGACGAGATACGTACGCAGGGTTCGATGTAGGTCGAACCCAGCAATCTGAGCATCTGGAAGGGAATCCTGACAACGCATGAGCTCGAGCTTTGGTTGACCAACATTTGACGGTGACTGGCTCTAACACAAACTAGGAGGAATCCATTCATGGCCAACACATACCCCTCATTATCGGTCAAAGGGATGATATATATATACACTCCGGGAGCCCACAGATATCTGTGTCATCACAAAAAACCGCACAAGGGAGACGTGGTCGATCAGAAGACCCCGTATACACTGCATGCGGCCCGAAAATATGTATGGGTACGATGGTGTATGATGTGTTTAAATCTCAAATGACAACTTCGATGGGCCACCAACTACATTACAAACCGAACACCGTACCCGACTCCAACACTAGTGAAAGTGCAACTATCCCTGGGTGGTTTTGGTAATTCCTAACAACATATAGCTCATTGAGCTAACATCATTCCAAGATGAATATTTCAGAAAAGCTCAATGGATGGCATGGCATGGATGAGGAAAGTGGATCCCTCAAAATTACAAGGACAAAGGATTGGCTCAAGCTTCAAGAACAAGACTCTACATTTTATATTTTTAGTGATCCAAGATCACATTGAGTCCATAGGAAAAGCCAATACTATTAAGGAGGGATGAGGTGTTGCTTAATGAGCCTCTTGCTTCATGTGCTTAGTGATATGCCCCAAAATCCTAAACTACCTTTCCATATCCACATATGGCCCAAACTTAAAGTCAAACTCGGCCCCACCGATTCTTTCTATCCGGAGCCACCGAGTTTCACATGTCTTAGCCACTGCCACAAACCCTAGCAAATCGGTTTCACCGATAGGGATCTCGGTCTCACCGAGATGGGATTGCAATTTCTCTGTTTCCCTTCGTAACATTTCGGTCCAACCGAAGTTAGCGATCGGTCCCACCGAGATTGCAACGTAAACTCACTGTTTCCCTTTCGTAACATTTCGGTCTCATCGAAAAGAGAGAATCGGTCCCACCGAGTTTACCTGACCAACTCTCTGGTTAGCTTATTAACAAAATCGGTCCCACCGAGTTTGTGTAATCGGTCACACCGAGATTACGTTATGCCCTAACCCTAACCATATCGGTCCTACCGAGTTGCATCTCAGTCCCACCGAAAATCCTAACAGTCACTAGGTTTGCTGAATAGGTCCGACCGAGTTTAACGATTCGGTCCCACCGAGTTTAGCAGATTGTGTGTAACGGTTAGATTTTGTGTGGAGGCTATATATACCCCTCCACCCACTCTTCATTCGTGAAGAGAGCCATCAGAATAAATCTTCACTTCCAATACACATTTTCTGAGAGAGAACCACCTACCCTTGTGTTGAGCTCAAGATATTCCATTCCTACCATATGAATCTTGATCTCTAGCCTTACCCAAGTTGCTTTCCACTCAAATCTTCTTTCCACCAAATCCAAATCCTGTGAGAGAGAGTTGAGTGTTGGGGAGACTATCATTTGAAGCAGGAGAGCAAGGAGTTCATCATCAACACGCCATTTGTTACTTCTTGGAGAGTGGTGTCTCCTAGATAGGCTAGCTGTCACTTGGGAGCCTCCGACAAGATTGTGGAGTTGAACCAAGGAGTTTGTAAGGGCAATGAGACCGCCTACTTCGTGAAGATCTACCGCTAGTGAGGCAAGTCCTTCGTGGGCGACGGCCATGATGGAATAGACAAGGTTGCTTCTTCGTGGACCCTTCTTGGGTGGAGCCCTCCATGGACTCACGCGGCCGTTACCCTCCGTGGGTTGAAGTCTCCATCAACGTGGATGTACGATAGCCGCACCACCTATCGGAAGCACGACAAAAACATCTGTGTCTCCAATTGCGTTTGAATCCTCCAAACCCTTCCCTTTACATTCTTGCAAGTTGCAAGCTTTACTTTCCGCTGCTCATATACTCTTTGCATGCTTGCTAGAATTGTGTGAAGATTGCTTGACTTGTGCTAAGATAGCCAAAATCTGCCAAGAACTAAAATTGGGAAAAGGATAGATTTTTATTTGGTCAAGTAGTCTAATCACCCCCCTCTAGACATACTTCGGATCCTACAAGTGGTATCAGAGCTTTGGTCTCCATTTTCTTTGATTTCCATAGCCTTGGTTTCACAACCTAGGAGAGTATGGCGTCTAGCGAGGGAAATTATCACCGTAGAGGTCCTTACTTTGATGGTACTAATTTTGCTAGTTGGAAGCATAAAATGAAAATGGATATTCTTGGACATAACCCCGCCGTTTGGGCTATTGTGTGTGTTGGTTTGCAAGGTGACTTCTTCGATGGGAAAGAACCAAACCATGAAGCTACCGTGGAAGAGTTGAAGATGCTGCAATACAACGCTCAAGCTTGTGATATGCTCTTCAACGGATTGTGCCCCGAAGAATTCAACAAAATCAGCCATCTTGAGAATGCAAAGGAAATTTGGGATACTTTGATTGATATGCATGAAGGTACCGACTCCGTCAAGGAATCAGAATTGGATGTGCTTCAAAGTCAACTTGACAAGTTCAAAATGAAGGATGGTGAAGGTGTCGCTGAAATGTACTCTAGGCTTGCTCTTATCACAAATGAGATTGCCGGCTTAGGGAGTGAAGAAATGACCGATAGATTCATCATCAAGAAAATCTTAAGAGCCTTGGATGGAAAATATGATACTGTGTGCACATTGATCCAAATGATGCCCAAATACAAAGATCTCAAGCCAACAGAAGTCATTGGAAGAATTGTTGCTCATGAGATGTCACTCAAGGATAGAGAGGAACTTCACAACAAATCAAGTGGTGCTTACAAAGCATCATGTGAAGCTCCCACATCATCAAGTGAGAAGCAAATCTTCAATGAAGAATTGAGCTTAATGGTGAAGAACTTCAACAAGTTCTACAAGAGTAGAAGCAAAGATAGAAGCTCCAAGTCAAGGTCCTACAATGATAAAAGATCTTCTAGTCGAGAGCGAAACTGCTACAATTGTGGAAGACCCGGACACTATTCCAATGAGTGTACAGCTCCCTACAAGAAAAGAGAAGACTCTCCCAAAAGAAGAAGCCGAAGAGAGGAATCACCATCTAGAGAAAGAAGGAGTAGAGATGATCGTTATGAACGAAGATACTCTCGGAGAAGCAAGGATTCGGAAATAAAGGACAAGTCATCAAGGAGCTACACAAAACGAAGACATCAAGGTCATGTTGGTGAATGGGTATCCGGCTCCGACTCTGGCAACCACTCCAAGAGAAGTTATCACTCCGATTCCGAATATACTCGAGATGAAGGTGTTTCCGGTCTAGCACTTGTGTTAGCCAACTCCTATGACATATTTGACTCACCAAATGAAGGAGTTGGAACATGCTTCATGGCTAAAGGCCCAAAGGTATCACACCCCGAGTATATTGATTTCAATAGTGATGAAGATGACTTGTTAGGTGATGATGATTTACTTGTTGACAACTCTAGTGATGAATACTATGATGAAACGTCAACTAATCATGCTAATCAAGATAAAACGAATGACAATGATAAGGAGAAATTGAGTCTCTAACTAAAGAACTAAACACTCTTAAGTTAGCTCATGAAACTATCTTAGGAGATCATTGAGAACTTTTAAGGACACATGAGAAATTACGCTTTGAAAAGCTCAACCTTGAGCAAGAGCATGAGTTCTTAAAAGCAATCAACGATGATCTTCGTAAGAAAAGTTCTTCTTACATTGCGAAGCGTTTACTTTTATCCACTTACATGCCTCAAGTTAAGTCTAGTAACAGGAACAAGAAAGATTCTTCCTCTAGAAGTAACAATGACCATGTTATATCGAATATTGTTGCTTCTAGTAGTTCTCTTGATTCCACTAATGATTCTCTTAGCCAAGTTACACTTGAGCAAGAAAATAGCCTATTGAAGGGAATTATAGAGAAAGGAGTGTACAAGAGCCTTGCCGGGAGTAAGCAATTCGAGGAAATTGTACGCAAGCAAGGAAGGCACCGGAAGAATCAAGGTGTTGGTTTTGAACGAAAGTTCAATGCCAATGGAGTTGAGTGGGAAGAAGATCAATACCCCAAGACAAAGTTTGTTCCTCAACAAGAGAAGTATGATCCTACTTCTTTCAGAGGGACACAAGCTCAAGATGATCTTCCACCACAAGACTACAAGCAAAAAGGCAAGGACAAGCTTCAAGAGGAAATTGATGCATTTGAAGAAGCTCCTAAGACCTTAGTCAAGTGGATTCCCAAGACTACTTCAAGTTCCACTTCATCAAGTATGACTACAACTCCAAGGATTCCCATCAAGATGGTGTGGATCCAAAAGAAGAAGAACAAGAGAGTTCTTGAGGGTGACTCCGCCAACATACTTCACTCTTGTCATTTTGGCAAGAACAAGTGCAATCAACGTCCACATCTTGCACTAGCTCAAGGAGTCACAAACCCTCTTGTTGGTAAGTCAAGGAAAAAGGTAACCTAAAAGCTTTCATAGACATCATCTTGTGTCTGCATCACTCTATGTCTATGGATATTCTTGTTTGTTCCTTGTGGGACTGACCCATGTAGGTATTGAAAGTGCAATTTACTCCAATGGATAGCTCCAAGTGATCTACATTAACATTGAGCATCCACATCTTCAACATCTACATGAGGTCCTAATCGACAAAACCCAAGGTTAGTTCATCCCTCTTAGGGGGGATATCACATCTAGGGGGAGCTTTACTCTAAGAATTGAGCTAAAGCAACTCTAATGATGTGAACACAACAATGCTTTATGTAAAACTGGTAACCCCACTTGTGCTTAAACGATGAGTATGACCTATGATCAAATGTTCTCATTTGACTCCTAAGTCAATATACTCATATATAGATGACCTAGTCATCGCCAATTGCTTGATAGATGCTAGAATTGGTTGTGCATGCTTTGCCACATATTTCAATTGCCATTTTATTGTGTAAGCATGTTGAGAGCATATTTTACTCATTCGAGGACATCCACTTGTTGTTTTGATTGATTGATTTTTCTTTTTCTTGCCAAGTGGATGGACAAGAATGCCTAAGAACCTTCTCTAGCTATCTATGCTTTTCTCGTCTCAAACTCTATTCATGCTACATCACAAAATTTGATCAAGTCAGATTCAAACCACTCTGTGTGAGGAGCACTCGGAGTCCCCGGTTTGTCATAGACTTAAACTTCCAAAACTTGTTTGTGCTTTTCGGTCTGACCGATTCATCCATTTCGGTCATACCGAGATCACTAAGTCGATCTAGGTTTTCATCTCGGTGCAACCGATTTGAACTTTTCAGTCACACCGAGTTGCTATAACTGCCAACAGTTATGCATCTCGGTGCCACCGAGTTGCTCCACTCGGTCACACCAATAGGGTCGCGCTATTTATACTCACGGGCAAAATTTTGGAAATTTCTCCGAAACCTCTTCGCCCGCGTATAGCTCGCTCTGCCTCCTGGGTCTCCGGATCGTCCTCCTCGTTGCCAGCCGCTTCCAGTCGCTGGTCTCCGCCGCCGTCAACGGAATTCGTCTCCGCCGTTGCCACCGTAGCGAGTCCACCGTCGAACTAGGGTATGGACTCGATCACAGTGCTATTCCCCGTCCAAATCCTAGCACATTGTGTTCTTAATGAATCTTGCTACGATTGAAACACTCCTATCCAGTCAAAACAATCCTTAGAATGGTTGAGTTTCGAAAATTTAGGTTTAGGTTTCTGCCGAAATCATCTCGGACCCACCGGGTTGCGGAACTCGGTTCCATCGATTCGGCCACGGCCATTGCACATGTGGTTCTCGGTCTGACCGCGAATTACAAATCGGTGAAACCGAGTTCAGGACTTTGTGAAACCCTAGCAGTCTCGGTGCCACCGAACTGTGACTCGGTCTGACCGAGTTCACTAGTTTTGGTTCCAAAAGCTGCTTCGGTATCACCGAGTTTGCAGATCGGTCGATCCGAAATGCTTTCTGTGAAAAACTAAAACTAACTTTTTGAATCATTCTTTTGCAAAAACCTCTGCATTTTGTGATGCTCATCCACTCTATCTCTTCTATAAACTATTCACAGGGTCAGCAGTCTGAACTTCAACATGTCTGATCAGAGTGCTAGCCAGAACAGATCTAAGGAGCAGGCTCATTTGAGTGAGGGCACTAGTCCCTCTAGCAGTTCTGATGAGGGTAGCAGGAGCACCCCAAGCAATCTGCCCAAAGCTACCACTAGAGCAAACAAGAAAAGAACTTCTGAGTCAGAAGATGAGAACTATGTGGCAGAAGAGGAAGCCACATCCAAGAAGAAGGTACTGAAGAAAGAGTATGGCTCAGCTGCAGCCACAAAGACAGGACTGAAGATCAAAAGGACAGCATGGAGACAACCAATGTCCAAAGCCAGGGCATCCTCTCAGAAATCTTCCAAGTCAACTGCAGAAGATGAGGCTGTGAAAGAAAAGAAGGAAAGAAAAAGGGGCAGATGGTGCAAGAAGGTTGATCCAATGGCTGAGTTTGAAAAACATTCATCAAGTGAAGAAGAGGAAGAAGAGGTTGCTGCACCAGCACCTAAGGCACATAAACTCATGGGTGATGCCATAAGGTTAGGGGCTACTGCATCCAAGCCCAAGGAAGCACCCAAAGCTGCATCTAAGACCAAGAATGCACCAAAGAGAAATACCAGGAACATATCTATTGCTGAAAAGAACAAGGCCCCAGTGCCTGACATTGTTGAAGAAGAAGAAGGTCAAGTGCTCAGGAAGCTTAAGCCCAAGATCCCAGACCACAATGATGCTCATCCTGTGGCTGAGGACATGAAGATTAGAAGAGACTCGGGGCTGAAGAAGTGGAGAGAAGCAGATCCATATGTTTCAAGGAGAAGAACTGCTGTGGATTACAGGTTTCATACCAAGGAACAACAGGATTTCTATGAGACAGTGCTGCTTGATAAGAAGCCCAAAGTTTGTGACATGAGATGGGTTGATTGGGAGTACATCAAGGAGAATGAAGAGCACTATCCTGGAGTATATGACAGCTTCAAGGGTTGTGGAGTTGCAGATTTTGTTGGGCAGAAGCTCACAAAGTGGAATGAAGAGCTGATCATGCAATTCTACTCCACAACACACTTCTATCCAGATGGCAGGATTGTGTGAATGTCAGAAGGAACCAGATATCAGTCAACAGTTGCTGAGTGGGCACAACTCATTAATGCCCCAGAAGAGCAGGAAGATGACTTGGATATATATGCCAAGAAGAAGATGGATCACAATTCCATGTCCAACATGTACAAGGAGATCCCAAACAAGGCACTTGATACTTTCAAGTTTGGCTTAGTGCATTATCTTCTGTCAGGGCTGCCAACTATTAATTGGATTATGAGGCACACTCTATTGCCCAAGTCAGGTGATCACATGATGATCCGAGGTCATGCAATAAACATGCTCCATGTCTTTGATGTGCCACAGAAGTTCAAGGTGATGAGCCTCATGGTAGAGACCATTAAAAGAACATCAGCTGATCAGAAGAGGAGCTGTGGATATGCCCCACAAATTCAAGAGCTGATAAACTCAAAGATGGGCACAGGCACATACCTGCTGGACAAGGAACACCTGCCCATCCATCCATACTTTGAAGACAATCTGGTTGTCATGGACAAGGATGAACCATCATCTGCACATGCTCAAGCACAGAAGGAGAAGGCAAAGATGGAGAAAGCTGCCAGGATGCCAACTCAAGAGGAGGCATCTGAGTATTTCTTGAAGAACGAGAAGGAGCAGCTAAGTTACCTGATAGCATCCACTCTGAGGATTGAGAAAGGACTGGCCACCCTAACTCAAAACCAAGAGAGTTTGGAAAGAATCATGGAACAAAAGTTCTATGACCTAGATGTGAAGGTGACAGAGGTCCAGTCTGCTGTGGAACAACTACAAGAAGAAATGCAGGAGAGGAAGGGCAAGACCACAACTGATGCATTTGCCAGGGTGCCCCGAGCTCAGAGATCATCTGCAGTACCAGTTCCTGACACTAGAGCCACCACTTCTGCACCAGCTACAGCTTCTATTCCACCAGCTCCAGCTCCTACCCCAGCAGCTCCAACTACTTCAACCGAAGCCTTCGTCCTTGGCGTCATCTGGACTCCACCACCTGAAGACCAAGCCTGAGAGTCATTTAGTGCTATGCATTTTCTATGAACTTTTTGGTAACTTGTTGCCAAAGGGGGAGAAAAATGTATAGATCATAGGCTTCGAGAGAGAGAGAGAGAGTTTGCATTTGTTCTCTCTTGTCTTCTTGGTTGAACTTTTTGTTGCTTTTGAGTGCTTGAGATACTATGCTTTTATCTGTGAGACATTGATGATCACGTGTTTGATCATAAGCTACACTTAATGCTTGTTGGATGTTACTATCAATTTATCCTTATGTTGACCATTCACTTTGCTTGGTGATGAGTGCATGCATTTAACTCTTATCATTTTGAGCGCTCCACCAAGATGTATGTGACATGGAAGAGTAACCCATGATCCTAACTCACTGTGCATTTGCAGTCCAAAGCAAATCTTAAATATGCACAAATTTAGGGGGAGCTCTTACTTATCACATACCTCTCAAAGCGATGATATATTCCATTCTTATTATCATTTGTCGAAGCTTTGATCTATATGTTGTCATCAATTACCAAAAAGGGGGAGATTGAAAGTGCAACTATCCCTGGGTGGTTTTGGTAATTCCTAACAACATATAGCTCATTGAGCTAACATCATTCCAAGATGAATATTTCAGAAAAGCTCAATGGATGGCATGGCATGGATGAGGAAAGTGGATCCCTCAAAATTACAAGGACAAAGGATTGGCTCAAGCTTCAAGAACAAGACTCTACATTTTATATTTTTAGTGATCCAAGATCACATTGGGTCCATAGGAAAAGCCAATACTATTAAGGAGGGATGGGGTGTTGCTTAATGAGCCTCTTGCTTCATGTGCTTAGTGATATGCTCCAAAATCCTCAACTACCTTTCCATATCCACATATGACCCAAACCTAAAGTCAAACTCGGCCCCACCGATTATTTCTATCTGGAGCCCCCGAGTTTCACATGTCTTAGCCACTGCCACAAACCCTAGCAAATCAGTTTCACCGATAGGGATCTCGGTCTCACCGAGATGGGATTGCAATTTCCCTATTTCCCTTCGTAACATTTCGGTCCAACCGAAGTGAGCGATCGGTCCCACCGAGATTGCAATGTAAACTCACTGTTTCCCTTTCGTAACATTTCGGTCTCACCGGAAAGAGTGAATCGGTCCCAACGAGTTTACCTGACCAACTCTCTGTTAGCTTATTACCAAAATCACTCCCACCGAGTTTGTGTAATCGGTCACACCGAGATTACGGTCCTACCGAGTTGCATCTCAGTCCCACCGAAAATCCTAACGGTCACTAGGTTTGCTGAATTGGTCCGACCGAGTTTAACGATTCGGTCCCACCGAGTTTGGCAGATTGTGTGTAACGATTAGATTTTGTGTGGAGGCTACTTATACCCCTCCACCCACTCTTCATTCGTGGAGAGAGCCATCAGAACAGATCTTCACTTCCAATACACATTTTCTAAGAGAGAACCACCTACCCTTGTGTTGAGCTCAAGATATTCCATTCCTACCATATGAATCTTGATCTCTAGCCTTCCCCAAGTTGCTTTCCACTCAAATCTTCTTTCCACCAAATCCAAATCCTGTGAGAGAGAGTTGAGTGTTGGGGAGACTATCATTTGAAGCACAAGAGCAAGGAGTTCATCATCAACACACCATTTGTTCTTGGAGAGTGGTGTCTGCTAGATTGGCTAGGTGTCACTTGGGAGCCCCCGACAAGATTGTGGAGTTGAACCAAGGAGTTTGTAAGGGCAAGGAGATCGCCTACTTCGTGAAGATCTACCGCTAGTGAGGCAAGTCCTTCCTGGGCGACGACCATGATGGAATAGACAAGGTTGCTTCTTCGTGGACCCTTCGTGGGTGGAGCCCTCCGTGGACTCACGCGACTGTTACTCTCCGTGGGTTGAAGTCTCCATCAACGTGGATGTACGATAGCACCACCTATCGGAACCACAACAAAAACATATGTGTCTCCAATTGCGTTTGAATCCTCCAAACCCTTCCCTTTACATTCTTGCAAGTTGCATGCTTTACTTTCCGCTGCTCATATACTCTTTGCATGCTTGCTAGAATTGTGTGAAGATTGCTTGACTTGTGCTAAGATAGCCAAAATCTGCCAAGAACTAAAATTGGGAAAAGGATAGATATTTATTTGGTCAAGTAGTGTAATCACCCCCCCCCTCTAGACATACTTCCGATCCTACAACTGGTTCAATAACTATGATGTCAGTTCCCCAACTTCGAGGCGGCGGTGGGGGGGGGGGTCGTCCCACGCATGCGCTCGAACTTTATTTTGTCTAGCATGGGTGATGGTAGCTAGAACTACGTCGGTATTTCCCCCGGAGAGGGAGGGATGATGTGGCACAGCGACGGTAGAGTATTTCCCTCAGTTATGAAACCAAGGTATCGAACCAGTAGGAGAACCAAGCAACACAACATAAACAACACCTGCACACAAATAACAACAACTCGCAACCCGACGTGTTAAAGGGGTTGTCAATCCCTTTCGGGTAACAGCACCAGAAATTGGCAAGTTGACGGGAGAAAGTTGTAATAGATTGAAGTAATAGATCGCAAATAAAATAAAGTGCAGCAAAGTATTTTTGTATTTTTTGGTTTAATAGATCTGAATAAAAATGCAAAGGAAAAGTAGAGCGCAAGGCAAATATATGAGAAAGAAGACCCGGGGGCCATAGGCTTCACTAGTGGCTTCTCTCGAGAAAAATAGCAAACGGTGGGTAAAAAAATTACTGTTGGGCAATTGATAGAACTTCAAATAATTATGACGATATCCAGGCAATGATCATTACATAGGCATCACGTCCAAGATTAGTAGACCGACTCTTGCCTGCATCTACTACTATTACTCCACGCATCGACCGCTCTCCAGTATGCATCTAGTGTATTAAGTTCATGGGAAAATAGAGTAATGCAATAAGAACGATGACATGATGTAGACAAGATCCGTTTATCTATATGGCGGTAGATATAGATCTCGTCTTTTTATCCTTAGTAGCAACGATACATACGTGTCGTTTCCCCTTCTGTCACTGTGATCGAGCACCGTAAGATCGAACCCACTACCGGGCACCTCTTCCCATTACAAGATAAATAGATCAAGTTGGCCAAACAAAACCCAAATATCGGAGAAGAAATATGAGGCTATAAGAGATCATGCATATAAGAGATCAAAGAAACTCAAATAACTTTCATGTATATAAAAAGATATGACTGATCATAAACTCAAAGTTCATCAGATCCCAACAAACACACCGCAAAAGAATTACATCATATGAATCTCCAAGAGACCATTGTATTGAGAATTCAGCGAGAGAGAGAGAGAAAGCCATCTAGCTACTAACCACGGACCCGAAGGTCTACAAATAACTACTCATGCATCATCGGAGAGGCGCCAATGGAAGTTTCGTGGCCCATAAAAAATCATCATGCAATTTCATGGCATTTGGACTTCGTTTGATATTGATTTCCTGCGATGTAAAAAACATGGAAAAAACAGCAACTGGCACTTGGCACTATGTCAATAGGTTAGTACCAAAAAATGATATAAAATGACTACAAAATAATTACAAAACATCCAAGATTGATAATAAAACAGCATGGAACAATCAAAAATTATAGATACGTTGGAGATGTATCAGCATCCCCAAGCTTAACTCCTACTCGCCCTCAAGTAGGTAAGTGATAAAAATAGAAGTTTTGAGGTGGAGTGTTGTTCATCAAGTCATAACATATTCTTTTCTTTATGCATGGACATTTGGACTTTTATGTGATTCAAATCAATAGTCTAGTTTTGACATAATAATTTAGATACTCAAGCATATCAACAAGCAACCATGTCTTTCAAAATTTCAACGCTAAAACAAGTTATCCCTAGCCCATCATGCTCAAACATTGATCCATTCATGAAACACACTCGAATATTAACTACACCCAATACTTGAGCATGATTATATTGCCTCCTAGTTGGTGCTTTTTATGAGAGAAGATGCAGACTCAAATTTCAAAATAAAAATTGCATAAAGTAAAAGAAAGGCCCTTCGCAGAGGGAAGTAGGGATTTGTAGGGGTGCCAGACCTCAAAGCGAAACAATTAGAGATAAAAACATTTTGGGAGGTGTATCCATCCCACCAACGAAAACGACTTAGAGTTCCGAACACTTTCCATGCTAGATATGACATAGGCGGTTCCAAACAGAAAATAAACTTTATTCCTTTTTCCACCATTCTTTCACTTCCCATGGCTAGCCGTATCCACGGGTGCCCTCCATACCAACACTTTCCAAGGAATTATCATTTGAAAACATAAAGTAAATATTCTTTTGCATTTCGGGACTGGGCATCCCTAAAACCTTTGCCTTACTCCCTTGCAATGACAAGTGAATAAACACTCATCTTGAGAATAACACATCTAGCATGGAAAATATTAGCCACCCGTTACTGTTCCGCGAGTGAAACAGACACACAAAAGAGAAGTTTGTTTTGAAAATTAGAGATGGCACATGCAAATTTTCTTAGAACGGCAAAAGAGCACTTCATATAGGTAGATATAGTGGACTCATGTGGCAAAACTGGTTTAAAGGATTTTGGATGCACAAGTAGAGGTCATACTTAGTGCAAAATGAAGGCTAGCAAAAGATTGGGAAGCGACCAACCAAGAAATGAATAATCTCATAAGCAAGCATTAAGCATAATTAACACCGAATAATGCACCACAAGTAGGATATAATTTTCACTGCATGATTATTGACTTTCGTGCATGCATAGGGAATCACAAACCTTAACACCAATATTCTTACTAGAGAACAATTACTCATCAACATAACTCACATATCACATCATTATATCACAAAACTATTACTAAGAATCAAGTTTATTTTGTCCAATGATCTTCATGACATTTTCTTTTACTTTATCCTCCTTGGATATCTATCACTTTGGGACCAATTTTCATGTGTTGCTTTTCATAAGCTCAAACAAATATAAGTGAAGATCATGAGCATAACAAATTTTCTTTCTCTCAAAGTAATTTAAGTGAAGCAAGAGAGAATTTCTTCAAAATTTTACTAACTCTCAAATAAATATAAGTAAACAAAGAGAGCATTTCTTCAAAAGTAACAAAGCACACGGTGCTCAAAAAGATATAAGTGAAGCACTAGAGCAAGTCCTAGCTCATAAAAGATTTAAGTGAAGCATAGAGAGCAATTCTAACAAGTCATGTGTCGGTGTACTAAAGTAGGGGTACCTTAGTACCCCAGACTTGCGCACGGGCAGTCGTAGCACCCTGCGGCAAGGCCCGCCCCGGAAGCGCCAAGAGAAGACCGAGCATTCAAGACAAGGCCCCCGGCAAGAGGAGCTTGCCGGGCCAAGAAGACAAGGCCCCCGGCAAGAGGAGCTTGCCGGGCCGAGAAGACAAGACCCCGGCAAGAGGAGCTTGCCGGGACGACTGAGCCCATGTAAGGCCATCCAGGAACAAAGTATAACGAGACAGAAGATTGAGCCCCCGACAAGAGGAGCTTGTCGGGAAGGCCGAACTCAGGCACCACAAGAGAAGCCAGCCGCGGCGCGCCAAGCGCCCCGGCAAGGCCTGATAGCTAGCACGCTATCAGGCACAGGAAGACGACCCCCGCGGCAAGCCACTTGCCGCGGCAAGATCGCCACCTCAAGACTGCGCTCCAGCTCGCCCGCCACGCGTCGCTCCGGGGCTTCCCCCGAGGGCACGTGGCGAGGCACCGCGCAGCCTGGGGCATGCGGTGGCATGCAGCCGCCATCGTGGCGAACGGTGGCGCACCTAACGGTCCGCCTCGGTGCTGTCCGGGCGACCGTGACGGGCATTTAATGCCCTTGTCCCCTACCGTCAGAAGTAGGTATGATAACACTGTGCCGCACTGTAGCGCCACCGTTCCCGCACTATTACAGCTACCACCCCTTTTACACTTTTACCCCTTTCTCTTACGTTGACACCTGTCGGTGACCCCTTTGCGCTATAAAAGGAGGCCCGTGTGCAACGTAGAGGGGGTTCCGGGTTCCGCAAGGGGTTCCGGGGTTCGGAGAATCGGCACCCAGACAGCCATACGCTCGGTGCAGCTAGCTCCCCAAGCTCCCGAGCTCCCCAGTTCAATACAACTAAGCAGGAGTAGGGTTTTACGCGTCCATCGCGGCCCGAACCTGGGTAAACCGCCCGTGTGCCCGCCTCGATCTGCTCTCCGCGCTCCCTCCGCCCCCCTCGCCGGACAACGAAAGGGGCTCCGGCCCCATAGGTGCTCGCGGGGGGACGCCCGTCCGCCCCGACATCTTTGGCGCGCCAGGTAGGGGCGCGTCGAGGTTGTGCGGATCTGATCCAGGCGAACACTGGTAAGCTCAGGTATGAACAGGTACCTTTCCGCCCCGCTCCGCGGGGCGGAGGCATTCCTCCCTACGGAATCGTGCACGGCCCTCCTCGAGTACCCACTCACGCAGAGTTCGGGCAAGAAGCAGCTGCTCCTTGAGGAGGACCGCCTTCCGGCCGCTGGGCGAACCGATCGCTTCCAGCGAACCCTGCGCCGCTCCTGTAGCCGCAGCGGTTAGCGCCGGAGGCCGCGAAAAAGGCGACCTCGTTCTTCGGCGCGCTTCGTCCGCCAAGATCCAAACGAGTCGACGCCGACCGTGGGAGGAGTTTCGCCAGCGCGGTTGCCGGAACTCGTTCCGTCAACCAACCTCCCTGCCCAAGTCTTGCCGCAGTTGCATGTGATCCTTGGCGCAGGGGGCGGGCGCAGACCCCGCACATCAGTGAAAGCTCCTATGCTTTGCGCTTTTTGCCTTCTACATGCTCCTCTTCGTTATTTGCATGTATTATTTGGCATCCTGCGTAACACGCATGTCCAGTGAGCATCAGCACGCCGAAAGGCCATGTGCTTGCTTCCCTCTTTATTTTCCTCGCCTCTTAGGCAGAAGGAGCGTTCCTCGCGCACAAAGTTTGCCGGGGGAAGGAGATGGGAGAGGAACCAAGTGCTGGAACCAAGTGCTGTCTGAGAAAAAGAAGCCTCGTCGAGGGACGAGCGTTATGCATAAGCTAAGTTATTAGAATTTGAGCAGTTCAGATTCTTAATTTTCGGTTGTCTTCCTTGGACAGCCACACTTTGTATGGAAAACCTGTGCGCGGAGGAACCTACCCGCGGCTAGCCGCACCCTCACCTTGTTTCGAGTACGCTCAACGATTCAAGCGAGCTGCGATGAGCGTCGCGCCCTTGTTTCGTTTCCGAGCTCACTCAACAAGCGGAGCGCGATTGCGACTGGCTGCGGCGAGGTTGCTTCCCGGTGAGGCCTTGGCCAGCAGGCTGCTATAAGCCCAAGGGCTCCTTGCCGGGAAGCTCCCCGGGAGCGTAGGACGAAAAACGTACAAAGTAAAGGGCCAGGACAAGGAAGATAACAACGCACTGATTGGTTCAGCTAAGGTAGAAACCTTACGTGACTTGTCACAGTGACTAATGAGCTCATAACACCGTGTGCAGCTACAAAAAGAGATAAGATAAAGGGGGCCTAGTCTACGCGGTCGCCCTCGATCCTGGAAATCTTGCCCACTCTGGCGATGATGTCGGCGACCTGCTCCTTCAGCGCCTCCATGTCAGCGTCGGCCGGCAGGCTGCGAAGAACGTTGATGAGATTTATACCGGGGTTGCGGTATACAATCTTCGTCAGCACACGCTCCAAGGTTCCCGCGCAGGCCCGGCGCGTCTCCTCGGCCAGTTGCGCGGGGATCTTCTTCCGAAGATCCGCGAGAGCCGGCACGACCCCTCTGAAGAAGAGGCTGAGCTTGGCGCTGTGAGGGAGGTCCGGGTCCGGAGAGTAGATGAGGTGTTCCAACTTCAACGCCAGCAACTCCTGGTCGATGTTGGATGCAGAAGACACCAGGTCCTCGGTCCACACCGCGACGGTCCGACGGAAGTCTTCGGCCGCAGTGTTGGCGCTCTCCGCCAAGCTTCGCTCCTTGCGGAGCCCCTCCTCCAGCGTGGAGACTTTCAGCTCCAGGGCCTCGATGGAGTCCTTGGCGGCCTTCAGCTCGTCGCCTTGCTTGGAGAGACGCGCCTGGAGTTCGGAGTTGGCATGGGCGTCCTTCTCCCGCTCCGCATTGAGCGCGCCGACCCTCTCCGCGCTCGCCTTCAACGACTCCTCCAGCTGCGTGACCTTGGCGGCAAGCTCCTCCCTGGCGGCCTCCGCGGCAGCCGCGGCGGCTTTCGCCCCTTCCAGCTCCTCGCCAAGGGCCCGCTCCCGAGCGGCAAGTTCCTCCTCGTGGGAGTTGAGATTGGCCTGCAGCTGGGCAAGCGCTCCCTCCCGCCGGGACAGCTCCTCCCCGGCGAGCCGCTGCTGCTCTTCGGCGTCGGCCTTCTGCAGCACCCACTCCTGGTACTCCCCGGCGAGCCTCTCGCGCTCCTCCGCCATGCCGCGGAGGGCAGCTTGGTTGGCGGCACGGAGCTCCGTCGCACGCTTCTCCATCTCGACGGCGGCCTCCGCAGCGAGGGCCTCCCGGGAAGCAAGCTTCGCCTGCCGAGCCCGGTAAAGGGCCAGGAGCCGGCGAAGCAGCTTCTCCTCCTCGGGCTCTTCGGCCCCGCCGGGCGCCTCGACAATCTTCAGGCCCGCGGAGGCGAGGACCTCCCCATCAAGGGCCTCGCCCTCCGCGGGGGCCCGCGCGGAAGAGCCCCATGGCACCTGGATGAAGATGCCATTGGGGGCTTCAAGGTAATGGCCCGCCCGCTCCTTTTCGGCGGAGGGGTCGGCGGCCGGCGCAGCACCTGATGCTCCTGCTGCCTCCGGGTCGGCAGTGCGACCGCCGTCCCCCTCCCCGGCCGTTGCGGCCGACGCTGGGGCGGTCTCCTGCGCGGATGACTCGGCAGCCTCCGCCGCGTCCTCGGCGACAGGGGTGTCGCCGCTGCCGCCGCGCGCGCCCTCCTCCTCCTCGATGATGATGACTTCCGTCTCCATCTGCTCGGGGGGAGGGGAATCTAGAAGAAGGAGAACAGAGAGCAAAAGAAATTCAAGCAAAACATCCAAAAGGAAAAGACGAACCCAAGATGACTAAGTCACAGAGCTTACCTTGGCAGACGTCATCAGCGGCGGGTTCCCTCGCCGGGGAGCTCTGCCTTGGCGGGGTCACCACCCTCGCCGGGCTACCCCCCCTGGCGGGGTACTCGCCCTCGGCGGAGTGCTCGCCCTTGGCGGGGTGCTCCCCTTTACCGGAGAACTCGGCCTTGGCGGGGACGGCGGGGTCCGCGGCTCCTCGGGGGCGGCTTCTGGCCGCTCCTGCGGCTGCGGCTCCACCTCTGCACGAGACAATATTATCAAGATACCAGCGCGGGGACGATCCCTCAAACGCGCCCGACAGGCGAAAGTACGGAACCCAGACTTACGCTGGGGGCCGCGCTGGGGGCTACGCAGAGGGCCGCCCCTCGGAGCAGCGCTCGGATCCGGCGGGCTGGGCTCCGGCACGCCCCCAGTTGCCGCGGTGGGCGAGTCGCCCGCAACCTCGACCGCGGGCGCCTTGGCTTTCTTCGCCGCTCGCTCCGCCAAGGTCCTGAAGTTAAGACGAGAAACAAGATCAGAGCCTGCGACAGTCAAGGCCAAGTCCATGAAGATGCGAAGCCTCAAAAGCTCTTACTCCCGTTCGTCCTCGTCGTCGTCGTCACTCAGGGCGGAGAAATCAAACTCCACCTGACGCGCGGCCACGCGGGGAGCGGGCAGCGGGGTCTCCCTCGGGCGCTTGGCGGTCCCGACGGTTGCCGGGGCCCGGGGAGCGGGCGGAGCCGCCGCTCCACCCTCCAAGGGCTCCTTTCCGTGCGGCGCTGCCTCACGGGGCGCCCCTGACGTAGCTGACGCGCCGGGCGCCCTCGTCGCAACCTGGCTCCCCCGGGAGGCTCGTGCCGCTTGGCGGGGTGGTTGTTGCCGGGAGGCCGGCGCCTTTGCCCCCATCGCCGTCCTGCGGAGACGCTTCGCTGGAGAGCGCCGGGGGCTTACACGGGACGAAGAGGTCTCCGACGCTGAGGGAAGGTCATCGGCGTAGAGCTCCAAGGATCCGTCGGAGTCGTCATCACCACCGACCTCCTCCTCCACCCCGGCGAGCCCGCTGGACCCAGCGTCCTGCGCTGTGGCTCCTTGTCCTCCAGCGGTGGTGGCCCTCGCCGCGGCCTCAATCAAGATCCCCTGGATCCCGGAGTGCCTCAGAGAGGGAACCCCGGCGAGCTCGTCGGGGGGCAGCTTCAGCAGTTCGCAGATCTCCGCCACCTCCGCTTGGCGGGACGCCTCCGCGGCCTCCGCCTCTTCGGGCGAGAAGCCGAACTCCCCGGCCGCTGCGGCTGCGGTGGCCTCTTCAGCCCAAGAAGCTATGCATGCTGCCTCTCGCGCGGTGGTGCCCCGCGTCAGCCCCTGGGCCTCGTCCTTCTTCTTCGCCACCTCCGCCAGGTTGTCGAAGAAGTTCAAGATGACGTCTGGCCTGGGCGGTATCCACGTGCGGTCGACGCCGTGCGAGTCGCACGCGGGCATCATGGCGCGAAGGGAATCCCGGGCCGAGCTGTTGCAAAGAGGCACAACTCCCCGGGGCTCCCTGAACCACTCTGGGTGGGCCGGGTCATGCTTGAATAGCTCCCGGACCATCCCCTTCAGCTCCACCGACGTGAAGTTGAAGTTGAGCCCGGGGCGCAGCCTCATTATGTCCGCCGCGTTGCTATACTCCCAGGCTGGCCTCTTCCTATCTTGAAGAGGGGCGATGCGGCGGCGGAGGAAGTCTGCGCCCACCTCTCCGACGGACAGCCTCGCTGTCTGAAGACGGAGAATCCTGATGAGGGCGGCGTTGAGCTTGCCGTCGTCCGAATCCAGCTCGCTCCATTCCTTGCCGCGCATGACAGGTGTTGTGCGCGGCGCGGTGAAAGATTGCGGCTGGTCCTCGACGACCCAGCACCAGTCGGCGCGCCACTCCTCCCATTTGCCGCGGAGCTCCCCCGGCAAGTAGGAATCCTTCTTGTTCAGGCGGAAGACCCAAGATATCCCTCCAGCGAGGGGGGCGCCGGCCTCTACTCTAGGGATGAAGAAGTGCCTAAAAAGCGCGACGTTTGGATACACCCCAATATAGTTTTCGCACATATGCGCGAAAACCGCCATCGTGAGGACGGCGTTGGGAGTGAAGTCAAGAAGATGGAGGCCGAAGGTGTTCATTATGTCGCAGAAGAAATCAGAAAAAGGAGGGCAAAGACCGCAGTGGAAGAAGGCTGCGAAGAAATAATACCCGCCAGGGTAGTTGCCCTTGGCGGCGGCCGGATAGACTCGGGTGCGGGGATGCGCCTTGGTCTCCTCGGCCCAGAACAAGTAGTACTTGTTCCAGAGCTCCCGCGCGCCGAGCTTCGGCGCGAAGACGAGGTTCTGCTTCCGCAGCAAGGTGAGCATCGCCGCGTGCTCCGATTTCTCCTTCTTGGTCTTCTCCGCCCTCGCCTTCTCGGTCTTCGGGGCCATGGCGGAGGCGGCGAGGGAAGGGAGACGAAGAATCCGGTAGCTCCGCAAGTGCGCGCGAGCGGCGGAGGAAAAAATGGAGGCGGAGCGCAGATGGGATCTCTGGAGAAGGGAGAGGACGCAGTAAGGGCAAAGGAGGGGAACCGCTCCCGCTTCCTCTGCCTTATATGGGGGAGGGGCGGACACTCCATTCTCGCCATCAAGAAATCGTGCGCGACGTGACGCGCGCCTGTGCGGTTCAGCCCCGCGCACGCCACCCACGTCACGCTCACCCCGCACGCCCCGCCCCCACGACGCCGCGGTAAGCGCGCGCCGCCTGGGGAAGGCGCGGCGGATGCGGAGTTAAAGAGCAGCGCGACCAAGGCCATGCGTGCCCGTGCACCGTTAGGGCCTGGCCCAACAACGCTCGGCACCATGTGTGGCCCAGGCCCGGGGGCTCCTGTCGGTGTACTAAAGTAGGGGTACCTTAGTACCCCAGACTTGTGCACGGGCAGTCGTAGCACCCTGCGGCAAGGCCCGCCCCGGAAGCGCCAAGAGAAGACCGAGCATTCAAGACAAGGCCCCCGGCAAGAGGAGCTTGCCGGGCCAAGAAGACAAGGCCCCCGGCAAGAGGAGCTTGCCGGGCCGAGAAGACAAGACCCCGGCAAGAGGAGCTTGCCGGGACGACTGAGCCCATGTAAGGCCATCCAGGAACAAAGTATAACGAGACAGAAGATTGAGCCCCCGACAAGAGGAGCTTGTCGGGAAGGCCGAACTCAGGCACCACAAGAGAAGCCAGCCGCGGCGCGCCAAGCGCCCCGGCAAGGCCTGATAGCTAGCACGCTATCAGGCACAGGAAGACGACCCCCGCGGCAAGCCACTTGCCGCGGCAAGATCGCCACCTCAAGACTGCGCTCCAGCTCGCCCGCCACGCGTCGCTCCGGGGCTTCCCCCGAGGGCACGTGGCGAGGCACCGCGCAGCCTGGGGCATGCGGTGGCATGCAGCCGCCATCGTGGCGAACGGTGGCGCACCTAACGGTCCGCCTCGGTGCTGTCCGGGCGACCGTGACGGGCATTTAATGCCCTTGTCCCCTACCGTCAGAAGTAGGTATGATAACACTGTGCCGCACTGTAGCGCCACCGTTCCCGCACTATTACAGCTACCACCCCTTTTACACTTTTACCCCTTTCTCTTACGTTGACACCTGTCGGTGACCCCTTTGCGCTATAAAAGGACGCCCGTGTGCAACGTAGAGGGGGTTCCGGGTTCCGCAAGGGGTTCCGGGGTTCGGAGAATCGGCACCCAGACAGCCATACGCTCGGTGCAGCTAGCTCCCCAAGCTCCCGAGCTCCCCAGTTCAATACAACTAAGCAGGAGTAGGGTTTTACGCGTCCATCGCGGCCCGAACCTGGGTAAACCGCCCGTGTGCCCGCCTCGATCTGCTCTCCGCGCTCCCTCCGCCCCCCTCGCCGGACAACGAAAGGGGCTCCGGCCCCATAGGTGCTCGCGGGGGGACGCCCGTCCGCCCCGACATCATGTTATAATTTTGGCTCTCTCAAATAGGTGTGTCCAGAAAGGATTTATGACTTAAAACACAAAATAAAACAAGCAAATACACATATCACACAAGACGCTCCAAGCAAAACACATATCATGTGACGAATAAAAATATAGCCTCGAGTAATATATCGATAGTTATTGGAAAAAAGCAGGGATGCCACTCGAGGGCATCCCCAAGCTTAGTTGGTTGATCATTATTGGATAATAGCTTGGGATGCCAGGGCATCCCCAAGCTTAGGCTCTTACATCCTTCCTTCATCCATCGTAAGATAACCCAAAACTTGAAAACTTCAATCACACAAAACTCAACAAAACCTTCCTGAGATCTGTTAGTGTAAGAAAAACAAACCACTACTATAAGTGTTGTATCAAACCAATTAATATTTTGTTTTTGTATTATATCTGCTGTATTCCAACTTTTCTATGGCAAAAACTCATCAAAGAAAACCATAGAGCCATCAAAATAAGCACACGACACAAAGAAAACAGAATATGTCAAAACAGAACGGTCTGTAGCAATCTAATTTGTTCGAATACTTATGGAACTCCAAAATTTCTTAAAAACTTGGAATGCCTAGATAATTTGTATATTAATCTTATGCAAAAATAATTGGCATTTTATCACGTTTTGGTGAATTTTGATAATTACTTTTGTGAGCACAAAGTTTCTGTCTTTTTCAGCAAGATCAAACAACTATCACCCAAGAAGATCCTATTGGTTCTACTTGGCACAAACACTAATTTAAACACAAAAAACACAATCATACCAGTAGCATAATTATGTAAACACACAATAACAGAAAGCAAAAAGAAAAAAAAGTATTCATTGGGTTGCCTCCCAACAAGCGCTTTAGTTTTTTACGCCCTTAGCTAGGCATAAATTTAAACGATGCTCATACAAAAGATAATAATTGCAACACAAAGATAGCATCATGAAACATGTGAAAAACACATTTAAGTCTAACATACTTCATATGCATGGGAATTTTAAAAGAAAACAAATTATCAAGACAAGCAATTTCTAGGATATGCAAATTGAAAGGAAGCAATAACAATCTCCACATAACGAGAGGAAATTTAATAACATGGAAATTTCTACCACCATATTTTCCTCTCTCATAATAACTATATGTGGGGTCATATTCAAATTCAACAATATAGCTATCATATAAATTTTCTCTTTATGATCAACATGCATGCAAAGTTGACACTCTTCCAAAATAGTTGGATTATCATCAAATAAAGTCATGACCTCTCCAAACCCACTTTCATCAGAAAAATTCATAAGATTGAACACTCTCCAAATATGTGGGATTATTTTTAGCTAAAGTTGACACTCTTCCAAACCCATTTTCAATATTATCGCAAACATATTCATCATGAGGCTTAAATAAATTTTCAGGTTCATAAGAAACATTATCACCCCAATCATGATCATTGCAATAAGTAGTGGACATGACAAAACAAGCATCCCCAAGCTTGGGGTTTTGCATATTACTAGCACAATTGACATTAATAGAATTTATAGTAAAATTATTGCAATCATGCTTTTCATTCAAGGAGCTATCATGAATCACTTCATAAAATTCTTCATCACAATTTTTAGATTCACGAATCTAAAGCAAAACTTCATAGGGATAATCTAGTGCAATCAAATCAATAGCAATTGGTTCATGATAATTGGATCTCTTAAAAATATTAGCAAGTGGATGAGGATCCATATCAATAAATTTTTAGCAAGCGAAGATGCAAGCAAATAAAACGCACAAGGTAACACAAGCACGCATGAGATCTGACGGGAAAAGGCGAACGAAAAAGAGGGCGAATAAAACTGTAAATTTTATTGATGTGGGGGAGAGGAAAACGAGAGGCAAATGGCAAATAATGTAAATTGAGAGGAGATGAGGTTTGTGATTAGGAACCTGGTATATGTTGAAGATCGTCCTTGGAAACGGCGCCAGAAATTCTCCTTGATGGTAGCTGGAACTACGTTGGTATTTCCCTGGAGAGGGAGGGATGATGTAGCACAGCGACGATAGAGTATTTCCCTCAGTTACGAAACCAAGGTATCGAACCAGTAGGAGAACCAAGCAACACAACGTAAATAGCACTTGCACACAAATAACAACATCTCGCAACCCGACATGTTAAATGGGTCGTCAATCCCTTTCAGGTAACTACGCCAGAAATTGGCAAGTTGACGGGGGAAAGTTGTAATAGATTGAAGTAATAGATCGCAAATAAAATAAAGTGCAGCAAAATATTTTTGTATGTTTTGGTTTAATATTTCTGAATAAAAATGAAAAGGAAAAGTAGATCGCAAGGCAAATATATGAGAAAGAAGACCCAGGGGCGGTAGGTTTCACTAGTGGCTTCTCTCGAGTAAAATAGCAAACGGTGGGTAAACAAATTACTGTTGGGAAATTGATAGAACTTCAAATAATTATGAAGATATCCAGGCAATGATCATTACATGGGCATCACGTCCAAGATTAGTAGACCGACTCCTGCCTGCATCTACTACTATTACTCCACACATCGACATGATCTAGACAAGATCTGTATTAAGTTCATGGAAAAACTGTAATGACCAAACCTCGAAGGATTTGAGTCTCTGTGCTTACCGTGCAAGTCCCTGGATCGAACTCGCTAGCACACACAGTATAGATGAATACCAGAATAGCAAGTGCATCATTTATTACAATGTATGATCCATAGTATATAAAATAAAACAATCTGCATTACACTTGGCTAGCTTTATTCAATCAAACAATGGAAAGTAGCAGAAAATAACGATGAGTCCCATCATAGCCCACTGGCGATGTTGAGTGCAGACTCGCGACCCTAACGATACCTTACTCTTCGTCTAAATATCCTGCAACATGAGACGTTGCAGCCATATAGGTCAATACTTGGAATGTATTGGCAAGTTACACAGGAGTAATAATATAGCAGACCTACATGTATATGCATAGTATATCAAAAGGAAGGCTTGAGGGTTTATTTTCGCAGAAAGTTGATTTTATCCTCATAACTACCTAATAGTCAAATTTTATTTAGTTATTTTATTACTACAATTATATACACAAGGTTGAGTTGGCAAAATCAACTCCAACCTACCCTTTTATTAAGTTGCCCACAAATATTATTAAGTGTCACATCTGTCAAGATCATCCAACAATTGTAAAGGCATAGTGGCTCAGATTTACCCATAACCGGGGGCACGGCTAATCATCATTAGTTTTAATACTCTGCAGAGTTTTGTACGCTTTACCCACTGGACCCAATCCGAAGATTGAGACAAAGTCTTTCAGAAGAGGTTCCCTTAACCACCTCACGGCCACATCCCACCTACATATGCTACATCTGTCGACACTGTCTGGGCCAGGGTTCCAACAACTGATCAACTAAGCCAGAGCCCATATAGCCAGTGGCCGCACATGGAAGCTACTAGTCACTAAGTCTGTCTGATCTTTTTGAACCTGGGCGGCATTCCACTTAGGGTGCACTCTCATGAGCGCATGGCCTTAGAAAAGGTGCAAGACCCCATGATGCCTTCCCTCAACACCAAGCAATACCACTTCCGCCCAGAGGTGAATTAAATCCTTAATTACTACTCAATTTAGTCATATATATAATCCTCACATAAACTCAATGAATACACGAACCACCCCCGTCTACAAAGCATGGCAAACTACAACTACCACGATTTGCAAAAGACGGGAAGATAGCTCAATAGCATACCCAACATATAAAATACTCCCATACATGCATATATTCATAGTGTGATATAACTACATGCATAGAAAACAATAGGTAAAGGATGACCAACATGTAACTTGCCTTGGTTCTGGTTCGGAAAGTCACTCTCCTGACAATAGCTCGCGTCGCACTCCGGACAATCTACACGTTTGTCGGGGGAAATTGGCCTCCACGAGCACCTATGGGGACGGAGCCCCTTGTCGGTTCGGTGGGGGGCGGAGGTTGCACAAAGAGCAGATCGAGGCGACACACACACACAACGATTTTACCCAGCTTCGGGCCGCACGGATGCGTAAAACCCTACTGCTGCATGTCTGGTTGATTAGAGTTCTTGCTCTGGAGCGCAAGAAGCTACAGTAAGTTGGAGCTGGACGTAGACGAGGGTCTACTGGGTGTCCTCCTTCCCTCCCTCTGTCCCCCTCTCCTACGTGTGCATGGGCCTCCTTTTATATGCTAAGGGGTTTCCCACAGGTAGCGACGCAGGTGAGGGTAAAAATGGCAAGGAACTGTGCGAACAGTGGCCGCACAGTGCTATCGCACCTAACTCTGACGGCGGGGGACAAAGGCATTAAATGCCAGTCTGGATCACCTGAACAGTGCCGAGGCGGACCGTTAGGGGTGCCTCCGCTTGCCACGGGGGCGGCTCTGCCAACGTCGCATGCCACGCGTGCCCCAGGTTGCGCGGCGCCTCGCCCCGTGCCTCTGGGGAAGCTCCAGAGTGACGCGTGGGCAGGTGAGCTGGGGCGCAGGCCTGAGGTGGTGGTTTGCCGCGGCAAGTGGCTTGCCGCGGTGGTTGTCTTGCCGCACCTGAAAGCTTGCCGCTCGTCAGGCCTTGCTGGGGCGCGCGGCGCGCCGCGGCGGGCTTTTCTTGGGGTGCCTTGGTTTGGCCGTCCCGCCGAGCTCCTCCCGCCGGGGCCTTGGTGCTTCGGCTTAGTCGTCCCGGCAAGCTCCTCTTGCCGGGACCTTGTCGCCTTGGCCCGGCAAGCTCCTCTTGCCGGACCTCGCCTTCTTGGCCCGACAAGCTCCTCTTGCCGGGGCTTGGTCTTCTAGGCTCGATCATTTGGCCTTCGTCCGGCCCAGAAAGGGCCGTGGAGACTCTTGTCGCTCCCCTGGCAAGCCTTGCCGCGGGAGGCTACTACTGCCCGTGCACAAGTTTGGGGTACTAAGGTACCCCTACTTTAGTACACCGACAGGAGCCCCCGGGTCTGGGCCATACACGGTGCCGAGCGTTGTTGGGCCAGGCCCTAACAGTGCACGGGCACGCGTGGCCTGGGTTGCGCTGCTCCTTAACTCTGTGCCCGTCGCGCCCTCCCCAAGTGGTGCGCACTTATCGCGGCATCGTGGGGGGGCGAGGCGTGCGAGGCGTGCGTGACGTGGGTGGCGTGCGCGGGGCTTGAGGCCCGCAGGCATGCGTCACGTCGGGCACGATTCCTTCATCTGGAAAGGCGAAATGGCCGCCCCCACTCCCACTCCCTTTATAAGCGGAGGGGAACAGGGGCAGCTCGCCATTCTGCCGGTTGCTGTTCCTCAAAGATCTCCGCCACTTCCTCCTTACTAGAGAAAGCAGCGATTCACCCTCGCAGCCCCCGGCGCCGCCAACGCCGACAACTCCCCCTCCCCGTACCTGTCATGGCCCCGAAGAGCGACAAGGCGAAGGGGAAGGCCGTGAAGTCGGCCGAGGCGCTGCGGCTGGAAGCGCTTCAGAAGGAGACGGCGACGTTCCCCCCTCAGCTCGATGCGCTGAGGCTGAAGAACGGATACCGCCTCTTCTGGTCGACGGCGACACGAGTGCATCCGCGCACGCGAGTTCTTCCCGCCATCACCCAGAAGCTGTACCCGACCGGGTACCCTTTCTTCGCCGTGTTCTTCTATTGTGGGCTCTGCCCGCCTTTTTCCGAGTTCTTCTGCGACATCATGCACACCTACAACCTCCACCTCCTTGATTTCACCCCCAACGCCGTTCTGACAATGGCGGTTTTCGCACACCTTTGCGAGAACTTTGTCGGAGTCCGCCCCAACGTAGCCCTCTTCCGCCACTTCTTTACTCCTCGGGTGGAGAAAGGAGAGCCGCTGTCCGGCGGAGTCGCCTGGGTCTCCAGGACCGGCAAGAAAGAGGTCTACTTGGAGGGGGAACTCCGTGGCAGATGGGAGGAGTGGAGGGCCGAGTGGTGCCTGATCGTCGAGGAGAATCGACCGCCGTTCACCGCCGTGCGACGAACCCCAGTGGTGCGCGGCCGTGACTGGAGCGACCTAGCCCCGGACGACGCCAAGCTGAAGATTGCCGTCACCCGAATCCTGCGCCTCAGGTTTGCCGGGCTCACCGTCGGCGCGGATTTCCTTCGCCGGCGTATCGCCCCCCTGCAGGAGAGGGGGAATCCGGCTTGGGAATTCCAAAACGCGGCGGACATCATGAGGCTGCGCCCGGGCCTTAACTACAACTTCACCGTTCTGGAGCTCGTCGAAGTGTTGAAGGAGCTGTTCAGGTACGACTCCGAGCACCCAGAATGGTTCAGGTTGCCGCCGGGCGTCGTCCCCCTGTGCAACAACTCGGCGCTCAGCCGTATCCTCGCGATGATGCAACTGTGCGAATCGCACGGGATCGACGCGACCTGGCAGGAGCCGGCGGACGACGTCGTGCAGGCCTTCTTCGACAACTTGGAGGAGGTGCCGGTCGACCCCGACGAGAAGAGGGGCCTTACGCGGGACACCACCCCCGAGGAGCTGGCCTACATCGCCTCCAGGATGGAGGAGGCGGCGGCCGCCGCGGCCGCGGGCGAGTCTGGCTTCACCCCGGCCGAAGCAGACGCGGCGGAGGCGGAGAGCCTCGCCGATCAAATGGAGTTTGCCGGCGCGGAGGAACCAGCCGGGCACGATGGCGCGGGCGAGCCCACCCAGGACGCGAGCGGCTTGCTGGAGGTTGACGCGCCCTCCTCGCTGCTCCCGGGCAGCTCGTCGCAGGCGGAGCCCCCTGCCCAACTGAGGAGGCGTCTCCGCAGGGCCGGAGAGGTGGTGCGGCAGGCCGACCAGCAAACGCAGCCCCGCGTGACACGCGCCCCCGAAGCAGCGGAGCGGGGTCTTCACGGGCCATGGCTTCTGCTCCCGCCGCTCCCCGTACCGCGGCGGCAACGGGGGCGGGGTCGTCCACCGTCCCCGCCAAGCGGTCCCGGGAACCCACTCCCCTGTCTCCTCGCGCCTGGAGCAAGCCGGTTTTTGACTATTCCGCGCTTAGCTCCGACGACGAAGAGGAGGACGAAGAGTAAGTTCCTGGTAGAGCTTGTATCTTCTTGATTTCTGTTGCTTCGTCTTGTTTCGTAGCCCACTCATCCTCCCCGAAACCGTTCCCATTCAGGAGCCTGGCCCAGAGGAGGGCGAAGAGGGCCAAGATCCCGCTGGTCGTCCTCGAGGGCCAATCTCCCCCGGCAACTGGGGAGTTGCCGGAGACGACCTTGCCGGACTTGGCAGCGGGTCCCCAGGGCGGCCCACAGCGCAGCCCCCAGGGTGAGTGCACGGCCAGTTCTTGCTGTTCGGCGCGTGTGCGAGCTCCTCTTCTCTTTATGGCTGACATGTGGCTGTCGTTGTTGTTGGGTAGGAGCAGAGCAGCCCCAGCAGGCGACCCCGGGGGGCACTCCTGCCGCGCCATCTGCGTCGACCACCCCGTCTAGGGAGAAATCTCCGGCAAGGGAGGAGCCCCCGGCAGGGGAGACCTCCCCGGCACGGGAGGAGCCCCCGGCAAGGAAGACCTCTCCGGCAAGGGAGGCATCTCCGGCGAGGGACGCGGCCAGCGATCCCCTGGCAGCGGAGGCCGCGGCCACGGACCCTGCCACCGGTAAGCCCCTCTGCACGGAAAACTTCCCCTGGCTATCTTTCCTTATGAGCTTTTTTGTCGGCTGCTCGGTTGACTCTTCTCCCCTCTTCCGGCCATCAGACCCGCCCACCGCGGACCCGATGGAGACCGAGGTCGTCGTCGGGGAGGGCGCGCGCGGAGACGCCGACGACGTCGTCGTCATCGAGGAGGCGGACGGCACCGATGACCCCGCAGGCGGCGGGGAGGCCGAAGCCGCCAAGGCCGCCGCGGGGGCAGACGGCGAGGGGACCGGCGACCGTGCCGACGGCCCCGGGGAGGCAGGGGCGTCAAGCACCCCGCCGTCCGGCGATCCCGCTGCTGCCGCCGCGCCGGGCCCCGAGGAGCCCCCGGCGGGTGCCTACCTGAAGGCCGGCGATGGCGTCTTCATCAGGCTCCCCTGGGAGCCTAGCTCCAGGGCGCCGGTCGAGGGGGAGGCCTTGGACGGAGAAGTGCTCGCCTCCGCCGAGCTGACAGTGGTCGACGCGCCAAGCACCAGCAGCGGCGAGCCCGAGGAGGAGCGGCTGCTCCGGAAGCTTGTGTCGCTCTACCGCGCCCGGCAAGCTAAGGTGGAGCGCCAGGAGGCACTCGTCGCGAGGGCCGGCGCGGACATAGAGAAGCGTGCCAGGGAGCTCCGGGAGCTCAACCAGGAGGCTCTTCGGTCATTGGCGGAGGAGCGGAGGCTGCTCGACGAGGCGCGGACGGCCTTTCTCCTCGAGAAGGCAGAGGCCGAAGAGCAGCAGAGGCTTGCCGCTGCGGGGCTATCCGCGCGGGAAAGCGAACTGGTGCAGCAGAAGGCCAGCCCCGCCAGCCACGAGGAGGAGGTTGCCGCGCGCGAGCAGGCGCTTGGCGGGGCCCTGCAGAAAGCGCAGGACGCTGCCGCGGCCGCCGAGGTCGCCAAGGGGGAGCTGGAGGCGAGGGTGGCGCAGCTCGTCGGTGACCTCAAGGCGAGCGGCGAAGAGCTTGCCGCGCTCAAACAGGAGCGCGAGAAGGGCGCTCACACCCTTGGCGAGCTGCAGGGCCGCTTCGCCGAGAAGATCCGGGAGCTCGACGCCGCCAAGGATTCCAAGGCCGACCTCGAGCTGAAGCTGGACACCCTGGCCAAGGCGCTGGAAAGCGCCAAGGGGCAGGAAGCGACCTTGCGGAAGGAGGTTGCTGGCAACGAGGAGCTATTGAAGCGTGCCGCCATTACCCAGAACGCCTTCCAGGAGACGGTGGAGCGGTGGACCGAAGGCCTCGTCGACATCGCCACCACCATCGACAAGGAGCTGAAGCTGCTGGGGATGGAGGGCCACGAGTACCCCTCCGGCGAGAACGTCCCGCCGAGCGTCAAGCTCACTTCCTTCTTCAAGGGCTTGGTGGGGGTGCTCCAGCATCTCCGGGAAACGATCCCAGAGCAGCTGGCCGAGGAGACGCGGGAAGCCGTCTCCGGGGCCCTCGAGAGGGTGCTGGTGAAGATCGTCTTCCGCAACCCCACCATCAGGCTTACCAACGTCCTCAGGCACCTGCCGGAAGACGCCGACCTGACGGAGATCAGGGCCCTCGTCACCCCCATTGTGGAAAGGGTGGCCGGGATCAGGAGGGTCGAGGGTGACCGCGCGGATTAGGCCGCCCACCTCTTTCTTTTCTTCCCTTGTAGCTGCTGAGCATGTCATAGAAACAGCTGATTAGAGCAGCGGCAAGTCATTTTGGAATATAACTTTTATCTTAGGCAGTTCATTGCGCTGTTATCTCCCTCGTTCGACTTTGTGCTTCGTACGTTCGCGCCCTACGCTCCCGGGAACTTGTCGGCGTAAGCCTCCGCCTTGCCACGGGTGCCGAGTGCGGGACATCAGCAACCCGCTGGCGGTGCCTCCACCGGCAAGAAACCTTGCCGCGGCTGGCGCAACTCACTTAAAATGTTGAGCAGGCTCAGGGCGAGGTAAGCGTGGCGACTGCAGTCGCGGCACACTCAAGCTGCCGAGCAAGCTCGAAACAAAGTAAGGACGCCACTCTGGATATAGCACACTTAAATCGTCGAGCGGACTCGAAACGAAATAAGGGCGCAACCAGCCACGAGCTCGGCCGTTCGAGGAAGATAACTTAAGGATAAAAAGGAGCTTAATTGCTCAAACTTTGGCAACTTAGCTTTTCTGTTGTTTGCCGGCCGGCAAGGCGCAGCTTCCTCGGGCGACGCCCAGCCTATCCTGTCATCCCCCCTTCTCGAGGTAACGGAATAACGAGGGCTCGGGGTTTCATGGCCCGCCATCGCTTGCCGGAGTCGAGTGGTGCACAATCGTGTCAGATAATGCATGCGCCAAGCGGAGAGGCGCGAAATCGACAAGATGTGCGGGGCACATAAGCTATGCTTGGGATCTGCGCCCGTCTCTGTACCAAGGATTACATGCAACTACGGCAAGACTTGGATAGAGAGGGTGGCCGACGGAACGGGTTCCGACGGCCGCGCTGGCAAGGTTCCTCCCACGGTCAGCGTCGACTCGTTTGGATCTTGGCGGCCTGGGCTCGCCGAAGAACGAGGTCGCCTTTCCCGCAACTTCCGGCGCTAACTTCTGCGGCTACGGGAGCGGCGCAGAGTTTGCTGGAGGCGAGAAACTCGCTCAGCGGCCGGAAGGCGGTCCTCCTCAAGGAGCAGCTGCTCTTGCCCGGGCTCTGCGTGAGTGGGTACTCGAGGAGGGCCGTGCACGAGTCCGTGAGGAGGAATGCCTCCGCTCCGCGGGTCGGAGCGGAAAGGTACCTGGCCATACCTGAGCTTACCTGTGGTCGCCAAATCTGGTTCGCACAACCTCGACGCGCCCCCTACCTGGCGCGCCAAAGATGTCGGGGGAAATTGGCTTCCACGAGCACCTATGGGGACGGAGCCCCTTGTCGGTTCGGCGGGGGGCGGAGGTTGCACAAAGAGCAGATCGAGGCGACACACACACACAATAATTTTACCCAGCTTCGGGCCGCACGGATGCGTAAAACCCTACTGCTGCATGTCTGGTTGATTCGAGTTCTTGCTCTGGAGCGCAAGAAGCTACAGTAAGTTGGAGCTGGACGTAGACGAGGGTCTACTGGGTGTCCTCCTTCCCTCCCTCTGTCCCCCTCTCCTACGTGTGCATGGGCCTCCTTTTATATGCTAAGGGGTTTCCCACAGGTAGCGACGCAGGTGAGGGTAAAAATGGCAAGGAACTGTGCGAACAGTGGCCGCACAGTGCTATCGCACCTAACTCTGACGGCGGGGGACAAAGGCATTAAATGCCCGTTTGGATCGCCTGAACAGTGCCGAGGCGGACCGTTAGGGGCGCCTCCGCTTGCCACGGGGGCGGCTCTGCCAACGTCGCATGCCACGCGTGCCCCAGGTTGCGCGGCGCCTCGCCCCGTGCCTCTGGGGAAGCTCCAGAGTGACGCGTGGGCAGGTGAGCTGGGGCGCAGGCCTGAGGTGGTGGTTTGCCGCGGCAAGTGGCTTGCCGCGGTCTTTGGTCTTGCCGCACCTGAAAGCTTGCCGCTCGTCAGGCCTTGCTGGGGCGCGCGGCGCGCCGCGGCGGGCTTTTCTTGGGGTGCCTTGGTTTGGCCGTCCTGGCGAGCTCCTCCCGCCGGGGCCTTGGTGCTTCGGCTTAGTCATCCCGGCAAGCTCCTCTTGCCGGGACCTTGTCGCCTTGGCCCGGCAAGCTCCTCTTGCCGGACCTCGCCTTCTTGGCCCGGCAAGCTCCTCTTGCCGGGGCTTGGTCTTCTAGGCTCGATCATTTGGCCTTCGTCCGGCCCAGAAAGAGCCGTGGAGACTCTTGTCGCTCCCCTGGCAAGCCTTGCCGCGGGACGCTACTACTGTCCGTGCACAAGTTCGGGGTACTAAGGTACCCCTACTTTAGTACACCGACAACGTTTCACACAATTCAACAAATCAATCACCGGAACACGAAAAGAACCAAAACAAAACCAACAGCAAGAAAATCATTTTTTGAAACTCAACAACAGAAGCTTAACAGCACCTAAATTGCACTATGGTCACAACGCAAAAAGAATCACTAAATTTCGTTAAACGGTTGGGTAGTTACGGCCTCCGGAAGGTTTAATTTGAATTTGAACGAATTCAAAATTAAACAGTGCAAACATGAGAAATTTTGGTACTGTGATAAACTACTGGTATTTGTGAGTGCATAGGAAAAAGAATTACCTAACTTGGAGCTATAGACTAAAAGATATAGCTAGTTGAAGTTTAGGCGAAAAACTGAAAAAGAAAACAGAAAACTCCTGCACTGTTTGTGCGTGTGCTGTAGCTGGTGCCCACGTGGCAGCTCGTGATTGGCTGGAGGACCTCATGTGCGTGCGTGCTTACCAAAAGCAGAGGAACGGCGGCGACGGTCGGGCATTGGCGGCGGCGGCTCTACGGTGGTGGTCCGGCGAAGGCGAAGTGATGGACGGGCGAGGCGCGCGGTGGCGGTGACGTGGGTGGCTGAAACGGCGACGACGGCGTCCTCTAGCGGCGGTGGCGAGCTCCTGAACTCCTGCGAAGTGGGGCATCGGTGGCGGCGTCGTTCTGGGGCTCTGCAGATTTCCCCGAGATTTCAAATGTGTGAGGAGTCGAGAGGGTGTTCAAGGGGAGTGAAAGGTGTGGCCGGAGTCGTTCTTATGGTGGCGGAAACCTCCGACGAAGACAGTTGTCAGCGGAGCTCCGGCGAGACGCATTTCGCCCTAGCTTGCGCGTGCGGCAACGGGGAAGATCGAGGAGTGGATGCGGGGTTTCCCTAGGGTCCTTTGCTCGCGTTCGGTGTCCTCGAAGCGCACGGGATCAACAGGGCGCACAAGCTCGATCCGATTCAGCGTCGAGTGCGCGTGTTCGTCGGACTCGGGGAAGAAGAGTGGGGCACGGGGCCCACGGTCAGTGGCTGGAGGCGAGGTGGATCGGGCGCGGGTCAGGTGCGAGCGACCCTGCTACGTACCGCTTCGTGGAAAGTGGGCTGCAGGGCTATTAGGAGCTGGGCCGCGGCGTTGGCTGGCTGGCTGGCTAGCTAGCTGGGCCGGTGGCTAGCTGGCTGGCCGGCTGGTGTTCTTTTTTTAAAACAAAACTACAGAACCAAAAACTTAAATAAAAACACCAGAATAAAATCTAGGAAAAATACCTAGACACACAGTAAAAATAGCTCTACAGCTATAAACTACAGGAACACTAGTTCCAACTCTAGTGCAATTTTGTAAAATAATTTTGATGCAATAGGCCACTCAAACAGCAATAAAACAATCAAATAAAATATTTTGAAGATCACAAAAATTACCAGAACATATCAGATGAACTAGAAATAATATTCTGCACATTATGAACATTTTTAAAATAGGGGAGAAGTCATTTTATCTCCACTCCAATAAATTGCCTTTAGTTGCATAATGAAGAGAATATTCTAGAAAAGCAAATAATGCAGTAAAAATATGATATGCATATGAATGATCTATTAACATCCTAATTTAGGAAAATTGGGATGTTACAAACCTACCCCCCTTAAGATGAATCTCGCCCTCGAGATTCGGGCTGGCTAGCAAATAGGTGTGGGTGATCCTGCCTGAGATCTTCCTCTCGTTCCCAGGTAGCTTCCTACTCTTTATGATGATCCCACTAAACCTTGCATAGCTTGATTGTCTTGGTGCGAGTAACTCTCTCTTCTCTCTCCAGAATCTTAACAGGTTTCTCCTCATATGTCAAATCACTCTCCAACTGAATTGCCTCAAGTGGCACCGTGTCCCTCAATGTAACATCCATCATCTCTGCATGGCACTTCTTCAACTGAGATACATGAAACACATTATGAACTCCTGACAAGGATTCTGGAAACTCCAGCTGATAAGCTACCTCTCCTATACGCTCCAAGATCTTGTAAGGTCCCACAAAACGTGGTGCTAACTTACCCTTGATTCCAAACCTCTTAATTCCACGAAGTGGTGAAACTCGAAGGTATGCACGGTCTCCTACCTCATATGCCACCTCCTTACGTTTTGCATCTGCATAACTCTTCTGCCTGGACTGTGCTATCTTCAGCCTGTCACGAATCAACTTGACCTTCTCCTCAGCATCTCTGATCAAGTCTGGTCCAAAGAATTGACGTTCTCCAACCTAATCCCACATCAATGGTGTCCTGCACTTTCTGCCATACAATACCTCAAACGATGCCATCTTCAGACTAGCCTGATAACTGTTATTATATGAGAACTCTGCATAAGGTAAATAATCATCCCAACTGGACCCATAGTCCAAAGCACAAGCTCTCAACATATCCTCCAAAATCTGATTTACCCTCTCTGTCTTCCCATCTGTCTGTGGATGGAAAGTTGTACTGAACTCCAGCCTAGTGCCCAAGGATTCATGCAACTGACGCCAAAATTTGGATGTGAACTGAGTACCTCTATCAGACACTACCTTCCTTGGAACTCCATGCAGACAAACAATTTTAGACATATAAATCTTTGCTAGTTGAGCACTGGTATAAGTAGTCTTTACCGGGATGAAGTGAGAAACTTTAGTTAAATGATCAACAACTACCCAAATAGAATCATAACCTGACCGAGTCCTGGGTAAACCTGTAATGAAATCCATACCAATATCATCCCACTTCTAATCAGGTATAGGCAATGGATGTAACAACCCTGCTGGTCTCTGATGTTCTGCTTTAACTCTCTGGCACACATAACATGTTGCAATATATCCAGCAATCTCCCTCTTCAGGCTAGGCCACCAAAATCTTTCCCTCAAATCCAAATACATCTTAGTATTACCTGGGTGAATAGAATAACGTGAATCATGCGCCTCCTGAAGAATCAACTTCCTGATATCTGCATCTTGAGGTACACTAATACGCTTCTCAAACCATATGGCTCCATGTTCATCCTCATGGAAACCTTCTGCCTTACCTTTAACCATATTCTCTTTTATCTCAACAATCTCCATATCATTCTTTTGGGCTTCTCTAATCCTGCCAAGCAAAGTAGGCTTTACCTCAAGTGTTGCTAAATATCCCTTAGGAACCATCTCCAATCTGAGAGTCCTGAACTGTTCACATAACTCGGGTGGCATATTATCAATAATAATTGCATTAGCATGGCTCCTACGACTCAATGCATCAGCAACAACATTAGCCTTACCAGGATGATACTGCACATTCAAATCACAGTCCTTAATAAGCTCCAACCATCTCCTCTGCCTGAGGTTCAAATCCTTATGAGTAAAAATATACTTCAAGCTCTTATGATCAGTAAATATATCACAATGATTACCAATAAGATATGGCCTCCAAGTTTTCAATGCATGCACAACTGAGGCTAACTCCAAATCATGTGTAGGATAATTAAGCTCATGATTCTTAAGCTGACGTGAAGCATATGAAACAACTTTACCTTCCTGCATCAAAACACTCCCAAGTCCTTGACGAGAAGCATCACAATATACCTGGAAGTCCCGATGTATATCTGGCAGAGTTAAGACTGGTGCCGTAACCAAACATTGCTTCAATTCCTGAAAGCTGGCTTCACGTTCATCAGTCCAACCAAACTTCTTCTCCTTCTTCAACAATTCAGTCATAGGCTTTGCAATCTTAGAAAAGTTCTCAATAAACCTCCTGTAATAACCTGCAAGGCCCAAAAAGCTGCGAATCTCTCCAACTGACGCGGGTGTCTCCCACTCTGTAACTGCAGCAACCTTAGATGGATCAACTGCTACTCCATTACCTGACACAACATGTCCAAGGAATGCTACCTCATCCAGCCAAAACTCACATTTGCTGAACTTGGCATACAACTGATGTTCCCTCAATTTCTCCAATACCAAACGCAAATGCACCTCATTCTCTTGCTTATTATTGGAGAACACCAATATATCATCAATGAAAACAACAACAAATTTATCCAAGAACTCCATAAACACCTTGTTCATCATATTCATGAAGTATGCAGGGGCATTAGTCAATCCAAATGACATAACAGTATATTCATACAACCCATACCTCTTAGTAAAAGCAGTATTTGGAATATCTTGCTCACGAATCTTTAATTGATGATAACCAGAACGAAGATCAATCTTAGAAAACATAGTAGCTCCCTCCAACTGGTCAAATAGATCATTTATCATAGGCAAAGGATACTTATTCTTAATGGTCAACTCATTCAGAGAACGATAATCAACACACATCCTCAAGGTCCCATCCTTCTTCTCCACAAACAAAACTGGAGCTCCCCAAGGTGATGAACTTGGGCGAATAAATCCTTGTGCCTGCAATTCTGTTATCTGCTTCTTCAGTTCCTCCAACTCTTGAGGAGGCATTCTATACGGTCTCTTTGCAATAGGTCCAGTGCCTGGTATTAAATCAATAAGAAACTCAATATCTCTATCTGGTGGCATACCTGGCAACTCCTTTGGAAATACATCTGGATAATCCCTCACAACTGGCACCTCTTCTAGGCTACCCCCCTTAAGAGAGTTCACCTGCACCTGATTATGCTTATACTTACATACATATTTGATCCTCTTCCCTCCTGGTGCACTAAGAGTAATAGATCGACTGGCACAATCAATACGACCTTTATATAACTGCAACCAATCCATACCCAAAATAATATCCAGACCTTGTGACTTTAATATAATCAAATCTGTAGGAAACTCATGCTTCCCAATAGATAAAGTCAACTGATGACAACCAACACCTGCTATCATCTCAGCTTCTGGGGAACTCACTCTAATATGCATACTAAGAGTTTTGGTTGGCAAGAATAGATGAGTTGTAGATATAATAGGGCCAAAAACTATGTATATATAAATATATATTCTACCCATATGCATAATATGATCAAGCCAACAAAAACCCAACAACGAATAACATCAACAAACAAACAAACAACAAACAATATGATAATATTATATATATAGTCGAATAATTTCGACACTAAGCAATTTAACAAACAACTACCAATCAAGCAAACAATCTAGTATCTTCATACCACGAAAGTGGACATAATCAGATACGCTAACACGATAACGTTGCAATATAAAACAAACATGAATGGTGGTCTCAGCACTAGTTCCTACTTAACCGTTCAAGATACTTGAAGGAGGTTAACTAATAAACAGCAAGAAGTATAGCTGGTTTATAAAATAACTTTCACTCCTATGGCTTTTCTAATCCATTTTCTAGGGTCACGTCCTACAATCAACACACTGCTCTGATGCCATCTATAACGAACAAACCTCGAATGATTTGAGTCTCTGAGCTTACCGTGCTAATCCCTGGATCGAACTCGCTAGCACACACAGTATAGATGAATACCAAAATAGTAAGTGCATCATTTATTACAACGTATGATCCAGAGTATATAAAATAAAACAATCTGCATAGCACTTGGCTAGCTTTATTCAATCAAACAACGGAAAGTAGCAGAAAATAACGATGAGTCCCATCATAGCCCACTGGCGATGCTGAGTGCAGACTCGCGACCCTAACGATACCTTACTCTTCATCTGAATATCCTGCAACATGAGACGTTGCAGCCATATAGGTCAATACTTGGAATGTATTGGCAAGATACACAGGAGTAATAATATAGCAGACCTACATGTATATGCATAGTATATCAAAAGGAAGGCTTGAGGGTTTATTTTTGCAGAAAGCTGATTTTATCCTCATAACTACCTAATAGTCAAATTATATTTAGTTACTTTATTACTACAATTATATACACAAGGTTGAGTTGGCAAAATCAACTCCAACCTACCCTTTTATTAAGTTGCCGACAAATATTATTAAGTGTCACATTTGTCAAGATCATCCAACAACTGTAATGGCATAGTGGCTCAGATTTACCCATAACCGGGGGCACGGCTAATCATGATTAGTTTTAATACTCTGCAGAGTTTTGTATGCTTTACCCACTAGACCCAATCCGAAGATTGAGACAAAGTCTTTCAGAATAGGTTCCCTTAACCACGTGACGGCCACATCCCACCTACATATGCTACATCTGTCGACACTGTCTGGGCCAGGGTTCCAACAACTGATCAACTAAGACAGAGCCCATATAGCCAGTGGCCGCACATGGAAGCTACTAGTCACTAAGTCTGTCTGATCTTTTTGAACCTGGGCGGCATTCCACTTAGGGTGCACTCTCATGAGCGCATGGCCTTAGAAAAGGTGCAAGACCCCATGATGTCTTCCCTCAACACCAAGCAATACCACTTCCGCCCAGAGGTGAATTAAATCCTTAATTACTACTCAATTTAGTTATATATAATCCTCACATAAACACAATGAATACACGAACCACCCCCGTCTACAAAGCATAGCAAACTACAACTACCACGATTTGCAAAAGACGGGAAGATAGCTCAACAGCATAGCCAACATATATGATACTCCTATACATGCATATATTCATAGTGTCATATAACTACATGCATAGAAAACAATAGGTAAAGGATGATCAACATGTAACTTGCCTTGGTTCTGGTTCAGAAAGTCACACTCCTAACAATAGCTCGTGTCGCACTCCGGACAATCTACACGTTTCACACAATTCAACAAATCAATCATCGGAACACGAAAAGAACCAAAACAAAACCAACAACAAGAAAATCATTTTTGAAACTCAACAATAGAAGCTTAACAACACCTAAATTGCACTATGGTCACAACGCAAAAAGAATCACTAAATTTCGTTAAACGGTTGGGTAGTTACGGCCTCCGGAAGGTTTAATTTGAATTTGAACGAATTCAAAATTAAACAGTGCAAACATGACAAATTTTGGTACTGTGATAAACTACTCGTATTTGTGAGTGCATAGGAAAAAGAATTACCTAACTTGGAGCTATAGACTAAAAGATATAGCTAGTTGAAGTTTAGGCGAAAAACTAAAAAAGATAACAGAAAACTCCTGCACTGTTCGTGCATGTGCTGTAGCTGGTGCCCACGTGGCAGCTCGTGATTGGCTGGAGGACCTCCTGTGCGTGCGTGCTTACCAAAAGCGGAGGAACGGCGGCGACGGTCGGGCGTTGTCGGCGGCAGCTCTCCGGTGGTGGTCCGGCGAAGGCGAAGTGATGGACGGGCGAGGCGCGCGGTGGCGGTGACGTGGGTGGGTGAAACGGCGACGACGGCGTCCTATAGCGGTGGTGGCGAGCTCCTGAAGTCCGGCGAAGTCGGGAATCGGTGGCGGCATCGTTCTGGGGCGCTGCACATTTCCCCGAGATTTCAAACGTGTGAGGAGTCGAGAGGGTGTTCAAGGGGAGTGAAAGGTGTGGCCGGAGTCGTTCTTATGGCGGCGGAAACCTCCGGCGAAGACGGCTATCAGCGGAGCTCCGGCGAGATGCGTTTTGCCCTAGCTTGCGCGTGCAACAACAGGGTCCTTTGCTCGCGTTCGGTGTCCTCGAAGCGCACGGGATCAACAGGGTGCACGAGCTCGATCCGGTTCGGCGTCGGGTGCGCGTGTTCGTCGGACTCGGGGAAGAAGAGTGGGGCGCGGGGCCCACGGTCAGTGGCTGGAGGCGAGGTGGATCGGGCGCGGGTCGGGTGCGAGCGACCCTGCTGCGTACCGCTTCGTGGAAAGTGGGCTGCGGGGCTGGCAGGAGCTGGGTCGCGGCATTGGCTGGCTGGCTGGCGAGCTAGCTGGGCCGGTGGCTAGCTGGCTGGCCGGCTGGTGTTTTTTTTAAAACAAAACTATAGAACCAAAAACTAAAATAAAAACACCAGAATAAAATCTAGGAAAAATATCTAGACACACAGTAAAAATAGCTCTACAGCTATAAACTACAGGAACACTAGTTCCAACTCTAATGCAATTTTGTAAAATAATTTTGATGCAATAGGACACTCAAACAGCAATAAAACAATCAAATAAAATATTTTGAAGATCACAAAAATTACCAGAACATATCAGATGAACTGGAAATAATATTCTGCACATTATGAACATTTTTAAAATAGGGGAGAAGTCATGTTATCTCCACTCCAATAAATTGCCTTTAGTTGCATAATGAAGAGAATATTCCAGAAAAGCAAATAATGCAATAAAAATATGATATGCATATGAATGATCTATTAGCATCCTAATTTAGGAAAATTGGGATGTTACAAAAACAGAGTAATGTAATAAGAACGATGACATGATGTAGACAAGATCCGTTTATCTATATGGCGGTAGATATAGATCTCTTCTTTTTATCCTTAGTAGCAACGTTTCGTACGTGTCGTTTCCCCTTCTGTCACTAGGATCGAGCACCGTAAGATCGAACCCACTACTGGGCACCTCTTCCCATTGCAAGATAAATAGATCAAGTTGGCCAAACAAAACCCAAATATCGAAGAAGAAATACAAGGCTATAAGAGATCATACATATAAGAGAACAAAGAATCTCAAATAACTTTCATGGATATAAAAAGATATGACTGATCATAAATTCAAAGTTCATCAAATCCCAACAAACACACCGCAAAAGAGTTACATCATATGGATCTCCAAGAGACCATTGTATTGATAATTCAACGAGAGAGAGAGAGAGAGAGAAAGCCATCTAGTTACTAACTACGAACCCGAAGGTCTACAAAGAACTACTCACGCATCATTAGAGAGGCACCTATGGAAGTGGTGAACCCCTCCATGATGGTGTCTAGATTGGCTCGGGTGGTTCTGGACTCTGCGGCGGTTGGATGAATATTTCAACGCTTGTTCTAGGGTTTCTGGAATATTGTGGTATTTATAGAGCAAATAGGCGGTCCGGGGGGCACCCGAGGTGGGCACAACCCACCAGGGCACGCTTGGGCCTCCTGGCGCACCCTGGTGGGTTGTGCCCACCTCGGGGCACCCCCAGGTGCAACCAGGGCCCATTGCCTTCCTTCTGGCCTATGAAAATCATCGTGGAGTTTCGTGGCATTTGGACTTCGTTTGATATTGATTTCCTGCGATGTAAAAAACATGGAAAACAGCAACTGGCACTTGGCACTATGTCAATAGGTTAGTACCAAAAAATGATATAAAATGACTATAAAATGATTACAAAACATCCAAGATTGATAATAAAACAACATGGAACAATCAAAAATTATAGATACTTTGGAGACGTATCAATGGGACACATCTATATATATCTATACATCTATATCTATACACCTATATAGTGTGCGAATAACTTTGATAGTTGCTCATTGGATGAAGCCAATCCGACGGTACAGAGATGGCAAATCCGAGCATTACTGGCCATTGGATATCATCTACATTCCACCAGATTCTGCCACATGTACAATCTAGAAGACTCCATGCTTAAACTTTAGCATAATGCACAAACCTAAAAACACAAGCACTTCTCCTTTGTTCTCTAGAATATTCCATACCTTAGTTGCCCAAACCTTTTTTCTAAATGAATTATCACTTTTTGTTTTTACCTTTACAATGCACAATTCCATGAATCTTAAAATAGTTTTTTTATAAAACTATTGATTTTGGATGAGATGAACTACGTGCATATCTGGGGGAAGAGGCACGAATCCGATGAGAGGAGTGGCGAGAAACGGTAGCCTGTTTTGAATGAAAACCTAGTAGAGAAGGAAGTGTGAGCTACACGACGCATGCGCACAGTGCTTACCCATGTACTGCATGTGATGTCGAAAGGGCTCGGGGTTGCCGTTTGATTTGGGAGCATCCAACGGTGCACACGTACGATCCATGGGGTTTGGGTTCTGGCCAGTAAGAACGCACGACTCAGATCGCGCGCGCAGCGGGGGGGATATCATACGGACACCAGCATTCGGTGGAAACCGGTGAAACCACGAGAAAAAGATGTTTTGAAGTTTCAAAAACATTTGAAAAAAATGCGGGATGTTAAGAGGATGATGTTTTGTTGCCACACAAAATTTCAAGTTGAAACACATTACGAGATGTGAGCTATGAAAAAGACAAAATCAGTGTTGAATAGTGCCGAATAGTAATATCAATATTCAGGGCGGAATTTGTCTTTTTCATAGCTCACATCTCGTAATGTTTTTCAACTTGAAATTTTGTGTCACAATAAAACATCACCTTATTAATATCCCACATTTTTTTCAGATTTTTATGAAACTTTAAAATATGGTTTCCACGAAATTTTCATTGAATATCGGCTTTCGTGAGTGAACTGTGTGCTATTTGAAAACATTTCATGAGAAGAATCTCGGTTTTTAAATCCCCGTAAATCCAAAACTAAGCTGAAAATCGTGAAACCTGCCATGGTGTCACGACATGGCACTTATATGTTGAGGAATTTTTTTTCGTCGATTGTGGCGCAAGTTTTATTACAAGCCTCTTACAAACCAGAGCTTCTCTCAAAGAAGCCTCATGGTTCCGATAGGGAAACGTGTCCCCCTTGTGGGCGAAACGCAATCACTGCCGCTTTTCGCCTTGTATTTTCTTCTACGGGCAACATGGAACGACAGTATATCCGTGCTGAAATTTAGACTTATTCAGGGTTCGTTTGGCCTTTTTATACACTAATTGAGTTTCCTAGGCATTTAATGTCCATAATTCAAATCTAAACTACAAATACATACTCCAGTTCACCAAAATGGCTAGAAAAATTATACATGTGTCCTTGGGTGCATGTTTAGGTCCCATGCCAGGAATGGGAACGAATTACAACCGTACCGGTGTCATGGCTCGTCCTGAAACATTTCGAATCTCGGTTTTTAAGTCCCCATAAATCCTAAACTCACCAGAAAGTCATCAAAGGTGGCATGTTGTCACATCATGGCACATATATGTCGTGGTAAAAACATTGTCCAATTTGGGCCAAGCTTTATTACAAACCTCTTACAAAAACTGGACATTCTCTCAAAGAAGCCTCGTGGTTCCGATAGGGAAACGTGTTCCCCTTGTGGGCGAAACGTAATCACTGGCTCTTTTCGCCTTGTATTTTCTTCCACGGGCAACATGGAATGACATGATATCCGTGCTTAAATTTAAACTTATTCAGGGTTCGTTTGGCCTTTTTATACACTAATTGAGTTTCCTAGGCATTTAATGTCCATAATTCAAATCTGAACTACAAATACATGCTCCAGTTCACCAAAATGGCTTGAAAAATTATACATGTGTCCTTGGGTGCATGTTTAGGTTTCATGCTAGGAATGGTAACGAATTACAATTGTACCGGTGTCCTGGCTCGTCCTCAAACATTTCAAATCTTGGTTTTTAAGTCCCCATAAATCCTAAACTCACCAGAAAGTCATCAAAGGTGGCATGGTGTCACGTCATGGCACATATATGTCATGGTAAAAACATTGCCAATTTGGGCCAAGCTTTATTACAAACCTCTTACAAACCGGAGCCTGTCGCAAGAACCCTCATGGTTTCGATAGGGAAACGTGTCCCCTTGTGGGCCAAATGATAATCACTCCCTCTTCTGGCCCTGTATTTTCTTCTACACGCGACACAAAACAACTGGAGATTCGCGCTGAACTTTGAAATTATTCAGGGTTCGTTTGCCCTTTTTTATTCATTAATTGAGTTTTCTAGGCATTTAATGTCCACAATTCAAATCCTAACTACAAATACATGCTCCAGTGCACCAAAATGGCTAGAGAAAATGTACGTGTTTCCTTGGGGTGCATATTTAGGTCCATGGAATGAATAGGAACGAATTCAACCATCGCGCCGTCCTGGCTTGGCTACAAACATTGCGAATCTCGGTTTTTAAATGTCTGTAAATCCAAAACTCACTGGGAAATCATGAAACTTGGCATGGTGTCACTACATGGTACATATAATTGTCCAATTTGGGTGAAGCTATATTACAAGCCTTTTACAAACCGGAGCCTGTCGCAACCCTCGTGGTTCCGGTAGGGAAACATGCCCCTCTTGTGGGCGAAACGATAATCGCTACCTCTTCTCGCCTTGAACTTTGTTTTCTACAGGCAACATAGAATAACAGGAGTGTCGGGCTGAAATTTGAAACTGTTCAGGGTTCGTTTGGCCATTGTATATATATTACTAATTACTAAGTTTTATATGCATTTAATGTAGTCAAATTTGAACTACAACCACATGCTCCAGTGAAGCAAAATGGGTGGGAAATCGTACATGTGTAATTGGGTGCATGTTTAGGTCTCGTTTAAGGAATGAGAATGAATTACAAACTTGTGCTCGTCCTGAAACATTGAGAATCTCCGTTTTTAAATCCTAGTAAATCAAAAAGTCACCCAAAAAACATGAAACTTGGCATGGTTTCATGACATGGCACATATATGCCGTGGTAAAAAAATCATCCACTTTGAGAAGAGGCGCACACATTAGTAGCCAACGAAGTCCTTTTTGAAACAAAAAGCTGACACGTTAATATCGCAAACGGTTGTATTATATTAACCGTGTCGAAATTTAACCATACTCGGTGGCGTGCGTGCAGCTGTTTGATTAGACGGGACAAGTGCGAGAAGTCTGTCGTGCAGGCTTGACGGGACGCGTGCGAGCAGTCCGCCGCGCAGGCTCGACGGGATGTGTGCATCCTGTCCACCTCGTAGGCTCGACGGGACACGTGCGAGCAGCAAGGCCGCCCATGCTCACCGGGAAGCGAGCTCTTTGACCTCCATGCACCAGCCGCCGCCCGCCTCGCTCACAACTTCTCCACTAATGGGTTAATTAAAGCACCTGGACGGAGGGTGTTTGCTTGTGATCCCATGGCAGCATTTGCTTTGTTCGTGTTTTCAACTCGTATTTTGCCCTAATTTAAATTTCCACATAGGGCAACGGATAATACGACCACAAATAAAATGAAAACGGATAATACGACCAAAAATTTACAATGGTGCAGATAATAATTGTCTTACATATTCCGGATAATTTAAAATGCCACATGCGGCAAAGCCCGGAAGACACGGGGGAAAGAGAAGAAGGAAATTGCAGACAATGATCTGGGTCGCTACTGTCTCTACTCGTCGATGGATGGCCGGGCGGCGAAATCCTCCAGCTCCTTCTTCAATTCCTCACGACTTTGCTTGAAAGCAGCCACGGATTCCTCCACCTCCTGCTCACGCTCGATCCGGATCATCCTCAAGCCACCCATCAGTTCCTCGATGACCGCTTTCAGCGTCATCTCTGAGGCACTGCTCTACTCATGCAGCTTCTTCCAGCCGGCGGCCTCCTCCTCCTTCTGGGCGACCAACTTGAGGAGCTTCGCATTGTCACCCATGATTTTCTCGACGAGACCGGTCGCCTTGTCAACCAAGGCATCGCGGATCTTGAGCAGCTTCATCAAGCCGTCGACCAGCTCCTGCTGTGTAGTGACGCCAGCGAGAATGTCGTCGTCGCCGGTGAAGGACTTCAGGAATGCCGGCTCGTCGCGATGGCCGCCACCGCGAATGCGCTTGTGAGAGCCCTCGCGTGCCCGTGAGAGCTTGTCCGAGGGCTCCGCGGTGCACCGGGACATCTGTGCTGCGGCTGCGGCTTCGTGGCGGGACCTCTCTAGTGCTTCCGCGGCCTTGGTCTTTACTGCCTGGTTATATGTCCACCCTAAACTCCTCCTAGCGGTCATGGCGGAACGACTTGACAGAAAAAACTAGTTTTGTGGGTGATGAGAAGAGGAACTGTGAAGTAATTTTCGAGTGGGTACTTTTTATAGCCCGATGCTAAGTGTGAACACATATTAGTTTGATAGCTGTGAACATATTTGCAATTACTTATAGCATTGTAATCACCAATGTGACGAGAAACAAGGTCAAAATTTATTGATGGCAGAAGGTTGACCACGTGGTTGCTCGCCGTTGAGGCGGCCATGGCGCGCTCCGCTCTGGCGTCCCAGCGCGCGCTCTACTCGCTGTTGAGGCAAAGTTACAATGGCAACGGTTAATAATTCTTAATAATTGTCTTACATATTCAGGATAATTTAAAATACCAAATGCGGCAAGGCCCAGAACACTCATGACATACATACGCATACAATTATAATAAAATATAAGCTAAATGGCTGAGCTGGCGGCCTTCCGACGCTGGTCTTCTCGGACTCCATGATCAGCAATCACCCTTGCGGCCGTTCACTCCGAGTGTCCCGACCCGCCTCCACCTACGGAGTTGCTGGCGCTGGGAGGCTCTTGGGGCTACTGGGCCTCTTCCAGAAGAGCTTGACAGCGTGCAATCGCACGCATGACAACTCCGCCTGGTAGCAAATTCTGTCGATCGCCTGCATCCTCAAGATATCACGTCGGCGATGTTCTACTTCGCCGGGTACGTCAACTCCGCCAAGGATGTGCTCGAGCCTAGCCACCACATCATCAGGATCGAAGTTCACACGGCCACCGCGAGCAGTGATGAAGCCGCAGGCTGCCTTTGTCTTGACTGAATCGTAGAGGTCCTCTGCCCATTCCTTGGGGGGCATCAGGCTCTCAATGAGCACTGGTGACGGCGGTTCTTCGGTTGGGTCGTCGATCATGCCGCCGAGCAGCTCTGGATCTTTTGCACGGTGGATGGAAAACTGCTCATCACACCTCCTCGACAATATGTCGATTGTGCTCCCAAGGACTATGACGCCGATATTGCTGCCGATGGGCCATGGTGCCCGCACCGGCCGATGAAGCTCTTGCTCCCCGACCTGCTCCGGCTCATTCTCCTCGCTGAAGATGTAACGCAGGTGCGTCGATGTTGAAGCTTTGGTGGTTGTCTGGCATGCTTGGAATAACTAATGGTAGATGGGTGAGGACTAGATCTTCGCAGAGTGTCGCGATGGTGTGTTGCCGCCTGGGTTATATGCTACAAGCCGTTAGCTGGTGACGGGAAACCGGTGAGGGAATAGGTGTGGATTTTACAGTTCACCCATGTGGAGCGCGGGAAGACTAAGTGGAGCAAACACAACCCGAATACCGTATCTGGTGCCACGTGTTATTTATCACACAAGTGTTAACATAAGTAAATGCATGTGTAACTTACTAATCATTGCACACGAGTAATCGCAGACGCATCGTGTGCGATACTCCTAGCCACCACAAGCAACTATTTTGCATTTTTCAAAGTTTTTTGTACACACAGAATCGCACACGAACTAACTGTATTAACCGTCCGTGATGTAAATTCTCATCGCAAACAGTTCGTCCGAGTCGGCTGTTTGCCACGTAACACACACATCTTGTTAAGTTGAATCGTTTCTGTTGCGTTCGCTAATCGAAAACAATTCGTCCGAGTGAACCGTATGCCCTATATTACACACACCTTGATATGGCTAACCGTTTATGCTGCGCTCCCTAATAGCAGACGGTTCATCGGAGCAAACTGTATGCCGTATATCGCACACACATTGATTTGGCTGCCCGTTTCTGTTGTTCTACCTCATCGCAAACAGTTCGAACGGGTTAACCGTGTGCCCTGCATCACACACGCAACTAAAATCTGAACCGTGTTTGATGCATCCTCCATCGCAAACGTCTTGCACCTTTTTTGACAGTTTCTTAACATCCGCATTTGTGATTAATGCATCGCACACAGTTTCATCAAAGGGTGTTTGATCGTAGTGTCGCATTAGCAGCATCCTGCAGTAGTGGTGACCTACTCCCTCCTCATCATGGTGGCCACCGGGATGATGAAGATGGCCACCGACAATGATTTCCACCTCCGGCAGAGTGCCGGAACATGGTCTAGATTGGTTTCTCATGGCTATAGAGTCTTGTGGCGGCGGAACTTCTGATCTAGGGTTACCCCTTTTGGACTATTTGGCAATTTATAGGGCGAAGAGGCGGTGCAGGAGACCACCGAGGTGGGCATAACCCACCTGGGCGCGCCTGGGCCCCATGCTCGCCCTGGTGGGTTGTCACCCCTCAGGGCTCCCCTCTGGCACTTCTTTGGCCCACTGGATGTCTTCTGGTCCAAAAAAATTGTCCAAAAAGTTTTGCTGCGTTTGGACTCCATTTGGTATTGATTTCCTCCGATGTAAAAAACAAGCAAAAAACAACAACTGGCATTGGGCACTATGTCAATAGGTTAGTCCAAAAAATGATATAAAGTTGATATAAAATGATTGTAAAACATCCAAGAATGATAATATATCAGCATGAATACTTCATAAATTATAGATACGTTGGAGACGTATCAGGCCCCCATTTATTCCTGTGGCCATTTACCTGCATCTCTCGCGCCACACGACACAATAAGCACACCCATGATGACACATACAGGGAGGACATCCAGCGGTTCCAAAGGCGCTCCAAGCGGCCCATGACGATAATGGGGGGCAGTTCACCATGCATCACGTAGTGGACACCCACGTGAGGGGTAAGGCCCTCTCGGTGGTGTACACAAATGAGCCGGTCTCGACGGAGATCTCCATCCAAACTATGGAGTAGTTGCTTGAAGACGACAAGTACCAAGTGGTCGGCTTCGACCTCGAGTACACCAGCGGTCGTGCCGAGCACGATCAGAAGGTTGCCGTCGCCTAGTTGTGTGTGCGACATTACGTCCTTATCTACTGATACGTCCATTTTGCATCATGTTTTCTTACTCTTATTTATAATGTTTTTATCCATAATAATGCTTTTTGGAGTAATTCTAATGCCTTTTCTCTCATAATATGCAAGGAATACACAAAGAGGGAGAATTCCGACAGCTGGAAATCTGGACCTACAAAAGCTACGTCAGGCTACCTATTCTACACAACTCGAAATGAGCTGAAACTCACGAGGATTTTTTATGGAATATATAAAAATTATTAGAGCAAATAACTACCAGAGGGGGCCCACCAGGTGGGCACAACCCACCTGGGCGTGCCAGGGAGCCCAGGCTTGCGGGAGGGTTAATACTTTTCTTGTAGTTGCGGATGCTTGCTGGAGGGTTAATCATAAGTAGGAGGTTTGTTCAAGTAAGAACAACACCTAAGCACCGGTCCACCCACATATCAAATTATCAAAGTAGTGAACACAGATCGAACCAACATGATGAAAGTGACTAGATAAAATTCCCGTGTACCCTCAAGAACACTTTGCTTATCATAAGAGACTGTTTTGGCCTGTCCTTTGTCTCGAAAGGATTGGGATACCTTGCTGCACTTTTGTTACTACTGTCGGATTTCGGGTTCCGGCAGACCCTTGAGGTTCGAACTCTGGGGTGCGCGTGGAGATTACGCCTTCTTCCTACCTGCACCCCTCCTCCTCGCAAAGATCTAAGCTATGGAAAGAACAGCACAAGAGACACAGTGTGTCGGCGTTCTGGGCACAGGGGTCCCCAGACTTGCCTGCCTGCGGCCTGCGGTGTGGCTTAAAGGGGGCCCAGCACGGCCCATCTTCATCAACACGAGACTCAAGACCCTCGCGAGGGGCCAAGCCTTGCGGGGCGGACGGCACGGAGCTTCCTCAGGCGCGGCCTCACCAGGCTGGCTCACGAGGAGGCGGAGAGATCAAGGTGGGGTACCTCACGAGGTGCCCATGACGCAAGCCATGACGACCAAGGGTGCCAGGCGGGCGCCAGTCCGCGCAGTGTCTCTCTTTCCTCTTGGGTGCAAAGGGGGCAAGCGCGGGCGAGAGGATCAAGCAAAGGCATCCATTTCAGTGCAACGAGACCAAGACCAGTCCAACGGTGGGAAGGAGGTCATCGTGGAGCCCAGGATGGCGTCACCACAGAGCCTTTGGCAGGCGAGGACCAACTTTAGTCAGGATAAGTGTACCAGATGTTCCCCTTCAAAATGGCCAATTGTTGCCGCCCTTCCCGCTCAATATTTGGGAAGAGGCCCAGGGCCTTTGCCTATAAATAGGACTAGCCACCCCCAGGGTAAAGGGGGGGATGATCGGATCATCAGGCAACAGAGAGAGAGAGAGAAGGGCGGCTGAACTCTGCCCAGCAGTTCATCGTCCTTGCTAAGAGCAGACCCTCGCGGGGCTGTTCTTCCTTGTACTGTTCATCTTCATCAGCCCAAGAGGCAATCCACCCACCACAAACTAGAGTAGGGTATTACACCACAATGGTGGCCCGAACTAGTATAAACCTCGTGTCTCTTGTGCTATTCTTTCGGTAGTTTAGATCTTTGCGAGACGGAGAGGTAGAGGGCGAAGTCTCCGCGTGCACCCCAGAGCTCGAACCTCAAGGGTCTGCCGGAACCCGAAATCCGACATTTGGCGCGCCAGGTAGGGGTGCGCCGGAATTTGTCTTCCACCGCTCCGCTCTCCTCCGACCGTCGCGTCCATGTCCGACGCACGTTGGGCCCGCACTGACCGCCGGGCCGACATCGTTTCCCGCGTCGCCCAGACGGCCCCCGTCGGCGTGCGCCTTCGTCGTTCCCCGTCGTCCGCCATCGACGCCGCCCCCGGCCTGGCGGGGAGCGACCAGCAAGCGTCATCTCAGCGCCCATCAGTATGGCAAGACGGCCGCACAGCTACGCCAACACCCCCGGTCATCGCGTCCCTCCTGGGCGGCTCACAGGCGCCGCCCACAAGTCGCCACGTCAAGCCGTTTGTTCACCGGGTCAGCGCCATTTCCGCGTGGCAGGGGGCTCACCCAGACCAGGCGGCTCTCAAGGCTGGCCTGACCTTCGGCTTGGAGGACCACCCCTCCAACTCGGCCAGCTCAGGCGCACTCCCCATGTTGTGCACCCCCACCATATGCCAGGTGGCCGTCACCAGAACCCTCATCGATGGTGGCGCGGGCCTCAGCGTGCTTTTGGTCGAGGTCTTCGATCTCCTCCGCATACCCCTGGAATGGCTGCAACCCAGCTGGCCCTTCTCAGGCGTTGGGGGTGGGTCATCCAGCTCCTTGGGACAGATCCGGCTCCCAGTAACCTTCGGCACCTACGACAACTTCCGCACGGAGATGGTCGACTTCGACATCGCCCCCATCGGCCTCCCCTACAACGCCATCCTCGGCTACCTAGTGCTGGCCCAGTTCATGGCCGCCACGCACCCGGCGTACAACCTTATGAAGATGCCTGGGAGCAGCGGAGTCCTCACCGTGCACGGGGACACCGGGGACGCACTGCGGGTGCTCAAGCTCTCCTTCAAGGCGGCGGCGGCGACACAGCCCGCCGACTCAGGGACCCCCGAGCCCAAGGGGGCTGCGCCCGCCAAGAAGTAGCAGTTGTTCACCCAGGACAAGGCAGAAACCAAGCAGATACCTGTCGACGAGGACGGGTCTCTAGTGCCACTTTCACCATAGGCGCCAACCTCGAGCCTGAGCAGGAGGAGGCCCTAATCAGGTTCCTACGCGCAAACAAGAAGCTATTCGCTTGGGAACCTGATCAGTTGCCAGGGATCCCCAGGAGTGTAATCGAGCATCACCTCAACGTGTGCCCAAACGCGCGCCCTGTGAAGCAGAAGGCGAGGCGGCAGTCCACGGAGAAGCATGGCTTCATCGTCCAAGAAACCCGCAAGCTAGAAGCCGCTGGGGTCATTTGCGAGGTTCGATACCCGGATTGGTTGGCCAACCCTGTCGTTGTACCCAAGAAGGGAGGAAAGGAATGCATGTGTGTCGACTTCACCAACCTCAACAAGGCATGCCCACAAGATCCATTCCCGCTCCCCCGCATCGATCAGATCGTAGATTCCACTGTAGAGTGCGACCTGCTATGCTTCTTGGATGCCTTCTCTGGGTATCACCAGATCAAGATGGCGGTAGAAGACGTCGAGAAGACTGCCTTCCTGACCCCCTGCGGGGTGTACTGTTACACATGCATGCCGTTTGGGCTGCGTAACGCAGGAGCAACCTTTCAGCGGCTGATGCACATAACCTTGGGCCCGCAGCTCGGGAAGAATGTCGAAGCTTACGTTGACGACATTGTGGTGAAGTCTCGGGAGGCCAAGACCCTGATACAAGACCTGGAGGAAACCTTCGCGAGCCTCGACGCAGTGAACCTGCGGCTCAACCCGGAGAAGTGTGTGTTCGGGGTCCCCTCAGGCAAGCTTTTGGGCTTCCTCGTGTCCCATCGAGGCATTGAGGCTAACCCAGAAAAGGTCAAGGCGGTCGAGGACATGAGCCCGCCGAAGACCCTCAGAGAAATGCAGAAGCTCACTGGACGTGTGACCGCACTAGGGCGCTTCATCTCCAAGCTGGGGGAGCGAGCGCTGCCTTTCTTCCAGCTGATAAAGAAAAAGGGGCCCTTTGAATGGACTGAAGAGGCAGACAAGGCATTTCAAGGTCTCAAGAAATACCTGACCAGTCCCCCGGTCATGGTGGCTCCACGTCCTCAAGAGCCCCTGGTGCTCTACCTTGCTGCCACTCCTTACTCCGCCAGCGCAGCCCTGGTGGCGGTTAGGGAGGAGCGCCAAATCAGAACCACGGCAGCAGCTCGAGACAAGGCAAAACAGGAACAAGGAAGGCCCACAGAAGCCGTAACCGTGGTTGAGGATCAGCTGCCAAAGAGTGCGTCGGAAGCAGGAGAGGCCACTCATCTGGATGGTCCGCCTCCTGAGGCCCCGTCGCCTTGCGAGGCGCCCTTGCCTCCGGAGGGCACCGCGAGCACTAATGCACTCAGCCTTGTTGAGCACCCAGTATACTTCGTCAGCACGGTGTTACGGGATGCGAGGGCACGGTATCCCATGCCTCAGAAGCTCCTCCTCGCGTTATTGGTGGCCTCGCATAAGTTGCGTCACTATTTCCAGGGTCACCCCATCAAGGTCGTCTCATCATACCCCCTGGAGAGAGTGTTAAGGAGCCCCAACTCAGTCGGAAGGGTCGCTGAATGGAACATAGAATTGTAGGCATTTCAACTCGAGTTGAGCACGACCAGGGTCATCAAGGGAGCAGCGTTAGCAGATTTCGTGGCAGAATGGACGGAGCCACCGGGCCTCAAGGGCGACGAGGATCGGTCCCTCCTCCCGGGGATTGAGGCGCCGGAAGGCTGGGTCATGTACTTCGATGGGGCATTCTCCAGGCACGGCGCCGGGGCTGGTGCGGTACTGATATCACCCACTCAGGACAAGCTCTACTACGCTGTGCAGCTCTGTTTCCAGCAAGGTGAAAAAGTCTCCAACAACATAGCAGAGTATGAAGGTCTAATAGCGGGCTTGAAGGCCGCAGCAGCCCTGGGGGTGAAGCGCCTACTGTCAAGGGCGATTTGCAGCTCCTTGTCAACTTCTCCAACAAGGTGTATGAGCCGAAGGACGAGCACATGGAAGCCTACCTAGTGGAAGTCCGCAGGATGGAGAAGCAATTCTGGGGGCTGGAGTTGAAGCATGTGCCCCGTGGCACCAATCAGGAGGTCGATGACATCGCCGGACGGGCGTCCAGGTGGTTACCTCAGAAACCTGGCGACTTCGAAGAGCGACTCTTCAAGCCTTCAGCCCAGCCGTCATTATCGAACACTGCTCAGCCTCGGGAGGAACTTCCCCAGCCACCTGCCTCAGGATCCCCGGTCTGCGGCCCGACCTCAGGGGCACGCCTGCTCCTAACAATGGAGCCTCAGGAGGAGTGCTGGATCGCGGAACTCCGGAGTTATTTAACACAAGGGACCTTGCCGGAGGAGGAGGAGGAAGCGGAGCGTGTGGCGCGGCAGGCCACGGCATACTGCATCAGGGATGGAGAGCTCTACAGGAGGCGACCAAACGACGTATCCCTGCGCTGCATCTCCAGGGAGCAAGGAAAGGAACTGCTGGAAGACATACACGGCGGGGACTGTGGGCATCATTCATCATCACGAACCCTCGTTGGCAAGGCATTCCGCAGTGGGTTCTATTGGCCCACCGCACTCAGCGACGCTGTCGAGCTGGTGAAGGCTTGTGAAGCCTGCCAATTTCACGCCAAGTAGATCCATCAGCCGGCGGGAGGCCTGCAGACCATACCCCTTTCGTGGCTGTTCGCGGTCTGGGGGCTGGACATTCTGGGCCCGTTTCCTTGGGCGCCAGGGGGCTACCGCTACCTCTACGTCGCCATTGACAAGTTCACCAAGTGGGCAGAAGTAGAGGATGTCCGCACCATCCACGCGGGTTCTGCGGTCAAGTTCATCAGGGGCATCGTGAGCCGGTTTGGGGTGCCGAACCGCATCATCATGGACAACGTTTCGCAGTTCACCAGTAACCTTTTCAGAACATACTGCGCTAACCTTGGAACGCAGATATGCTACGCCTCGATGGCGCATCCACGAAGCAACGGCCAGGCCGAAAGAGCCAACGCGGTGGTCCTGAGGGGCCTCAAGACCAGGACGTTCAGGAAGAAGCTGGAGGCCTGCGGCATAGGTTGGTACGATGATCTCCAGTTCGTGTTGTGGTCTATCCGCACAACCGCGACCAAGCCGACTGGGGAGACCCCGTTCGTCCTGGTCTATGGAGCTGAAGCAGTCCTCCCTCACGAGGTCAGATGTCGCTCCGCGCGGGTCCTAGCGTTCGATGAGGCGCAGCAGGACGCCATGCGGGGGATGGACCTCGTGCTGGGGGAGGAACGCCGCCGAGAAGCCTCGTTACGAGTGGCGAGGTACCAACAGGCGCTACGACGATATCACTGCCGCAACATCCGCCCCAGGACTCTCGAGGTAGGAGACCTCGTACTCAGGCGGGTTCTCTCCAGGGAGGGGTTGCACAAGCTCTCTCCCATGTAGGAGGGCCCGTTCAAGGTTGTTCATGTTTCCAGGCCAAGCTCCGTGCGCTTGGAGACTCAGGAGGGGGAGCCGGTTCAGAACGCATGGAACATCCAGCACCTCCGGAGGTTCTACCCCTAGAAGGCCCAGAGCCTGTGAAGAAGGTGAACGCCTGTGAAGATTATCCCTTTCTGGAGAAGGCCCAGAGCCTGTGAAGAAGGCGAACGCCTGTGAAGATTATCCCTTTCTAGAGAAGGCCTAGAGCCTGTGAAGAAGGCGAACGCCTGTGAAGATTATCCCTTTTTGGGGAAGGCCCAGAGCCTGTGAAGAAGGCAAACGCCTGTGAAGATTATCCTTTTTGGAGAAGGCCGAGAGCCTGTGAAGAAGGCGAACGCCTGTGAAGACTATCCTTTTTGGAGAAGGCCCGGAGCCTGTGAAGAAGGCGAATGCCTGTGAAGATTATCCTTTTTGGAAAAGGCCCAGAGCCTGTGAAGAAGGCGAGCGCTTGTGAAGATTGTCGCGTTTTGGAAAAGGCCCGGAGCCTGTGAAGAGGGCAAATGCCTGTGAAGCTCGTTTCCCTTAAGAAGAAAGTCCCGGAGCCTATGAAGAAGGCCAATGCCTGTGAAGCTCGCCGCCAGTGACACTCTCACGTAATAATGAGTGGGGCTGTACACGCCCCGGAGTCTCAGGAGCGCCGGCCTCAGGCCCTGGGGCTCCCTCCCACGCCCAGTGGCAGCACTTAGCTCCGCGCTGGTGAGAAGACGTCGAAGACTAGATTAGGTGCCGGACGCGGCTTTTTCATTTGCTTTCCGCAGTTGGCTTGTTTGTTCCCAGTTGAAATTTTATTGAAATTATTCCCGTTGTTGGTTTATGGTTCGTCGATTTTCACTCCCCCGCTTTGATTCTTCTTATGAAAGGCCTTGCGAGGGAGGACAGCCGAGCGCCCTCGCGAGAGTTCTTGTTCTATTCATTCGAAGGTTTCGCGACCTGGGCCCATTAAGGGAGCATCCCTCCAGTCCGTGCCCCTCGGGCACTACGACACACACACAGGGCCTGGGTCGGTCGCCCCCCCCCCCCCCCCCCACGGCTGCGGCCGGTAACTATCTACGCGCAAACACATAGCTGAAAGGCACGAAAAATGGAACCAAGGTAACGGTTAATAGCAGTAACCCCGAACACGCCCCCACGGGGCTCCACACAGCTGTTTTCTTTACGCAGGAAACAAAAGGGAAAGAAGGGGCAAGCCTGGCGCGGCTCGCCTCACACCGGCCTGTGGAGGAGGCTCGGGCTGCCTCCGGAGCTCAAGCAGACTCCCTCTCGCGCTTCACCGGGGTGCGGCGGCGGGCGGACGTACTGCCGCCTCCCAAGCAGGCGCGATGGCGAGGGGGCTGACTGCGGCCACCGCTGGAAGAGTTGCTTGAAGAGGAGTCAATGAAGCTTGGGGAACCCCGAGCGCCGCCAACCACGCGGGCGCAGTCTCCTCCGTCGTCATCGGGGCTGGGTCCCCGGCCGTGGTCGTCGTCCTCAGGGCAACACCCTGCGCGGCGACCATCTTCCCCAAACACCCTCACATAGAGGGTGGCATCGCCGTCAAACCTAAAGTGCAGGGTGCACCGGCGCTCCAGGCCGCGAGCACGGGCGAACACCTGCCAACCACGAGTCAAGACCAAGCTCCCAGCGGCGGAGACCTCCAGTGCAGCCCACGAGGCCCGGCTGCAGCAGCCGTCCGCCTGAAGCCAGAGGCCGCCCGGGGCACCGGCCGGGAGCTCACCAAGGAGGAAGAGAGGAAGTTGGAGCCGGGCGCTAGTCGGCTCCGCCGACCATACGACGAACTCCGGCAGCACCTCCGTCGCGCGAAAGCGCGGCCTAGGGGAGCGGGCGATCAGAGCACGTCCCCCGGCCGCAGCAGCTCGCCCGCCGCCACACTGGGAATCATCCCCGCGACCGCGGGACGCTGCCGGGGCAGCCATGGGATGCTTCCGGGGGCGCCCTCGACCGCGCTTGGGCGGGGGAGAGGCAGGCTCAACCTGGCGGGCCTTCCCTTTCTCTGCAGCCGAGAACCTCCTCGACGGAGCCATGGAGAAGGAGAAGAAGCAAGGAGAGATGGACTGGGAGAGCACGCGCAGTGCCGTACCTATAGCTGGCGGAAGCCAACCGTCAGCCTCCATGATCGCAGGTAATCATGACACGATCTGCATGCAGGGACTTGTCCAATCCGCGCGACCACCAAGGCGTCGTGGGGAAGCGGAGACGCCCACGTCCAATCAACCGCCATGCAGCGCCCAAGGCCGCAGGCTGTTAGGGCCCGCGGCGCTTCGCCCTTGCCCTTTTGCCTCTCGGCACGGCCAAGTCCGGGTGAGCATTGGGCCTGGGGGCTACTGTCGGTGTTCTGGGAACGGGGGTCCCCAGACTTGCCTGCCTGCGGCGTGGATTAAAGGGGGCCCAGCACGGCCCATCTTCATCAACACGAGACTCAAGACCCTCGCGATGGGCCAAGCCTCGTGGGGCGGACGGCACGGAGCTTCCTCAGGCGCGGCCTCACCAGGCTAGCTCACGAGGAGGCGGAGAGATCAAGGCGGGGTACCTCGCGTGGTGCCCATGACGCAAGCCATGACGACCAAGGGTGCCAGGCGGGCGCCAGTCTGCGAAGTGTCTCCCTTTCCTCTTTGGTGCAAAGGGGGCAAGCACGAGCGAGAGGATCAAGCAAAGGCATCCATTTCGGTGCAACGAGACCAAGACCAGTCCAACGGTGGGAAGGAGGTCATCGTGGAGCCCAGGACGGCGTCACCACAGAGCCTTTGGCAGGCGAGGACCAACTTTAGTCAGGATAAGTGTACCAGATGTTCCCCTTCAAAATGGCCAATTGTTGGCGCCCTTCCCGCTCAATATTTGGGAAGAGGCCCAGGGCCTTTGCCTATAAATAGGACTAGCCACCCCCAGGGTAAAGGGGGGGATGATCGGATCATCAGGCAACAGAGAGAGAGAGAGAGAGAGAGAGAGAAGGGCGGCTGAACTCTGCCCAGCAGTTCATCGTCCTTGCTAAGAGCAGACCCTCGCGGGGCTGTTCTTCCTTGTACTGTTCATCTTCATCAGCCCAAGAGGCAATCCACCCACCACAAACTAGAGTAGGGTATTACACCACAATGGTGGCCCGAACTAGTATAAACCTCGTGTCTCTTGTGCTGTTCTTTCAGTAGTTTAGATCTTTGCGAGACGGAGAGGTAGAGGGTGAAGTCTTCGTGCGCACCCCAAAGTTCGAACCTCAAGGGTCTGCCGGAACCCGAAATCCGACACAGTGTTTATACTGGTTCGGGCCACCATTGAGCTGTAATACCCTACTCCAGTGTGGTGTGGTGGATTGCCTCTTGGGCTGATGATGATGAACAATACAAGGAAGAACAGCCTCGCGAGGGTCTATTCTTGGCTGGGGGGATGAACTGCTAGGAGGAGTTCAGTCACCCTTCTCTCTCTCTCTCTCTCTCTCTCTCTCTCTCTCTCTGATTGATTCTTTGGATCCTAGCTCATTCCAATTGCCTCTACCTGTCCTTCTATCAGATCCCTTGATCTCTAGATGCCTCTAACCTGGGGGCGGCTAGTCCTATTTATAGGCAAAGGCCCTGGGCCTCTTCCCAAATATTGAGCGGGAAGGGCGCCAACAATTGGCCATTTTGAAGGGGAACATCTGGTACACTTATCCTGACGAAAGTTGGTCCTCACCTGCCAAAGGCTCTGGTGGTGAGCTGGCTTGGGCTCCACAATGACTTCCTTCCCGCCGTTGGACTGGTCTTGGTCTCGTTGAACCGAAACGGGTGCCTTTGCTTGATGCTCTCGCCTGCTCGTGCTCCCTTTGCACCAAACAGGAAAGGAGGACACTGCGCGGGCTGGCGCCCGCCTGACGCCCTTGGTCGTCATGGCTTGCGTCATGGGCACCTCATGAGGTACCCCGCCTTGATCTCTCCGCCTCCTCGCAAGCCAGCCTGATGAGGCCGTGCCTGAGGAAGCTCCGCGTCGTCCGCCCCACGAGGCTTGGCCCCTCGCGAGGGTCTTGGGTTTGTGTTAATGAAGATGGGTCGTGATGGGCCCCCCTTTGAGCCACATCGCGGGCCGCATGCAGGCTAGTCTGGGGACCATCGTTCCCAGAACGCCGACAGTAGCCCCCGGGCCCATGGCGCGCCCGGACTTGGCCGTGCAGGGAGGCGAAAGGGCAAGGGCGAAACGCCGCGGGCCCTAACAGCCTGCGGCCTTGGGCGCCGCGTGGCGGTTGATTGGACGTGGGCGTCTCCACTTCCCCACGACACCTTGGCATCTGCACGGATTGGACAAGTCCCTGCATGCAAAATGGGTCATGATTACCTGCGATCGTGGAGGTCGGCGGTTGGCCTTCGCCGGCCATAAGTACGAAACGACACGCGCGCTTCCAGTCGATCTCCCCTTGCTTCTCCTTCTTCCCGGTCCTTGCTCCGTCCTGCTGCGATGGCTCCGATCCGCCGGTTCTCGGCGGCAGAGAAAGGAAAGGCTCCCCGAGAGGAACCAGACCCGCTCTTGCCGAAGAAACGGCTCGCCCTCTGCCGCAGGGACGAGGGGACCCATCAGGTGGTGTCGAGGCCCTGGGGCGAGCGGGCACCACCGAGGTTCCCGCTCCCCTTGTATTCGCACATCGAGGGCTCTGACGGAGTCGACGCCGATCGCCACGGGCGGCGCCGCCATCGGCGCTGACGGGTCACGAAGGTGTGGGTCGTCCCCCCTGGGGTCCACACCGAGGGCTCCTCCCGAGAGTTCGTGCTCCGCGCCGCCATGCCTCCTCAGTCTTGGATTCGCCTTCCTCCCTTCTTCGCCTCCATCATCCCGCAGGGAGAACTCCTGGAACTTTGGCTGCAGCACGCCGGCTGCAACACCCTCGCGACCGAGGCGGAGGTCGCGGTCGTTGCCCTGGGCGAGGTCTTCATGACTCGAGGCTGGGGCGAAATTGCCCGGGTTTGCAGGACAAGAGGCGCCTTCGTCATCCACTTGGAGTACGACGGCGCTTCGGTGATGTTCTTCAAGGTTTTCGACGCGAACGGGCGCCGGCTGGAGTGCTGCCCCAGGAGAGGTGGCCGGGACCCTATTACGGCGAGGATTGGGCCCGCCGACTGCTCCCTTGGCGGCTCCTCGGGTAGTGGAGGCGTCAGAGGATCCAGCGACTCCAGCGAGCTCTTCGCGACTCCGGAGACGAGCGACGACAGCTACGAGCCCCCGAGCCGGCGCCGCTCCTGGAGCAGGGCGAGCTCGTCTGGCCGTCGCCGACTCTGATCTGGATGGGGTTGGTGCCGGTGCTTGACGGCCCACTGTTGATGATGGCGTCTTTTGCAGGGCCGCGTGTAGTTAGTGTCCCTTTAGGATCCGTTCCCTGCGAGGAATCAAAGATGCGCCCCGTGGGGGCTTGTAAGGTGCCTGTGATCCTGTTTGTTAATATAACCCCTGTCATAGGATCGTGTGAGTTGCTCATTCTGTCTTAGCTCAGTTTTCCCTTTCGAACCTCACGAGGGCTTGGTGATCTGTGCCGACAGGTCCCAGTCCCAAGGCGGCTTCAACCGTCGCTGGTATGCCAGGTCGCGATGCCGTGGTCAAGGCCAGGAGGTGAGCGACCCGGGGTTCGGTAAGAGCCCCTGAGTCGCGATGCTCAGAAGGTCCCCTTT